>CM038356.1:32434297-33034297 GCA_021464625.1 Proterorhinus semilunaris
CCCGCCGCTGCCGCCACCGCGCTCTCCTCCTGAAAAGACAAACAAATCCGCGTCCGGTTCGGCTCCTTGTGCTGATGTCACACGGTGGGGTCTGGTTTCGCTCTGCGCTCTGTCTTTCAATCCCCCCTCCGGCGCTGCCAGTGAGCAAGGCACCGGCAGGATGTGCGGGTGATATTGCATATCATTCGAGCCTGGGTGGTGCGCGCGGTGTTTCGTGACGAGGTCGGTGTATCCGTGTGAATCACAGCACAGCAGCGCTCCGGGATGATGCAGCAAAACACATGTGCTCCACGGAGGGACGGGGTTGTGTTCTTTAGTCTCGGTTTGGTCTGGAAGGGACGCAGTCATCGATTTGATCCCCGTGATCTGGTTCAGTTTGGCCCTGGTCGAGTCCTGATTCAGCCCAGTTCAGCTTCAGTCCTGGTTTAGTTCGTGTTTCAGCTTTTGCTTAGGACCTTGTTTAGAACCTGCTAAGACCTGCTTTTGTCCTGCCTTGGCCCTGGTTTAACCCCAGTTCAGCTTTAGTCCTGATTGAGACCTGTCTAGTACTAGTTAAGTCCTGCTTTAGCCCTGGTTTAGTGCAGGGTTTGACCTGGTTAGAGACCTATAGCACTATGCTCGGCATAGCTCAAGTAAAAACTAGGGCCGGGACTCGATAAAAAAAAAAATCTAATTAATTAGAGGCTTTGTAATTAATTAATCGAAATTAATCTCATATCAATATTTGACCTGAGAACAGTGAGAAATAAGTTTTTTCATAAGGATTTATCAAAATATGGGCATTTTCAGGCTTTTTTTAATTTATTTTTTCAAGTCACTTTTTGTTAAAACTTTTTTATATGAAGTATTCCTAAGAATGCTGGCTTTCTTATTTAACATAAAGGACAGCCTAAATACTGCAATTTTTATATTTATTTCAGTTTGTTTACTGTCATTTTCAATTTGTGTGTCATTGGTGTTATCCGACTTTGGTGATCTATTGCAAGAAAATTTAAAGCAATTAAATAATTCCAAACACAAAAATCATAACATCCAAAGAGCTTTTATATCCCCACCTAAATAAATATGGAGTATTTTTGAGTTAATTATGAAATGTTAATACATATTGTTTATATAAACAGAATATTTTGACGTCATCTTATTTCAACTTTGTCAAAAATGATCATATTGTGTGTCAAAATAGGTAAATTTGAATGAATGTATTGTGACAGAATTTTAGATTGCTCTTCCATACTATATTATCAAGATGAGCATAAATGTGGCTTTAAAAATGCTTACATTCATGCCTACCCCTCCAAAAATGTGACGGTATCACCAGTGACATAGTGTAACACCAATGACTTTAAGCATTATGACCACAAGAGTTGTTGGTTTATTCATTTTATTGTTCAACATCAAAAAACAAACTCTTTGATGACAATTAATTTAATAAAATAATTATATAAACAAAGAACACTGCAGCATGCAAAAGTTATTAAAATAAGCTCATCGTGCAAATTATTGACATAACATTAATCTGTCTAAGAATTGTTTTCCCCAGAACGTGATAAAAATATGTTCAAAATTCATGTTGAACATTAATTGATGTAACAATTAAAAAAATGTAAATGATGTAAAAAAAAGAAAGAAAAGAAACATGATTAACAAATAATTTCTGCTAGTTTTATGATCAAATATTTGATATGAAAATGTGAAGTGTCATATTACGTCACTGGTGTTACACCATTAGTGTAACACCAGTGACCGTAACACCAATGACAATTTTCTACAAAAGCCTATTTTTACAAAATGGTGTCCATGCTATATTAAAGCTAACATGATGTAGCTTAACATTAGCATCCTATATTTTGATTAATATGATGAAAAATAATAAACAAAACTACATTTTTTACAAAACAATGTGATACCAATGACGCACAAAAATGACCCACAGTAAAATCTGACACTCTAATGATGATTTTTTCATTTTTAGAATTCAAAAAGACACTCACCAATAAGTTGTTCTGAAAGACTCCTCACAGTACTTGACCTTTGACCTGGGTTGCACTTTATTACACACTTTTATACTTTCACAATAATGGTATGTGTTGAAAATAACACCAATGACACAAAATCAAGGGACAGACATTCTTGTTACAATATTTATATATTTTTAAATTATATATTTTTTCCAATCAGCATATTTTATAAGGCCAGCATTCATACACACTTTTGGTGGTTTTAATTATTTTTAATCTTAAATGAAATTGCTTTTACGCTCCATTGAAGCATGAACCCAAGGGCGAGGGACATGGTGTTTTAAGCAACTAACTGAAAATTAAAGTTAAATAGTTGAATAAAGGATCAGAACTGAAGACAGGAAATATAATCATTTTATGAAGAAATGTTCAACTATATAGATTATGCAAAGATTTGTGGAGGGTCTATTCAATTTTATAATTTTATGAGCTAGACCTATCTGGGGACACGATTTGGCCGATAATTTGATAAATTTTGATAAAAACTAACATTTATTGCGGGACAGAGCTGGTATTAAAGGAGCTGTATCATGCTATTTTAGCCATTCCAAAGTAAAGTATAGGCATTTATATGATATATTGTACCTCTACCACTACGGAGCACTATTTTTTGTGATAAATATTAGTATTTTCTGGAGGTATTTTTCCAACCCGGAAGACAAAACGCTTGGATTCAGTTAACTCCGCCCCCTCTCGCCGCTCATACAACTTTAGCAGTAGTAGAAATATATATATCACAGCAAAAAGTGAAGTTACTTCATGATGCTGTTATAAGGAGTTAACATGTGCAACACAGCTTCATGGCTAAATGGCTAACACACACGCTAACACACACACGCTAACATGCATTTTGATCGACTCACCACTCTGATGTTTCCATTATGGGACTTGCGCTGGTTATAAAAGTTAATCCACTTTGATTCTGGCCAAGGTTCATCAAGTACAGGCTCAGACAAACACTATTGTGGCTGATAGTCACTGAATCCCGGAGGGAAAGTCCAACTTCTATGGCCTCTTCTTTAGGAAGGTTGAATAAAGTCCTGTCCTCGCAGCCAAACGCGCTTTTCTCCGTGACATTATCGTTAGAAAAAAGAACAGGTGTCCAGACTCCAGAGTAGGTTAGAAAAAGCTCCCTCTTCACAACTTTCGGTGCAACATGACATGACATCTGTTCAGACGCTCGGGGGGTGCGTTTGTTTTCATTACAGGCGCAGCGCGGACGCATCAGGCACAATGGCCGCTGACTGCTCTGCTTTTTGACTACGACACTGGAGGCCGCCATTGCTCCACCTTTGCTGTAGTACCTCCATATGACCACTATCCCCCCATTGCAATGCATTGGACTTTAGACACGTTAAAAACAACGTTAATGCCTGGTGCTTAATGGTTTAGAAGTGGCTAGAGCTAGATATTCCTCCTGTGATTACGCTGGGTTAAAAACAATCTGGGGCACCAGGGTTTTTATCGTAGATAAAAATTTTAGAAATCTTGCGTAATTAATGAGAGCCTGACTTTGATTGACAGGCCGTTTACGTCGCTGCCTGGCCATGGGCGTGATTACAACAGAAATACACGCCCATTACACGCCCCGCGAGGGCCAAGCAGAGCCGTCAAGATCCCGCCCTTATGCCCTTTTTAGAAACATGCTTCGTCAGAGCTGGAGAGGAGGAGCCTGTAAATCCGCCATGATTTCCCCCACGAACGTGGTCATTTTGGTAAACGGGGAGGAGTGAGGAGGAGCTGTCTATTCTTTATACAGTCTATGGTCAGGCACTTCTTCTTTTTTTTCTTTTTTTCTTTATTTATTATTATTATTATTTTTCTTACGACAGAAATAATGAAAAAAGCAGTTTTACAAATGAAAATCATGCCGTAAGGCATTAGATTACAGACGTCGAGCACTTCCGTTCCGCTGTGACGACACAACTGAACATGCCAGTCGTTTACCAGGAGAGGGCGGAGCAGCTGCTCAGAGAGCAGGATTCAGGAGGATTACTGAGAACTGCGTGAATGAAGTCAAAAACCACTCTGGGGGTGTTTTTGATAAGGAAATAGCATAACAACATGGTTAAAAGCTCCAAAAAGTTGATTTTGCATGATATAGGACCTTTAAGCAACAAAATATTGTTTATTTTTGTTCAACCAAGTCCAACAGACCAGTGCAATATTGCCATGAATTGTGCGTCTGCAGGAAAAAAGGAAACTGAAGTGTGGAAAGCAAAGTGTGATTAATTTCGATTAATATTTTTAATCGCACTAAACCTCATGTAGTTAATTAATCGCAATTAATCGAAAAAAGTCCCGGCCCTAGTAAAAACACAATAAGGAGACAGGAATATGTCATACGTCCTGCTCAAGTTGTTACTCGGGATCAACTATTCAACATCAGGGCTGACAAATATTGCGATTACGGTTCAATTTATGGTTTTTATACTTGATCCATTGAAATGTATAAACTGCTAAAATGATAAGTGAAGGAAGTCATGTTACTTTTAGGCTGTCAAGAAATGACAAAAGATCCGCGCACAAACTGTTAGCTAGCATTATAGCTCATAACTAAAAAAGCTTGTGAGCTAACAGTGTGTGCGGATCTTTCCTGCACACGGACTCGGTAGCTGTGGATGTTCAAACCTACAAACCTTTAGACTGTCAAACCACATGTTGTCGCTCAAATTGTCCCACATAACACAACACAATAAAACAAATATTTGCTTTTCTGTGGACAGCGCCCTCTTCTGGAGGAGTTTCCCCGACATTCAGAGTAGCTCTGGGGGGACAGCCACGTGACTCAAATAAGTGCGGGATTGGAATCACTGAGCATCCAAACACTTAAGAATCTGCTCAATGGAAACTCAGACAAACCTTTATCTGTTTCAGCTGAACCTGAGACCAGAGGCTCCACTATTCTGATCGGTGACGTCGATCACTCAAATACAGAGGCAGAAGTTGAGGTTCGGTTATTGCAGCAGTCAAAACCTCGATTGTAATTAAATGTGATAAACCTTGCCGTCCTAATTCAAATGGATTTATTTGCATACTTGTGCAGTTTGGCCTCTTCTACGTTACACCGGACTTCTGTCCCTCCACAGACCTCAAACTATACATAAATGCTCTACTACAGTGGTTCCCCTCGAGTCGTTCATTGATACTCCGAGTACCCCCTACTTCGACCTCGCCAATATTATTACCAAGTGTCCGACTAAACTAAGAGTATTCTAATTGCAATATCGAGTATAGAATCAGAGTCGCGGAACAGACAAAAGTTTGACGCCGTCGTTTGGCTTGCCGAGAAACCAAAATACTGATGGAGATATTCCAGATCCTCCATATCCTAGTTTTTTTTGTCTTGACTCCATATCCCCTCCTGCAGATATTAATAGCGCCTTCATTACATCTGGTTTCACGGTCGGGTGACGCTCTCGAGGCCCGTGCCCAAACCGCCGATTTTGAGCTAAAAAAAAAGAAAAGAAAGAAAGTAGCAGTGTGTGGATGTGTCTGCCAGATTGGGAGCCTGAAATAATCCTCCAGGCAGGGATTTGTTCCCATGACTTTAAAGGAGTAGCTCCCATTATTTCCCCTGGGGCTTAAAAAACTCTGTGTGTTTACCCGCCACTGCACCTTTACTGGTACAGAGAACGCGATCGTCAACTGATACAGTCAAATCTCCAAGATCGAGTGGCTCAAGGTCATTTCAGATGGGCGGGTTTGTTGATCAATCTCATTTTTTCAAAACATCGACTCAAACAAAAACACACAAAACTCACACGGAAATCTCCTATTGTCTCGTCCAAACTCCAACAAAACCAGGTGCCAAATGTCTGTAAACCTGACCATGACCCATGAAGGGGATTGAGATTGACCAAAATAGAAATTGTGATATCGATGAATTGCCCAGCCCTAACCCCTCTGCCACTCAACGCATTCATAATAAATATTCCTCACCATCATGGCTCAAACAGAATCAGGCCTTTTTAGTGCTATGCTAGCTTTAAGTCCTCTTTAAAACACATACAGTGTTGTGACTCTCACTGTGACCGTGTTAGCTCAGCCCTGTTGGGGCTAAAAACCTTCCCAGCTCTGTTGTATTACTTTGAATGCCTGACGCTCAGGACACACCAGAAGCACATGGCTACTTAATATGCGTAAACAAAAGGGCGTGCTTTAGCTCCTGTCTCAGCTGTCGAACTCCACTTCTGACTCTGTTGTTTTTAGGCGGGGCTGAGTGGCAGTAGCATTTTGCACAATAATAAGGGCGGCACGGTAGCATAGCGGTTAGCGCTCGTGCTTCACAGCTAGAAGGTCCGGGTTCGATTCCCACCTGGACGGGGCCTTTCTGTGTGGAGTTTGCATGTTCTCCCCGTGTCTGCGTAGGTTTCCTCCGGGTACTCCGGTTTCCCCTACCACTAAAAACATGTACAATAGGCCTAGGGACTGCAGGTGGAAATTAGTGCTATAACCTGGTACAATGCATCTCTCCTTTCTGAGGCTAATGTAGATTGTACACTGTCCCTGTTCAAATAAATAAATAAATAATAATAATGATAATAATAATAATAATGCTTTGGTTTTATATAGCGCTTTTCTGGACACTCAAAGACACTTTAAATTGCATTATACATTCACTCCATATTTGGTCGTGGTAAGCACTATTGTAGCCACAGCTGCCCTGGGGTAGACTGACGGGCTGTCATTCTGCGCTGTCAGTCCCTCCCACCACCACTCACTCACTCACTCACTACATCCACCCATCCAAGTACCGACCAGGCCCTTCCTGCTTAGCCTAATGTGGCCTAATATTATTGAGCTGCTTATTATAGAGAATTGCCAGTGGGCCAGACCAGACTGAAAGATCCCGTCCACTGCTCTGGCTTTGTGTCGCGTGTCTTTACCGCGGCTCGGATAAGCTTAGTGCCACTATCAACCATCCTTTGGCATAATAAAGTCAGGAATTCTATTAAAGAACCTGAGCCTTTGTTTTAGGACTGCACACATATCGCCGAATTAACGCCAGCGCAATATCGGGTGACGGAGCAAAAATCTAATTTTAGTCAGGACGTTCCACATTTAGTTCCGTTTTTAAACTTTTCCTCATATTATGCAGTCCTGCTTTAAATACTTCTGCTCCCGAAAGTGCCTTGTTAGCGTTTGGAAACATGTCTCCTACTTGTTGCTTGCACAGGTGTGGGGGGAGATCCGCTGAACCCCTTAATAAATGGCCTCCTAACCACACACCATAACGCTACCTTTCCTCGTTTCCATCTCCTCAGCCACTCGCGAAAAAAACAAACAGCACCCCCACCCGCCCCCCGCCCTGACACCTAAACGCAACTTGGCCAGCACAGTGAGAAAGTCACGGCTCTAAGTTTCACTGGACAGCGCCAAAAAAAACACGCCCTCACCACAATGCAGCAGCCCGGGGTGGCCCACGTGATCCGCCGGTGAGGGGCTGGTATGTCCGTGAACTTTGCAGACCACATTATATCAGCTCTACAACTGCAGCCCTTAAGATTGTTGCGACCCCCCCAAGAAAAGAAAAGAAAAAAGAAGCAATTTTGATTTGATCGTGCTGATTTATTGCAGTTCTGACGCAAAAAAGGATTTTGTCTCTCTGGTCAAACGATAGTAACATGATTGTTATACATGAGTAGATACAATATTAATAAGCTTTTATGAACCTTTTCTCTCACCCCTATGGACATGTGGAAACTTGTTCGCTTCATTTAACTGGGAAACATGTGCACCAGGGGGACACGGGGAGAAAATGCACAGCAGCCGGAAAATGCGGCTTAGGGAGTCAAACCTGGGAACGTCTGAGGCAGCAATGGCAGCCACTCGGGCTATTTTTGGTCCTTTATTGACTCGTCTGTCCTTTATCGCACCGGTATTGCGTCATTTCAAACACATCCGCATCACCATTTGATAAAGAATGCTTTGTTGATCTAAAGTCTGCTGACTCTCCGTCCATAACAAACTCTGCTTAACCTCTTACCCCCCACTTTAACCGAGCACATTTTGTCCAGTTCGGCTTTACCCAAATTTGAAAGCAAAGAACCCACGAAACGGATCTAAGACGTTGCCTTATGTTGTCGTCACGTTTTTGTTGCATTTTGTATCTCTTTTTTATCCCTTTTTTTGTTTTGCTGCGCTTTCGTCCCTTTTTTTGCACCCGTTTTCTTGCTTTTTACATCTCATTTTTGTCACTATTTTGACACTTTGTTTTATCATGCTTTTGGGGCCATTTTGTCACGTTTTGATGCTTTTTCATCCTCATTTACGCCTCGTTTTGGTCGCTATTTTCACACCTTTTTTCAAGAAGCTTTTAGATTTGGTTAAAGTCGAACGGGAGAAGTTGTGCTCCGTTACGGCCAAGAGGTGAATCGGTAAATGAGTAAGTTTCAGGAACACTTATGGACTTACCGGATCCTCCAAAACAGTTCCCGGAATCTTTACCCTGAAAAAAGTGGGGTAGTGCGTTTCCCCAAATGGGAGGTCACGTTCAGCACTGTATTGTGATGCGTTTTGCTGTCGGACATCAGTGCTAGCATCACACTGTTTTGTTGTTACAATGTAGGGCAGGAGGAGCTGGAGGCACAAATGACTGCATGTAATGGATTTGAAGAGAGAACAACAGTGTACCATGGTAAAGCTTTTCTCATCTCCCTTTTTAGAAATAGTTTTTTATGGTGCGGGGTGTGACTTCCTCTAAAGCCAAACCTTACGGCGTGGCGTGCGAACTCGTCGCTCTCTGCGCCGATGAAACCGCCTGTGTTTCGAGTCCGTACAAACCAAAACGCTGGGACGGAATGAAATAGGTTTACGCCCCTGGCCTGAGCGCCGTCCCTCCTCGGTGCTCTGGCTCTGGGATGCGTTTCCTCTCTGGCAGATGTGAGGAAGTAAGGTCCACGTCCTGGTCCTAAGGGTCTGCGCATCCTGTCCAACGCACCTGTAGACCCGAATGTAAACAACATGCCTGCTCGGAATGTGCAGCACTGCTGACGACAGGAAATGAGTGTATTACCCATTTAAGTGTGTTCTTCTGGTCTTCTTTTAATAATATCTATTACCGAAAGAAAAACAGTTTTGATGCTGTTGGTCCATGGGACAGCATTAAAGAAAGTGACTTGGTTGTTTCAGCTCAAATACATTATTTTTTCCAGAATTTCTTTCTGAATGTTTTAGTTTGATTGGTGTGGCTCTTTTCAACTGGGGGGACAAAATATCACATTCATTTGAGTCAAGTTTTTATTCAGCATTCAGGAGGAGGCAGAGAACTGTGTGTGAAGGAAAACGCAGATGGATAGATCCATTTTAACTAAGAAAAATCACAACATAAAGGCCATTATTGTGTGGTCGACAATGTGAGGCGACAAAGCGCTCTCATGATTCTTTTGGGCTCTGCTTGTGCCCCGTGGAACAGGACAGGCTCCGCAGCTCCACGGGCCAAATGCAAATATCTGATGAAGCCGTTTTCCCACACTGCCGTGTGTTTGGTCTGGCCCTGCACCTGTCTGAGCCGGGGCAGTGTTTTGGTGGAGTGTCCCGGGCTGACAGCAGGTGTCTGTATTCCCCGCTGTGGGAGGAAGGCGGGGCATGTCAGAGCATGGGTCGGCTCGATAACCTGGTTTAAGTTTAGTTCCTGATGGAGGCAGACTTGTGGATGTTTTTAGAGGACGCTATACATTCTATCTGAATAAACTGATGTGTTTGTGATTCTTATAGGCTGCACTAGTGCCTGAATGGTTTTTGGTATCCTTGCATTTTTCATTATCTATAGCCACAGAACATAAAAGGAAAGTTACACAGGCACGGGGATGTAGCCTATGTTATGTATTTATGAGATAACTGGAGCAATGGTGAAAGATTCAAGGGTTACTCAAACATGAATGTGTCATCTTCGACTCAAAACACAGCTCCATCTTTGTGCTTCTAAAGACGGAATGAGGCTAAACCCCCGTCCTGCTCCTTGTGTTGCAGATGACAGAGGGGCGGCGATGTCAGGTTCACCTCCTGGACGACCGGAAGCTGGAGCTGCTGGTGCAGGTGAGACACAGACCTTCTCCACACGTTAGCATAGCCTCTGCACGTTATCATAGCCACTGCACATTAGCATAGCCTCCGCACGTTATCATAGCCACTGCACATTAGCATAGCCTCCGCACGTTATCATAGCCACTGCACGTTAGCATAGCCCCCGTACGTTAGCATAGCCGTTATACTTTAGCATAGTCTCCGCACGTTAGCATAGCCTCCGCACGTTATCATAGCCCCTGCACGTTTGCATAGCCCCGTACGTTAGCATAGCCATTATACTTTAGCATAACCTCCGCACGTTAGCATAGCCTTTGCACGTTAGCATAGCCTCCGCATGTTAGCATAGCCTCCCCACGTTAGCATAGCCTTCGCACGTTAGCATAGCCTCCGCACATTAGCATAGCCTCCGCACGTTAGCATAGCCTCTGCACGTTAGCATAGCCCCATTTTGGCCCAAAAACGTGTGTCACTGCTCATGTTTTGGTGTGATATTGTGCACAAGGGGGTGTATTTCTTTCCGGGTGTATTCTATAGAAGATGATTTTGAGAAATGTGACCAGTCACTAGAACCAGGAACACAAGTCGGTTCTGGGGCATTTTGAGATTTTCACATATTGTTAAAGTGTCGTCTCCAAGCTTTCCAACAATGTGTAACACATGGAAATCTGATCATATTTGGAGATGTAGCCGCGATTTGAAGTTAACAATTTCAAAAAGGCCAAAGGGCAGAAAACGGCTCTGAAGTTTTGGGCAGTTCTCACCTCTCTCTGCTGTTGAGAATAACAATAAATAAATGAGATGTAAATAACAATTTACATCTCATTTAGATAAGCCACTCCCCCGTAAAGCTCCCCACTGTCATGTCATGTTATGTGTATGTTGTCGCTATGTGTGTATGTTGTTGCTATATAGCCGTCGTTCCACATAGCGCGACCTGGCCGCGCACGCCACGATCTACGCGCACGTATCGACACAACCCCGCAGACCTTTCTGTTTCCACCACACACACACCCACATTTGTTGTGGGCGGAGCCCATACAGGTCGGTCCCAAAACCTACACCTGGTCAGACCGGTTTGGCACTGGCCTTTGTTATGGAAAAGCACGACAAAGCGGCTGACACGCGCCTGCATGTGGAAAAAACCTTTATGTGTATGTTGTTGCTATGTGTATGTTGGGCCATAGTGACGTACATAATGGACATACTATTTATTTACTTTACAGTCAGAATCCTGCATGCTTCTCCCATAGCTTTCCCCCCAGTCCCTCTCTGTGTCAGCTCCGCCTCCGTGAGCTGCTGGAGCCTCAGGCTGAGAGAGTTCCAGACTCCAGACATCACTGAAGTTATAACTGTAGAAAAGACTCCTGTACGACTTTAGTAATGCTCATACACTCTCACACACGAGAGGAACAGGCCGACATTGTGACGTATCGCCGCGCGTGATCGCATTGTTTACGTTTCACTGCAAAAATCCAGCGTAACTTTATCTAACCATAAAAATATGAAGCGGATCTCTCTCAAATGAGAAGTGGCTGAAAGCTAGGGATGCGCTGACTACATTTACGGAGTAGTTTAAGTTTGTAGAGATCTTGATTACGACCAAAAACAAACACATTAGCTTACAGCAGTGTTTTTCAACCTTTTTTGAGCCAAGGCACAATTTTTTTCGTTGAAAAAATTATGAGGCACACCAACAGCAGAAATGGTGTCTTTAATAGGAACACCTTATCAATCAATCAAGTTTTATTTCTAAAGCGCCTTACTACAACCAAAGTTGACCAAAGCGCTGCACACAATAAAAATAAAAATACAATATAAAAAGGAGTACAATTTCATTAAAAACAGACCATCCACAACAGTTGCCACAGAACTATGTGTCATATGCCTCTTTAAACAGGTGAGTCTTTAGTTTTGCTTTGAACAGGGGCAGGTCTGAAGCGGCACGTAACGAGTTCCAGAGTTTTGGTCCTGCCACAGCAAAAGCGGGCGTGATGTGGCCATGTTTGGTCTTATAGTCCCGTTAGCCACGCGTTGCATTCATGCATCACTAATTCTCTTGTCTCAAAGAAATGAGCTACCTGCCACCTACTGATATGGAAGAGTATTACATGCTGACTTTGTCGATCACTAGACAGCACAGATACTCGAAAACGGCACATTATTTGCAGATAATAATTAATTAGTTTTAAAAAAAGAAGAACATTTACACACTAGGTCAGTGGTTCCCAAACATTTTGGAGCCGTGTACCCCCTGAAGCTTTGGGTGACGAGTCACGTACCCCCTAGTTTGACGCGATTGAAAACACTGGGAATATAACATGTAATATTATGTTTATTTCCTCCATCATTACAGTGAAGTCAAGCAGGTTTTCCACATTACGTATTGTTTTGCTCGTCTGGGTGATTAAGGCCATTAAGAATATGTAAATACAAAAACAATAAAAATGGCAGTTTTTATATTTTTGGAAACGAGGCTGTTGATGTGAATGGGTAAAGCTGAGTGTTTTGCTTTGTCCCAGTGACCAGCTCATCCTGAACATCAGACTCTGACGCCTGTAAAAGCGCGTTTCCCGTGCGGCATCAATATCGATCAGATTGTGATCAATTTGTTATTGTTTTTTTCTTTGCGTACGCGTACCACAGTTTGGGAACCTCTGCACTAGGTGAAATTGGATAATTCCCCACGGCACACCAGACAATAGGCACAGTGGTTGAAAAACACTGGCTTACAGCACAAAAATGGCCTCATCAAAAAGCAAACAGACATGATAGCACAGCAGCCGCGGGTGACTAAAAAACAAACGTTCCCTCACTTATCTGAGTAACCTTTGAGCCTCCTGCTCAGCAAACTCCTGATCAAATCTATTTTTGTCACTCAGTTCTTTTCAATGTAGAGTTTGGCAAATCCGCGCTATATCCTTCTGTCTTAAATCACGCTCTGAAGGCGAGTTGGCTCGGGAAACGTAATGGTCAGCAGGGGGCGCTGTGCATGCTTACAGCCAGGGCATCATCAGTCGCACTGGGAAAGTCAGCCTGGAAATGTTCACTGGTTTCAAGCAGAAAAACAAACCTCTGCAGTAGCATCCCAGCGTTAGCCTCTGAGAGACACACACGGTGAAGTGTTGCATAACCATGAGCCACACGCTCACAATGACACGCCCCCCACGGCGTGTGCTATTTCTCCAACAAAACAAGCCGATTTAATCCTGAAAATTGATGGACAATAGGCGTATGTATAAAACTGCTTTTTTTGGTGGCATTTGTTCGCTAAAGCATGTGTCAAAACAAACCAAAGCAGCGGTGCATCCTCCTCCTCCGCGGGGTTTACCCAGTATGTAAAAACACACAGACAAAGACACGCCCCTACGGCACGCTCCGAAATCTCCAAATCAAGGCGGTTTGAACCTAAAAGTTTACACTTTTAAATATACCAATACTGCTAGCTTAAACAGGTAGAGGCTTCTTCGTGGCTTCAACTGAACGATTCTGCAAAAAAGCGAAAATCACCCATTTTCAACAAACGTGCTCGTTCCTCCATTTGCAGAACGCGAGTCTGTCGACTTGTGTCCCTGGAAACCACGGCGGGTCACAAATATTATGACCAAATAAGAGATCAAATACCTGCTGAAGTGCTCTAAGAATGCGGGAAATACTATTGTATTGTATTTTATTTAATTTTTCCTGGCAGAACGTCCCACTTGGTCAGTGGGTTGGGACCCAATTGTGGGTCGTGGAACCATGTTCAGAGGGTCGTGGGCCTTTCCCAGTACGGAGACAAAACATTCTGCCAAAGTGAATGTTATTGGGTTATTTTGATCATTACTTGAGCTTTATGCCCCATTTAAGCTTGTCTTAACTGAGAGCATTTTCCAGTTCGGCTTTACGCAAATCTAGGCCAGGGTCACGCTTCATTTGAAAGCTAAGACCGACAAAACTCATCTAAGATTTCCTCACTTTGTCGGCACTTGTTGTCACTATTTGTCCTTTTATTTCTGCTGTTTTTGTTGTTTTTTTCATAACTTTTTTGTTGCATTTGTGTAACTTTTTTTGATGCTTTTTTTGTTACATTTCCATCCTCATTTAGTACATCTTGTATTTCGTTGCTTTTTTTCAAGGAGCTTCTAGATTTGGAAAAGCCGAACTGGAGAAAATGTGCTCTGTTTGTTAAATAAGTGCTTTATTTGTCCTTGTCCTTGGAAATGTCGTAGATCAGGTGTTGTGTTAATCCTGAGCCACACCAGAGCGTGGTGTCCTGCACTGGTCAGGTGCTCTTCCTCCTGCGCAGCTCTCTCCAGTCTTAATAATCCGTCCTATTTTCCAGTGAGCGAACATTAGTCCGTACAATTGAAGTGATAAAAGGCTTGTGTGGCTTAGCTGCGAGTCTTGCCCGGATACCTCCTTGTTTGTCCCTTTTTGTTTCCTATGGCGCTTCTTGCAATGCCTCCAACGTGCTGCAGGTGTGGGGGGCTCTTGGTGCCTCTGCAGTTAGGGTTAAGGTGGGGGTTAAGAGGTTAACGCACAAATGTCTACTGTATTTGACATGGTATATAAGAAATCCAACTCTTATTAGGGTCATGGCTTGTCATTCTAGGATTATTATCAGCATCACAGTTGAAAATCCCTGCTCTAGGTCATAATGTAAAGCATTTGAAGTTTACTTTGGGCTACGATGGTGAGGTTTGGCCCTCGGTGTGCGGGTGATGAAGAACCCCTGCTATATAAGGTTTTGCTTGAATACAAGTCAAAAGTAGCTCTGTGATGTGAAAAAGTAACCAAATCCTTTGTAGGCTGGACATTCCTGAAATCCTCCTCACAATAATAATCATGGCGTCAACAACACGTGCCGCTGATCCTGAGAGTGAGAGTTGGAGACAGACCGACAGGTGTGTTGGACAGGTTAAAAAGCCTGGATGAGACAGCTGACTTTACACACTACGATTTCAGGTCTAGTTAAATGGTCTTTATTTGTGAGCAGGTTTTACACGTGACAAATCCTTATGGGCACTGATTTTAGAGCATCATCTGCAGCTTTTGTGATTTGCTATTTGCTACCATTAAAATAACACTAAAATGCAGCTTTAAGTGTGCATTCAGGTCTGTTTAAGTTCAGCGTTTGTCCCAGTTGTAGTAGAAACTGGATTGTATAACGGCAGTTTTTGCCGATTGTGGGAAAACTGGTGTCGCTCATGGCTACACATGCTAACTAGTAAAAGTGATATGGTGAGACAGACATGAGAAATTCAAAGATAGAAACGGGTCACAACGTATTCCAAGCTGGAAAGTTGGAACACGATATTGTACATTTTTATGTGGAAAATGAAGTGTATTTTAATGCCTTAAATGCAACATGTATCTATGCATTTACTTTAAAACATTTGGGGACATTAGATTAAACCAATGAATGGAATCACGTTTGAATATTTGACAAATTGGGCAAAATAATTGTGTAAAATGGAGGGGGAATTTGTAAAAATGTCATGCAGTTAAATGTGATTTGTGGATTATACTGTTGGTATATTCCATGAGTTTATGGAATAAAATACATTTTGATTGAAGGACTACTTGAAACAACTGTAGTGACATTTAAGGTCTTCGTTTAGTTTAGTTTTTTTAGTTTATTTGTTTATTTGAGCAATACACATTGTGCTCAAAAGGAGTGGGCTGAAGCAAAAAGCTTATGAGCCCCCACCCCCAAGTGCAATACATAAAAAAAGAACATTTCAAAACATTTCAAGCAGCTACATTCATACAGACCAACTTACAACAAACAACAAAAATATATAAACTCTTTATATAATTAATTAAACCAACGCACAGCTACAACAACAATCTAGTTTCATATACGATGTCTAGAACAAAGTAAGTCAAAAAAAATGTGTTACTTAATATATTGCTTGCATATTTTTACCCGTGATTACAGAGTTACTTTTATGGTATAAAGGTACATTAATAGATATTATAATTTGAGATCTTGATACTTTCCAGTTGTCATTACCATTCTCAGTATAATTTTAATTTGGGTTTAATTATCATCATCATTATTATATATTTATTTAATTGAGTTATATGTGAAGTATGATGTTCCTGCATAGTGTGGTGCATTAAAAAGCCAGAGAGTGAGCCAGTTGAAGAGAGCAGTAACTCCCCTTCAACAAACCCCCTAACAGCTGATTTGTAGATGATGTTCCTATGCTGAGTGGTGCATTAAAAGACAAGGTTTAGAGCCCGTTGGGAGGGTCCCTCTCAACAGATCCATAACCTGCCAACCCTAATTCTCCGTTTGTGAATTTGAGCAATAGAATGACAACCGTTCCAAGCAGCAACACTCTTCCAGATTATAGAGGAACAATACACATAATCCATCCTACTGCTCCCCCTAGTGGCAACGCATTTCTTCTTGTCTGTATATTTCAAAAGTCTTTTGTTTGTATTTATATTTGAACAGGTTGATGTTTGGACATAGTTTCAACTCCATCTCCAGTTTATTCCACAATTGAACACCATTAACTGTTGGACTAAAACTTTTCAAAGTTGTGCTATGTTTCTGAATCCTAAAGTTTAATTCATCACGTAAATCATAACGACCAGTACGTTCTTGGAACCTTCTTTGTATTTGGTTTGGTAACAATTTATACCTTGCTTTGAATAACATTTGAACAGTTTGGAACTCAACAATGTCACAAAACTTCATGATCTTTGATTTTAAAAATAATGAGTTTGTGTGGTCCAAAAACCCAACTTTATGAATTACTCGGATAGCTCTTTTTTGCAACAATATTATTGGTTTAACTGTGTTTTTATAAGTACTACCCCAAACCACAGTACAATAATATAAGTAGGGCAAAATCAGAGAACAGTATAAGGTGTGTAGAGCTTTGATGTTTAAAATGTGCTTTGCTTTTGCTATTACTGAAATGCTTCTAGAAATTTTCGTAGATATATATTTAATGTGAGATTTCCAAGTAATTCTGTCATCAATAATCACACCAAGGAATTTGATTTCATGCACTTGCTCGATAACAACACCCTCTATCTGAATTGCTTCCTGAGCATTGGAGTTACAGTTGCCAAATATCATCATTTTGCTTTTACTCAGATTTAGAGATAATTTATTTTGTTTGAACCACTTATTGACACTTTTGAGTTCCAAGTTTACAATCCGACACAGCTGCTGTAAGTCGTCTCCTGATGCAAACATATTTGTATCGTCAGCAAACAAGATAAATTTAAGTACTTCAGATGTGTTACAAATATCATTAATATACATATTAAACAATTTTGGGCCCAGAATAGAACCTTGAGGTAAACCACAGACAATTTGTCGACAACTCGACTGATAATCACCGATTTTCACACATTGTTTTCTATTTTTTAAGTAACTGGTAACCCACTGTAGAGCTACCCCCCTAATCCCATAATGTTCTAGTTTATTAATTAATATATCATAGTTTATTGTATCAAACGCTTTACTCAGGTCAATAAATAACCCTATTGCATATTTCTTGTTATCTACAGCATTAGTTATTTCTTCAGTTATATCAAAGAGCGCGTGTGAGGTTGAGTGATTGTTCCTGAAACCAAACTGATTGTCCGAGAGTAAATTACACTTTTCGACAAAGCCGTCAAGTCTAGAGTTAAAAACTTTTTCTAAGATTTTAGAGAATTGCGGTAAAAGGGAAACAGGCCTATAGTTTGTAAAGAGATGTTTATCTCCTGCTTTGAACAGAGGAATCACCTTTGCTACTTTCATACCATCAGGAAATTGTCCAGTTTGCAACGATAAGTTACAGATGTAAGTTAACGGCTTAGAGATACTTTCAATAACAGTTTTTAAAGTTTTCATGTCCATGTCATGGTAATCGGTCGAAGTTTTATTTTTACACCCTTTAACAATGTCCAGTATCTCCTTTTCCTCCACAGGTTTGAGGAACAGGGACATAGGATTTGCTTCTATCAGATCACAATTATAATTCTCAACGTTTGCAATTTTTGCAGCAAGGTTCGGTCCAACATCTACAAAGAATTTATTAAATGTTTCGACTACTTCATTCATATTTTTTAACGTGTTATCCTCATCTTTGAAATGTTTTGGATAATTAATCGTTCTTGGTTTATTTCTAATTATACTATTTAAGATGTTCCATAAACCTTTAATATTATTCTTATTGCTATCTAACAATGTATTATAATAATCCTGTTTACATTTTCTAATGATACCTGTCAGTTTATTTTTATATTTCTTATATTTATCCTCAGCTTCTTTTGTTTTGTTATTTATAAAGTTTTTGTAAAGATTATTTTTTTTCTTGCAAGCATTTAGTAAACCCTTAGACATCCATGGTGTTTCTTTACACTTTCTGTTTTTACTGTATTTCTTAATTGGGCAGTTTTTGTCGTATACCTTTTGAAATACTTGCGTAAACTCATCATAAGCCATATTCGTGTCATTCTCTCTGTACACAATACTCCAGTCTTGAGCTAAAAGCTCCTTTTTAAATGCCTCAATAGTTTTCTCTGTTTTTACCCTTCTAAACCAATACTTATTTTCCTCCTCATCTTTTACATATCCATTTTTATACAAAACGAAAACTGGAAGGTGATCACTAATATCATTTATCATTAACCCGCTGACTGTATCACTTTCAATTTCATTTGAGAAAATGTTATCAATCAAGGTGGCACTATGGGTTGTAATTCTACTCGGTTTAGTGATTAGAGGAAACAGACCTATACTGAATAAAGTATTTATAAATTCGTCCGTCTTTTTATGTTTATATGGGTTTAACAGATCGATGTTGAGGTCTCCCCCCACAAACATGACTTTATGATTTAATCCTGAAAAGTGCTCCTCCATCCACTTAGAAAAAACATCTATATCAGAGCCAGGTGTTCTATAAATAGAACTCACAATAATATTTTTCTTTTTTTGTCTTGTAATCTCTACAGTAAGGCATTCAAGTGTATCATCCACCACCATTGTCTTATTTTCCATTACTTTATAACTATAGTTGGAGTCTATAAACATAGCTACGCCCCCTCCATGCTTGTTCCTTCTGTTCATACTTATAAATTCATAACCATCAATAGAAAACTCAAATTCTCTGTCATTATTGATCCATGTTTCTGTGATTAGAATGACACTGAATGGTGTGGAAAACTGTTTTAAGAAGCTTTTGATGTGGTCAAAGTTTGCATAGAGGCTTCGACTATTGAAGTGGATTACAGTGAATGCCTTAATGTTCTTAAGTTTACTATTGTACAGATCCTCTGTGTAGTATTGACAGTCATTGGTAGCTCTAGAAAAGAAGTTATTTTCCGGGTCGATGTCGAGCTCAGTGTTCTGTAGGTCGTATTGAGAGAATGTAAAATCCTGGGAGTTTGCTTCAGCAATTCTCCTTATTGAAAAATCCAAGTCGGTGCTTCCTATAGAACTGTATGTATTACTAGACATGTGAAATTATGTGCTTTTACATACCAAAATCCATACGTTTTTCTCGGTGTTTATACTGGATGTGGTGTACTGCTGCGTGGACGTATAATGAGTTTGTCATATCTCAGGAAGGCGATCTCCCCCCTTTCTCGTGCAGCTCTCAGCTCCGGCATCAGTTCTTTACGTTTTCTTTTTATTGATTCGGTGTAGTCCTCGTTAATGAAGATTTTTGTGCCTTTGAGTCGTTTGGCGCGCTGCAAGATTTCCTCACGGTCCTTCCACCTCAGTAGTCTGGCGATGATGGGTCTCGGCCAGTCTCTCCCTCCGCCGGGTTTCCCTACGCGGTGAGCCCTCTCCACCTCCACCGCGTGCTGTAGCTGTAGCTTCTCCTTCAGTATCTCCTTAACTTTTACCTCGGCGTCGGCCCAGGTCTCCCCAGGCGACTCCAACACTCCCTCAAATACCAAGTTGTTTCTGCGGCTCTGCCCCTCCAGATACTCCAGTTTGTCCGTGATGATGTGTAAATTGTCACATACTTTGTAAAAATCCGTCTGTAAAGTGTTTGTGCGCTCCGTGAGTTTCAGATTATGTTCTTTTAAAGTGTCCACCTCACCTTGCGTGAACTGCAGGCTTGTTTTTAGTTCTTGAATGTCCTTAGTCTGTAAATCCATGCGGGTGTTTGTTGATTCCATGATGAGTTTTATAAATCCTTTGAAGTTTTCCTGCTGTTGTTGAATTAATTCCCTGAACATGACCCTCTGCTGCTCCATGAGCTCCGTGACTCGACTGAGGCTTACGTATTCCTCTTCCACCGCCGAATCTGCCTGTTGCTTCGCCTCTATTTTCGGCGGTTTTGGCATTTTGCTCCCTCTCAGCAGGCCTGAATTTTCGTAATAAATATTTTGATATTCTTGAGAACTTTTTTCACGTTGGTCTAGCTTTGTCCGTCCCTGAAATCGGTCCGACCGGAAACGTAGCTTACTACCACCAAGTATTGCTTGTCTTCATTCTTTTACTGACTCGAAAAACTGGGAAACACTGGCAGATCATTTGTCCTTCTACAAAGCTGTTACTTTCACTAGCTTCTTATCAATAACTATGGATTTGGTCATTTCCAAGATTTCGCTTTGGTATCGGAACAATATTGAAATTCTACCTTAAAAGGCACTATACCTGATTTTGGACCTTTTTAGTTAAAATGTGACGACATAGGTAAACCCCAAAATAACTGGTCTCACCCATCCCCACCCACCCAGTCTGAAAGTTGCTTTATAGATAGAGCATGGACATTTAAACGCAATATGATCTAAATGACCATTTTACTGGCCGTATCGAATCTCGAGGTTCTGCGATTATCCACGTGCCCTTTGAAGAATGATCATAATAATCATAATAATGCTGACCCTGTAGCGTAGCTCTCTTCAAACATGTCCTGAAGCTGAGCTGAGCATAATTCAGTGTTCAGTGACTGCTTCTTATATTGTTTAAAATGCTCACTGGGAACTGAATCTTGCTCCTAATCTAATCACAATCTCGATGCTTGACAGAATATTCACAATGAGAGATTTTCCCCGAATGGTTGCAGCTGTGAAGGGCTGCTCCGGTGTTGACTCAGAGGTGGATATGAACCCAATGGCCATGTAATTATAGAGGGACTTTTTGCAGATGTTATAAACAGTGTGTCGATCTTTATGTCTTTATGCCTCCATTGACTCTGCCATAACACAGGCACATGTTTATGATGCTACAGCAGTAAAAACAAATGGCCTCGTCTCCTGTGTCAGGACGCAGGCCTTTAAAGCAGGTCATTATTAGGCTTTGTTTTTTGGGATAACATGTCATTGATTCTGTATTTCAGATGCGATTAAATGTGCTGTAAAAGGCACACTGCGTAACATTTTGGACTATACTGTTACAAAACATGACCCTAATGACCGGCTCGACACAGAAAATGCTGTTTTTGCAGTGCGTAATCAAAGAATGGATTTGGATGAGAACCTGACCTGTTGAAATAGATTCAGCTGACTTTAGTCCCATCTCCATGGAGACGAGCTGGAGACGTCCCCACTCCTGGTAAAGTTACAGTCATGTCTGAGGAGAGCTGAGCCGCTCACAGCAAAGGCTCATGTTTGTTTGTACGTTCATGAGGTATTTTTCAATGATGGAAACATCTGTCAGAAAATAAATGCTTGTATTTCAATGGTATTTATTGGGTAAAAGTTTATGCGGCGTGGCTTTAACGTGAGGCTTTGGTAACGTCTGTATATTTTACATTGTAGTTTGAACTAATGCATGGAAAAGACAGTAAGGAGTGAAAGACCGGGCTGCTCAGGATTATGAATCAGTCTGTAAGCGCCCTCTACAGGCTGCAGTGGGAACGACAGGCCATAGAACAGTAAAAACAAGCTTACACTTTCAGCTAACGGTACGCTAGCAAGTGACTTGGAGCGGAGAGCTGCTCAGAACGGGCCAAGTGATGGATTATGAGTTTTAAAATGTGTTAGACAAGTCCATGACACAACAAAAAAGGACACACAGAATATGAAGCGTTTCAGTAGAAGAAGAAACGACCAGAGCAGAGCTCTGAGCTGGAGGGCGAGCAGCTTTGATATGTAACGAAACCATGAAGGCCGATATTTTACACAAAGAATACTGTTCTCCCCAACAACAGCTCTCTGCAGTTACTCTCAGATCATCTGCATAGTGAGTCACGTCGACACAGACCAGGCAGGTGGATGTTACAGCGGGCCAACAAAACGGAAAAAATGTCACAGAATAATCATGAATGATGACAATGAATAATCATTAGGTTTGTTTCCAAATAATAATGATCTTTGTTAGCTCCAGGCCATTTAACTGGTTCCCATCGTAATAACGAAACCGTTTTCTGCACTAATGAAAACAAGATAATTGGCACACAGTAATTATTATTGTCTGAGTCGTACAGGAGTTGTCCATCTTCAATGAAGGTACTTCTTCTGTACTCGGTAGTTAAAGTCTTTGAACGTTTCACCTCTCATCCAAAAGGCTTCGTCAGTGGACAAAGTCTTGCTTGTAAAGTTGTAAACTCAGCCTCGGGTCTGTCGCTAAAGGTAAACACGTCTTTCTTGTTGTCACTGCTCTGTTTTGTTTTTCAATTTTCCTAAAAACTCAAGTTTCTTATTTAGTCCTGGTTTATAATAACTGGTTTAGTTTAGCTCTGGGTTTTACAACGGTGTAAGTCCTGGTTTAGTCCTGGCTCAGTCCAGCCGCAGACCGCGGCTGAGCCGTCTCTATTACAAAAGTTTAGTACGTTACAGCTTTGCTTCGCTTTAAGTTATAGTTTTGCTTCTCTCCATTTGCGCTGAAGCGGCTCATTATCTGCGCACACGTTCATGTTGCTTTTTTTAGACTGCGGGTCATATATTGACGTCTAGAGAAAAAAAGAACCGAAAGTTGGCACCGAAACGGTGCCCATCCCTAATCCCAAAGACAAAACTCCGAGCCACAAACAAAGCAGTGTTGTTTATTCTATTCAATGCAAAGAAGAAGAATGCAAACAACATTATATTGGAGAAACTAAACAAGTTTTACAGAAGAGACTTTATCAACAGGAGGCCTCGTGGAAGGCCCAGGACACGCTGGTGGGACTATGTCTCCGAGCTGGCCTGGTGTCGCCTCGGGGTCCCCCCAGAACAGCTGGAGGAGGTGTGCGTGGATCGGGAAGTCTGGGCATCTCTGCTGAGACTGCTGCCCCCGCGACCCGGCCCCGGATAAAGCGGAAGAAAATGGATGGATGGATGGACTTTATCAACACCGAAGAGAAAGCACAAGCGGTTCTCAGTCGGCGGTGCACCTCCACCTCAAAGCCTCCAACCACTCCTTTGAGGACGGGGGGGTCAACATTTTAGCTGAAGAAGAACGTTGCTTTGAAAGAGGAGTTAAAGAAGCTATTTTTGTCAGGAAAGAAAACCCCGCCATGAATCGAAATGGTGGGCTCAGATTTAATCTTCCGTCACTTTACTCCAATCTCCTTCGGGAGAAACCGAAAAGGCATGGCCAGTCCAAGGAGACGGCACCTCAGCCAACAAAAGAACAATAGGCAGGTAATTAGCAGTGATCAGCCATGAATAGGACAGGACTGACCGATACTGAGGTGAGCAGATCATTAGAGACACTCTACTTCAAAGGGGTTTACCCACAGGTGAGAGTAGCTGTGATTAGAGGGGAGGAGCCGGGCCAACCCTAACTCCTCCCTGTTGGTCTTTATCTAAGCTGTGGGCTGAGCGGGACTTTAGTCGCTGACGAAGCCTTTTGGATGAGAGGCGAAACATTCGAAGACTTCAACTACTGAGCACCTTCATTGAAGATGTATTTATTATTGTGCCATTTGTCAAGTCGCAGCAAGACGCGAGGTGTTAACCCGAAGCTTTTCACAGCGTTTCTTTGTTGATTATAGGTCTCTGTCAATAATTTAAATGATCAGGTTTCTCTTTTGGATATGTAGTTGATCAGGAGGGGATACTGTCTCATGAGAGAGGGCTTTAGTAATAACACCGGATCTCGCAAAAAACAGTTCAAAATGTAATACAACTTTCACCTCTTTGTGTAACACATGTTCAAACTGGAATAGCTTTTTGGGCGGTGGGAGAACGAAGGCGCCTCGTCATATGAAATAAACGGTCTGCGTGTGGAGATTTATATATTTGCCGTCTCCATCGTGTTAATAGTTTGACACAAAGAGAGTCTCAGTCCCAGCCAGGCTGTGGGTGATACATGACACTTTCCTTTGTTCTGCACTAATAATGAGATGAGTTATGTGAGTAATGAGATGCTGCTTTTAATCAGACGTTCCTCCTCCAGCCAACAGGTTTAGAACCAATGGACTACTAGAGTCACAGGGTTTCTGCAGGGCATTGAAAAGCATGAAAGGAATTCTGCCATAATAAAAGGCTTAAAAGTAATTTAAAAAACTGTTGCATTAAATCTAAATTCCCTACACAATATACTTCTTATAGTCAGAATCCACTGCAGTGACATCACTGAACAATTGTTTATTATTGACCTTTATTTAACCAGGAAAGTCCCACTCAGATTAAGAATCTCTTTTTCAGGGGAGTCCAGGGCCCCGGTACCTATTGTACATTTTTTTGTGTATACATTTGTCAAAAACACAAATGGAGTGGACAATTTCCCATTATTTTTGCACAACACTTCTGTCTGTTGTGTCTGTTTGGATTTGATTGAATGTTAAATCTTAGGAAATGAAAGATTTGTTGTGGCATTATAAATACTAGTCTTTTAAATGGCGTCGAAAAGCATTACATTCGACTTGATGCAGACTCACTGATGACGATATATTACAACAAACCCCGGACTTTAGTTTAACTTGATGAAACAGTGCTTCAGACAGCGCAGGAACATTACCCTGTGACGTTACCGCGACACTTGCTAATATTGACCGTGAAGAAAGCCCCATGAAGACGATGCCCATGCGGTCCACTCTGCAGCCCTGATGTTAGTGCCTTTTCACCCAAAATCTGCATCGCGAGTCTCGATTTTACGAGACGAATTGCAAATCAAAGTCAGAAATCTATGTCCAGAGCTTTCTGTGGATTCATTGGTCCGTAAATGGAGGGGCTGCTGAGGTTGAGAAATAAGCTGTTGTGGCGGGTTGGTTCACTTCGCACTTGCACCTCTCTGTAATTCTCCAACTGTCAATTACACACAGCGCTGAGGAGGACACTTTGAAACGCCGACTGAGGTAATGCTGCCTAAGCCCTGTTTATCTCCTCACTCGAGAGGAGGATGGCACTCTGATTCTGTTTTAGAAGCATCGTCCAATAGTTGGTCACATTTTAGTTTTTTTCACACATTTTGACGGGGAAAAAAGATCTACTTATTGTGAAAATGCGGACGTTTGGATCTGGTTTAGGTTTGTGGTTTATAGGCGCTCATTAAAGATCAATGTCTTCTCGTCAGCACTAATGAACTACGTCTTTGTGCCACACTCTGCAAAGGTGGATGCATTACTCACTCACGGAGAGGTTGAAAGGACTTTGAAGAAAAGTCAAGTTTAGGTCCTTTAAGCCACAAGGTCCAGTTGCTCACAGACGTTGATAGGGTGAGGTTTAAACACTGACAACAAATATTGCCAGTGGATATGCCTACTTACTGTGCTTGTAAAATGCCATTATTGCCCGCAGACGACACTGACAGTGATGCAGTGAAGCTACTGAAAGTGTCAAACTGTTTGGTCCAGATCTTGTGCCTGGTGCACGGGGGGGCGGATATGCACTATTCCCCTTCGCCACTTGTGAGAGGGCGTCGCAAGAGGAGGTGACTGCTCTGATGGGAGCGCCGCTGATATTCATTTCCTTGTTTACGTCGCACTGCCTTGTGCTCTTGCGCTAAGTCTGGAGTGGCAAAATGTTGCGCTATAGTCTGCGTTTTGAAACACAAGATCGGGGGCCTTAGTGTCTAACAGGGCATGATAATAATATAGTTTATGCGGAATGCTTCATTTCACAAACTGAGCGCCCCCAAAAATGCTGGCCAATGCAAACAGCCAGATACCAGTGAAGCGCAATACATTTACAGTAACATACTCTATTGATTTAGATGAATTATACAGCGTTCCTCAACCACATAAAGCTACGAGTTTGTTGATTACATTAGTAGCCAAAGCTAAGCTAACCACCAGCTTCATTTGTATTTTGTCCTTTTCGCCAATAAGTTCAAAATAATGTAAGTATTTCCACGATGTGAACGTGCTCACTGAAACTCTGCCATGTTGTTGACTTGATGTAAAGTTTTAGAGGACACAGTCTGCACTGAGTCTGAGCAGCTCTGCAGCTGCGGAGGAAATGAGACCAGGGAGATCAGGATTCAAACTAACAACTTTACTGATTTGAATAAGAAACTAGTACTAGATTCAAGGGATGGTTCAGATTTTTTTTTACATTGGGCCTCATTTCCCAGTTATCCAGAGTGTTGGAGATATTTGTTTCTTAAATTCATGCAGTTCTTATATTTGAAGAGTCTAGTGGCGCTAGGCTAGTGCAAGGCTAAAGCATTTCATGGTATCAGTTAGCCTGCATTAAAAACAGTCTGACCCGCTCCACAGTGCACCTGAGGTAAATCACTTATGCCAGACTAACGATATAAATGTCTGTGTTAATAGAATCATTTTTGAAATATAACTGACCTTGTATCACATGAATTTCCGCATTTTGAGGGACTATTTTGTCGCCGCGTTAGCTTACAGCCATGAAGCTGATGCTGCTCAAATAGAAGTTTTTTTAAATGCAAAATGGTTCAAATGATTCTATCGACACAGACATTTATATCGTGGGGCGACGGTGGTGCAGATGGTAGAGCGGGTCGTCTCATGATCAGAAGGTCGGGGGTTCGAATCCCGCCTCCTGACGGTGCACGCTGTCGTTGTGTCCTTGGGCAAGACACTTCACCCACCTTGCCTCCAGTGTCTGCGTACATTGGTGTATGAATGGGTGAGAGGTTCCTTGCTGTAAAGTGCTTTGAGTGCCTAATGTAGGTGGAAAAGCGTACGTTGAGACCATTTACCATCGTTAGTCTGGTGTTATAAGTGATTTGCCTCAGGTGCACTGTGGAGCGGGTCAGACTGTTTTTAATGCAGGCTAACTGTTACCGTAGAAATGCTTTAGCCTTTAGCCGAGACTCTTCAAATATAAGAACTGCATGAATTTAAGAAAAAAATATCTCCAGACATCAACAACACTCTGGATAACTAGGAAACGAGGCTCAATGTAAAAAAATGAAATATTCCTTTAACCTGCAAATGCAAGACTAACTTGTTACTGTACTCGTTACTCTGAGACACTGTCTAGACCGGCAGACGAGGAACACCGGGCCCTCTGGCGTTCGGAGGGTCCCCGAGACACACACCATCCATCCATCCATCCATTTTCTCCCACTTGTCCGTTGCCGGGTCGTGGGGGCAGCTGTTGGAGCTGCCCAAGTCACATAGCACCATGCCCCTATGGCTCCTCCTGCAGGTGGTGGGTCCACGGGAGGACGGCCTCATGGTTCCAAACGGTTCCAAACGGGCCTGTTGGTCTCTCATAGGAGGCCGAGACACACACATATATATTATATGTATATATATATATATATATATATATATATATATATATAGCTACTGGGACATGGCAGAGGACTGTTGTGTGATGGGATTTGGGCTAAACAAATATACTTTACTATACTTTATCCATTTTGAGCGGACAGGGAATGGACCAATGGAACAAGTGGCTTGTGACTTTTTTAAATTCATAAATTGCCTTTCATTGTTACACTAATGCTTATCGTTGCACCATGCTGGCTTTAAGATAAGATAGCCTTTATTGATCTCACAATGGAGAAATGTACGTGTTACATTCAGCTCTTAGAAACACTCAGGGTGTGCAAATAGGCAGGAAATGTGAAATAAACAACAATTAAATAGTAAATAGTGGTATCTTATATACAAGGACTTTTTGGGGACAAAACGTGTACACCAGGGGTGTCAAACTCATTTTGGGTCGTGGGCCGAAATTCAGCTGCCACGGCGGGTCGCGGGCCACATATAATGTAAACAGGAAAATAAAACATTTTTCCAATAAATGAATAATAATAACAACAGCTTACACTTTACAAGTTTCTCAAAGTGCTACATAGTATTCATTAGAGTGAATGGTCCTCTTTTCAAGTCTTATTTTTTTCTTGCAAAAGAGATGTCAACATTTATCAATTATATGAATCGATAAAATAATGTAAAAACATTCAACAAGGATCACTGTATACATATAGGAAGAGGTCATTTTTTCTTGAAAAATCCGACACTCTGTGTCCACATTTCACTGCAGAGGGTGCCAGAGTCAACAGAAAAAGCAGGTAAAGTGATAGAACTGACTCAAACACAGCGCCCCTAGCGGACAATATAAGAACTGCAAATTTTAAAGAAAATTAAGTTTATTCTGCTTTAATAGAATCAGAATCAGAATAGGTTTTTATTGCCATTGTTATGAACAGGTTCACAACTAGGAATTTTACTCGGTGCGTTTGCGCACATGCACTAAACGCACCAGGGCAGCCGTTACAAGGCGCCCCTTAAAAAAAAACAAAAAAACAATTATTATTATTATTATTTTTTTTAATAATGCATATTTATCCCGTGGGCCGGACTGAACCCACTGGCGGGCCGGTTCTGGCCCGCGGGCCGTACGTTTGACACCCCTGGTGTACACAGTCAATAATAATAAGTAAACAGACTGCAACAAAAAATATTAATGTTATTGTCAGTATTTGCAGTTCAGGTTTGCTCCATAGTGCGAGTGATGTGAATACAGGGTTATTGCACATGTTACTTTACAGTAGTGTTGAGTCTGACAGCAGTGGGGATGAAGGACTTGCAGTAGTGCTCATTCTTGCACTGAGGGTGTCTCAGTCTTCCACTGAAGGAGCTGCTCAGCTCCTCTACAGTCCCGTGCAGTGGGTGGGAGGTGTTGTCCATGATGGAGGTGAGCTTGGCTAATACCCTCCTGTCCCTCACCTCCTCCACAGAGTCCAGGGGGAAGCCCAGGATGGAGCTGGCCCTCCTGACCAGCGTGTGTTCAGTCTGTTCTTGTCCCGCTCTGTGCTGCCCGGGGCCCAGCACACGGCAGCGTAGTGGAGAGCAGAGGCCACCACAGAGTCATGAACAGTCCTGAGCAGAGACCTGCTCACTCTGAAGGACCTCAGTCTGCTCAGAAGGTGGAGGCCACTTTGGCCCTTCTTGTACAGGGCGTTGGTGTTGTGGGACCAGTCCAGTTTATTGTTGAGGTGAACACCCAGGTACTTGAAACTGTTCACCACCTCGATGTCCTCTCCCTGGATGTTCAGCGGTGTTCAGTCCATGATAACCGACTGGTACTCCAGGTCATTCCCCTTAGACACACAGCTCACGATGGCGGAGTCGCCAGAGAACTTCTGCAGATGACAGCTGTCCGTGTTGGCCTACACTTCCCTTTTCTTCTCCTGTAAATGATTGTTGATGAATATTTACATATTTTGTCCACTTGGAACATTTCTGCCGTCAGTGCGTTTCGTTTCTTTGCCTGGTTGAAAAGCGTCGGCTTTGTCCCTGCCATTATCCGGCCAACTGCAGCCCAGTGTGTTCATTAGAGGCGGCCCATTGTCGCCCGGACCGTCTGCTGCTCTGATTATAAAGGGCCGCTACTGTTTGTGTCTGCGGCAAAACCAAAACACGCATTAGCCCTGATGCCATGACGACAGGCCTGTGGAGGAGCGGCTGAAACGTGGAGCTTTCAGAGAGGCTTGGCTAGACCTGCCTGCTGGGTCCTATTGTTACGAACATTGTAGTGGGGTCTAACATCATAATGGAAATATACCCTGTAATTGGCAGATACTGGTATTGTTTTAGCTCTCAGACATTTATAAGGCAGAACGATTTTGACAAAAATCAGATATTGCAATTCGATTTGCGGTTTTAATATTTTAGCCTATGTATCTTCCATGCAATTGAGCATTAAGCTGCGTATAAACTTCTAAAACTCCTGTTAAAAGCAAGGCAACTTTATTTATACCGCGCATTTCGTACACTAGGCAACTCAATGTGTTGCTGATAGTGGGAGTGAGAGAAATAGATAATCAGAGTATTTGTTGTACCTTGGGCCAATGTCAGTGGGGACTTTTTTTTTCAAACCAACCTCGGTCATAAAAAAAAAAAAAAGAATGTTTTTTTTCCAATAAGTTTCTAGTAGCATAATGTTGACACATTATCGCTACTAGTCCATTTTAACAGACTGATGATGATATGATATGAAATTGGTCATAAAGAGTATTGGCATAATGTAAATGGCATAAAAGTATCGGCCTTTTGCAGACGTGTGATAAGTGGCTGTTGCTGGAGCTCGCTGTATTGAGGACAAGCCATATGAGGACACCTACAGGTGTAACAACACACCGCGGTGACATGCATCGTACTAAAGTGACACATCCAAACAGAGCGCATGTGTGTTACCATCACTAACCGCTAAACTGAAGGCTGCAGACACTCCGGACCTGCTGAGTTAAATCCTCCAATAACACATACATCAGAGTGTCTTTGTAATGGTTTCTCCTGCTGATGCCCAGGCTGCGGTGAGTGATAGATCCACCAGACAAATGCGTAAGATCGAATCCTGGTTATAATCGGACCGCCTCAAAAGCTTAGTTTCCATAAAAGTCCAAGCAGAATGTCGCCCAAGCACGAGCCTCAAATCAAATGTGCGGCTCTGTGCGTGCTTTAACTGCCGTCTAATGCGAAACCGAAAATTCCATGGTGGTAACTATGGTAACTGACTATATGCAGATATTTTCTGGGGGCGGCCCCGATCGTCTGCCTGGTGCAAGTGGCGTCGAAGGAGGGGTCAAATGTAGAGGACAATACACGTATAAACTAAGGTCAGATTATTTGCTCATAAAGGCGTCCAAAAGTGGAGACAATATTCAAAAACATGTGCGTGATGTTGGCCAGTGGAAAGGATGTTCTGCCGTAAAAAAAAAAAGATACAGCGGGTTTGTGAATCACATCACACCTAAACGCTCTGGACATGACGCCATTGTTCCCTAAATAAGCTCCACAATGGCCTTACGCAAACTGGCGCTAAGTATACGAGCTCACCTACAGCCGCCTTATTGTGCACCGAAACTTTCACCGAGCGAACACTTAACGTGACCGTGACATTGAGTCGCCTAATGTTCATTTATGCTTATTATTATTTATATTGTACTTGTACCTAGGGCTGGGCGATATGACGATATTAGACCAGAGCTGACGGTCTGTCATTTTTGTGGGATGGTTTTATCACGGTTCTAAGCACTTCTGCACAGTTGACTCTTTTCACCGTCAGTGAAGTAAACCCGAGCCGCGCACCTACTGCTACGCTAATGTGGGACGCTAATGCGAGCGTTTGGCAGCGAGCCGCTCCTCTACTGTGCGAATACACGACCAGGCTCCTCAAGCTGGAGCTTTTAAACCCAGCTATTTCAGAGGTATTTATGTCGGTGTGTTTCCCCCGTAACGCCGCTGCTCTGCGTAGATCTCAGCGTGTGTTTATTTATTTACCTGGCGACACACGTGTGAAGAAGCGAGTGTGTCCTTCGTCCTCACAGTTCTGTCTCATTTGTTTCATTTAAATCCTGGGCCATGTTCACAAATGCGCTGTTTATCCAGGTCTTTGAAAATATAAGACTTGTCCAACTTTGGTGAAATACTTGGTATTAAGTAATAACTTATGGTAACCATCTGCTTCCGGTTATCCTTTTACACAATAAAAGACACAGTATGTTATCTCTTTAGTAAGACTCTTATTGTGAAAGGGTCAGACAGCGACAGAGCGATGTATCACAGCAGCTTGACGTCATGAGAGAGACGTCTCAGAAAAGATGCCAAACAGCAACAGACACGAACAACAAGCCTTTACCAAACTTAGTGTTACTGTTTTACTTTTATTGTCTGGAGTTTTATTGTGTTTTTTAATGTATAGTTAGTTTGCTGTAGTTCTGAGTTCCAAGTCTATTTTTGCTTTGTTAATTATCACAAAGTTGAATAAATTAGTATATTAATTCAATATGTTTCTTCTTCAGTCTGTAATTTAAGTTATTTTAGTTACTATAAAAAATCGTGATCAAATCGAAATCGGGAGTTTATAATTCAAAAATTGTGATATTCTATTTTTGTCATATCGCCCAGCCCTACTTGTACCGAGACGAACCGTGGGCCCAGCACCGCGAACCAAACGGAACGATGGGAGGGCTGAACTGTTACAGTGTGGCGTGGAAGCGTCTGTATGTGACATCAGGATTTCTCTTTTCAATGATTAGACCGTTTATCAGCGAATATCTCATTTCAAAGACAAATTGTTTTGACAGAGTGTATCACATGCATTCACCCACGGCCTGTAAATGAAGCGTGTGCTCTGTGAAGTCTCTGTGAAGTCTCTGTGAAGTCTCTGTGAAGTCTCTGTGAAGTCTCTGTGAAGCGCAGTTTGCCCGTGCACGGTCAGTGTCTGTAGTAGCGCTGATGATGCAGTCCACGTTTCACTGAGCGCCCGCTCTGCAGCAGCGGGAGCAGATGAGTGCATAGGCCCCGCTCTCGGATGTAGGTCAGTGGAGATGGGAGTGCACGTGAGCGAGCATGCACACATGACATCACCAGGCTGCGCTCTTTAAATAGGCGCGAGTATCTCGCTGGGCACCGCTGGAGACTCGAGTCAAGCAGTGAGTAGTTTGCTCGTGGGGGAAGGAGCTGGTTTATGCCGGCGTTATGTAGGCCATACATCCTCCTCAGTTACTACGCTGCCTCACCCGAAACACACCAGGAGTTACATAAAGGCGGGACACGGCCAGTGAAAACATGGATTTGGTATGTTCGGTGCCCACATGACGCAAGGAAACCCCCCAACAAGACTCCATAAAACATGTATGTCATTTCCTTTGTGGAAGACACCAACATTTTCTTATAATTAGCTTTTCATTACACTCCTAAAACACATCTCTGTAGCAGCTCCGACTGAGTCCAAAGTTTCCAGTCTTGGAGGTTCTCTTTGAGGAATCTTTACTTGTCAATTTCTGCCGACTTTTGAACCGCAGAAGCGTGGCAAAAAAAAAATCAAGTATAAATAGCTTATTCGAAAACAAGATCCAAAATCACTTCAGAACAAATCTTTGTAACTAATATGCCACAAAATATCATTTAAACATCGCTCCATCCATTATTAAAGCAGAACTAAGTAACTTGTTTACCTTAATAAATCCTTCCCGTAGTCCCTCTGGGGGTAATACAAGTGTTAATGGGATGATTGGCCTGATGTCTCTGGCCAGAAAACCATAACTGCAGCTTCCCTGCCTCCGGGTTGGTGGCGCAATACACTCTAATGGAATCATGAAGAAGAAGCTAACAGGCTAACAGGCCAAGCTAGCACCATTTTAGCAGTGTTTACAGCTAAGTTTGAATGAAAAAAATGATCTCCATTGTGTCATTGGATGTACAATATCCCTTTGTCTTTTCTGTCAGCTCAGTATTTACTCTCACAGACAATTAATGTATAAAAAAAAAAACGCAACATTCTACGACACCTGCAGTGGCGCTTATGGCCTCTAGGGGCACGAGTTACTTAGTACTGCTTTAATATTTGATTGTTGAAAATATTGACAATTTTGGCCATTTTTATGCATGAGGTTCCTTATTTTTTACATCCATCCATCCATTATCTTCCACTTGTCCGTTGCCGGGTCGTGGGGGCAGCTGTTGGAGCTGCACCAGCCCCTATGGCTCCTCCTGCAGGTGGTGGGTCCACAGAAGGATGGCCTCATGGTTCTAAATCAAATCAAATCAAACTTTATTTATAAAGCGCTTTTCATACAAAATGTAACACAAAGTGCTTTACAGTGCTTAAAAATCATTAAAATCGTCCCCACCAGTAAATATACATAAATAACTACAACCCCCCCACCCCACCCGCACACACAGACACACAGACACATATACGTACAGACAGCCAGCAGTTAGAAGTCTTAAATAAAAATGGGCATAGAGTTGAGTATGTAAGGCTCTAAACCCTGTCTTTTAATGCACCACTCAGCATAGGAACATATTCTACAAAATCAGCTGTTAGGGCAGCCGTGTGGGGGTTTGTTGATTGGGAGTTACTGCTCTCTTCATCTGGCCCGCTCTACACTTTGGCTTTTTAATGCACCACAACATTGCAGGGCTACAGCATACTTCACATATAACTCAATTAAATAAATATATAATAATAATAATTATGAAAATTACACCCAAATTAAAATTATACTGAGAATGGTAATGACAACTGGGAAGTATCAAGATCTCGGAGTATAATATCTATAAATGTACCTTCATAACATAAAAGTAACTCTCGGTTATCAAGGGTAAAAATCTGAAAGAAATATATTATGGATCACATTTTTTTTATTTTGACTGCTTTGTACTAGACATCGTACATGAAAAAAGATTGTTGTTGTAGTTGTGCGTTGTTTCAATTAATTGTATAAACAGTTCATATTTTTTTTTTTGTAAGTTTGTAAGTTGGTCTGTACGAATGTAGCTGCTTGAAATGTTTTGTAATGTTCTTTTTTTATTTATTTTATTGCACTTGGGGGTGGGCACTCATAAGCTTTTGCTTCAGCCCACTCCTTTTTAGCACAATGTGTACTGCTCAAATAAACAAATAAACTAAACTAAACTAAACTAAGGCTGGGTACAGATGGACCGAAAGAGGAAACACCATCCAAGGAGCGTCTGCACCAGGAGCAGCCCATCGGCCACAGCCACAGAACGCCAACTCAGGGGGCCCGGAGTAGGTGTAGGAGAGACGTCCTACCTCCATCCAGGCACCCCCAGGAGAGCGCCCGCACGGCCACAGCCAACCAGCACTCCTGGGGCAGAGGGCTCCCTCAGAGGAACCACTAGGAGAACATAAAAAATAAATGAATAAAATAAATAAAAAATAAATAAATCAATATTTAATAAGAGATACATTAAAAACAGCTAAAACTGTGCGTGAAATAGCACAGGATAAAAAGAGGGAAACTAAAGAAATAATAGAACTAAAACCGGTAAATAAGGTTAATATAAGTAAATATTAGTTAAAAGCTAAACTAAAAAGGTGGGTCTTGAGCCTGCTCTTAAAAACATGAACGTTCTCTGTGGTCCTGAGCTCCTCCTCAGGTCGTTCCAGAGGCGAGGGCCATAATATTGGAAAGACGCCTCGCCGTGAGTCTTTCTGTTGACTTTAGGAATAACTAGGAGACCCCTGCCGGAGGAGCGAAGGGACCGCGAAGGCTCATATGGTAACCGGGCCTGTTGGTCGCTGATAAGGGGCTTCTTCTACATGAAAACATAAAATGACAGAAAACGCATTACATCTCATATTTATGTTATTAATCTGCAGCAAAAGTTTCAGATTCACATGTCACCTTTTTCTCTTCCCTGTTCACCTTACCGTTTCCCCTTATATTTGCCTGATTGTGGGGTAACGTGCTGTCCCTTTAAGTGGCAGCCTGCCTGTTGAGCGTGTCCGCCCAGAGTCCCATGAGGCTGAGGGCATGGGTCCAGTGGGCGCACCCATGGCTAACCTCAGGGTGGAGCGGCCTAAAGCAGCTCCACATGGCAGTCCTCCCTGTCCTCTGCTGGCCCTGCTGAAAACACTGGACAAATGATGTGTTTCTTTTGTGTGGCCTGGGGCGAGCTGTCAGGAGCAGGGGGCGAGTGCAGTGCCAGATCTAGAACATGGCCCCTGGATACTAGTATTAATAATGGCCTCCATTTCCATTGCACCATACAAGCTTGACAAGCTTCTCAAAGGGCTACATCAGGGCTGGGCAAGTTGGCTTGGAGGGAACACTATTTTCTATACTAGTGTTATTTAGCACAGTATAAATAACACTAGTATCATAGATGTCTGAAGGGGTCATGAAACACTGATCATTTCAAACTATTACAAAAACAGTATTGACTCTATTCCATGTAACTGGTTATTAAAGGAACATCTACCGTTTTTCCACACTGAGATGTGTTCTTACCTGAGCTTAGACGAGTTGATACGTACCTGCTCTGGTCTTTGTGCGTGCCTGTGCTAGAGCGTGTTAGCTTCTAACTCCACCCCAGTTTGGAGCTATAGGAATATGCTGGGAGAGGCCAAATGCTAACAACGTCTTTGGTCGTTTTGCGTGACTGAGGGCACACACAAAGGCCAGACAGGTGCGCATGAATTTTAGTTTCTGTTTCCTTCATGTTACACGGGCTACTGGCAAATGCTTTGGTCCGACATGAACAAGCGCGAGATGGAACTGTTGTATTTGTCGCCTTAAAAAAGAAAAGAAAAAGTAACTCATCTTTATAAGTAGCTCTTGTGATAACGCCACTGGTACGTGCTCCCCTTTTGCTGAAGGAAGAGCCAAAAAAGGGCAACATGTTTCAAAGCCTCTCATACCCTTTGCTCAGGCGCTGGTTTGTGGAGCAGGTTCGTGGAGCACGAACGGCGCTCAGATTATTTTGCCTTGGCATTTCACGTGCCATGGCTCAAGCTTTGGTCTGCGCTGTGTGATGATGTCATCAGGCTGCACTGCTCGTGTTAGGGCAGTCCAGCAGGGGGCAGGTGTGAAACAGAGACCTCTCCCTTTTTTTTTATTAATACATAAATAAAATAGAGACTTTTTAAAGCAACAAATAATCAGTTGAATCGTGATTTCAATTATTACTAAAATAATCATGATTATTATTTTTTCTATAATGGAGGAGCCCTACTTCTATGTATTAATATTCTGAATACATTTGATAAACTACAGTACTTTTTGTTATAAGCTGCACATATATGTAACATCTCTTGTTTTTTAGACTCATGTCGTTTGTGCGTTGTCTCTGATCAAATACATTGAGGTCAAACAACCAAACTAAGTGTAAAACGTGTTGCTGCTTGCTATTATTATAGCTGTCAAAGATCTTACAGAAGTGTGTTCATGTTCATTTTGGGGCCACAGCTTATGGAGTAATGGAGTGTTTAAACAGGTGTACGGTCTCGGTTTTCCAAAGGACCTGAAAATGTGCCGGGGGCCTTACGTTTCCTAAATCTGTGCTCCGCTGTAGTCATTATTCATTCTCTACCTAGTGGCGGCGCAGTGGTTAGCGCTTAGCAAGAAGGTCCGGTGTTTGATTGTTTGTTTTCATGTTTCAACTGTCTGTGAAGGTCTTCTCTGGGTGCTCGGACGACCTCTAAGTTTGGGCATCCCTGGGAAGTTGATAAATAACTTCTCTTGGCCATGACGCTGCAGTGAAGGTGTGGGTCAGCGAGGCTGTGCAGTGAGAGGGGGAGGGAGAGCCGTAACCTGCACTGTCGGCAATATCCGCGCGCCGCATCCATCTTTCCTTACCCCGTTCCCTACGGGGCCGGAATGCTTAGTCACTGCGCTCAGATCGATGGTTGGCTAATACGCGCGCTATCATAAAGGCTGATGTAACGTGGCTACAAGCAGACGTCACCGACATCCTAACTTTCTCTGTGTCTCTGTTCCAGCCCAAGCTCATGGCCAAGGACCTGCTCGACCTGGTGGCGTCGCACTTCAACCTCAAGGAGAAGGAGTACTTTGGCATCGCCTACGTAGACGAGACGTAAGTCTGAGGACCGTGCAGGGTTCTAAAGGTTCCTGTTGGTTTATCACAATTACAACAACAACACTCTTTACACACAGGGCGGCATCATCTGGGCCTGAAACATCTCCACCGATCTTCTGTATCCACTTTTTACACTTTTGTTTTTCACTCACACAGACACTACTGTTGTAGATTTTACTAGATTTGAACTCTACCAACTCGCACTAACTCAAGGGGGTGTTCAACGTCAAATGTTATCTCACTTTTACAGACCAATTAATGAAAAGTGCAATTAGGGATGCACCGATCTGATAAAAATACGGTATGGTGTATCAATTCCAAATATCCGATACTGAACCGATACCGGTTTTGGTTCTCATCGTTTTCAAAAACTCTATTTTCACCATACTGTATGTCTGCATGTCCGCAAACTTACTTTTGATCGTTGTGCATAATGCTGCAGCTAGCAGCGGCATGCTAATGTCAGCAACACCATGCTGCTAAAACATGTACAATAGGTTCCCCTCTGGGGCCAGGACTCTCCTGAAATAGAGATTCTCCTGGTTAAATAAAGGTCAAATAAATAATAAGGGCTGGGACAGACACTATGACCAGGTTATCTGAAGTAACACAATAGTATTGTTTGTATTTTATTTAATGAAATGCTGTTAAAGAATAACTGATCCAACAGATTTGTGTGAGGTGTTAATATTGATGAATCTCTAAACACAATGCAAAAGTTATTTCTGATTTCGACCTCAGTCATTGACAGATTAACATGACAAATCGGGGCCTTTCAGTTTACATGTTCTCCCCGTGTCTGCGTTGGTTTCCTCTGGGTACTCCGGTTTCCACTAACTCTAAACACAGGAGGAATGAGAGTGCGAGTGTGGGACAGTGGAGGGATATTAGTCCTGAGTCCCATGTATGTTCATTGACCAAATAAAGAAATAAACAGCAGCTCAGTTGGAACCCACCAGTCCGTTAATAATTCATATTATATAAATTCCATTTAGGTTTACTGCATGCACTGGTTTTAGCCATAGAGCCTGGCATGTACAACATTTATACTACAATTCACATCAGTATCCAGCTTTAATCAGAGAGCACAACACAAAATCACTTTTTCTCTTTTCATCCGTAAACTGTTTAAATGAGTGAATGAGCATATACACAGATGGGACTAACGTGTGTTTTGGTTTCCCTAAAAACTATATAATTCGAATCAACACTAAGAAAAAAAAGCGTGCACTAGATTCAACCCTGAATGTGACACCATAGTGTAAAAATGTGATACAGTATTGCAGTGTGATACAGTATGTGATCTTTTTGTCCAGGGATGTGCACACGTTTAAAAAATTTAATTCTTATCCTCAAGCCAGAATGTTTTGATGTTGGATACATTAGATCAGCACTAAATCGTGTACCATCTTAAACAGAATGCCAAGATATTCTTTGTTTTACTGTTAAGTCTGATAATGGCCAACACTAGGGCTGCACGTTTTCAAGTTTTTCGTTAACCGTTAACCGAGGCCCTTAGCGGTTAATACTCAGTTAACCATTAGTGTGCGCACTAACCAACCCCACCCCCCGCCAGGGGTGCCGCCAGAAATTCTGGGCCCTATGGAAACAAAAATTTCTGGGCCCCCTACATTTTTTACAGATAAAATGTAACCCAATAAACATGCCCTGTATACTTTAAAAAAGATACTTAGCACATTGCATAGTTAAAATGTCTGATGAGTAAAAGCCTACAAAAACAAGAAAAAGCTATGGAAATATGTACTTGTTTACATAAAAGGAGAATATTTATTATCTCAATTGTAAACACAACAGAACATAATGTACACATATTGACATATACTTTACGTGAACAAGCTTTAACTGGGTCCAACTGCTCAATCAGGAAACATCAGCTACAACTAACCCATAATTAAATCAGTCCAAGACTAAAACTAGGCCAAGGGCTCAAAATCAAGACACACCAGGAGTAATGCCAGGCCTAAACCAGTCCAGGACTAAACAAGTACTGAACCAGACATAAACTGTTTGTTATCCAGGTATAACAAAGTTATGTTCAACATCACTTTATAATGGCCCAGCGGCGCGCCTTTCTGCTGGCAAAATCATGTATCAAATCATCAAAGTTCAGCTTTCTTGCCAGTTTGCTTTCAATGGATAGTATGGCAAGGTGACAAAGTCTGTCCTGCAACATAGCAGACCTAAGATCATTTTTAATCAGTTTCAGCTTACTGAATGCTCTCTCGCCACCAGCAACGGTCACAGGCAATGTGCAAAATATTCGCAAAACTATGCAGACCTGCCCAAAAATACTCTGCAGCTGCATCTTGTAAATGCTGTTGAGCAGATCAATTGGTGACAGACACCCTGGGAAAGTGGCCCTATATACAGAGTTGAGGTGTCTGACTTCATCTTCAAATTCACAAGTCAGATCAGTGTTGTATTTTGAAATCAATGGCTGGCATACAGAATGGATTTGATCATCACGTAACTGGCCCTCACTTCACAGAACACACGGCAAACTGTTTTTTGTAATTTTTGAAGCGTGTAGATTACTTTTTGTTTAGTAAAGTTATCATCATGTGGAGAACACAGTAGATAAGACGTGCTTAGAGCTTTCAATCTTGGTGAAGTTTTACGCTCAGGCTCACCTTGTTTGGCTGAGACGGGGACGGGGGCGCGGGGGAAGGGAGACGTGGGTGTGCAGCGGCCGCTGAATCTGTGTCTACGAGACATGATAACCCGGAGACAGCAGAGATGTTATTATTGTTGGATGTAAATCATAATTCAGTAATTATTTGACTAAGCTAGCTAGATAAAAGCAGGTCATGTAGCAACAAAAATAAGTAAGTGAAAGTTTTGGAATACAGGAATAGGGCAAGCTACCTTTCTTTTTGAAAACCTGTGTGACATACTGTCGACTTCGGCGTTCTCAGTCTTCTCTTTCCTTCTTTTCTTTCCGTTTTTGATGCCCTGACTTTTGATGTGACATGCCCGCGTGTGTCACTATCTGCACTGCATCATAACAAACGCTAGGCTAACGAGCGTAGCTCGGACAGCGCAGGTGGAATGAACCATTGTGAGGGGGAGGGGTGTGACTTAAACAGTAAATACATTATTTGTTTGTTAAATATTAAATCTATGGTCAAAACGGACAAAATACACATTAAGTGTATGAGGGGCCCTAGCACATTACACGTATGTATAAAAAAGAGAAAAGAAATAAGAAAAGAAAAAGAGGGTCTGCTCTTCTGGGCCCTTCATCAGCCTGGGCCCTTAGAATCGTCCTAACCTTCCACCCCTTTACGGCGCCCTAGCCCCCCGCATGCGCCACCCCCTCCGTTACGTTATACTGACAGACGTGAAAGGGCTGTTCATTGTTAACTCCTTTATTAAATGGCTGGAACACATTTAATATGAAATTAATGTATAGAAATAAAACGCAGTGGTAATGACAGAGCAGTCAAAGTAGGTCACTGACTCGCGTTCACGTGGCCCTACAGTATTTTTATTTATTTTACCTGCAGTCATTTAGCACGCTTTTTTTGAAACATTGTGCAAAGAAACAGTCATTCATACAACAACAACAACACTTATCTCTCCACCACGTTTTAACAATAACGAGAAAGGAGAGTTTTGTGCCTTTAGCTTACCTAGCTACCTCCTAAGTGATGCCCGGGTGTCGGCTGAGATGGTACAACAACGAAGTTGAAGTATATCCAAGCACTGCAATGCAATACTTGCATTTTGATCCGTCATTCTCGGTTGTATAGCGCTGTTTATGGCCCGCTTCATATTGACAAGTTAAACTAGCTTTAGCCATGCGGGATGAACGGCTTCTCGTGAACAAATGTTTGGGAGCGCTCTGGCGGTCTCTGGTGGTGCAAAAATTTATTACAAGAATTTTCAATGACACGGCAAATTATATACGCCAGTTAACCGAGCAAAATGCTTTTACTTGGTTACGCAATTTTTAACGGTTAACCGGTTAACCATGGACACCCCTAACCAACACCGTTCGAACACTACACATGAAACTAATACTAAATGCAAATGAAAATCTAATGAAGATTCTCTTTGTAGTATCAAGTTCGTGACATCCATAATCCTCTCAAATCAAACCCCTGATACGGCCAAGTTAATCACCAAACTCCCACTGTGTTTTGGTCTAATAAACATGAACACATTAGGTCACAAACAGCTGGTTTCACCCAAGACATCTCTTTTTACACTAAGAAGTCCTGGTGCCCCAAAGTCAGGCGAGTCACAAGACCGTTCTGACGGTAATTTAATGTGACACAGAGGAATAAATAGACTCTGCGGTTCAGCCAGTTCAGGGCACCGCCGCTTCAGTCTCCTGGTCAGCAGAATACGGTATTTGCACTGCGTTGTTAAGGTTAGGGTCGACTGTACTCACGTCGTTCCCTCTTTGTGTCAGAAGTCTGTGTCTCCTGCACTTGAATCCCTCCCATATTGTTTTTGAAATGCAAAGCTGACATTCAAATGCGCTCTGTTGTGGCGGTGAGCAGGAAAAACAAAGACGGAGAGTGAAGACTGGACTACAATGGTTCAGAGGAAGTCATGCAAAGCTATTGATCATTTACATACAGGCAAACACTGGTATCAGTGCTGCTTTACCTCAATACAAGGCCATTCATACCATTCATGTGTGATACGAGCTCCAGATGAGATAATCGCCCCAAACGTTCAATGATAGTGGGCACCTTTCGCAAAGAGAGTTCCGTTATCCCTCAACGGTAAAAAGGCCGGCTGTCCGAACCTGAAATATTTTTCAACTTTGATTTTGAATCAGCGTTGACCTCTGCCCATTACGCGTCATAATCTTTAGTTCCACCTTGTCCCTGTTTGGTTCCACTAACCAGTTTATTCAAAGGATTGTGGTGAGGTCATACTTTGAGACGAGGTTATGGAATATGGTACAAAATATCTTGAGATGGTGAGAATAATAATTAGATAGCATTAGGTCTTATTTTAGGTGTTCAAATATTACGCTTTTAAAAGGCAGAAACTGTATAAATGTTTTGACCGGTAGATCTTTTTTAATAGATCTTTTTTTTTTTCTCTAGTACTGGAACGACATTTGTTTTATCCGCCTTTATTATATTGTGAACATTTGCGGGAAGCAATGCTGTGCATCCAATTATGAGGCATTTGTATCCATTTCAGGAACTTGCAGACTATAGTTTTCTTCTTGACATTCTGCATTTCTGTGCAGTGATGCTGAAAAGTGCAAATTATAAAACATGCCAAACAAGGCTCACTCAAAGGTTGTAAAGTTTGCAAATTGACGTTCCATTATTGGAATGTCTTATGCTTATGCCTGGGACTCACTGTCTCACACATTATGATGAAACAAACAATCCTTTTTATTAGAAAAATATTAAAAAGATCAAATGCAATGTTGGAGTGAAATGTCATTTTGTTTTTGGCTAAATATTTACCCACTTATTATTATACTTTCACCCATGTCCTCTATTAATGGGAAACAGTGACACTGGGAATATGACAAGGCAAGGCAAGTTTATTTGTAGAGCACAATTTATACACAAGGCAATTCAAAGTGCTTTTCTTATGCTAGGCTACTATTTGTTGTATTTTTTATTTAAACATGTAGCCTACCATGTTGTTTAAGTTGCATGTTTTAACTTTAAACAAACCTGATAAACTTCTCTGAGGACAGCTCTGTATGAAGCTTTGGAATTGCAAAAAATAGCATCATGTCACCTTATACTGAACTTATGAGGCCAGAATGTGAAGATTTAGAGTTGGTTTAGAGCAGGCAAAAGTCAAACCGTAGATTAGCCTGAGCTTTGAACTGCATTGTTTTCAATGAAAAATGTGCTAACGATGCAAATGCATCTAATTCAATATCGTTTTTACGAGTCATTAACGTGACAAAAGTGGGCACAGTAAACATGAATACAGCCATGATGACAGAAAGCAAATGTTTATGTGTGGTAGCTTTTAGCCCGCGAAAAGCTAGGCTATCGCTAACAAACAAAGTTATAAATCTGGCGTCAGGACGGACAAACTTTAGCAACACTCACCCCTCAGATGTAGCGACAGTCCACCAGAAAACTATTGATGTTAATCTTGACTCAAAATAATGTCCATGGGGGCAGTTTTAGTCCAGTTTGAACCAGCAGCAACTTGTGTCTCTGTGTCTCTGTGGCGTCCAAGTGTCCGCTCCACTTTGTTTAAACTTAGTAAAAACATACTTACTTTTGGAGACTGGAGTTTCTTTATTTTTAGGAGCCACTGTTTATTTCAGATAATTTGAATAAACTGTTGCCCCAGTCAAGCCAGTGCAGCCCATCTACACTGTTGCTGCATTCAAGTGTGACATTACGGCGCAGTAAATAATTCAAAGGAAAAAAAAATATTGGCATATATTTTCCCATATCGGACCGATACCAATATGTGAACAAAAATCACACATATCGGCCAGTAATATCGGCGGCGCCGATATATCGGCCATCCCTAGAGTCTACAGATGTGTTGGGAAAGGGAGGAATGAGTTTGGACACAAATAACATTTTCGAAGCCCCTTATGAGGCCGTCCTTCTGTGGACCCACCACCTACAGGGGGCGCCATAGGGGCTGGTGCAATGTGATTTGGGCAGCTCCAACGGCTGCCCCCATTTGTGATTTAAAAAAACAAAACCGGTATAGGGTCTTGGTTCCTTGGACTTCACATTTTCGACCTCCAACTATGTTGCACGATTGAACCAAAAAAGATTATTTCTCCAACAATGGCCAATAAAAACAATTATGAGTCTAAAAAATCCCTGGAACGGTGCTCATTAGCCGTTTTGTTTACATACAAATTCAGCTGGCTGTGAGATGAAATGGAATATTTGGTTATGTCAAGCAGGTGAGATTACTTCAGGATTTTTTTACATTAAGAATTATTCCACTAAATATAAACTGTTATGCTTCCTGCTGAAAGAGTGTTATATAACGTGTGACCCAACTATAGCAGCACTGTCTTCTCTTCCCTGGGCTGATCTGGGGACGTGGACATTTGTGCTGTGCCCAGCGGGAGCAGACAGACAGTAGCACAGACACAGAAGGACTCATTTGGACAGAGTCGCTGCTGAGCTGCTCATGGGAGCGTGTAAAGTTACCACGGCGACAAGCTGTCCGTGTGGCTCTTTGTCCGAGGGAGCAGAGGGAGGAAGAGTTAGCAGAGAGAGCAGAGGGAGGAAGGGGAGCAGAGAGAGGAAGAAGAGGCAGAGGGAGGAAGAGAAGGCAGAGAGAGGAAGAGGGGGGAGAGAGAGGGAGAGGGAGGAAGAAGGAGCAGAGGGAGGAAGAGGAAGCAGAGAGAGGAAGAGGCAGCAGAGAGAGGAAGAAGGAGCAGAGCGAGGGAGAGGGAGCAGAGAGAGGAAGAGGGAGCAGAGAGAGGGAGAGGGAGGAAGAGGAGGCAGAGAGAGGAAGAGGGAGCAGAGGGAGGAAGAGAGAGCAGAGAGAGGGAGAGGGAGGAAGAGGGAGCAGAGAGAGGAAGAGGGAGCAGAGGGAGGAAGAGAGAGCAGAGAGAGGGAGAGGGAGGAAGAGGGAGCAGAGGGAGAAAGAGGAGGCAGTGGGAGCAGAGAGAGGAAGAGGGAGCAGAGGGAGGAAAAGGAGGCAGAGGGAGCAGAGAGAGGAAGAGGGAGGAAGATGGAGGAAGAGGGAGCAGAGAGAGGGCAGTGGGAGCAGAGGGGGGAGAGGAGGTAAAGGGAGAAAGAGGGAGGAAGATGGAGGAAGAGGGAGCAGAGAGAGGGCAGTGGGAGCAGAGGGAGGGAGAGGAGGTAGAGGGAGAAAGAGGGAGGAAGATGGAGCAGAGAGAGGGCAGTGGGAGCAGAGGGAGGGAGAGGAGGTAGAGGGAGAAAGAGGGAGGAAGATGGAGGAAGAGGGAGCAGAGAGAGGGCAGTGGGAGCAGAGGGGGGAGAGGAGGTAAAGGGAGAAAGAGGGAGGAAGATGGAGGAAGAGGGAGCAGAGAGAGGGCAGTGGGAGCAGAGGGAGGGAGAGGAGGTAGAGGGAGAAAGAGGGAGGAAGATGGAGCAGAGAGAGGGCAGTGGGAGCAGAGGGAGGGAGAGGAGGTAGAGGGAGAAAGAGGGAGGAAGATGGAGGAAGAGGGAGCAGAGAGAGGGCAGTGGGAGCAGAGGGGGGAGAGGAGGTAAAGGGAGAAAGAGGGAGGAAGATGGAGGAAGAGGGAGCAGAGAGAGGGCAGTGGGAGCAGAGGGAGGGAGAGGAGGTAGAGGGAGAAAGAGGGAGGAAGATGGAGCAGAGAGAGGGCAGTGGGAGCAGAGGGAGGGAGAGGAGGTAGAGGGAGAAAGAGGGAGGAAGATGGAGCAGAGAGAGCAGGGGAGTTGTAAAGTACTTATTCAACAGAAAGTACTCAAAGTAAGAAAGTAAGTCGTATTCAAACTGGGCTGTACAGTATACATTTAAATATGTAATTTATAATACTGAGTTGACAGGTTTCTCAAAGCGATACACTGTCGTCATCATTCATTCCATTCGCCGCATGGTCGCCTGCTATTGTAGCCACAGCTGCCCGGGGTAGCCGAGTCAGCTCTGAGCTGAGAGTGTTTGGAGCCATTTGTCACCAAAGAAAAAAAACATAATGAAATAGAAGCTCTTGATAGATGAAACACTAGGCAGCATGGCTAGACATCATTAAAGGTGCATTATGCAACCTTTTAAAAAAAAACTTTAAAAAAATAAAAATACATTTTGATTTGACCATTTAGTGACCCAGCAGCTCTAGGAGTGTGGCGCCTTTACTTTAGATCATAGTGGTCTCTACAACGCTCCAGGATCAATGCCTTCGTAGGTTTTCTGGTGAGAGGCAGCTGTGAAAACCACTGTGATCAAAAGTGAAGGCACCATGCTGATCCCTCATACAGCCGCTGGGTCACTACAAGGTCAAATACATACAACTAACAACTTTTTGTCCACATACAAAGTTGCATAATGCACCTTTAAACATACATTAGAAATGAATGTACATAGAAGCACAGAGAGAGAAAAGATGGCAGGTACTATGTCTCAAGGGCAGTGTAAGATAACGTGTAACATCCATTATTGTGATATCAACGATTTCAATGAGGGTTTTTTGGAAGTAAAGTCTCTATAATTTCAATCCGATTTCAGCTGTAGGGCTTTTTTTTATCCACTAAGAGAGCTACAGCTGAAATCGGATTGCTTTACGCTGCATGTGAAGACACAAGTTTGACCTTATGCGAACAGGCCGTTCCTCATTTGAAAGCTAAGGCTCTTCAGAGTGCAGTCGCTGGGCCGTAACGCCTGCAGGACTCCCTGGTTTCCTTAGGACGTGGCCTGGGCCAGGAGCTGGGACTGTGGAAGCGCGAGAGCGACTGGTGTTTTCTAAACTACTACTGTGTACGTCTGTGTTTCCCAGGAACCATTTCAGCTGGCTGCAGTTGGACCGCCGAGTCTTAGAGCACGAATTCCCAAAGAAGTCTGGCCCCATCGTGCTCTACTTCTGTGTCAGGTCAGTCCATTCTCTTTTCAACGTGTTCCCTGTATTGGCTTGTTTGTTTTTTTTCCCCTGAACGTCAGAGTAAATATGGACCAAACTCTCCTTCTAGGGTGTTTATTTTAAGACGTTTTGTCTGCTTTTTCCCACGCCGTATCCGTTCACAAACGCATCGCCCATACACACATAAAGTAACACCCCGTTTTCTCAAAATGTTTTTTTTTATTCCACTCTTTCCACACTTCTCCAGACTTAAGATTCTAATGTTTTTTTTTTATTATTACCCTAAATCCCTCTGAGATAACCTCTGTAACTATTATGTCACAAAATACATTTATTTGTATAGCAAATTTAAAAGCTATGTCAGTTGACCAAAGTGCACATACAAATAAAAAGCTAACAGATGCCCTCAGCTAGCTCGACTCAACTTTACAGTCCCGGACTCAGCAATATTTGGCACGTTTTTTTTCAGAGGGATTTTTAGTATTGAGCTTTGAACACGAAACACAAGGCAAAATTAGATTATTTTCATTTATGATTAGCTTATTCAAAAACTAAACAAGATGAAATAATGTGTGTTCCTAATATATAACTAATACATGTTCATCTGCAGTGTCTCGCCTTAAATTTAAATGAAAGCTTGTCATATTGTCGGTAATCTACGGCTGATGTTCTCCACATTCCGTGTTGCCCCTGTTCACCTGCCACGCCTGGTCTTTAGGAATACTGCACACAGTAAATAATCCCCCCCCCCCCCCCCTGCTGCTGCGATTTCAATTAGTCTGTACTTCTTTTGTCCAGCCTTGGATCATGCCCCGCTCGAACCACATGGCTGTCTGCCGCTCCCGGTCCCAGTAAATAGCATTATCCCGACTACAAAGCCCCGTTCTCTTCAGCCAAATGCTTCTCCTGAGGGAGCGTTGCAGAATAACGTTTCCGTTTTGAAACACATTAGAAACTCCGTGAGTCTAATTTAGTCCCTTTTGCAGAACAGTATAGTTTTCTTTTTTAGACCTGGGGTGCAATAAAACACACGGCAGTCTCTTTTTATCAGATCTGCGTTTCATTGAAGGCCTTTGTATTCCTCGTGACAATAGCAACTCTTATGAGAGTCCCGTGAGTCACGCAGGGCTTTGTATGAACCGTCTTTGGGGCCGACGTCGGCTGACGTACGTTCGCTCGGTCAAAGTTGGAGTTTCCGCGTTGACTTTCGGTGCACAATAAGGCGGCTGTAGGTGAGCTTGTATACTTAAGGCCATTGTGGAGCTTATTTAGGGAACAATGGCGTCATGCCCAGTAGGTTTGGGTGTGATGTGGTGTTCCAGGGCAGTGGCTCTCGACCTTTTCGCCCTAAGTTCAACAGAACATTGACATTGTATCATTTTTGACGGCAGAACGTCCTTTTGACTGGCCAACATCATGCACATGTTTTTGAATATTGTCTCCACTTTTGGACGCCTTTCAGAGAAAGACATTTGACTTTTAGACTGTTTTCGTTTCATGTGGATTGCCCAATAGCCCTTTTCCACCAAGCTGGTTCCGGGCTGGTTCCAGTTTCAGAACCGGTTCTTTGGTTTTCCACTGAAAAAATGCAGGCTCTTGGTTCCAAAATCTGGTGCCGGTTGGAAACCAGTTAAAAGCTGGACCAAGAAATGAGCACCAGTGATGTCAGCGGCTGGGGTGTGGCTTTCTCTTCTGACAAACAACCAATATTAGTTGGTTAGTGCTTATAACTTCCTGGAGAAGCCAAAACAGTCCCTGTGGTGGAAACTAACTGTTTTGCTTTATGCTCTTTAGCTCCAGCTAAAACAAGAGGGAGCAGTTAGAAAGAAGAAATCAAAATGTTACCGGCTGCTGTGACAGGAACATAAACCTATTTGTGTGGTATTTTATAACCAGACATGGCTGTAGTAAGATTTTACTATCCATGTTTTATGTGACAGTTGACTTCCCAAAGTGTTGCTATGGCAATAGGCAGAATACCAGCTCTCAATTTGGTGGAAAACCAAGTCAGTACGGAACCAACCCGGCACCAGCACCAGCTCTGAACCAGCACCTTGGTGGAAAAGCCCTACAAGTAATGACAGATTTATCAGCCAAAAACAAAGAGGATCTGATCTTGGTTTGTAAGCAGGGGTGGAAACTTCAGCCTCATACCTGGAACAGTAAGTGGCTAGACAGACTCCCATAGCTCTCCAAGCTTTACCTCCTATAGTCTGTACCAGACTGGAATATTATCTGCTGCTATGGGCCGGTGTGGGGGTGCAGGCGTGGGGTACGGCGGTGCCCACGGCACTTTAAGGGCCCATCGCGGGAGGGATTGGGCCCACAATGTAACTTCATGTTTTGAGCACAATTTCCACTTTAGCAGTGATAAAAAGAGAGAAAGTACATTGTTGGTTTCTTTCAGCGCCAGATTGTGGCCCTGGTGTCCAAACACCAGCACGTGCCGCTCACAGGGTCCCGACCCACCAGTTAAGAACCACTGCTCTAAGCGACGCCCTCAGGCGTCCGGCAAAAGCCCTGGCACACACTCGTTTGTCGCAAGATTCCTACTTCGCCTTGAGCAACGCTGTTGTCGCACCAGGAGGAAGATCGGGTCCAAAGTATCAGCATGTTGACAGTTACCATAGGCCCTCTGCCTCCAGCCTTTAGACCTTTCCAACCACTCCACTGCTCTATGATATTGTATTTTGAATCATGTTTTTAGCAATTTGATTGAAGAATGCTGACAAATCAAACAAATATGCCAATAGTATCCTACAGGCTGCACACTTATTTGAATTCAGAGTGAGATTTTAATTAATTAAGGCAGTTACCAAATCAATTCAATTAGGCAGCCAAAAGTGGAGCAGTGGGTCTCATTCAGGACTCGTTCATACGCACAAATTTGTAATTTTTCCTGGACAATCACAAAAATGTTCTTAACTGAAAATGTTCTGAACTGCAAGAGCCAGAATGATGTATAAATTGCTTGAGCGTAAATTGTCTCAAAAGAAAATGTGTTTTTTGTGTGCTTGTAAGTCTATTACAGCACCTGTCTTGTTTATTAGTATCAGTAAAAGCGCTTTTTCTAAATTGAATAGATCCACAGTGAGCTGTCTCCAGTTTGCTGCGGGTCGGGCTCGCGGTTCATTGCCAGTATTGACATAGACAAGTAGGTGTTTGAGGACACTGAGCTGAAGATGCGTTGAACTTTGACCTCATGGAGTTGCCCTTCTCACCTCGTCGGTCCCATTCTTCGGAGGATCCCCTCACCCCGCCGTCACGATCACTCCCTCCCTCCCTCGATCACAGGCCGGTGCGCCAACAGCCGGGAGATACAACATGTCGACTGAACTGTCACGAAGGCTGCCGTTCACTTGAATCAAATCAGTATCCAAAAGAGCTGCTCCTTCTGTGGGGAAGAGAGTAGGCGGCCGGTCCACGTCACCAGAGGAGCGCAGTGATATTTGAGCGAAACACATACATACAGTATACGCGCGGGTTTGAACGGAAACCCATGTGCAGACATCACTACGCCTGCCACTCAGGATAATAGGCCAATATTGAAACATCGGCACCAGTTATACCGGTGTAATTGTTGGACACTGGTGTAAATTGTAATACCGCTGTAGACGTGACATAATCGGTATGCATACTACATGTACGGTATGCATACTACATGTACAGTATGCATACTACATGTACGGTATGCATACTACATGTACAGTATGCATACTGTACATGTACGGTATGTGTACTACATGTACGGTATGCCTACTACATGTACGGTATGTGTACTACATGTACGGTATGCATACTGTACATGTACGGTATGTGTACTACATGTACGGTATGCCTACTACATGTACGGTATGTGTACTACATGTACGGTATGCATACTACATGTACGGTATGTGTACTACATGTACGGTATGCCTACTACATGTACGGTATGTGTACTACATGTACGGTATGCCTACTACATGTACGGTATGTGTACTACATGTACGGTATGCATACTGTACATGTACGGTATGTGTACTACATGTACGGTATGCCTACTACATGTACGGTATGTGTACTACATGTACGGTATGCCTACTACATGTACGGTATGTGTACTACATGTACGGTATGCATACTGTACATGTACGGTATGTGTACTACATGTACGGTATGCCTACTACATGTACGGTATGTGTACTACATGTACGGTATGCATACTGTACATGTACGGTATGTGTACTACATGTACGGTATGCATACTGTACATGTACGGTATGTGTACTACATGTACGGTATGCATACTGTACATGTACGGTATGTGTACTACATGTACGGTATGTGTAGGTCTAGGATGATCCCCCTCTGTACTTCTTGTACACAGGGATATTAGTCAGGCAGGACGCCCTCGTTTGCCGCTGCTGACAAACTCAAATGGAATGAAAGTGTATGAAGTCATGAAGTCAAAAACAATGGCAATGGTGGCGCAGGCGGTAGAGCGGGTCGTCTCGTGATCGGAAGGTTGTGGGTTCAACAGTAGCACAGCGGTTAGTGCTCTCGCTTCACAGCTAGAAGGTCCAGGTTCAATTCCCACCTGGACGGGGCCTTTCCGTGTGGAGTTTGCATGTTCTCCCCGTGTCTGCGTAGGTTTCCTCCGGGTTCTCCAGTTTCCCCTACCACTAAAAACATGTACAATAGGCCCAGGGACTGCAGGTGGAAATTAGCACAAGTGCTATAACCTGGTACAATGCATCTCTCCTTTCTGAGGCTAATGTATATTGTACACGGTCCCTGTTCAAAAAAAAAAAAAAAACAAAAAAAAACAAATCCCAGCTCCCACAAATGCACACTGTCGTTGTGTCCTTGGGCAAAACACTTCACCCTCCACCCTCCAGTGTCTGTGTACACTGGTGTATGAATGAGAGAGTGAATGGGTGACTGGTTTCTTACTGTGAAGCGCTTTAGGCCTAATAAAGGTAGAAAAGAGCGATGCATTTAACATTTACCGATGACGATGGCCAAATACACGTCAACATTAGTGACTGTTGTGACTTTTGTGATTCATAAACCTGTTCGAATTTTAACGCAGAACTGCTAATAACACCGCAACAACCTCAAGCCCGCTCTTTACTGATTGCTTTACTCCGCTTCTTGTAAGCTCTAGAAATACAGTTGATGTAGCCGACTCTTACCAGTCTGCGTGTGGTTGCCATGGCGGAGGAGAAATCGGGCCATTCTTTAAAAACCATGTCCTGTTTCCGTATGACACGCATTTCAGAATTGAAAATGTATCCTGTATATAATGGCTGTAAACAATAGTACATTTAATCCAAAAGGTGTACCTAAAGACAATATGAGTCTTCTACCTGGCCTCTTAATAAATCAACATAAATATGAATCAGAATCCCGTCACTTAACAACCTAAATAGAAAACATCCAAACTGAGCCTAAGACATCTTGTAGCTGTTCTTTAACCCCGCGCTGACGGGGCGTGCGAGCTCTCGCTGACCGTGTGGATCTCATCTGTGTAATTAAATGTCGGAAAGTGAATATCGACAGCACCTCCCCCTCCCCTCGACCACTCGATGGCTAACGCGGTTTAAGCGCATTGATCCCGCTGCGATCCCACCCACTCAATACCCGCGCGCAATCATGGCCGCGTCGATGGACATCAACCGCACGTGCTCGGCAGGAGCGTGGACAGGAGCGGAGGGCGGAGGGGGGCCGGCTCCGGAGCGAAGCCAACCGGACGAGTCAAAGGCCGGGGAGCGTCAGACTAAAGATGCTCTGAGAAAGGAAGAGGATTAGTTTTATTCATGTGTGTCTCAGTCTGCTCTCTGTTTGTTATGCTCGTGTTTAAAGCCTGCTCATTCTAAAACATGCATTATAGTATTCATTATACTTTACGGAAATCTGTGAATCTGCTCTTACAATGAGAGTGGCACCAATGATCCTCTGAGAGTTTGTCATTTGCTCAGTTGAAGCACACAAATGATATGCTGTACACGTGACAATTACGTGTCAAAAATGGCCGTCACATCAGGGAAGGCCACCTTCAACGTCAACCCTTCACAAACTTTATCAGTGTTTTCATTGGAAGTTCTTGCTGAGATTCAGTAGAAAAATCGTCAGCACAGTTTTCTCACAGACATCAATAATTCAAACACTCAGTGCGGTTACATGACGACAAGAAAGTGTGAGAACAGGATTTGCACTGTCCCCTTTCAAATAATCTAATCTCTAATCTAGCACGGATGACAGTAGAGCTAAATCGCCGGATCAGCGCTGAGAATGTGTGTTGGGCCATGAGACAGACTCACATGCGAGCTACAGCTAACGGGAGCGTTGATCAATCATACAATCAATCAATCAATCAATCAAGTTTTATTTCTAAAGCGCCTTACAACAACCAAAGTTGACCAAAGCGCTGCACACAATAAAAATAAAAATACAATATAAAAAGGAGTACAATTTCATTAAAAACAGACCATTCACAACAGTTGCCACAGATACAATAACAAACCATCAGCTACATTAAAGCAGCTTTTAAAGTTGTGCTGCGCGTATTGAATGTATAGTATTTTACGTTAGCCCTTAGCTACCCGCTAACTGCTAACCATGGGTGCTAATCAGCATCTAGGTGGATTTGAGCTTTAAGGCGAGACACAGCAGGTGAAAGTATAGATTTTTCACGCAGTGGTCGAAATGGAGATTTGTATTTATTTTCCTCACTTTACATTAGTTTTCATATCAGAGTATAAAAATGACAAAACTCCCCCCCCCCCGGTAACTCGGAAGTAGCAGCTGCGGCGTCTTTCCTGCGGGTATTCATTCACAAATATTGACAGATTTTACATCCATGTGTGCGGCGAAGGGTCCTCGTGATGACGCCATCACCCAAATATGGTATTTTTCCTCCTACAAGACGCCTGGTGCGGAAGAGAAGGCCCCACTCGGGCAGCGGGTGAGCCCTTATAGTCGCTCATACAGACTCCAAACTTTCCAGTCTTGGACTTAACAATATTTGGAAGGTTATTTCAGAGGGATTTTTTAATATTTAACTCCTAGCCTGATTTATTCAGCTTTGAACCCAAAGAAATTTTAGTTTTTACAGATTTTTTCACTTATGATTAGTTATTTGAAAAACTAAAACAATATATCTAGGATCCCCTCTGAAAAAATCTTTCTTACTAATATGTCAATAAAATGAAACCATAAATTTGTATCTGGCTCAATCCATAATTTTTATTTCGTTGCCCAAAATATATGCAATTTTGGCGTATACAAACTGTCTTATTTTTATATGAAAACATAAAATGACAGAAACAATTTTTTTCTCATATTTATATCAGTAATGTTCAACAAACGTTTCAAATTGATATCTCTAATTTTTTTAGTTTTCCCTATTCACCTGCAGTGTCTCGCCTTAAACCCTAATCCATAGGACATTGTAGTGAAAGCACCTTGGGCTAATCGGAGCTATTCGGAGCTAACTGTTGCTAACAACAGGTTGCGTATGGTCAACCAGAAATAGTGCGCAGCCATCGAACCCCTGCCCCCTGCTGGCTGGGAGTAGCGCCGCCCCTCTGCTGCTCCCAAAGGGCATTTGGATCTGTGGCTGTCATGTGACTGGGACAAAACTCGTCTGAAGGGTTTTACTGAGAAAACAGGTCAAAAACAATGTATTGGAGTGTCTTTAGTCCCGCGACCGACTCAACTTGGTCCCAACTTTTGGCCTTTTTGACACTGAATCAACCCGTATGAATTGCAGACCTGTTCCATATGCAGCTTTATTTATCTACTATGTATCTTACAAAAAAAACAAAAACATGAATGGTAATGAATAACATAACACCAGGCCCAAAATATTTCAGTTTACCACACAATAACAGCACAAATGCACACTGCACCCATTTGGCATCTCCCCATGTCACCGCCTCGCTCTCACAAACATTACGGTACCTCTGTCACACACTAGCCCGCTGGAGTATTCGGGGAGGAGGAGATAACAATGAGGAGCTTCCCTTTGCCGCTAAATATAGCCTTTATTATGTTAGCTGCTCCAGAAGTGGGTTAGTGTGCTGCTGCCTGCCCCCCCACCCCCCCTCTCTCCTATGGTGTACCGGTGCATGTGCTGATGATGCAGGGAGGCAGACGATGCGTGAACTGCAGGAGGTGTAGATTTACTGTCGGCGCTGCGCACGGGGGGGAGGGGGGGGGGGGGGGGGGGCGCCATACTCAGTGTAAAGTGATGGAGAGCAGACTGTGAGCTGCTCTGCCCCCGTGTGGCCGCTTTATGTCTTTATGTGAATGGTTCTGAATATCCCACTAAAGGACGTCTGCATGTGTGTGCACAGGTTCTACATCGAGAGCATTTCCTATCTGAAGGACAACGCCACCATCGAGCTGTTTTTCCTCAACGCCAAGAACGTCATTTATAAGGTAACACTCAGACATATGTGGGTGTGTCCGATCGGCGGACACGCGCCTGCATGCGCACCACCCCTGACTGTACAGAAAGTAAACAGAGGTACATACTGTTAGACATTACACAGTAAAACTAAAATCATTTCTGAATACCACTTGACTACACTGTACACTAGACAAAGACAAATCATGTTAAGGAAGAAATTACGTATTTTTTCTTGAATTAAGAGATTAAATGTAAGGGTTAAGAAGGTATGGTCTACTCTAAGAAAAGATAAAACATCTTTTTGCCAATGGAACAAAAATGTATTTTATAATTGTGAAAAAGAAATATATTTTAATTTTAAAGTCTGATGGTATTTATGCTTGTTCCATCGGTGTTAACATTTTTAACTTAGATTAACTCAAACCAACCCAAATTCAAGGCAAGGCAAGGCAAGTTTATTTGTAGAGCACAATTCATACACAAGGCAATTCAAAGTGCTTCACAGTTGCATAAAATTACAAGAAAACAGATCAAATCAATCATTAAAACATCAACATAAAGTTAATCAATTACAGTAAAAGGCAAGAGTGCAGATAAAATACTTTCAGTTTTCATCTGCTCGGGTAAAAAGAGCTGTTTTCAGCCTGGATTTGAACATTGTCAGAGTTGAGGCCTGTCTCACATCCTCATGAAGACTGTTCCAGATTTTAGCTGCATGAAACTGAAACGCAGCCTCACCGTGTTTAGTCCTGACTCTGGGAACCACCAGGAGACCCCTCCCTGAAGTTCTCATGGTTCATACGGACATGTCAGAGATTGACTTTGGTGCTAAACCATGAAAAAACAGCAGAGCTGTTTTAAATTCTATTCTCTGAGTGACAGGAAGCCAGTGCAGAGACCGGAGCACTGGACTAATATGGTCGTATTTCCTGGTTCTTGTCAGGACTGGAGCAGCAGCGTTCTGGATGTTCTGCAGCTCTAACAGCTCGTTTAGAAAGGCCAGTGAGCCGCCGTTACAGTCGTCTAACCTGCTGGAGACAAATGCATGGATGAGTGTCTCCAAGTCTGGTTTTGACACTATTCCTCTGATCTTAATGTTTTTCAGATGGTAAAAAGCTGATGATGTTATTGCTTTAATGTGGCTGTTTAAGTTCAGGTCTGAGTCCATGATTACTCCTAGATTTCTAACCGGATGTTTTGGTTTCAGAGAGAGAGACTCAAGGTGACTGATAACACTTTGTCTTTGTGTCTGTGGGCCAAAAACAATGATCTCAGTTTTGTCTGAGTTTAGTTGGAGAAAGTTGTTTTGCATCCACAAACTGATCTGTTCGATGCAGTGACAGAGAGTATCTACAGGCCCATGTTCACCTGCCGTCAGTGACAGAGAGTATCTACAGGCCCATGTTCACCTGTATCAGTAACAGCGAGTATCTACAGGCCCATGTTCACCTGCCGTCAGTGACACGTAGATCTGAGTGTCATCTGCGTAGTTGTGGTACGACACATTGTTGCTGTTTATTAGCTGACCCAATGGACGCATGTATGAGTTGAATAAGAGGGGTTCCAAGATTGACCCCTGGGGGACTCCACAGGTCATGGAAATTTTGTCTGAGACACAGTTGCCAATTTTGACAAAGTACGTCCTATCCTCCAGATAGGACTTGAACCAGTTTAGCGCAGTACCAGAGATTCCCACCCAGTTTTCTAACCTGTGAAGTAAGATCCCGTGGTCCACTGTGTCAAAGGCAGCGCTCAGGTCCAGCAGAACTAAACCTGAGACCTTACCTGCGTTGGTGTTCATACGGATATCATTTGTCTCCTTGATCAGAGCTGTCTCAGTGCTGTGGTGGGGCCTAAATCCTGTTTTAAATTATGTTTATTCAACATAAAATACCTTCATTCACGACATTTTAAGTAATTATTTTAATTCAAGACGGACATTTTTCCAGTGTAGATTATTTTTTATTCCAATTTAAAGCCACACTGCGGAACATTTCGGACTTTCATATTTTATAAGTCGCATATGTTATTTTCCCTGCATTTTGCTGTGTATAAACGTGTGTATAAACCTGTAGTTAAACATAATGGCGCATAATGGTTATTCAATTTCAGCTACATCTGCAACAAGATACAAATCTGCGAGAGGCAAAGTGCCATTTTATGGAGTTGTCAGAAAAACCTCCTTAGTTTTAATCTTCTCTAATGAACGTGGCGCTCTCACACTCTTTCTCCCTATACGGCGACATGAAAACCTTTCCCCAGTCACACACTGTAACACGCTGCCTGTTTTAGGAAAAAAAAAACCTTTGTAAATATGTTACAATCAAATCTGTATCGTGATGAAATGATCATTCCATGACCTAATCTGACACTCACGCGTAGTGAGTGCTGAGAATAGTTTGCAGGTTTGCACTGCGCGAGACAAGTGTGAAACAAAGCAAACCCTCAGCCCCGTGAGGTTAGGTTACCGCAGTAGCCAAACCTCCATTTTGGATCGGATGGAGGTTAGTCGTATAGCCCTAACAGTTTATTTATTTGGATTGCTGGGATCTGAATAAACAATTGTACACATCCTGCACATCAACATGTAAAGGGCCGAGTCACGAAAGATGCAATCGATGCTAGGTTATTGCACAGGCGCTAATTTCCGTCGCCCGTCCTCGCTCCAAACCGATCCAGGAGTTCAGTCACTGGGCTGATAAACGATCGTCATCTTAAAAACCTGCTCTTTAATCCCAGCGCTGTGTGTGGCGCAGGAGTTCCATACTCGTGAAACTCTACAGAAGACATTCCTGAGACGCCTGAGCGACGACTCACTGCCCCCCTCCCCCTCCTCACCCCCTCCTCAGCCCATTCACAAATGAGTCACCGTAGTTCTTTCATGTGTTTCTCCATAGTGACTGACCAATGCGCTCTCTGTTCCACAGGAGCTGATCGAAGTGGAGAGCGAGGTGGTCTTTGAGCTGGCCTCCTACATCCTACAGGTGAGCGCAAGCAAAATAAAAAAGTAAAAAAAACACCCCGAGAAAGATATATTCAGAACATTTCTGGAGGCGAGGCGCTGCAGGTGAAAACGTAACATCTTAGTTTTAATGTCAGCAAAAAAGAAAAGATTCAACTTACCCTCCACGATGCAAGCAACCTCACTTCAACAGCTGCTACAGACTCCAAACTTTCTGGGGAATTTCTATAAAAGTCTTTTTTCACTGGGATTATTTTAATATCTAATTCCTTCCAGATTGATTGAGCTTTGAACCCCAAAAAACAAGGTGAAATTAGAATGTTCATGTGGGAGCAGAAACATGAAGTGGAGGAAAATAAAACTGTAAATTTAAACCTGGCTCTATCCATTATTTAGATTTTGTCGCTGAAAATAGAGACAATTTTGCCCATTTGTATGCATTATGTGAAAACATAAAATAAAATAAAAATGTCTCATGTATCCGTAAAGTTCTGCAAAAGTTTCAACTTGATATCTCTATTCACCTGCAGTGTCTTTAATCGATATCTTCTATTGTTAAATAAGTTGTTGTTGTTGTTGTTATGGCACTAGCACTGCGCAGAACCAAACGGCCAACATTCAGTAAGACCCTTTAGGAGGTTTTTTAGGAGGTACTTGACTTTCACAGATACAGTATATACTGAACCTGGAGTGTTTTGATCAAAGTGCGTGTATTTGAGTGGCGGCCCGTCGTGGTAGGTTGAAGCTCGTACAGTCCATAGTGGTTTGGGGCTGGAGATCAGCCTGTGCCCTCCTCGTGCAGGTGCATGTGTGGAGGATAGAATAACAGTCCTAAAGTTCAAGACGGTTCAAGTGTCTGAAAACTAAAGCGTATTTTGTGTTTCTGTTTCAGGAGGCTAAAGGAGACTTCACCAGGTAAGAGCTCGGGGCGCTCGGTTCATGGTTACCTACAGTTTTGGCTGAATTTACGCACATTTTTTTTTTGCTCAATAGTTGCCCACTGTGTCCAGTCTACTTTTGAATATCGACATTTCAAATATAAAACACATTTGGAGTTGTCCCATCCAGTCTCTCTTTATCTGCGTATCCCTGTCATCCCGTTTTAGGGCTGGGTACCGTTACATTTTCCCCGAGACCTGAACGATACTTTTCTGGATACCTGTCCCTGTACAGAGTAATAAAGTCATTCTGTGTTCCAGTTCAGACCCCCCCACCCCCCCCACCCTCTCGCCCTGTGCCATTGTCTCAGGCCTGATAACACCAGGCAGCGCTGCACCTCTGAGCTCATTTCCTGCAGAGAAAGGAGCAAACCAGCACAATATCCGTCTGCCCCGACTAGAATCTGACACCCACAGGAGAACATTCCTATCCCGGACAACCCCCTCAGAGATATATCTACTGCACCCGCTTTATCAGCACTCTTTACAGATTTATACTTCCAATCGAAGGACTAGCACAAAGGAGATCATCGTTTTGACGCTGTAGTATTACAAATATATTGTATTTATATTCTCAGTCATCCAGGCGGTTAATATATCGTGAAACATGAGAAATTCAAACGTGCATCACACACAGATCAGCACTGAGGCGTTCCCTTTGCTGTTTTGGCCCCAAATCACACACACACACACACACACACACACACACACACACGCCCACAAAGTTAGGACACAATGTTGTACATTTTATGCAAATGTAAGGTTTTTTTAATGCCTCAAATGCAACAAATGGAATGGAGGACCATGTGGATAATCAACAAACTGGGCAAAAATAAATACTGAACATTTCATCCAAAACTGCAGTTGAACTTTGGACCATAGTTTTTTCAATGAAGACATGTAGATTGAATGCTTTTCAGTAACTTTTAATGCCTTAATTTTGGCACAATTTCTTTAATGACTCCAAAAAAACTGTGAAACACTGGTGGATCATTTGTTATTCTCTGTGTAAAACTAACATTATTAAAAAACATTTTTAACAATGCTTCACAATGATTTATTTGTTAGTGTTATATGTTATACTTTTAGTGATAAAAATAAAGTTCTGACAAGGATTGTGCCACAAAAAAAATATATATTTACAGATGTGCTCAAAAGTTTACCTACCCTGGCAGAATTTTGGATTTTTTTGCTGTTTTTCAAAGAACATGAAAGATAACACAAAAGGATTTTTTTTTTCACTCATAGTTAGTGGTTGTGTGAAGCCATTTATGGTCAAACAACTGAGTTTGCTATTTTTAAATGATAATGAAAAACGAAAGTTTTGCATACCCCAGTTCCTAATACGTGTATTTCCCCTTTAACATCGATGACAGCTTGGAGTCTTTTGTGGTCGTTGTGGAGAAGGTTCTGTATAATCGAATGGTAAATCGGCCCATTCTTCTTGGCAAAAAGCCTCTAGTTCCTATAAGTTCCGGGGCTGTGTTGCATGAACTGCACGTTTGAGCTCTCCCCACGGTGGTTCAATGATATTGAGGTCAGGGGACTGAGATGGAACTAACAGGACCTTCACTTTATTCTGCTGGAGCCACTGGCATCAGCGAAACACCTCCATATTTCACAACAAGGCCAATGATGAAATTCTGCCAGGGTATGCAAACCTTTGAGCACAACTGTACTTTTAGAAACAGAATTTTTTTTTTTTAAATCCGTCTTTCTATTTCTGACCTGCAAACACGCGTTTTCCTGTAGCTCTCTCTTTTCCCTGCCTCTCAGCTCCTCTCCCCCACGCCACTCTGCTAAATAATAGTAACAGTCTATTTTTACCCTCGCTCTGCTTTGGCACTGGTGGTGATTCTTCTGAGCGTGTGTGTTTTGTTTTGCGGTCTGTCCTTCGCAGTAACGATGCCACACGGTTGGACCTGAAGAAGCTGCCCGCCCTGCCCACCCAGGCCCTGAAGGAGCACCCCTCCCTGGCATACTGGTCAGACATCACCTCACTGTCAACTTTATTCCAAGCACATTGTCTTCAACAAGTTCTGCTCTGCACATTTGTTTTCATCTTGTGAACTTGCAGGCGAGTTTGGTAGCATGAAAAGTGAGCCTGCAAGTTGTGAAATGTGCTAATAAACTCGTCCCTATGAGGAATTGTGATGCTACAGATATGTTAGAGGAGTTAGGATAGGAGTGAGTTGAGTTGTTTTAAAAGAAAATCAAGTAATGACGCTTTTTTTCAATTAATACAGAACATTTCTATCTGGCTGTTTGAGCTTTCGTGTTTATTTGAAGACAGAGATTAGCCTTTTGTATAAAGAATAACAGAAGCTAGCTAGAAGTGCTAACTGCTAATTATAGTGTGGACAGTTCAAGTAAAAGAGAACGCCACAGATCTTGAAGTTATTATGTCTTTAATCTCTTTTTTTTGGTTGTTTAAAAATCCCAATGGTCCGACTACAGAGCAGGGGTAAGCAACATCAGGCCTCCGGGCCAAATCCGGCCCTCTAGCATAAAACCTCTGGCCCCCAAGAAAAAGATCAGAACAAATCCTTTTTAAAATGTGCAGAAAATATTGTGAATTCCTTTCAAATTTCTTGACAAAACATCCCGTTCGATCATATATGATGTACAAACTGGCTTGTTTTCCTTTATTTATTTATTTATTTGAAAAACTATGCCTTACTTTGGATGACAACCGAAGGTTCAGCCCCTGGTGTTTTGACAGTGAAGAAAGTCCGCGCTCTAAAAAGAAAACATACCCTCCCCACTATACGTCTGTTAAGTGATGATGTCATCACTCTACTTCAGGGTCCAACTGTAGCCCTATTCACTACAACGGGACTTAGCTGATTTGAACCTGCTGTAGAGCCGACTACAGGCTCGTTTTAAACTCCTGATCACGCAGAAATATCACATTTACTCCAGATTTTCTTTAGTAAGGCTTTTCCGACATTCTTTATCAAATAATATAGTTTCTATAGTCAATGAAGGCTTATTTTAGATATAAAAATATCTAATATCTAAGTCAGCGAAATTGAACCATGACTTGACTTTCAGCTGACATTTTGCAACAAAACAAAGCTCCTTCAAAGACTGATGTCCCACAACAGGCATAAGGAGAACCAAATGATAACAATGAAACAATGGAGAGCTATTAGCATCCAGGTAAATGATATATTCATGCCTTGTGACTGTGGGGGTTTCCAAACACCTGTGCACTGTTGGACCAGTGGGACACCGTCACTCAGCCAGCCTGTGAAGAAGCTCCATGTTTTGTAGCAAAATGTCGGCTTCGAGTCAATTTATTGGACTTAAGATAAAAATAAAAAATACTCGTGGAACTCTGAGGTGAGCTGGACTGTGGAGCTCTAGTTCAGGAATGAACATTTTCATTCTTTTTTTCCCTATCATCTTAAAAAAGCGAGATAAGATACATAGAATGTATCCTCTATGTGGTAACTGTGTTTTTTAATCTGTAAATCCATCAGAAACGTCTCTAATTGACTTTTATTTACACGTGACAGTGAGGACCGGGTCATAGAGCACTATAAGAAGCTGAATGGACAGTCGCGAGGCCAGGCCATAGTCAAGTAAGTGTGTTGTCCGTGACTTTTACTGCAGAAACTGTCCCGTGTCTGACTCCTCCTGTCTGCTCCTCACAGTTACATGAGCATCGTGGAGTCCCTGCCCACCTATGGAGTGCATTACTACGCTGTAAAGGTACATGCCATTTCAGTATCTGGATTTGTCCATATAATGTGGTTTCAGTGCCACATACAGGCAGGAGAGAGTCCCCAAAGGCTTTCCACATTTCAAACACGAGCTGGAAGTGAGAGAAACATTTAGGGAAATGTAGCAAAGAATCATTACTTCTAATGCGGTTGGGTAAATAAATCAGCCTCATAAATCTTGTTACTATTGTAAATACAGGCTCAACATTTGTGGAAAATACCATTTAGTTGATAGTAGACAGATGATTTTGTACTTGATTCCCGTGAGGTCATTGTCTGTTGACGGCTGTGTTGTTGTTTGGGTTCAGGACAAGCAGGGCATCCCGTGGTGGCTGGGCCTGAGCTACAAGGGCATCTTCCAGTACGACTACCAGGACAAAGTCAAGCCCAGGAAGGTAAGGAACCGGCTTTCATGGTCCAGTCTGTCCACTCAGCCCAGAGCCTAACCAAAGGGGATCGCAGTCGAGACCATCTGGTGCTTCTGACGATAAGATAAGATAATCCTTTATTGATCTCACAATGGAGGAATTCACTTGTTACACAGTGCAGAATAGACAGGAAATGTGCAAACAATTAAATAGTCAATAGTAAATAGAGGTATCCTATATACAATGACTACCAAAAACTTTAAGGAGGCAAAAAGTATAAACAGTAAAACATGTAAATAAACAGACTATAATTAAAGGAGAAATAGGCTGAAATAGGAATACCGATATTACAAATGGCAAATAGACGTGGTTGGAAATGGCAGTATTTTGTTTCATTCACACGTGTGAATGATCCTATTTGGTGAGGTCGGCTTGTAGAACAGTTGGTCTCAAAATAATAGTATGTACCAGGTTATTTTAATGGAAAGCATTAAAATAATGTAACAAAGAAGTGAAATTCTCCAACCCTTGTGTGTTTGCTGAGTGGCTCAGCTCTCCTCAGACCTGACTAATTTTATTGGGAGCGAGACATCTCCAGCTCGTCTCCATGGAGATGTGACTAATGGGGGCCAAATATGAGATTAAAGTTATAGAATAGGGTTTAAAGGTTTTACAAATGGACCGTCTGGGCCTGCAATTTGACGTACGTCATATTAAATTAAAAATTAAAAAAACATTCTAAAGTCCCTTCCCTTGCTGATATCAGTAACCAATCAGAATCCCCGGTGCCATCACTTTGACCAATGAGACGAGCTTTCCTGTCAGATCCAATCAGGAGGGGAGGGTGAGGGAGCTTGATCGTTCACATTTGAAAGTTTGTTCTCGCTCTCCCCATTTTGCAAAACTAGGCACTTGATTGTTTACTTTAGACTTTCAGACTACCACTTTAAATAGTTTAAGCCCTGATCCAAATCCATTCTTTTACTCTTGTATTCAAAGTCTTGGTCCCAAACCTTCTGTTTTTTTTGCTCATGAGTTCCTGTTGTTTCATCATGTTTGATAGTTGTTTGAAAAGTTGGAGACACCTTCAGAGCGTCGCATGTGTGGTTGGAATCGTGCGTGTGCTACTTGTGTTAAAGCACATCCTCCGTGTTTCCTTGAGGTCCCTGACCCCTGAGCTTTTTGACCCCTGGCAGTCGGTCTTGGACAGTGCTTATGGACTCCTTCCTCTCACTGGGACACACGTGGACGTCCATAACAGAGACAGCTCTCTGAACTGCACTTCCTGTCGGGCCGCACACTTCCTGTTTCCCGGCCCGACCGTCTGACCGGTGCCCCCGCCCCCCAAAGCGACGGTTTAACTAAAGGCGAGACGCTGCAGCTGAAAGTGTACACTTTTCACACAGTGGTCGATGTTGATATTTTTCGTAGTTTTCATTCACAAATATTGGCGTGCACGTGTACTGCGAAAGGCTCTGTAATCCAAATATGGTCATTTCCTTTTTGGGAGAGCGCAGCGCCTAAAGACGGGAGACATTTACACAGGGCAGTGCAGACAACGGGACTAAACGTAAGGGCTGTTTTCATCCCACTCCATAAGACTCCACACTTTACAGGCTCCCACTCAACAACATATGGACCTCTTAACCCCCACCTGAACCGAGTACATGTTATCTGGTTTGGCTTTGCCCAAACCGAAAAGCTTCTTGAACAAAGTGTCAAAGCAGCAACCAAAAAAAAAACTACAAAAGAGCGATAAAAACACAATAAAAAACACAATAAACAAGCGCCAAAAACATGATTTAAAAAGAGATGAAGAAGCAAATAAAGAGCTCAAAACCTGGCTGTGCATCTGCTCCATGCCCTCCCTGATGTGTGGAGTCTGATGTGTGTCATTGGCCTGGTTTATATCAGCGCTGACCCCGCTCTCCTGTTTTCTTAGATGATGCAAAGGAAGTAGCTCGCAGTCATCTCGGTGTCCTGTTAGTCACAAAGCGAAGGAGGAGCAGTCTGTTGATTATGAAAATGAGTCAGGGGTTCAGTATCTTTGAGTCATTAAGTCACACTGTCTTATTCACACAGTTAGAGGCCAAATACTTTCTCCTCTTTAGAACATGTTTCATTGAAAGAGCATTGAACAGACAGAGAATTGCAGCAGTTTTGTAGTAATTGTAGTTTAATCATTTGTACTTGTGGCAGTATTCTTAAAGCCACAATGCGGAACTGTCAAAAAAAGAAAAGAAAAAAAGAAAACTCAAAACATGAACAACCTGAAATACTATTCAGGCAGTGGGTTATCAAAATACAGCATGTGCTAATAGGCAAAACAGGAACATCTCCATGATGTTATTCAAAAACTAAACAAGATCAATCAATCAAACAAGAGCCAGAATCCCTTCTAAAATAAATCGTTGTAACTTATATATCAGCAATATAAAACCATGCAATTAAACCTCTATCCATTACTTAGAGTTTGTCGCTGCAAATATAGACAATTTTGACAATTATTCTGCATGAAAAAGCCATATCCTTCATGTTGCATTCACATAATAATCACAGAACCGTTAATACTTTTCTCCTCCCTCCACCGTTTGTTTTCCTTCTATTTGACTAATAATATTGTGCAGTAATTACAGTAGTCAGCGGGCCCTAGTGGTTAGGTGTGTCACATGGGCACTGCGCCACACGCTCGTTTGTGGTGAGCGCTTTACAGCCTCACCACACGCGACTTTAATGCCTCTTTAGTGGGTTTGCTCTTAGATTATGGAGACAGTATGTTACCAGACTGACTGTACGTTTCTCCTTGGTTTAACCTCACATACAATATCAATTATACAACCATCATTTTAGTGTAGCCAGTATATCCTACCTTGTTTTTTGACGTCATTTTTAGAAATGAAGTTCTTGTTGCCATATGGCTCAAACAAGATGGATTACTTTGGGGTTGCGAACTTAGAAATGACACTCATGACTGGGTATCGGTGAACGACACCAGTTTGGCAACGGACAAAAAGTGTTGGTATTACTGGTATAGAAAAAAAAAACTCACCCAGCACCCGCAGAGGGATCCGTAGGGGTCGGGTGCAGAGAGGACTGGGTGGCAGTCGAAGGCAAGTGCCTCGACGACCTGGTCCGCGTGCGCAACTTCTGGCGTTCGGGACATGGAACGTCACCTCGCTGGGGGGGAAGGAGCCTGAGCTCGTGCAGGAGGTAGAGAGATACCGGCTAGATATAGTCGGGCTCACCTCCACGCACAGCCTGGGTTCCGGATCCCAACTCCTGGAGAGGGGCTGGACGCTCCATTTTTCTGGAGTTGCCCGCGGGGAGAGGCGGCGGGCTGGGGTGGGTTTGCTCATAGCCCCCCAGCTCAGCCGTCACGTGTTGGAGTTCACCGAGAGGGTTGTGTCCCGGGTGAACGAGAGGGTTGTGTCCCTACGCCTTCGGGTCGGGGACAGGTCTCTCACCGTTGTCTCCGCCTACGGGCCCAACATCAGTGCAGAGTACCCGGCCTTCTTGGAGTCCCTGGGAGGGGTACTAGATGGTGCTCCGGCTGGGGACTCCATTGTTCTACTGGGGACTTCAACACCCACGTGGATATTGACAGTGAGACCTGGGTGGGGGTGATGGGGAAGAATGGCCTCCCCGATCGGAACCCGAGTGGTGTTCTGTTATTGGACTTCTGTGCTAGTTACGGTTTGTCCATAACGAACACCATGTTTCAATTTTCCCCTCATTTTTGCTCATTTTTTATTTGTAATATTTTCCCTGTTTCCACCATTTTTCTCTCACTTCCCACCAAGTTAGTTCCCATTTTCCACACATCTTATGGTGTCTTTCCACAGAACACGGCTCGCTTGTGTTCCCACTACACTACACAACTGCAGTTGTTGTGGGCGGCGCCCACAGAGCACGCTGTACAAAACGTCATTATACGTTTTGTAAGCCGCGATTAGAACAAATGTGGACAAATGCTGCCTTCTAGTTAGGTTTATAGAATCATTCAGAGGTACCAAGGCAACCACTAGAGGAAAGAAGCAGCTAAAAGACCAACTATGAAGGTAAGCTACATGCTAATGTTATGCTAACACCAGCTAAAGTTGCGCTAATAGCGGCTAAATGCCCCTTTTAGAACAGCAGTATGATGTGAAATATCAAGTCCGTATGACCTGCGTGTTTTAGCGTCTGTTCACGCCACGTTAGTCTCGGTTCAGCCAGAGGTCGGTCCTAAACGTATACCTGGTCAGACCGGTTCGGCCCTGGCCTCGGCAGTCTAAAGGTTCACCCAACCGTGTTGACCAGGCACTGGGCTGTGTAGAGTCTGTCAGGGGAAAAACAGCTTTTATATCGATACCATAAATTGTTCAGGTATCGGTATCAAAAATGACCGGTATGGAAAAAACGGTACCCAGCCCTAGTCATGAAACTATGTATGTGCTGCCATCCATCCATCCATCCATCCATTTTCTCCCACTTGTCCGTTGCCGGGTCGTGGGGGCAGCTGTTGGAGCTGCCCAAGTCACATTGCACCAGTCCCCTATGGCTCCTTCTGCAGGTGGTGGGTCCACGGAAGGACGGCCTCATGGTTCCAAACGGGCCTGTTGGTCTCTCATAGGGGGCCCATTCACTCTCTCATTCATACACCAGTGTACGCAGACACTGGAGGCAAGGAGGGTGAAGTGTCTTGCCCAAGGACACAACGACAATGTGCACCTTCAGGAGGCGGGATTCGAACCCCTGACCTTCCGATCATGAGACGACCCGCTCTACCATCTGCGCCACCGTCGCCCCTATATGTATGTGCTGCCGTGCTCTATTTTTAATCTTTAATTTTCTTCTATTTTGTGAGAGAATTCTTGAAACAGAGTTGTTTAATAAGCCTTTAGCTGCCGTGTTGTTGTGGTTTTTCCCCTTTGAAAATCTGCTCAAATTAAACCAACCCAAGCCTGAATCACATATTCTCACAAAAGATTTACAACCGAACCTCATTGTTTTATTTTCCGAGCATCTCGGGCTAAATGACTGTTGGAACACAAACAACAGGAAGTCCCCTCATGTGGCTCCGTGACTGGGCTGGTGCAGCGCCGCCGCCCAAACGCTCAACAATGGGACCTCTGCACTTATGCCCAAATACAGTGCCTTCACACATTTAGCATTTCATCTTTGCCAGAGTCCTCCCTCCTCCTCCGTCTGCATCGGAGTGAGAGGCATGACGCCGTAGATCGAGAGGCATGACGCCGTAGATCGAGAGGCTTGACGCCGTAGATCGAGAGGCATGACGCCGTAGATCGAGAGGCTTGACGCCGTAGATCGAGAGGCATGACGGCGTAGATCGAGAGGCTTGACGCTGTAGATCGAGAGGCGTGACGCCGTAGATCGAGAGGCATGACGCCGTAGATCGAGAGGCATGACGCCGTAGATCGAGAGACTTGACGCCGTAGATCGAGAGGCATGACGCCGTAGATCGAGAGACTTGACGCCGTAGATCGAGAGGCATGACGCCGTAGATCGAGAGGCTTGACGCCGTAGATAGAGAGGCATGACGCCGTAGATCGAGAGACTTGACGCCGTAGATCGAGAGGCTTGACGCCGTAGATCGAGAGGCTTGACGCCGTAGATAGAGAGGCATGACGCCGTAGATCGAGAGACTTGACGCCGTAGATCGAGAGGCTTGACGCCGTAGATCGAGAGGCGTGACGCCGTAGATAGAGAGGCTTGACGCCGTAGATCGAGAGGCTTGACGCCGTAGATCGAGAGGCGTGACGCCATAGATCGAGAGGCTTGATGCCGTAGATCGAGAGGCTTGACGCCGTAGATCGAGAGGCGTGACGCCGTAGATCGAGAGGCTTGATGCCGTAGATCGAGAGGCTTGTTGCTGTAGATCGAGAGGCTTGACGCCGTAGATCGAGAGGCATGACGCCGTAGATCGAGAGGCTTGACGCCGTAGATCGAGAGACTTGACGCTGTAGATGGAGCTCATGTTGTTTCCAGACACCATTATCTTCCCCTGGTCATTAGAATCCAAAGCAAAACCTCAGCTGATCTGTGCGAAGGTGGTGCGTTTTCTTGCTGTTTCTCGCTATGTCCCGGTGCGCGAAGCTAATAATGCTACAAACACCCTTCTGGCTAACACACATGTGGCTCCGCCTCCCAGGGTTAGACACACAGGAGGGAGGGGGTGCTCACGGGGAGGAGTTTCTCTCTGGTTGGAGGGTGCTGCTGTGTTTCTCAGTGAGAGCGCACAGGGAAATGGCTGATAGTAGCTAGCGGGATTTACTTCTGTGCTAGCGGGCCGCTGCGGCACATCTACAATATTTCTTCAATTCCTATCAATCATATTTGCGTATTGGATCGAGGAGGGCGTATCGAATGGTTTGATATAATATCGAGAATCGTTGCATCCCTACCACCCACCACAATCCCCGATTGCGTCAGGTCTGAAGCTGAAGCTTTCACAGATTGTCAAAGTCTAGTCAACAGCCTGTGTTTAGAAACCCAAGATTGGGCCCTATTTCGTCACAAAAGCAGAACAGCGCACATTGTAAACACGCCCTACTGTCTGGAGAAGACTGAAATTTGGCTATCTGTGAAAATGCCATTTCTCATTTGAACTTCAGAGCTCGGTCACTGGATAGTTGGGTCATCTTGGCCACTTCCGTGACTGTGGAGAGCGGAAGTTTGCTTCTCAGTGGATTTGTCATCTATGAAGGGTAAATGAAAAATTTAGCCCCCATGCCCCTCTCAAAAATGCAGGCAAAATTTTTTAGAACCCTAAATCCGAAATATTAAGGCGAGACGCTGCAGGTGAACAGGGAAAAAAAATAAATGTAGAGATATCAATTTGAAACTGTTACTGAACATTACTGATATATGAGAAAAAAAATGTATTGCATTTTTTCTGTCATTTTGTGTTTTCTTATAAGAATGAGGCATGTTGTGCATGAAAATTGTCAAAATTGCCTATATTTCCGATGACAAAATCTAAATAATGGATCAACCCAGATGTAAATGTATGGTTTTATTTTATTGACATACTTCAGAGGGATTTTGGATATTGTTTAGTTTTTTGATAAACTAATCATAGGTGGAATAAATCTGTAAAAATTTAAATTTTGCCTTCTTCTGCCTCATTCTTATATGAAAACATAAAATGACAGAAAAAAATTCAATAATTTTTATTAAACAACAAACGTTTCAAATTGATATCTCTACATTTCTTTTTTCCAGCGTCTCACCTTAATATTTTGGATTTAGGGCTCTAAAAAATATTTCCTGCATTTTTGAGAGGGGCATGGGGGCTAAATCTTTTATTTAGCCTCCATAGATGACAAATCCACTGAGAAACAACCCCAACTAGGAGGCTTTACTAATGAGGGCTTGATCGGGGACAGGTGCTGGGGTTGTGGAAGTTTACCTCAGATTTGGGAACGCAGGAAAAAAACAAAAACACCCAGACAAAATCCAAATTGCGTCATGGCTTTGGGCTTATCGAGAGCCGTATCTCCGGTGGTCCCGTGCCTGAGTGTGGTTAACCCCAATCGGCCGCACAATCTCCCGCTCCTTATCCAGCCCGCCCCGTGTTTTTAGCACCACGCTACATTAGCACGTCACACTCCGACAGCAGCTTTGATGACTGCTTTCTTTCACACACATACACACTAACACACACTCACACACACACACACACTCACACACACACACACACACACACACACACACACACACAGACGCTGCTGTATTTTTAGCCATCTCCAGCTGATGTGTCGGGAATAGCGTGTGTTTTTAGAAAGCATAGGCACAATCCCAGAGAACGAGCCAACATTCTGGTCATGCCCCGTCTGGTAATCTGAGCCCATAAGACTGAAGGATACATCGGTGGAATAGTTCCTCTGTGAAGCACAAGGCTGGAGACGGAGGTGCCAAAATATTTACTCAAGAGTACAAAATAGTACTTGTTGAGTAGTGTGAGTAACTGAGCGTAAAAATCTGATTCATGTTTCAGTCGTGACACAAATGAGAAACAATACATGAAATAATGGAAAAAACATAAATAAAAACATATAAAAAGAAATCTTCATGAAGAATTAAGTAACAAAACAGAAAACACATACATTTCACACACTTACTCACAGAGGCACGAGTGACCCCGTGGCTGTATGGGTGGTTAGCTTTGCACCTTTGGGTGTCCGGTAGCTTTTCTCTATTGAACGTGTGCGTAACCATGGACACAGATCCATCAGCCCTGACAACCTATCAGAAACCCTAAAAAACTATTGATCCTGGAGCGTCCTAGAGGCCTCTGGGACGGAAAGTAAAGGTGCCATGCTACAACCGCTGGGTCACTGAAAGGTCAATACGCACAAATATCAACTATTCATTTTCTTATATTTTTTTAATTATTACTCTATTCAGCTGTACAACAACTTAGTGACAGATAAAGTTGTCGTTCATGTCAAAGCTCCACCGTTATATTGCTGTATACATTGTGATTTATATTGACCATGCAAAAGTGTGCCTCTCATATTGGTTCCCTCTTCAGATACCTCTCTCGGTCAAAAAGAAGAAACAAACGTCCTCTCCCTTGACCCTTCTTCTCACTCCCTTCTCACCGGAGCGGGAGGAAAGAGGAGGGGTCGCTGGGAGGGGTGGCACCAGGCTTCACCCGCACATTCTCCCCCCCCCCCCCCCCCTTCTCTCTCCGCGAACAAAGCTTCCCGAGCGGGACAGGAAACCCAAACTTTTACACACACACTCTCTCTCGCGGACACAGATGGTCAACACCCACCAGCTCTGGAACTTTTCCTCTTGGCTGTTAGCTCTCGCTCGAGCGCTTTGGGATGTAATAGGTTGAAGACGGTTTTAAAAAAGAAGAGAACGGTTTTGTTTGGGAGTTGACTTTGAAAAGGGAGCGTCTGGTACAGCGGGGTGTGCGTCTCTGGGCTGAGTCGGGACCGGATCAGGAGTGTTTTGGTGCCGCTCTGTTAAAGGCTCGTCTCTCCCTCAGGTGTTCCAATGGCGGCAGCTGGAGAACCTCTACTTCAGGGAGAAGAAGTTTTCCGTGGAAGTCCATGACCCGCGAAGGTAAAGTTCCATTTCGTCGCGATGATAAGCGTAAATCTGGGTCGGTTTAGACGACCTAAGAGAAGACACTGCAGACAAAACCTAAATCCATTCAGGCTTTAGGTTTTGGGACAGTTTGCTCTCAACTTGAACTGCCCAACCTCCACAATAAGGTGTTTTATTGTTACACCGATTCAACGTTTCTCCATTTCAAGGCCCATTTTCTCAAAATAAAATGTCCTTACATTGTGGTCCACTCTGGTAGAACCTATAGACACCCATCTTGTACTGACCCACATTTCTTTCTGAAGGATCTTTTAGCACCTAATTTCCATTACGCTTTGAACCAAGACTAAATAAGATAAAGAAAATCCACTCGGAAAAGCTGTTTGTATCTAATATGTTACAAAACAAACTCAAACACTTGGTTCTATCCATTCTTTTCTGACTTTCATTATGTCAGCAAATCTTTATAAAGGCTCCACTAGAAAGACACTCACAAAATATTTCAAATATCTCATCGGCATTTGAACAATTTTATAATACCTAGTGTCTTTCGAGAAGAACCTTATAAACATTGGTCCTATCCATTATTAAGAGCTCGTCGCCACAACTGTAGGCTATTTTTACACATACAACTTATTTTTTTTAATGAAATGATTCATACTAAGCCAGGTGCTAAATTCCAAGCACTACTTAAAATGAGTACATGTCGTTTTAAAACGTGCTGCACCCGATTGATCATCATTAGAACCTCTTTATATCGTTAGTCTCAAATGTAAATCTCTACTACACCTCAGCTAACGTTTCAAATTGATGTCTGTTTGTGCGGATGCTTTCCCTTTTATGTTTCTATGGTGGCCATATTTTTGCACACGCTCGCTCCAGGGCTTACAGACCATTTTAAAGATACGTGTGAAGCCCGGACCCGGCTCGTGTGTCGTATGTTCAGTGCTATTCTGCAGGGAGAACGCGGAGGTGGGAGGAAGCCGAGAGCTGCAGTGTTTTTCTCTCGCTGTCATTTTGTTAGCGGGAGAGTCGCCACGGCGACGCGTGTAAACAATGGGCCCTTCGTGTGTGGCGAGCATAAAGTCTGCTATCAGCCTGAGTCACGGCGGTCGTCATTTGCACATTCTTCCTTTGGTGCAGAGGAGGGCCCGACATCGACACGTACAGTTCAGAGTGGTCCCTCATGCTGACCCAAGCTGATTCCGTTTTTTTTGTCATTTCTTTTTCTACTGCTTTGGCGCCCCCATCTATCACCTATTGCTGGGCTGCAGGTGACATCACAGTGTTCTAAAGGCCTATATTATATAGGAGGTAAAATTATTTTGTTTTTGAGGACATTTTTAGTCTTGTACAGAGAGATCATGGATCCAGTGACTGATATTAATGATCATTTTTGTCATTCATAAATGTTCTTTTTAGATACGACTTGTGAAAGTGTAGACAGTTAATAGGAAAAACGGGCTCCTGCCCCCCACTGGGTCCTGTGACATTCACATTCTAGAACCTAAAAAAGCAAAATAATTGTACCTCTATATAATATTATAGGCCTTTAGAACGCTATGATTTCACCTGCAACCCAGCAATTCCTGTTTTTGCGTAAGAGATGGTCCATAATCCATCATTGGATCCGCTCTGAGCAGGTCCGCGCTTTTATTACAGCGCGGTTCATTTGTAATCATGTCGTTAGCAAAAAACGGCGGCTCGGTCCTTTCCCGACACAGACATGATTTTAAATGGTAGATTGTAAAAAGACGTTTCTGGTCCTTTTCCTCCACAGTCGTGCGTCGGTGACTCGCAGGACGTTTGGCCACAGTGGCATCGCAGTGCACACCTGGTACGCTTGCCCCGCCCTCATCAAGTCCATCTGGGCCATGGCCATCAGCCAGCACCAGTTTTACCTCGACCGCAAGCAGAGCAAGGTCAGCGTCCCGCAGCACAACTCCACACTTTACTGCATTCACGCCGAACCGGGCAGGTATTCTCGATGATCGACTTCCTCATGTTGAGTAGTCCAACTTCTCACAAATCATACAAAATTCAGAATAGCTGCAACCAATATTACCACCGAGTAAAGAATGACCCACGTCATGTATCAGATTGCTTTTTTCAACTACCCGTCCCCTGAAGCCTCATCTGAGAGCGGGGTGCAGGGGGGTCTGCCACACATTTAGTTATGATGGGTTTCTCGGCTTGTATTGGCTCGTGTTTTCGCTGGCAGACCGTCTGAAGATGCCGACTGGGATGGAGCTATCGGCTAAATGAGGCCAAATAATACCAAACTGGGCAGATTAGACTCTGTATTTTCCGCTGGTGTTTGATTTGAGCCACAGTTGGTGTGTGTGGAGGAAATCAAACTGTCCAGCGCCGGGACACTTTTTCCCACCGTAATGCCTTAAGTGTTTTAAACACATGGTCGGGGCTGTTTAGAGAAACTAAGTTTACATGTACATGTGCAGGCTGTGTGCGAGTCAGTAGGACCAAATAAAACATGTGTAGCTCTAGACTTAAGTTAGCCCGGATTTAGTCCTGGTTTAGTCCTACTTTTACTTCTGCTTTAGTATGTTTACTGTAGGACTGACTCCAGGTTAGAGCAGAACCAAACCAGACCTCCCGGATAAATGCACAAGAGCAGACGCATGTGGCTCTAAAACCACAGGTCTTCAGTGGTAATTATTTCTGGAAAAAACAGTTTTTGACCATGCTAGAAATGCACCTAATGCACCTACCGTTATTTATAGCACACATTTCCCACAGCAGACAACTCAATGTGCCTAAGAGTCAAATGATACCAGTCTGGTATTGAGAAAAAATGTTTTAAGTACTACTGGGAAGTATCTAAAGCAGGTAATATAAAAACTTGAATATGTAACTTGAAATGTAAAAGAAAAAATAGGGAAACAAAACAAAAATCGATAAAATGTGGAAAAGTGTTTGTTCTGCCCTTTTATTTGAGATGGTTTCACCCCAAATAAATGATACAAATGTAAAATAAATTAGATGGAAAGTAAGGGAATAAATAAATAGGTATCGTTCAGGTATCAGTATTGAAAACCAAGTATCGGTATCGAAAAAAAATGAAACGGTTCTTAGCCCTACTTGTACATATAGCTTACAGATCAGCATTAACATAAACAATCTGCCAAAAAAAATAAAATACATAAATGATGTACTTCTTCTCTATCCGTCTTTGCAGTCTAAAATCCACGCAGCTCGGAGTTTGAGTGAAATCGCCATCGACCTCACAGAAACCGGAACACTGAAGACGTCCAAACTGGCCAACATGGGCAGCAAGGGCAAGATCATCAGCGGCAGCAGCGGCAGCCTGCTGTCCTCAGGTAGGTCCACACCACGCTGCGTTGTCGGGACGTCTGCGTGAACACCGGGGCGGTCCAGGCACAAAGCTCTTACGTCCACAGGGTTTGGTCTGGATTTAGTGGTTTTAAGGGAGATCAATGAATTCAAACAAGTGAGAAGTATCTGGAAAGTAAGTCTAAAGTCGTTCAAAGGAAGTAGTGCCATTGTAAGTACATGTGTTCTGAAGGCCATACATTCCAATGGGTGAAATGTCCTCCTCATGTGTATGTACAACACTGCCCCCAGAGCAGCCTCCAGAGACACTGGCTCTAAATTTAGCCTCCGGAGGAATGAAAAGGCCAAAAGGCTCTGGGCATAACTCACTGGCCTTTAAACAATCTTATCTTAAAAAAGTAACAATATGTCTCAGACGGTGAAGGAATACATGGAGCAGTTTGATTTAACTTTACCGTTTAGTGAGTCATTTCTCACACAGTACTTTCTACTTGAGTAATATTCTAAAGAAGTATCTATGGTGTTACTTAAATGTGTAGTCTATTCTCTGACTTCATGGGACATATAGCTCATAGTTACACGTTACAGGAGCAATCGCGATGTCGTCACGTCTAGGGCAGTGGTAGCAACATTAATGTATCGAATAGATAATAATAGTTCTGTGACTGGCAAAAACGCAGTTCACAAACTTCACAGTAACAGTTTGATAAGACGGCGTTAGAGGCCTGGAGCTGCTGACAACTATTCACTTAAACATCCGGCGAAAGGACACTAAGACAGCCACCGCTCATACACATTAGAATCATGAGTTTTGTTTTTCGGAATTATTGCACTAAACATAAATCAGACTTTAACACTCAGAGTTACTCAGTATTCAAGTAGTCCGTACTTATTTTTACTCTTCTTAAGTAAACATTGTAGCTTCTTTAACCACCTTTGCTCTATGTACATTTCCCAAAGCCTGGGCACAGAAAATCCTATTTATGTTTAGCAAAATTGCATGAAATGAACTGTAGTATCTGTTTGTGTAAAGATAATTAAGCTAATTGCTAACAATTTAGCTTCTTATAAAGCAGAATCATTTATTTATTAATGGCCACACAACAGAATATAAAACTGGCTATACATGCGTTAATAGCTACACAACTAAAGTAGACAAAAGGGTTGCCAAATTTCCATAAAGAAAATTCCCTGATCATTATTCGACTATTCATTATTGACTGTTTTCATTATATTCTTATGGCTGAAAGTCCTTTCTATTGACCAACATCACGCTCATGTTTTGAACTCAAACTATATTATACACAAAAGTTGTATGTTTGAAAGAAATTGATTATAATCTACAATAGGTCAAGGGTGGACCCAATCGTCCCAATCTCCTTGGGCCTTTACATTTCTAAAGGTACAGCATCACTCTGTGTCACGTTACACGGAGTGTTTTTACTGTAACAGAAATGTGACAAAACATCTCCATCATGGGCCCCTGGAGACTGTACGTCACTAACTGTGTCCCAGACTGGCCCTCACACATTCACACTACGGCCGGGCCCCTTATCTGGACGTCCCATGCACTTCCGTCTAAACATCCTGCCCGGGCCTTCCAGCGCAGACGTTCTCCTGTCCAGTCGGAGTCACAGAGTCGTGTCCCTGACTGTCCCCTGTGCTCCCCCAGGCTCTCAGGAATCGGACAGCTCGATGACGGCGAAGAAGGACATGCTGGCGGCTCTGAGGGCCCGGCAGGAGGCGCTGGAGGAGACGCTCAGGCAGAGGATAGAGGAGCTGAAGAACATCTGCATCCGAGAGGCGGTAAGGGAGATGAGTTCAGAACATCTGTGGCTGCAGTTTGCCAGCTCTTGTGTTTTGTTTAGTTTAGTTTATCAGGAGAGAAGGTGTCTGTGTAGGCATTTCTCAACATCCCCTAACTGTCCTCCGTTCATGGTGAGTCTGGAGTCGAGGAAAACTGGATTTATTTATGAGGAATACAATTGTCTTTCAGTGTGTTGTAAAAGCAGACATTCTAAAGCCTTTTGGTGATAGTGAAGCTTTCCTCCCTGAAAGTTGCGGCATGAGCTCATGAACTCATCCCTGTGATGAATTTGTTAGAAATGCATTGGGAAAGTTAGTCATTCGTTTCGACACAACAAACCATTTGGGCGTTTTCACACTGGCTCTGGTTAGGTCGACCCCAGAGCCCTTAAGCGCGTAAGAGACCGAAACAGAGACCTGAAACGGGCGCCCCTCTCTCGGGGCGACTTCTCTCGCACTCTGGAGTGTGAATATGGTGTGAACATCGAGCCGAGCTAGTTTTGATTTCATTTCTCTTTATTGAGTGAAGAAAGGACATGTATTTAATGAATACACGCTGCATTACTGCTCTGTCGTGGCTGAAGTAGAACATGTGAATAGGACTGAAGTAACTTTCAAGTAAATCCAGTGGCGGGCCGTGGGGTTCAGTTAGGGCCTTCAATAGCAGCCTGGGTTCACACAGTCAAACGCATAGAAACTGATGGACAACAGGCGTATGGATAAAACTGCCTTTTTGCGTGGTATTTGTTCGCTAAAGGATTTGCCAACAACGCAAACCAAAGCAGCGGCGCCTCCGACAAAAACAAACACCTTCGGGAACACTCGGGCTAGCATACGGAAACACACGACACATGACGGGCGGAGACGAGCGCGTTATAACGTGGAGACAGGCGGCGGTTTTGTTGACAGAGCGAGTTAAATAAAAAGATACTAAACTTAGTGTGGTGCTATTTGAGATCCTTTTTTATAGCGCTCGTAGTCTCTTACCTGTTGCCTGCCCGAGTCCCAGCGCAGCTGACGCAGGGAAACCCTTCTCCTGTCCGGGGAGCCGAGCGTCTACGTCCCGCTGTCGTTCCCGCTGCTCTCGAAGCTCTTCATAATGAAGCGGCGCTAAATATCCGTGATCAATAAATCCACTTCATTGGTATATTTCAAAGAGGAATATCTATTTATCCGGTTCTCTTCGGAGTGGCTGGAACGTCTTGCCCATGAGCGGCTACATTAGCGGTTTTCCCAGGCGAACAAACCGTAGGGGGCGCTGCTGCAGGCCCTGGGGGCGGACTGTCAATGTATATCGAATTCTGATTGGCTGCTAATTCTGTCAGTCACGCTGGCTGTCAATCATGTGTGCGTCCTGACAACACAGGGCCTGAGGAGGAGCAGCTCGCCAGAGGTGTTCAAGGCACTTTTTGAGTAGGAAATTACAGTTACATCAACAAAACCAATATAAGTGACTCAACTGTTGTTAATTGTTGTTAATTTTATTTTGGGGGTGGGCGCTTATAAGCCTTTTGCTTCGGCCCACTCCTTTTGAGCAGACTAACTGCTCAAATAAATAAATAAACTAAAACTGTAAATTATATAAATAAATTAGTAATTAAATATACTATTTAGACATTTTATACTTTTTTTTCTTCGTTTGGTCAGGGCCAGCAGAGAAGGCCCTGCTGGCCCTGACGGCACACCACTGAGTAAATACAGTTACCATACAACGAGAGCGGTCCAATGTGCGTGAAAACCCCCTAAAAATAATGTTGGCTTTTTCATTATTTGTAAACAAAAACAAATCCGGTATACATGCGTTTCCTAGGACATCACGCATAGTTCCGGCCGCCATTTTGAATACAGAAGTAGAGTTATGCAGTAACAACATGTAACAATATCTCTACTCAGGATGAAAATGATTGACTGATGATCATTATCGTGAAGAAAACAGTAAAACATGGCCCCAGAGATGCACGTTTATGTAAAATAAAAGGCAAATGTGGCACAGATTTAGCAGCTACAGCTACAGTACGATTCACTAAAGATCTGCTTCACTCCTCAGACTAAATTAACCCATTAAAGAGGAAACGGAAAACCTTTCTGTGTGATTTTTACAGTTTGTCATGTCAACAGTCTTCATAACAACAAAAGTCACATGACTGAAAGGCATGTTTAGGGCCTTTAAGTAAAAGTATACCTATGAAACGGCTAAATAAAGTTACAAATGTCCTTCTCTTCTCCCCCTCCTGCTGCAGGAGCTGACGGGGAAGCTTCCTAAAGAGTACCCTCTGGATCCGGGGGAGGAGCCCCCAACCATCCACCGCAAGATTGGGACGGCCTTTAAGCTGGACGAGCAGAAGATCCTGCCCAAAGGCGAGGTAAGGGCCTCTTTTAGGAAGCGGGCTGTTCCATCCTGCTCAGTCCGGGGCATGCTGGCATCGTATCCGTGGGAACCAAAGTTAAAGCCACGCTGCGTCATATTTCACTCGACAGTTATCATAAAATACCTGCATTCGTTTCATTCCAGCTGGTTTTATTGGTGAAAAGTCAGGTGTGTGTACTCTGAGCGGACTCGCCGCTCCTCAGACCTGACTCCTAACTTTGCGGGGAGCGGGACACCACCAGCCCGTCTCCATGGAGATGTTGCTGATTGCTTTGACCACAGGTAACCGAGCATGAGGTTTAAATGCAGTAGGTCCTTTTCCAAACGCCCAGGGCTTTCACTCACATATTCATTCGTGTTTGGAGTTTTACCACAGTTCCGCAGTGTGGCTTTAACTTTGTTCATATGTTTACGGTTGTGCACAACATTATTATACAATATTATCTTAAGCAGACAAAAGCTCAGTGAGGTACTTTTTTATTAGGTAGGATTTTTATTCTAGTGTTGGAACAAAATTGGCTTTGTCCTCCTTTAATGTATCATAATTGTGGGGGGGGGGAACTGTGCATCTCAAGGAGGCTAGTGACCCTGCCAGTCGTGAAATGTGCTTCTAAAAACCATCCCTGTTAGGAATTGGACGTTAGTTAGTTATTTATTTAAAAGGACAACGGACAGGTACATTAAAAAGATGGCTGCCCCAGATTTAGCACAATGCTAATTTCCATCTGCAGTCCGATGTTAGAAATATGTTTGGAAACGTAGGAATGACAAACAACTGACAACTTCATTTTCATTGCATTTAACAAAAAAAAATCAGGTATAGGTCCTTTAAGAGCAAGACCATTTAGGCAAAATCTTACAATCACTGTAACTGACCATCAGAATACTACAACAATGAAAAGTTTCCCCTTTTGTAGTAAAATTGCAATAAGACAACATAACCCATGACCATTTTTTTGTTTAGTTTTGTTTATTTCAAACAACTTGCATGTAATGCATAACAAATACAAAACATTAGTTTGAAAAGGAGAGAGTAACATTGTTTAGTCCCACCCCCTTTCAATCAGTGTTAATTTCGTCGACTAAAATATTTAGTCTTAATTTTAGTCGACTAAAATGACTTGCAATTTTAGTCGACTAAATCTCGACTAAAATTGAATTACATTTTCGTCAAAAGACTAAGACTAAATTAAAATATGTTGTCAAAATTAACACTGCTTTCAATTCAATATTTGCAAATACAAATACACGACCAAATAAGTCGAGTGACAGTATTGATATTTGCCGCTTATTATTATTAATCTATCTACAGTAGATTGAGACGACGCTTCAAGCCATAACTGATGATTTTTTTTATGAAAGTCTTGATCTTAATTCCTGGTTTGTTCATCGTTCCCAAAACGGCCTCCCTTTTGACAACTTCTTTTGTCATTCACACACGGTGCAAAAAGGGAACACATCTTTATTTGCAACTGCAGTTTCATATGAAGGCACAGACTGAGCTTTTTAAACCATGTTTACCACAGGGGGATTTAGTCCCGATAAAGAGAATAATGTGCAGTCTTTCAAGTGTCTTATCAGCCGGGACAAAGTCGATTCAGTTTCTCATTTTCCAAACTCGCTGCAGACCTTTCTCTCCCTATTGTGACACAGCGTACGCTCCGAATATAGAGCATGTGTGCGGTGCCAGCAGGAAGTGGTGCGGTGCCAGCAGGAAGTGGTGCGGTGCCAGCAGGAAGTGGTGCAGGCGGATCGTGCACATGTGCGAGGCTGAGGTTGGATTTTACTGAACGACTTCCACAAGACCGTTTAACACAAAGAGAAAGTGCCGAGCCAGCAGATAGAAGAACACCTCCGAGTCTGTGTCTGCCCACGACCACCACACAGTAAAGCTCAGGAACCACGCTCGCTGGTTTAGTGGGACGCTTTCCAGAGAACAGAGCTGAACTGTCCCGACGGAAGCGAACGCATCACGGCCCTGATATTATTGGCTTTAAGTGACACATTCAGCAGCACATCTAGGCCTGAACATGTTTCATCTGTGGGTCAAGCTCAATTTTCAGCCTTTGCAAAGAAAAAAAAATGGCTGTCGATAAATTTGAAATAACATCCTAAAAGATGGCCAAACTGCTAAATGTTTTTTTATAAGTAGTTCAAATTCATATTTTTATTTGGGTCACTTTTTTTATTATTATTATTATTTAATGTATAATGTATTATGAAAGCCCTACATAGTGTAATGCATTAAAAAGCATTAATACTTATTATACTCCAAGATCTTACTACTTCCCAGCTGTCATTACCATCCTCAATATAATTTTGATTTTGAGTTTAATTAATTATTATTATTATTCATTTATTTATTTATTTATTTATTTATTTGAGTTATGTGTAACTTATAGCCAATGCAAGTGAGCTAACGTTAATGTTCTAGCAGACATGTATGATGTGTGGACTTTGAGTTGAGAGAGAAGGTAACGAGTCGTCCCATAGTGCAGCCACAGCGCCACCGCCAGCATATAAACCGTGTCCGGATACCTCCGTATTAAACGTATTGGCACAACTGCGTTACAGGGCTGCTGCAGATTAAAGTTGCAACAGATTCACTCTCGCCGCATTATTATGAATTTAACAATGATTACTGTCTGACGGCATTTTCCCAAATCTGCAGAGCGAAAGCAAACTGGAAGGACACAAACTGAGAACAATATTCCTGATATAGAGGGTTTAGCTAGTTAAACATATTATAACATGGTTCTGGCGCTATAAATAGTACATTTAATACCCTCCAAACGATCAACAACTCATAGTTATAGTTCCTTTGCTTTGATGTGAAAAGTAGCATTTTTGATATGTATTTTTTAAATATAACAAACACTGTTACACTTTTTTTAAAACTATTTCAGTTTGTGTAGGACGATCAATGCTTTCTGAACTTATTAAAACACATTAAAAAAATACAGCAATAATACCAAAAACCGTGATCATTTTGGTCACAATAACCGTGAGGTAAAATGTTCATACCATGACATCCCTAGTTGGAACTAAAGGGCCTAGTTTACCAGCCTGGAGACTAGTTGGAGACTCGAGATGCCGTTGGTCACGGAGATGTCTCCGAGACGTCCCCTAGAGATGATGGTGAAAACAAACAGGTTTGAGTCAGCATGGAGATTCAAGTCTCCATGCTGACTCAAACCTGTTTTTTTTTTCACAGAGACTACCTGGAGACTTGCCTTATCTCCAGGGGACATTTCCGCAACTCTAGTCTCCAAGTAGTCTCCGGGCAGGTAATATATGCCCTTTGTATGTGCGCATGATGAGTTAGGTCCTTTAGGCAGTGTTTCTTAACAAGGCGCAGAGTAAAAGTAAATGGAAAAATATTTTTTTTTCAGGTAAAGCTATGTCATATGTTTGAAGGGATTTGAGAATATTTTAAGGCACGGCAGGTGACCACACAGATTTTTACCGCGATGCTCAATGTTGAGATTTTTTGAGCTAGTCTTCTCCCTTAACATCTTCGAATACAAACTTTACAGCCTTGGACTTAACAACATTTTGAAGGTTTTTTACTGAGGGATTTCTTCAGCCTGATTTATTGAGCTTTGAACCATTTTGTTTTGTTGTGATTTTTCCATTGGCTCTAAGAGGTTGAGAAACACTGGACTGGAGCTGAAAACGTGTCCGTTGTTCAGCTGTCTCTCGATGATCCTAAGAGGAGAGGACGGGCCGATATCTGGCTGGGGCCGGAATGTGGATATGAGCTGTTCGACGGTGTCCAATAGTGAGAACGTGCGTGTCTGGAGGCAGATAAATGATTTCCGCTGTGTGTTTTCTCTGGCGGCTCCGAGCACTGGTGTCATGGCCTGGGAAAGTTACAGCGCGGCTCGGAAACGCTGCTCCACTTTTTGGATTTTCTGATACTTTAGTGTGGTATTACTATAGGAATGAACAATATCCACTTTCACACTTCAGTTTATCACAGTATTAAGCTCATAGGATGGTCAACGATGACTTAGGTTTCAGAAAATGAAGACCTAGGTCAGGGTAATGGGATTAACCAGAGCTTGACATATTTGTGTTCTGCTCCGGGCGCTGTGGCTTGTCTTTTATACTTATCTACTGGCAGCTGGAGCTCCTTCAGTGTTGCTTCTCGTCCAGGCTACTCCCTTCCCGATGGGTTCCAAGGCATCACTGGTTGTAAATGATAAACATCGGTGCAGCCTGTGAGGAATTGCGGTCGTGTTATTGGGCGATACTAACATGATTACACTTAAACGTCAGTGGACACTTCATGTTTTTCACCAGCCACAACAAAACGGCAATGGGTCTATTAACGGTGTCATATTAACAGCACAAAAGAACAGTTTTTGGCCTGGATCTTCATGAAGACGGTTCCGAATTTTAGCTCTGTAATGGCAGGTGTACACTGTGGGTTTTTTTTTTTGCCTTATAAGATTGTAATATCATGAGCCTGCATCGACTCCCCTGTGCGATGGTTCAAAGAGAGAAGCGTAGCTCGGACCAGTAGAAGTGCATCGGTGCAAATATCAGGCTACAGACGGCGTGCGTTTAGCCGAGGCGAGTGCCGCATGCTAGCAGTGTTCATCTACGCGGAAAAGTGCAGGGAAAGTCCTGTAGAATGCGGAGTCAGACCTGCTCCTCTGTTGCTTGGGACTCTGGCGGCGGTGCAGGATGTGCGGATGTGTTGACCCACAACCTGCGGTTTTGAGCTCCGACCTAAGCTCTTCCCCACGACGACTGATTGTTCGATCGTTCGTTGCAGACGGTGAAAGTCGCACCGTGTACACCCGGCTACTGAAACAACCTCACTGTGTTTAGTCCTGACTCTGGGACCAGCGCATTGGCAAAAAATGACATCTTATCTGAGATAGAAATGAGTTAAAAGTGTTTCACCAGCATTCGAATAGAGTTGGACTATGGGGGAGTTAATTTCTCAAATGTTTAAGCAATTAATTGAGCATTGACGATCTTACTTAAGTCAAGCACATTCAAGCCGTTCTTCTAAGACAAGATGCTTTTTTTCCAGTGAGGTTCTGGGCTCAGGTGGTTAATGGCTCAAACATGTCAGATGTTCTTTGTAGAGGTTGACCGGTGCCGAGGCCGATTATTGGGGATTTTTATTTGCACGGCCGATATTTTTGGCCAACTTTTCCAAATGTCTTGTCAATAATCCTGTGAATTAACCTTTTAAACTGTAAAATGTGTCAGCGTTGGTCGGTGACAGCAGGGGGCGCTTTAGTAGGGGCATAGGGCTGATTTATTCAGTTTAGTAGCTTCTTCGAAGGGAGCTTGTTAACAGATAATGGTAAGTCTCTATTTCTTATGGTTCTTAAATTATAAGTAAAAGTCTCCAACATAAAGTATATCATGATCTGAGGTGTACAAACTTTAGAACTCATTTTCCTTAAGGCCGATTTTAAGCTCTGACTAAACTCTTCCCAACACCAAAAAATGGGACGTTTCTAAGGCTATGTTCAGGCTGCAGGCTGAAGTGACCACAATTCCAGAGCTCAGCGACCTGTATCTGATCTTTCAGGACCAGTTCCAGATCCAGTGTTTTTGGATCCGATGCGTATCTGATCTTTTGCAGTGTAACTTCAGTCTGAACTGCTAGATTGCCTTTATCCGACACACGTCATCCATGCTCTACAAATAGCATTCATTCGGCAGTAAAGTAGACGGGAGCGCACAGGAAAACAACACGTGCACTTGTGATGAATGAAGTTAGCGTGAGTGAAGCCTCCCACCTCGCTCTCCACCGCTGAAATCCACAGAGACCCGTTTCACGTTAAAGACATCGCTGCCTCTGCTCCTCAAAAGTCCATAATCCAAAAAGCTGTCTCTCCATTAGCTTCCCACACACGTACCATAAAGGTGGTTTCGGTACGACGCTAACTATTTCCGACGGTAAACACTGCTGTGACCGTTGGTTCCTAACGTTCTGCCACTCGTGCTTTCCCGTCAGGAGGAGGAGCTGGAGCGTCTGGAGCGCGAGTTTGCCATCCAGTCGCAGATCACGGAGGCGGCGCGCCGTCTGGCCGGAGACCCGCACGTCAGCAGCAAGAAGCTGAAGAAGCAGAGGAAGACGTCCTACCTCAACGCTCTGAAGAAGCTCCAGGAGATCGAGAACTCCATCAACGAGCACCGCGTCCGTTCGGGCAAGAAGCCGACGCAGAGGGCCTCGCTCATCATCGAGGGTACGGCCACCGTGCACAGCGCCGCCATCACGTCATCAGTCTACACACTTCCTAATGCTCTTTGAATCTCTTCTGCAGAGGCCAACATCGGCTCAGAAGACAGCTCCTTATCTGATGCACTTGTTTTGGACGATGGTGAGACTTTGTTTTCAATTTCATCCAGTTATCGGGAATGTTGGCAGAAACTTAACTGAATTTGAGTTAGCATTTAGCTCAAAGACACTTTTAGACGCTACTTTGTATCTAAAGTCAAATCTCCAAAGGTCTGTACATTCATTAATGATTTCTCCAGTGTGTTCTATCGTTGTATGTTTTCAAAGAGTAGTCATCTAGGCTGGTTTGTTGAAGTCATTTAAAGCAGGTTTCAGGGGAAACATCACTGTGGAGCTAATGGCAGGTCGAGATGAGACTAGAGGCGAAACAACCACAGCCAGACTAGATTACTACTTTTTGATGAACTTGCTCGACAACAACGGTGAAAGTTAAATCACAACTAGAGTGTTTCATTTAAGCGTCTCAGTGCTGCTGGACGTGGTAAATAACACAGGCTGATGATAAAAGCACACTGCCTCTAGAACCCGCCTCTCTTGGTCCTTCCAGATGATCCCCAGGTGACCGGTACTCCAAACTTTTCCCCGCTGGCATCCCCCCACAAGGGCCTGCCTCCGCGGCCGCCCTCCCACAGCCGGCCCCCTCCGCCCCAGTCCCTGGACGGGCTGCGGCACCTGCACTACTCCCGCTCCGACTACGACAAGTCCCCCATCAAGCCCAAGATGTGGAGCGAGTCGTCCCTGGATGAGCCCTACGAGAAGATCAAGAAGCGCTCCTCGCACTCCAGGTAGGACCGATAACTGACTCGTATTTGTGGAGAGTGTCGTGATTTAAAAAAGCACTCGGAAACGGTGCAACCACAGGACCCTCAATGAGGGTTTTGTCCTAAATCGTGCAACGCTACAAAAAAATTAACAGTAAATAACTGTATTATAGATACAAACTGTCTTAGGTTCATTTATTTAAGATTCATGAAATCCATAAATTTTCTTCCACTTGTGGAAGGTGGTGGGTCAACAGAAGGGATTCATGAAATAATAATTATTATTGTTAATAATTCATATAACAATTACATTCAAATGAACTGTGATTAATCACATTTCAAAAGTGTCACTAATCTGAATTAAAGAATGGGTTGACATTTAGAAGAAGTGATTTGTTTAGAGCAGTGGTTTCTTAACGGTGGGGCATGTCCAGAGGTGGGTAGAGCCGTCAAAATATTTACTAAAGTAAGGAGTAATCTTACTTTGAAATCATTTTACTCAAGTACAAGTAAAAAGCAGTGACCCGAACAATTACTCAGGTAAAAGTAAAAAAGTACTTGGACAAAAGTTACTTGAGTACCGTGAGTAACTCGTTTATTTACGCCATAAATTGTGTGAAACGAAACATAAAATCATGAGGAAATCCAAGAAAATGACACATAAAAACTAAATCATTATTAGTATTGGATTGTTACTGTTACTAAAGACTTGTGTAACTGTGCCACTCTGGAGGAGTTCACCCTGGAGAATTAGCAGCCAAGATATTTCCCAAAAAAATGAAACACATTGACTTTAATTATGTCCTTATGCTTTACTTTATGTCCTGAATTGGTTTTTAGATTCTGTTGAAAATGCTCAGAACAAAAAGTAAAAAGCCTTTGGCGAACGACCAACAAAGGTCTGGAGAGCCTTGGTTTAGAGAGATAAGGATTGTTTTCAGATCTTCCCATTTTCAAAACTCATGTTAAGCATTGGTGTGAGTTCCAGGTTGACTAAAAATAGTTCTTAATGCATTGCAAACGGCACCGGTCTCTTTTGTTTCCACAAAAATGAAATCACAATAAAAAATGGTCTTAAAAACATGATGATACGCTCAGTCCACTCATACCAGCCCCTTCTCCTTGTGCCATCCAGCCAAGTCACACTGAACATGCGTCTCACTGTTGACATCCCACAGTTTGAGTTCTCCATCATCCTCATCCTCATGATCACGGTGCGTTGTGTTTTCCTTGTGCCGTTCCAGTCACAGGCGTTTCCCCAGCACTGGCAGCGCTGACGCAGGGGGCAGTAGCTCTCTGACCAGCAGCCCCGTCAGAAACCTGCCTAACTGGAACTCTCAGTCCAGCATGCCCTCCACCCCCGACACCAAAGCCCGGACCCCCCATTACGTTCATTCCACAAGGTCAGTGCCCCATCATCAACACACAGGCAAGGAGACAAACCTGTCCTCTGACAATACTGGGATCCTCCACCAAAGTCAGAACCAGGGATGGGTACTGTTCCCTTTACTCGATACTTTTAACGATACTCTTTTCAATACCTATGCTGAAATAGGTATCGAATACAGAATACAGTGCAGAGTTCAGCTGTTCCAACCGTTTCTCAAAAATTCTAAAAGTCAATCTGTTTAGCAACATTTTTGGCAAAGGATCCATTGGAAACTAACACAAAGGAAAAACCTTTGGAAAACTTTTTCTTAACTTTTTAAAGGGAGATAATTGGGCAACCAGAGCCTTCCTCCTGCCTTTGGGAAGCTAACAACAATAAGCCTGCTAGTTCACCGTCGATAACAATGCTTTTATAATTAGAGGCACAAATACCAGTTTTCACAATGCACAAATATTGCTTGTAGTAGTGGTGGGTTCTGTACATTGTTGACGTTGAAACTGAAACCAAGAGGCAGCAGTAGATCTGTTTAGAGCCAGACTTATTGGGCAAACATGTGATTCAGGAGAGAGGCATATTCTGCATTCATGTCATCTCCCATCTCTCCACAGATCATTTTATATTTGTACATTTGTACACACATTGTCACTGCCCTCTGTCACGATATTCAATGAAAATGAAACACATGATGTCTTGATTTCTGACTACTGAGATAGTCTGTCCTTGGCACATGTTCTAATCGTATAAGAAAGGCACAAAGCGTTATACTTCTCTGTCAACTTATGACGCATGGCCTAATTTTCTTTAGCTTATAAGAAAACATACAGTAAAACAAATGAAAGTAGGCCCCAAGTTTCCATAACATATACAAGTCAGAAGCTGTAAAGGCAAATCAAAAATCCTCTCATCCTTTCCCAGCTCTAGAATCATAACTCGATATGAAAACCATCTGAGCTGAACTCTCCCCTCCATGCTGCCCCAGGTCAGTGGACATCAGCCCCACGCGTCTGCACAGCCTGGCTCAGCACTTTAGAAACCGCAGCTCCAGCCTGGAGTCCCAAGGCAAGCTCTTGACAACGGACAGCGAGGGCCACCCGCACACCCTGGCAACCCTGGGGAGCCCCGACTTCTTCCTGGGAGCGCCCCGCACCTCCAACGGCTCGGACCCGCTGGACGACTGCTCCTCCTGCACCAGCCAGAGCAGCTCCGAGCACTACTACCCCTCCGGACCCCTGGGGCCCGGGGCCAACCCCAACTACTCCACCCTGGGAGAGGACTCTCCCTCCAAGGCCAGGCAAAGGCAGCGGCAGCGGCACAGGTGAGGCTGGGGACACAGGGCCAGGGTGAATGACGGTGTAATACTGGATGACATGAGATAAATAGCTTTATAAAATCACTATAGCTAAGCACTGACCCGAACACATAGCCACATGGGTCCCTCCTTTTGCCTGTTAGCCTGTTAGCTTCTTCTTCGTGATTCCATTAGTGTGTACTAGTGGCACTGACCCGGTGGCAGTCAAGTTGCAGTGTTCTGGCCAGAGGTGTGGGAGTTCAGCTTCCCGATGGCCTTGTGTATCAAACTGTTCTTAAGTCGACTGGACCTGGTCGTAAATTCCGCAGTCTCCTCCCTGTAGGCATTACCTTGAAGAGACTGTGTGCGTAGGGTCCCTGGTGATTCTGACGGCTTTGCGGGTGAGACGGTTGGAGTACATGCGCTGGAGGCTCCTTCGGCAGGAGGCCGTGCAGGCGCCATGCCACACAGTGATGGAGCTGGTCAGGATGCTCTCTATAGTCCCTCTGTAGAAGAGCCACACAGTGATGGAGCGGGTCAGGACGCTCTCTATAGTCCCTCTGTAGAAGAACCACACAGTGATGGAGCTGGTCAGGACGCTCTCTATAGTCCCTCTGTAGAAGAGCCACACAGTGATGGAGCTGGTCAGGACGCTCTCTATAGTCCCTCTGTAGAAGAGCCACACAGTGATGGAGCTGGTCAGGACGCTCTCTATAGTCCCTCTGTAGAAGAACCACACAGTGATGGAGCTGGTCAGGATGCTCTCTATAGTCCCTCTGTAGAAGTTGCACATAACAGAGGCTGGGACTCTGGCTTTTCTTAACTTGCGGAGAAAGTAGAGACGCTGATTACTTTTCTTGAGATGTAGTGTGCATGGTCCAGGGAAGGTTCTCTGTGATGTGCACACTCAGGAACTTAGTGCTGGTCACCCTCTCCACTGCAGCACCATTGATTGTTAGAGGAACATGCTGGACCCGTGCTCTTCGAAAGTCCACAACAATCTCTTTTGTCTTCTCCACATTTAGAGAGAGGTTGTTCTGTGTGCACCACATGGCCAGGCTGCTCACCTCACTCCTGTAGTTTGACTCGTCTCTGTTGTTGATGAGACCCACCACTGTTGTGTCGACTCTAATGGAATCATGAAGAAGAAGCTAACAGGCTAGCGCCATTTAAACAGTATTTACAGCCACGTTTGAGTTTGAAACGGATCTCCATTATGTAATTGGATGTACAATATCCCTCTCTTCCTTTGTCTTTTCTGTCTGCGTAGGATTTACTCTCACGGACAATTAATGAGTAAAAAAACACAACATGCTACGACACGTGCAGTGGTGCTTATGGCCTCTAGGGGCACGAGTCAGGTTCTATATTATTCCAGTGACTTCCAAATATATTCAGTGTAATTAATTGTTACTTATGTGCCCACAGGTCGGCGGGTCAGCTGGGCTCCTCCAACTCCGGCTCCATGCCCAACCTGGCGGCTAAGAACGGCACGGGCAGCGGCTGCGGGGGCGGCGGCTCGGGCGGCGGGCACCACGGCGTCTACCTGCACAGCCAGAGCCAGCCCTCGTCACAGTACCGCATCAAGGAGTACCCGCTGTACGTGGAGGGCAGCCCCAACCCCGTGGTGGTGCGCAGCCTGGAGAGCGACCAGGAGGGCCACTACAGCGTCAAGGCCCAGTTCAAGACGTCCAGCTCCTACACGGCCGGGGGACTGTACAAAGAGGCGTGGGGCGGGGGCGACGAGGCGGGCGAGGGCGGCAGGCTCACGCCGTCGCGCTCGCAGATCGTACGGACTCCTTCGCTAGGCCGGGACGGGGGGGGCGGGGGCAGCAGGGCGGCCGTGTCGGAGGAGCTGAGGTGTTGGTACCAGCGCTCCTCGGGCAGCCTGAAGGAGAGGAGCCACTCGCACTCCGGGTCCACGTCGTCGGAGCAGAGCACGCCGGGCCCCGGCAGAGGCAGCAGGGTGGGCTCGCTCGCCAAGAGCTCCCCAGGTCAGTCACAAACACCTGTACCATGTCAGGGCTGTCCCGCTCTAGGAGGGGCAACTAGTCTGATAAACAGTACCCAAGGAGGGATTTATCTTCAGTGATACTGGAACGATACTTTTTCCGATACCTATTAGGGGTGGTCCATATCGTATCGCATATCGTTATCGCAATATATTTTTTTGATATCGTTATAATTTTTCTATTGTTGTGGACACGATATAATTTATGTTTCGCTCCGCTTCATCAGAGCAGCATAAACACTGACTGTAGAACACGATTACAGCTGCTTAAAAAGTCAAACGAAATGAAGGCTGTAAGCTGCTTGAGTGGATCTGATTTGTAAGGAAATTAGTATGCCGTTAAAAAAAAAAAGGGGAAAAAATATCACTGAATTAATCTTCAATTATATCGTCAAATATATCGTTATCATGATTCTTTTTTTTTTATATCATGATATAGATTTTAGGCAATATCGCCCTGATTTTAGGCAATATCGCCCTGCCCTAATACCTATACTGTCGTATAGAACCAGAAAACAGAACAATAATACGGGTTCATCGTCAATGCCAAGAAATGTGGGAAAAATTGGGGGAAACTGAGAGAAATGGTGGCGAAATTTTTTTTGTAAAAGATTTAGGGAAAATGGGGCAAAAATTCAGACAAAAAATGGGTGATTGGGGAAAAACTGGGTGAGTTCGCCCCAAAAAGTTGGGGCAAACATTTCGATAATTTGAGCTTAAATCAAGCAATTACCTAATTTAATGCTGTCCCTGGACCAACAGCATCAAATAAAAATAGAATAATTTCTGTAGCTGCTTTTGATACTATTATTTTTTCCGTACCACTAGTGCCTAAACGTTTTTCCGATGCCCGAGTGGTATCGTTTAACGGTACCCAGCCCCAGTCATAGGATCTGGCGAGCTCATTGTACTTTCAGTTTGGGGAATTGGACTGAACCAAAAGAAAATAATAACTTTTAACATCATGTTTAAGGTATTTTTAATTATGAATGAGTCATCATCATGTTATCAGTAAGTTTATTTTTGAATACTTATCTTTCAGTAACACCACACATGACTCATTTTTAGCATCAGGGTTATGATTATCGACGACAAGTGTGATGACAGATCTTACACATAGTTTTAGAAGGTCTAGGCTTTCAAATGAGGTATCACACTGGCATATCGGCTGTAAGCTCTCCGGTCAATACGCTTTGAGATTTGGATATGCACAATTGTTAACTTTAAGATGGCAGATAATAGATTAAAACGCTCCTATTTTTTGTCTTATCAAGGGAAACGGAATGGTCTTGTTTATGAAATAATTCCCTCATACCTTTATGTGTTGCTGTAAAAGAAAGTGAAATACCACTTCACACACTTGTTTGGAAGCTCAGCAGCACTTTATGCCACTGTGTGCTTAGTTAAACAATGAGGTTGGATATAATCATGATTTACTCATATACAGCGCACACTCGGCACTTTCATTTCATTTAGGTCACATGATCCGTGTCCACAGGTTTGAGGTCAACATGTTCAAATCAAGTTCTTTACCTTTACTATTCTACACTGTAAAATGTAAAATAGTTTCAACTAGAAACAGTTATATTTCTAGTTGTCTGAAATGAAAAACGTCAGTTACAAATTAAATCAGTTGTGTCAAGAGAATACAATTCAACTAAAGAGGTGAATCTGAAATGTCAAATCGATTACATTGTAAACTGGTTATTGGTTACACATAACATTTCTTGGCAGCCCTTGGATTTAGTTTTTTGAGTTGAAACAATTTTACATTTTACAGTGTAGTTTAGGGTTTTAGGCCCACCCACTGCCAGCTGCCCAATCAGAGAGGCCGCAGCACTCCAGGCTTTGGGTTGCCAGATCCTACGACTGAAACCTGTAACCAGCGCCGAAACATATGAGCGATAATTGGACTTATTTTGGACCTTAAGTGAAATGTTTAGCCTTGGAAATGTCCCGCAGTCCTCCTCCCGTGCCGCCTCGCTCCCCTGTCTGTATGATACATGCCGTCAGCTGACTGTATTTTTCCCCCCATAGTTGCGTCCCCCCACAGCCAGCGGAGTATGACCCCGTCCAGTGAGCATGCAGCTACCCCCACACCCCCCTGTAGTCCCCAGCACATCCTCAACTGGCAGAGCGGGTAAGGCCGGCCGGCGCACCACCACACCCACACTAACTCCGAGCCTCACTTCACAGCACGCACTCGGTTTGGTGTCCGATAGCCTCACTGTTTTTGCTTCTTTGAGCACATTTCTGGCTTCAAACTCACTTTCCCTTTCTCATGAAGCTCTTAAAGGTGCAGTGTGTCGTTTGAACTAACGCGTAATATGGTGATTCCGTTATACCACTTTCTTATCCATCAGAGGTGACTGCTCTAATGGAAGTTTCTTTATGAAAAATGAATGGCTTTGTTAATTCCAGAAGAGTATGAACGTAGGCGGGACATGTTAAAGGTGCATTATGTAACTTTCTATCTGGAAAAAAAGTGAAAATTAGTGCGTCTTTGACCTTTCAATGACCCAGCGGCTGTGTGGGTGGTTAGCCTTTGTTTTCCATCTTAATGTCCTCTAAGATGCCTAAGATTTTTAGGGTTTCTGGTAGGTTTTCTCTGCTGCAACCCTATAGAACAATTATGTATCCTGGACGCCACTAAGATTGAAAATAAAGGCACAACCAGCCATACAGCCACTGGCTCATTGAAAGGACAAAAACGCTCTAATTTCTTTCCGCATAAAAAAAGAAATATTTCCATAATGCACCTTTAAGTGAGGGCACTGTCCCCTGTAGTGTTAGCTTAGCCACGTACAGTAGTTTCTAGCATTACTCGGCTGTTGCAGTAACTAACACCAGAAGCGGACCCACTAACTCAAAGGTTTGGGGTTTGATTATTATCTGGCTGTTGCTGTGTCCTTGGGCAAGACACTATGTGTAGAGTAGATGATAGCGTGACCAGATTAATGGCAATGAAATTGCTAATTGACTACTCGCAACTTTCAAATCCCAAAGAGTGCAGTTCCCATCATGCACCACAGGGCTGAAAAAACACAGTCATTGCCATTATCCGTTTGTTAAGTGTGACATCACACACAGTAATAAGCTACTTCCGGGTCCAAACTGTTGAGAGTTCCACTGACTTAAATAACAGCAGATAACTGTTTTACACCTAATTAGAATAATACATCTCACCATTAAGATATTGTTACATTTAAAATAAGCCTTTATTGTGTATGGAAACAAAAAAATGTGATAAAGTCAGAAAAGCATCACTAAAAAAAAACTCTAGAGTGAATCTAATATTTCTGTGTAATCAGATGTTTACAAAGCGCCTGTAGTCGGCTCTACAATAGGTTCAAATCAGAAACATCCCATTATAGTGAATACAGCTAAAGTTCAGTTCCACAAAGTGGAGTAATGACATCATCAAGAGGATTGAAATAACCACTGAAAAGGGTTCGGCGGTCCACCAGTTGAAAAACACTGATTTAGAGCTGTTAACGTTCAGATCTGCGGAATATGAGGAAATATGACACAGATAATGGACAATATTGCAATATTTTACAAAACCACAATAGGAGAGTACTTCAGCTGGTGATTCTGACCATCAGCCTGGCTCCACATCTGGAGATGGGTTCCTGGGCGCTGTACTGCGGTCGCCCACTGCTCCTTACGGGTCACCCCAGCAGCATCAAAGGATGGGTCAAATGCAGAGGACAAATTTCCCTACGGGGACAATAAAGTATACCTTAACTTCAACAGTGTTTTCCAATAAATGTCAAAACAAAAGTTAATTGTGTCAAAACGAGGTTAAATGAAGCAATATTCAGAACCTCATGACTGAATAATATTCATATTATGAACTTTGGCACGTTTGTAAGTGAGTAACACGTGTGTAGGACCAGAGCGATCTTCTCTGTGAGTAGTTCTGACACGCTGCACCTTTAACCCCTGATGTGCTGATGTCTGTGTGTGTGTGCGCACTAACTCCTCCTCTGTGTGTGTCCTCTGCAGAGGCACAGCAGACTGCTCTCCTTCAGAGGCCCCTCACCCCGGCCCCCCTGACGCATAGAGGTACAGTCCGCCCCGCCTGCGCCCGGCGCCGGCATTACCAACACACATACACACTGTACAGAGGCTCCACATTAGTTTACACTTTGGCACATCTTTGAACATATGCACAAGGATTCTGCATCTCACCCACGTAGTATTTACTTTTCTACCGTGTTACAAACATAAAATCAGAAGAAAAAACAAATCCAAACTGCAACATGAGAAGTGGTTTCAGTTCAAACACATCCCAGCCCAGCGGGAGATAAAGGAGACGTTCTAAATTCTCCCAGAGCTTTTTATGGCCCTGTCAAAAGTCCACCAGCGGGGGGCGACAGTGATGAAGGGGGCACTTTCTTCTTCTGTGTAATCTGTGCATGTGCTCTGCTCTGCTCACTGGGTCAACTAAAGGTACTAAAAAAGAAGCACCGACATTTGTCTGAGCCTGTGTGTCTGCTCTCTCCGCCTTTGACAGGAATGGCATCCAGCATAAAAACCTACTCTCCTCAGATCATTTCTCACGCACCGCTGTCATCAGATCCCGAGGCTTTATACTCTGCCTTATTATCATTTAAAGCCACACTACGTGACTAGGGCTGGGTACCGTTACTTTTTTAAAATACCAGTACTTTAACGATACTTGTTTTTATTACCGATACCTGAACGATACTTTTACCAATATCTATGGAAAAATATTTGTCATCTAGAACCAGAAAACAGCAAATGTACAACATCGGGTTCATCTCCAATGTTAAGAAATATGTGGAAAAAAATGGGGAATCATTTGTGGAAAAATGGGGGGGAATAGGGAAAATTTGTGTTTAAAAAAATTGGGGGAAATTAGGAGATTAAAGTTAAAAAAAATTGTACAAAAAATTATAATAATGGCAAAAAAATGTCAAACATTTAGAAAATGAGGCAAACGTTGAGAAAAAAATGTGGAGGGAAATTGGGGGAAAAATCATTTATTTGAGCTGAAATTTTTCTTTTGGTACCTGCTTTCGATACATTTTACGATACCATTAGTACCCAAACTTTTTTTCCAATACCGTAGCGGTATCAATTAATGAGACCCAGCCCTATGTGTGACCTTTTACTCTATAAATGAATGAATATGCAGCATTGATGTTATTATACATGTTGTAGAGTGGCTTGCTTCTTAAACTTTGCTGTTGAGCGGGACATCACTGATCTGGCAACTAGACTGATTTTACTTTAGCCGCATTTGCTGCATCAGAGCACTTGGTTTAAGCATCAAGTCTCCAAAAGCAAAGTCAGCAGTTTGTTTAAGGCACTAGGGCTGCACAGTTTTGACAAAAAAACTCAATGTGATTTTCCAGCCAAATATTGCAATTGCAATTTTCAATTTTTATATTTGATACATTTAAATGCACAAACTGCTAAAATGATGAGTGAAGGAAGTCGTGTTACTTTTAGACTTTGGTCCAACAACATATTCTTGCTCAAATTTCCCCAGATTAGAGCAATACACAATAATCTATTTTCAAAAATATTTGGTTTTCTGTGGACAGCGCCCTCTTCTGGAGGAGTTTCCCCAACATTCAGGGAGACAGCCACGTGATGGAAATCACATAGTGTCTACCTAAACACTTTAGAATCTGCTTTAGGAAAACTCAGACAAACATTTATCTGTTTCAGCTGAACCTGAGATCAGAGGCTCCACTATTCTGATCGGTGACATCGATCACTCAAACACAGACAGAAGGAAAACAAACCTCAGCTTCTTCTCCATATTGATGAGCCTTGCAGCCCTAACACCCGCCTTCTCACGGCAATGCTGCTACATGATTGGCCCAAACCACTGCTTGTTCAGTATTCAAACATCTCTCTCTCTTAAATATACACAAACACGGTGTGACTTTGAGAATATAATGTTAAAAGATTGACCTGAAGCGTAGCTCAGCATGAGCATCACAAATGTAAATGTTCTGAATCTGAAAGTGATTGACCTGTCCTCTCGACGCAGGTCTTTTGGTGACTGCTGTTTCCTCGGCGGCCCCCTGTGCTCCGAGCTGGCAGACGTGCAGTGGTACGGACGTGACAAGGCCAAACCTGGAACCCTGGTCTGAGGCCAGCTTCTAGGGCCCCTGTGACTGCCCCCACTAACCATTCCCCCACAGTGTCCCCCGTACTCCCACCATCAGCAACCAGGAACCTCATCCAGGGACTGTCTCTCACCGCCGGCTCTGGGGAAGGGCTACCACAGACTGGAAGTGTCAGCCATGCAGAGCTCCAACAGGCACAGCACACAAGAACTGGGCGACATACCACCGGGAACTTTACAAAACGGAGAGCACAGCAAAATATCTTTACCAGTAAAGCAGCAAAAACACAGCGGATCGCACGGAACTAAGGCGCTCTACACCGGCTCAGCAGAAGTCACACCAGAAACCTGCTCAAATTTGATTGCTGGCACTGGTTTTGCTGTTGACTGAAAAGAGCGCATCTGAAAGTTAAAACTCCTGAGCTGTATATGGGAGAAAGTAAAAAACAACTGCACAAGAGGATGTACCAACACCGCAGGGAAAGAAGAATTTAAGTTTAACATTTTCAATGGGATTTAATGGTAATATGTGAAATAAACGGAGAATTCTAGAACTGTCACAGTTAACACTATAACTCATGATTAATCAAAAGTATAATGAGCTAATTAATCATGCATTAATGACAAATTAATTGCATATGTTGTGACCTAAAACTCTCCTCTATCCTGACCAGGCGTGACCTAAAAGACAGAGCACTTAGGAGACTAGTAGGAGACTCAAGTCTCCAGGTAGTCTCAGTGAAAACGAACAGATTTGATTTCAGCTGAGACTTTTTTAAGTCTCCGGCAGGTCTCAGAGACATTGCAGGGACATCACAGAAATGTCTCACAGGTTGAGGACAACAAATAGCGTTCGACGTTTCCACAACTGCTTTAGACCGCGTAGAACCCACTGAGACCATGCGGAGACTCATCTGAAATCTAACCTGTTCATTTTCACCCAGACTATCTGGAGACTCACCCTATCTCCAGGAGACGTCTCAGAGACCTTGACCATCTCCTTTGTATGTGCACCATAAATCCTCCAGTCTCCAAGCCAGCTTGGATGTGGACAGTGTATCATCCGTCTTCCGCCTTTGCAACCCTTGCTCTAGTGGCCCTCAGTCTGCAGTATAATTCCATCCTCTGATGACAGTGAGGTCAAAACAAGATGGTTCCTCCAGCAGTATGATTTGGCCCCCAAGCAAACACAAGGTGTAGAATCGCCGTGTTCTATAAAGTAGATGAATGGAAACTGGTCAAATCTGTGGAAAAGATGAATATTGTGAAATCCAGCGTTTAGCCGGCGTAGAGCGTCCTTTGTCTGCGGTGCGTATCCCACCCTGGTCACGCACTGCCCTCTGTCAGACATTACCTGCTGGATGTGAGCCACTCGCCCCATGTCCCGCCTTCGCCCCTCGATCTCATCTTTTATCACTCCCCTAGCGATGTTTTATATTTGAGAAGAGAGGAGGAAAAAACCAAGCATACGGATACTGGATACGATGGGGCTCCAGTCGGACAAACCCGCAACCAAAGACAACTACCGGATTGAGAAAAGAGGTGTCGCTGTTGCAAAGGATTTTGGGACCTTTTCCTCGACATGGACTATAGCAATCTCAACTTCCTTGAGATTGACTAAAAACCCGTCCCTGTCACGCAAAGACTAGTACAATGGAAAAAAGAGAAATATTGTTTAAAATATCTTTTATTTTCACCCCCAAAGTTTAGATAATCTATGAAGTTTAAATATGAATTTGTCATCTTTATCATGTTTCCTATTTATCTCCCGTTCCTCTGGTCCTTCTTAATATGAGCAGATCTTATTTTACTGTTGTTTTAGTGCCAAACACCTGGTGCTCGCACTGAAGGAGAAACTTGTTGAAAGATTGTGAAGAATATGACCAATCATGATGAGCCCATTTGGCCCGTGTTTATGAGGCTAATATATATTTACAGTTTATTAACTTAAAGCACAATACACTAGCGTCACCAACAAGCTTTTGGCTAAAATGTTGTTGGCTACTATTTGGTGTCCTGACGACTTTTCCATGTGTCTGTGTCAGTTTTGCAGAAAGTTAAATGTGGATTGCACCAACAGGTTTTCTTCTATCTCAGATTAGAATGAGTCTAAATCTAAATCTAAAGTATTACGTTTCCTGAGCGCCTTGTTGTTCAGCTATGTTTTGAGTCTTGGCTAAAACGAGGCACTTGCAGTCCGTCCTCTTCACAAACGATTTAAACTGGAGCCTGTTCAAAGGGATGAATGTGGCAGTCGTCACAATAATACTCCTGATTATGGCCATCGTTCTTTGAAGCTCCATTTAAAATAGCACCGTTTAAATGAAAAGGGTTCAATTCCACAGAACTGTTAATGAGGTCAAAGTGACTTCAAGTTTTCCAGAACCTAAGTCTGAACTAATTGACTAAACTGAGCTTCAAGGTAAACCTGGCTGATGCAGCTGAAGTAGGGTGACCAGATGTCCCAGTTTACCCAGTCGCGAGTCCTTTGTCCCGTGTCCCAAAACGATTGATTTGTCCCCGTTTTACTCAGTCCCGGTTGTCCCGCTTTATCGCCGATATAGTCCTCAAAATAAGACACTTCACTTTCAAATTCATGTTTTGGGGCCAATGTTAATATCGATCATCAAGTATAAACCAATTCAAAATCTCAATTCTAGCATCTCCTCAATGCGGATTGGTGCTCGTCACGAGACGGTAACAGCGTTGGAAAAGATTGTCAGGATTTGGAACCCCACTTTCCAGAATTGTGTCTCACTGTTTACATTGGAAAATCTGGTCGCCCTAAGCTGAAGTATTATTCTCTGAAAGATAAGGCAGAAAGTATAGAAGTGGAGAAAATACGTTTTTGGTGCAGTTTTAAGAGACATTTAATCACCAACGCAAGATGAGGCCAAAAGTAATCACATTTTAATAGCCGTTGGTCACAATATTCAACATTTGAAATCATAAAAAAACAAAACAAGCCATAACACGTCAACTAACATGTGCCACTAACAATCAGACACAAAGGGTTAGACAAGCACATGTTACTTTGTCAGACGGTGCATGATTTCGCCCCTTTTCCCCATGCTCCAGGACGTCCCTATTTTTATCTAGACCTTTGTAAGCCTAATTCAGGCACGACGGCCCGTTAAGTTCAAAAACATTTATCATAACGTTCACTGTATTTTACGGTAGGTCCCCTTTTAAACGGTGAGTTCTCTAACTCTTCACTCGTTTCCCTTTTTGCTGTTGCACACGCCCCCAAACGCATGCCATACAACTCGACATGTCCAGCGTTCGACCCCCATCTTTGGCCCCGTGTTGACCTGACGTGATGAAGTGGGACCTCGTTCTCATGCCGCCATTCCCTGTGCGCTTTTTGTACATCAGATTAACCCCCATATCGTCTCGAAGGACCCCGAAGAACGCGGGAGTCTTTGCGGCTAACATCCACGATTTTTCTATGAGCGAGTATTGTTTTATATTTTGACTTGGTCGTCATAACAACCCCTTCAGGTGCTACCAATGACTAGTTACTGCTTTGTCATGTAGGATCTTTAAGGCTTACTCAGACTTAACCATAGATTCGATACCGAAAGCTTATTTTGACAGACCGGAATCGAGCATGTAACGTTCATTTTATCACTTATGTTGAAGCGTAACCAGACATTTTAAAATTGTTGTAGAAAAATGTGGAATTTGGAGGGGAGAGGTAAAAAAAATAACAGAATTCCGCAGTTAATTTATTCTTTTTTCTATTAAGAATTTGTAAAGTACATTTTTCAAAACTGTGTTGTTGGAAATGGATGGATTTTCAAGCGGAAGAAGCCGAGGTGGTTCTTGAGATTATGGAAAATAAATTATTGAATGTTCTCAGATACGTGCTGTGTCCTTCATTTGTGTCGGCAGTCATAGGGAAAGTCGTGGTACTTCATTACATGGTATACTGAAGTAGAAGTTACAGTACTCACAATCATGAATTAATAAATGATTTATCCAAAGCAATAACCTATAATAATGCTTTACCCTTATATAGCGCTTTTCCAGACATGCATGTGTGCAGTTTGCAGATTCATCAAGTCATAAGCTTCAGAAGTAAGTACATATTTACTTCAATGGTAAGTACATGTATCCAATATGTATGAAACGGCATCATCTGACACCCCTGTGCATCAGTGCTGCAGTGTAGTTGCTTCCTTTTAAATCTTTGATCAATTATCAGAAGATGAACGCTGTAAAATGTACATACAAAACTAACTGTTAAAAGGCTTAACAGAAAATAACTCAACTTCGTAAAAAGCATTAGGTTATAGGAAAAATAACTTACTTTAAAGTGCATATGATACGCACATTTGTTGGTACAACACAGTTAACACAATTATATTTAAGATTTTGATACAGTTTGTACCCAGCTTTCTTTAGTTTGGCCATTTTTTGTGATGTTTATATTATATTTTACTTCCTTATTGGACAGCGACAGGAAGTCAGATAGATAGAGGCAAACATTTGAAACTGTTGCCATGCAGCCATGTTAAGTCAATGGGAAGAGAGTCAAACTGCTCTGGAACTTTACCTCTATTTATGTCACTTCCTGTCATTAGCTGTTCATTACAACAGAGGTTAATCATCTAAATAACTTATTTACAACGTGCACTTTAACTTAGAACAATACAACACAAAATACAAAAATACTTAATAAACTAGAAAACTCTAAACCCCCCGCACATGGGCGTGTCCATGGGAAGAGCCGAGGTTTGGCTGCCAGAGAAGACACACCTCCTCTCTGTTTGGGCCAGGTGGTAAGTATTACTGTGTGTGATTGGAAATTAACTAGACTTACAGAACACTTTGAACCAAATAAAACACATTTGAACTGAATACAGTGTGATCATTTACCAGAAATGTAAACAAAACAAACCTGGGATAGTAATGGTAGTAGTAATAGTAGTGGATAGTAAAATGACAAGATAAAATGGGACAAAGTAACCGGAGCCTACTTTGTCACAGTGTGTAAGTTTAAAGGTCCATAATGCAACTTTTTATGCAAGACAAAAGTTGATATTTGTGCGTATTTGACCTTGTAGTTTTGTAGGTTTTCTGGTGAGAGGCTCCGTGAGTAAAACCTTCCACACAATTGATCCTGGAGTGTCCTAGAGACCATAGGCGCCGATCCCGTGGGTGCTCCGGTGCTCGAGCACCCAGCCAAATCTTTGAGCACCCAGGCGAATTTACCTTGAATTCACAAAATGTCCCATTGAATAAAACAAGCGAATAATTAAAACTGTACTTCTCTCTCGCAACAGTCAGGCGCGGGTCCTACCATCATATACAAATGTGAATGTGACACTAAGCACTAAGTATGTGTAGCGTGGTCGAACGGTAACCTCGCCTGACTTTCATGCCAAAGGTCCCTGGATCGAGATACGCCTGTGACGATTTTACTTTCTTACAAATTATATTGCTAATACTTTATAGAAATAGAATTCAATCGGGCATATTGTTTTTCTATAATTCCAATTCATACGTCTAGGGAAAATATAATTTGGGCACGCGGGCAGTGTGTTGCTAGGTAAAAATCCTCACTGTCAATCAAATCCTTGATCTCATTATCAACATGACGCTCCGACGCCGTGTACGTAACTTCGGCCAAAAACAAAGCTCGTTTGCCGCCTATGGGCTAATGACCAGGAAGCTAATAAAACGCACTAAGATAACAATGGACAGATTTGTAATTAGAAAGAAATTGCATTTATCAGAAGATTCCACCAGCGAGGAGACTGTCTCCATTCATTATGAGACGGCCTCTACAACTACTTCTAGTGCCAACAATGGTGAGTTGCGCGCAGCGCACCAATGCATGTTTATTGCTTTCTCAAAAAATAGCCTCAGTCTATAAGATGATAGTAGACATTGCCAAGTAGCTTGCATTTCTGTTTAGGTAAATGTGAGGCGGTGTGCGTCACATGACAGTACCGGCTGACTGAGCACCCACGGGGGAAAACATAAATCGGCGCCTATGCTAGAGACCACTGTGATTGAAAGTAAAGGCGCCATGCGGACCACTCATACAGCCGCTGGGTCACTACAGGTCAAATAAACACAAATATCAACTTTTTTGTTGTTGTTGCATACAACGTTGCATAATGCACCTTTTAACGGTTTTACGCATTGAAACGAATGTGTATTGACCGACTGGACCAGCTAAATATAGTCAGCAACAGAGATAAGGTGCTAACGTTAGTTGCTAATCTTTAGCTTGAGCTGTTGAATTATCAATAGCGCCCCCTCTCAGGCAAAACTGCCATAATCCAGGCTGTTCTCTTTCTTCATGTAAAGTCATGTAAAACTTATCTGATTAATATTTATCCATAAATATTCAACTGTTTCTTGAATCTGATCAGTGTTTATCGCAGAAATCCACGTGAGCGGCCAAATACCAGGTGCATTGTAACTATAGACAACACCGCTCCCCCGTCTTCTAAGGACGGGTCAAATGCGGAGGACAGTGACTTAGTGACCACTCTATCCCCGTATCAAACCCTCGCTCCCTGTGTCTTTCTGCACCGCTCTGCCTGTGCCCAGGCACTAATGAAGGCCACATTTCTCAGAGTGCGGTGCCGTTCCCATAGCAGCTCCCTGGCCCCGGCGCGAGCAGCTGGAAGTGGTTAGGCCCACATGGCGTGAGAACCGCGCTACGGTCCACTTTTTCACTCCTGAAATGTCTGAGCAGTACACGGGTGGGACCAACATGTTTTCATAGTGTTTCTGATTTGGGGGGGGGGGGTTGTTTCATGACTAACTTAACCACTGCACCACATTAGCACTCACTGACTGTCAAGGGTTATTTCAGTTTACTTTTGCACACATTCATTGTGTCTAAAGGTTCTCAGTTTGCAGCCCAGGCCAGTGCAGACAGAGATAGACATGAGCAGCTTTGTATATTCATATAGTTTGTAAAGATGTAGGATCCCATAGGACCTTAAAGGTGCCTTATGTAACTTTGTATCTGAAAATATATACATGTTAGTGCGTATTTGACCTTTCGGTGACCCGCCAGCTGTGAGGAGTGTCACGTGATCAGTGGAGCTCCAGTTTGCCACAGGAAATGAGTGATTTTGACCTACATTTATCTCGCCTTTAGTAAACTCCACTATCCTGAAGGTTAGGGTGAGTTTGGATTAGTTCGTTGTCCTGTGGAGGTGACGTCATTTTCTGTGGAGAAGTGGAGCTTCACTGATCATGTGCCCCTCCATTGGCTGACTTTAGACCCTTCTCGTAATTCTCTTGGCTGTTTATGTCAAATGGCTTGCAGCCTGCCTTACCTAATGGCAAGCTACACCTCTGGTTATGACGTCCTGATGCCAAAGGCAAAATAATTGGGCGTGTTTGGGTTGTTGAGCTGCATAAGCAGGGCCTCTTGAAGCGCCCCATCACTGCTGAGGTGGGACGCAGTAACAGTCATTTGGAATTTCTTAAAAGATTGAATGATTAAAACATTTTGATTTGATATAATGAAGAAATGAGCACAAATTCAGTTTTATTGCTTTAGAGAATGATAAATGTACCACAGGCACTGGTATCTTTTGAACTATTGGTGAAGTAAAATTGCTCAGTACACAACACTGCTGGGTTCCGACTACATCATTAAAGCTAAATTTAGACAAAAAAGTTCATTTCTAGTATGATATTTTTTCACCTGCATTTCTATGTTACTTTTGCTTGTGTTTTGTTTTTTCTTGTTGTCTGGTAGTCAAATAGGTAGTTTTGTACAGTCATGTTTTTGTATTACAGTATAATGAATTGTGTAATAAAGAAGTTGCAATAAGACTGATGGTCTGTTGATTTTAGAACATTGTTTCAATGTCAGATCAATTAAATATGAATGCTAAATACTGTTAAATCCATGTTGATTGCATGTTGACGTAGTGTTGAAAATTCTGCGTTGATCTGATGTGGTTTCAATGTCAAAATCAATAAATGATCAACATTGGATCAATATTCAGCGAAAAACTTTAACGCCATTTCAACGTCAGAAATCAATGTTGATTCAACGACATTTTGCTATCTGGGTATATATATATATATATATATATGTATATATATATATATATACATATACATTTACATACATACATAAATATATACCTATTTTTTAAAAGACAACATGTAAAGTGTGAAGTAACAAAAGGGGCAGATATTATAAGACTTGTTCTTCTCCTCTGCTCCGTTTCCTTCATACTATATTGCCTTGGTGGTATTGCTGTGATTGTAAGATGTCACTTTTGAATGAAATAAATAACTAAAATTAAATTAAATTAAAAAAATGTCCCCAGAGTTGAGCTGGAGGATCCCATATGCTGATGAAGCCGTTCCTGGAGCCGACTGCAGCCCAATAACCAATGGTTCCCACAGATGAGGCCTCAGTCTGAGGGATGCTCTCTGTAACATCTGCACTGAGCCCGTTTGACCTTTGCCCTGCACCACCTGAAGCTCCATTGTTCCACTGAAGGAAAAAGCCCCAGATCATTATGGTTGGTGCCCTCTCCCTGTGGAGTGTAGAAACATCTCAGGTAGATCAGTTTGTGACCATCAAGGTCACATTTTTCTCAGAGGATTAAACTTTCTTCCGCCTTTCAATGTCCAATGTTTTGGCCTACAGTTACAGATGATTCTGAGGGTTCTTGGGCTGCAGTCGGCTGAGAATAAAATGATCTCAGCAGGGACGGCCACCACATGGTGTTTGAACGGGGACAGAAGGTTTGTTTACAACTAGACGTGTGCGACATCATGCACGACACGTGCAGCTGTCGGGCTTTGTTTGGGGTTCAGGTCTCTTCAGTGTGGATGGTCTGAGCAGGTGAGACGGGGCAGACCAGAGGAGACCAGAGCAGACAAAGAGTCACCCTGCGCCCCCCAAACAGCAACAGTGGGTCTGGTTGGTGTGAATCCAGCTTAAAACTAAAACTTGACACTTCGCGAGCTTTGTTTTGCTTTGTGAGCCCAGGGGCACCGTTTTTAATGAAGCCACTTTGATAAATTAGAAAGCACGGCCATTTTACTCTGAGATTATAAATTCTGCCTAATAATGAACATTTAGGCAATTGTATTTCAAAACCAACTTCTTCTATATATTGCTCTTGCACTGTGGGTCCTGCAGTGACGTGAACCATTACACCCTTACTAAACAATATCTCCTCCGTCTCACACTCAGAATGTCCCGCCCTTTGCTGATATTTGCACACCAAGTTGTAATGGGTTAGATTTACAATTTTGTGGAAATGTTTCTGTAAATGTTGTGGCTCTCCCTTTCGCTCCTATATACTGTATAATCTGCTCTGAAATAGTTTATTTTTATTTTTATAAAGTCTTAATGTGTTTGGTTTGTTTTTTTCCAGGAGGCAGAAAACACAACTTTACTGGAAAACATGGAGTACGACCTCTGATGTCAAAACTCAGTTACTGTTTTGAACTTTTATTTTGATAAAGTCGAATTTACTTGGACTGACTCCTAATATCTAATATTTTTTCTTAAATTATTTTTTTTCTTTTGTGCTTTTGATACTGCTTTATCATCAGCTAATCTTACTTCTTTTTCCTTTGGAAATGTTTGTCACAGTCACAAAGGCATAATGAAACAGTTTAACACTAGAGGGCGCCATTGTTTTATTATTTAGCCTGATGCTGGTCTTCTATACTAAGGTCTTCACAGAGTATTTTTGTTTGTCTTGTGAACTTTCCTGAAACAATGTACTTGTCATTTTTAAAAGTGTGGTACTTTCTGTGCCGTAGTGTGCGTTTCATTGAATGTTTAATTATACCCGGGCTTATGCAGTCTATGGACATTGTTACGAGTTACAACTTTTTAAACTTTAAAGGCTGTGGAGTGGCTCTCTTCTTCCTCTGGTACCTTTTGTCATAGTCTCAGCAGGTAAAACGTCTTTTACTCTCTCTCATACTTTAACTTCATATTCTATTCAAGTCTCTCTAGATTTATATTTTGTTGTGGTGATGCAGAATATTCTTATCAACCAGTGGATCATAAATTCATACATTTAATTTCTTTAGTCACATTTTTACCGTTTTCCTTTACCATTTTCTATTGTGACCATTATGAATGTATTTACCTGTACGGAACTATAACCCGGTGGTTCCCAAAAACTCTTTCTATCGTCCAAAAATATGTCAATCAGACATATTCTGCCCGTGAACGCATGTAATTGGCCGAAACAAAAAAAAGATTATTCCTCATTACAGCAAAGCCCGCCTCCCTATTGCCATGAGCCGAGTCAACTTGAACCTAACACTGAAAGTGGAGAAAAACTCTCAAACCTCAATGGAAAAGCAACTGACATTGAGGCACTTGGTGAGTCTGAAACCAGCTGTTAGCCGTTAGCTCACTTAGCCTCATGCTAGCCGTTAATGTACACTCAACAAAAATATAAACGCAACACCTTTGTTTCTGCTCCATTTTTCATGAGATGGACTTAAAGATCTAAAATTCATTCCAGATACACAATATTACCATTTCTCTCAAACATTGTTCACAAATCAGTCCAAATGTGTGATAGTGAGCACTTCTGCTCTGCTGAGATGATCCATCCCACCTCACAGGTGTGCCACATCAAGATGCTGATCTGACATCATGACTAGCGCACAGGTGTACCTTATACTGCCCACAATAAAAGGCCACCCTGAAATGTGCAGTTTTGTCTTACAGCAAAATGCCACAGATGCCACAAGCATTGAGGGAGCGTGCACTCGGCATGCTGACAGCAGGAATGTCAACCAGATCTGTTGCTCGTGCATTGAATGTTCATTTCTCCACCATAAGCCGTCTCCAAAGGCGTTTCAGAGAATATGGCAGTACATCCAACCGGCCTCACAACCGCAGACCACGTGTAACCACACCAGCCCAGGACCTCCACATCCAGCAGGTTCACCTCCAAGATCGTCTGAGACCAGCCACTCAGACAGCTGCTGAAACTATTGGTTTGCATAACCAAACAATTTCTGCACAAACTGTCAGAAACCGTCTCAGGGAAGCTCAACTGCTCGTCGTCCTCATCGGGGTCTTGACCTGACTCCAGCTCGTCGTCCTCATCGGGGTCTTGACCTGACTCCAGCTCGTCGTCCTCATCGGGGTCTTGACCTGACTCCAGCTCGTCGTCCTCATCGGGGTCTTGACCTGACTCCAGCTCGTCGTCCTCATCGGGGTCTTGACCTGACTCCAGCTCGTCGTCCTCATCGGGGTCTTGACCTGACTCCAGCTCGTCGTCCTCATCGGGGTCTTGACCTGACTCCAGCTCGTCGTCCTCATCGGGGTCTTGACCTGACTCCAGCTCGTCGTCCTCATCGGGGTCTTGACCTGACTCCAGCTCGTCGTCCTCATCGGGGTCTAGACCTGACTCCAGCTCGTCGTCCTCATCGGGGTCTTGACCTGACTCCAGCTCGTCGTCCTCATCGGGGTCTTGACCTGACTCCAGCTCGTCGTCCTCATCGGGGTCTTGACCTGACTCCAGCTCGTCGTCCTCATCGGGGTCTTGACCTGACTCCAGCTCGTCGTCCTCATCGGGGTCTTGACCTGACTCCAGCTCGTCGTCCTCATCGGGGTCTTGACCTGACTCCAGCTCATCGTCCTCATCGGGGTCTTGACCTGACTCCAGCTCGTCGTCCTCATCGGGGTCTTGACCTGACTCCAGCTCGTCGTCCTCATCGGGGTCTTGACCTGACTCCAGCTCGTCGTCCTCATCGGGGTCTTGACCTGACTCCAGCTCGTCGTCCTCATCGGGGTCTTGACCTGACTCCAGCTCGTCGTCCTCATCGGGGTCTTGACCTGACTCCAGCTCGTCGTCCTCATCGGGGTCTTGACCTGACTCCAGCTCGTCGTCCTCATCGGGGTCTTGACCTGACTCCAGCTCGTCGTCCTCATCGGGGTCTTGACCTGACTCCAGCTCGTCGTCCTCATCGGGGTCTTGACCTGACTCCAGCTCGTCGCCGTAACAGACTTGAGTGGGCAAATGCTCACATTCGATGGCGTCTGGCACGTTGGAGAGGTGTTGTCTTCACGGATGAATCTCGGTTTCCATTGTTCCGGGCAGATGGCAGACAGCGTGTGTGGCGTTGTGTGGGTGAGCGCTTTGCTGATGTCAGTGTTGTGGATGGAGTGACTCGTGTTAAAAACATTACGTTGGATGTAAAGTCTTGACTGCAGGAAACGTCTGTGTTTTTTGAGGTAGGACTTTTTATCTCAGCGCTAACGGCTAGTATCAAAAAACACCACCACAGAAATTAACCAGGTTAAAAGGATAAAATACAATTTAATGTATTGGAGTTAAAAGCACACATTAAAAAGGTCTAAATACTGGGTTTAAAAAGGGCTAAATGAGGGGCGTGCTGTCAGTCAGTCTCCGGGAAGGGAGTTCAGCTTCCTGATGGCCTGGAGTATGGTGAATGGTCTCAATTTGTATAGCGCTTGTCCACCTACATTAGGCACTCAAAGCGCTTTACAGCAAGGATCCACTCACCCATTCACTCTCTCATACACCAATGTACGCAGACACTGGAAACAAGGTGGGTGAAGTGTCTTGCCCAAGGACACAACGACAGTGTGCACCTTCAGGAGGCGGGATTCGAACCACACGCCTTCCGATCATGAGACGACCCGCTCTACCATCTGTCAGAGCGGGTCATATGAAACTGTTCTTCAGTCGACTGGACCTGGCGCGTAGATTCCGCAGTCTCCTCCCTGAAGGCATTCCCTTGAAGAGACTGTGTGATGGGTGCGTAGGGTCCCTGGTGAGACCGATGGAGCGCATGTCCTTAATGGAGGGGAGAGGGGCTCCGCAGATCTTCTCCACTGCCAATGAATGATGAAACATGATAAATCAATGTAGAGGTGTCAAAAGCAGGTTCATAACCCCCTGTATGCAAGATTTAACCTCTCACCCTACGCTTTAACCGAGCACATTTTCTCCAGTTCAATATTCCCTTAATCTAGAGGCTTCTCGACTGGAGAGTTTACAGCCTATAGGTCAGTGTAACGCCTCATTTGAAAGCCAAGACCCACAAAACTAATTTAAGCTTCTTCCTCATTATGATTGTCATGTTTTCGCCCGTTTGGGTTGTGTTTTCATCAGTTTTTGTTTTTTATTTTTTTTACATATTTTGGTCACTTTTTTGATTTGAGTTGAAGATTACAATAAGAAAACTAAATGTGGACAAAATGCCACAATATAGCAATTAGAAATGTGACCAAAACTTGACAAACACAAGACAAAAACTTTATAAAAATATGAAAAATAAATAAATAAATGAAAATCGGATTTGAAAAAAAATGACACAAAGAAGCTGCTTAGATAAGTTTTGCCAGTTACATTGGCCAATAGGCTGTAGACTATCCAGTCGAGAAGCTTCTAGATTTGGTTAAAACCGGAGAAAAAGTGCTCGGTTAAGGCGGGGGTTAGAAGTAGTTGTTGAGTTTGAACTGTGGCCTCGATGTACATAATTTCTTACCTTTCAAGCAAAAATAAGCTGCGGGTCTTTTGAGAGATTCTCTCAACATTTTCCGATGTTTACTCTGGTTCTTTGCCTACGCCGATCAGACTCCACTTTCGTCTTTTTTGTCACACTTGAATAAACTTTGTTTCTTTTCGTTAGTTGGGTCTGGGCTGGAGTTTCGATGGTGCTTGAAGCCGGTCTCCTTTTATTCTCCGCTAAATCCATCCTTCCGAAGTTACCACTCGCTCGGCAGCGTCAGTATAGAGGAGATACAGCTAACGCTACAGCTAACTCTACAGCTAACGCTACAGCTGAGCGTGAACGCGCATGACGTCATTACACATTACACTGTTTGCTTGTTCGACCCGAGCAGAGACTATTTAAGTGACTTTACAGACATGTAGAGGCAATCACGGTGAAAAGGCCAGGGCTCATTCTACTCACCAGGGCATTGCTGGGGCAGGTATGAGGAAGACATTTTACATTTGTATACATTTATTTGTGGTTAAACTGTATAGTCCCTTTAAAGAATACAAAATAATGTACAGCATCAGTGTTTTGTTTACAATAATGATGAAAATGTAGAAAAGTGTTCAAACTTAAACATTTCTACAGCTCACCAGAAAGCAACATGCGCACCGGCCTGCTCAGGAAGAGGAAGTAGGCATGTGTAGCTACTTCCTTTATAGACTGTCATGTGATGTGATCACATGGCCAGACCTGTCCCTGCCACAATATTGTGTTTACTGTCCACCTCCTTGACAAAAAAAAAGAGGGATTCTATGTTTTTATATCTCATTCCAGTTTAAATGTTCTGAATATCGTTGACATGAGGCCACAGTTTCAGACCCAGCCTTTAAGGGTCAGAAATGTTTTTCTCACATATTTATTCCAACTATGTGAACAAGGACTGGTCGTCACTTTTGACAGCATCTCTTCGTATGAATGGCAGTTTCTGTCGTGTACGCAGCCCTGTTTGTAAAAATAGACTTTAAGCTAATATTGTAACAGGCTCCACGGCGACGACAAAAATGCTTTAAATCATCAACTTTCCAGCGGTTAAAACGGTCCAAATCATAGCTAGCTTTGTTGCTTTACGCTACGTTTGGTAGCCAAAAGAAATTCCATTACCCATAATGCAACGGGCGACCCTAGATGGGCATTTGGCTTATATGCAGAATGTTTAGAAGTGGTGATGTCATATATTTGTCGTTCTGCTTGTGGTAAGCGTGTGATGGAACTCTATAATGATATGCGGAATTGTTCTGAAGTGTGATGTCATATGTTTGGCCTCCTGTTTATGCGGAATGCAGTGGTTATGTAAGTGTGTGAGCAGAAAATCATTACATCCCAGACGTTTGTGGCAGGCAGCTGCAGCTAAAAGGTTACCAACTAAACTACTATTCTGTTTGTTTTCGTGTTAATTTCAATTTTGTTTAGTCTTCTTGTGGTTTACCGTCATCAAAACACCATAGCTATGGAGATGATGAGACTGCAAGCCCGCGGTGAGATTTCCATCACCTCAGAAGGTCTCCTGCAAATCGTGAGGGGTCATTTCGACAGAATTAGCCCTGTTCAGTGGGCAATGCTTTCAAACGGGACGTGTGACATTGACACAACTAACATCCTCCTGTCAATGTTTGTTCAGCTGATACAGACTTTGACAACAAACGTTTTAAGGGTTGTTATTCCCAGAGAGGAGGTCAGAGTGAGGTGCTTGAACGACGAGGAGTCGAACAGGGCGTTTCAAACCATCACCACTGTGCTCCAACAGTCCATAGGTTTAATATTTGGTCAGGCTTTAAACGTGCCCTCCACCCCAGTGGTGGATCTGAGCAATGAATCACATGAGCTTACCGCGCTCATCGAGACCGAAGTGTCCGACAATGTCAACAACATTCTTTCCACGGGGACACAGCACACACAGGAGTTAGAGTTTAGAGTCGCTTCCAAACTGCAGAAAGTGGAAACCCGCCGGAACATATTAGATCGGGCAAAACGCTGTCTTCAAATGTGCCTCAATGCCCTCAAATGCTCTTGTGCTGCTTCACGCAGTGCTGCCAACAGTCCCGTGAGCGGGCAGTCCAGTGAACCAAAGGCCCACGCCAGATCAGAGGGCTCAATCTACGAACACAAACGAGGCCCGTGTTATTGCTGCTGTTCTCTGTTTGCCAGGAAAAAATTCAAAAAGATGCAGGAAAACATTGACAACAAAATCCTGGAAGTTGCATCTGCTGGTTCAGCAAGTCCCACAGGATCCTCCTCAAATCCCTCTGGGGGAACGGCTAGTCCAGCATCTCTCGGACTGGCTAGCCGACCCAGAACGCCAGAGGAAGACTATGAGGAAATCCAGCGCGATGTTGACGACATTTTCCAAGCGCTGAATATGACTCCGCATCATGGGTCAAGAGCCAGTCAGAAAAGGCTCAATGAATATCTCCAAAGCGATGACGTGTTGAGACTTTTGCACAAGCTCGTTAACATGATGTATTGCCATTTTACTCTGATAGACTGGCACAAAAAGGTGTCCACATACTCAGGAAGAGGTTTCTCAGAAACTGCGCTCTCATTTAATCAGGGACAAGCGACCAGGAAAACGTTTCAGGTCCTAAACTCTTTTGTCGAACACGAAGTGGCACAATTCATCAAGAACATATGCAAATTCATGAGGCAGGATCCATTAGATTATCTTAACAACGTCGACATGTTTGAAATCTGCATGGACAAGCCAACAGTGTCAGTGTCTCCCCAAGACTCTGAGTCTTTCTTCAACAGCCATAGATACAGCATATTCGAGAGGTCAATGGTGCACCCCAAAGCATCTGTACCCTCCAATATATCAGCCGACGTACCGGCCATTGTCCTACATACTCCCAACGAGGAGGAAACAGTGTCATCCCCAAATACTGATTCCTCTGAAACTACAGACATGTCAGAACTGTTTCCAGGCCAGTTTACAACTAGAGCTGTCGTGTTGGAGTTAACACGAAAAATCTTCAAGAATGTTCCACATCTTCAGAGAGAAAATAATATGTATGAACCCTTTAGAGATCGCCTGACTCAAAAAGCCCAGGAGGAGATTGACCTTGAGGACTGGCAGATCAAAAAAGTTAAGAAGAATATACATAAGATTGCCAAAGGTGTAATGAAGTCTCTCAACAAGGAATATGGCACATCAGAGAAAGTCTCGGCAGCTTTATTAATGGATAGTGATGCATTTGAGGCCACAGTGATGAAATATCTCAAAATTCACATTGATTTGGAACTATACAAGCCATCACTGGGGTGCCGCCTATTGAAATTCTTCTGCTGCATGGAATTCTCCTATGACTGATGAGGCTTACCCCAACCATAACAATCTGCCCATTCTCCTTTCCCTAAACTTAACCCTCTCCCTTATCCTTACCCCAACCCTCTGCCTTCTCCTAAAGGAAGAAGGGGGAGGCTTACCCCAACCATAACGATCTGCCCATGCTCCTTTCCCTAAACTTAATCCTCTCCCTTATGCTTACCCCAACCTTAACCCTCTGCCTTCTCCTAAAGGAAGAAGGGGGAGGCTTACCCCAACCTTAACAATCTGCCCACCCTCCTTTCCCCAAACTTAACCCTCTCCCTTATCCTTACCCCAACCTTAACCCTCCCCCTTCTCCTAAAGGAAGAAGGGGCAGGCTTACCCCAACCTTAACAATCTGCCCACCCTCCTTTCCCCAAACTTAACCCTCTCCCTTATCCTTACCCCAACCTTAACCCTCCCCCTTCTCCTAAAGGAAGAAGGGGGAGGCTTACCCCAACCTTAACAATCTGCCCACCTTCCTTTCCCTAAACGTAACCCTCTCCCTTATCCTTTCCCCAACCTTAACCCTCCCCCTTCTCCTAGAGGAAGAAGGGGGAGGCTTACCCCAACCTTAACAATCTGCCCACCCTCCTTTCCCTAAACGTAACCCTCTCCCTTATCCTTACCCCAACCTTAACCCTCCCCCTTCTCCTAAAGGAAGAAGGGGGAGGCTTAGGCCCAATCTCAATTCTCTTTTCTACCCCTTCCCCTGGCCCTTTCCCTACATCCTGAAACCAAGGGCTAAGGGCGAGGGTTGAAAAGACTGCCCTAAGAAATGGGACAGCCCTTCATTTGACTCCAAATGGAGTTTACTATGGAGTTCCATTTACTAAGAACACAATAATTTTAAAAAAGGAGGCCGTGCCTCCTTTAGTGCCTCCATTGACGCGCCATAACTCTAACGAGAGCGCTAGCGCTCCAACTATGCTACGTCAGCAAATACGCTGACTCAGCATTTTGCAGACTTCCTGCCAAAATGACAGACTTCCGGTTTGTCAGGGGGCGTGGCCACAATAATATTTTGTGTTTGTCACATGACGAATGTCTGTAGCGCATTTGCTCTGCGACAAAGGTGACGTTGGCCCCTCCCCCATAGGCGTAATGTATTTTCACTTGTGTAGGTGGCGCTGTCGCGCCATTTTTTTATTTCCCCAATACGAAACACACATTTAAATTAAACCTCCGTATGACAGTATATACCCCCATTCATTTTGCTGCAATAACAAGTATAAAGGGCCAGAGGTGTGACAGTCACTGTTTTACACGTTTACGTTTGACATGGGGACAGCGCTCTGCTCACCTAGGTACACTGCGTTGTGATTACAATAGGCCCTTGCGACGGCAGGCCGCTCGGGCCTAATAAGAGCAAGCATACTTATCTATATAGCATGTTCCTACTGAACCAGTTCATCACTTGACTGGTGCCGTTTTGTAACATCTAAACAACAGGACTCGGTCTCAGCCCAAACCCTAAAGATTTTCATCTATTTCTGCTTCATCCGGCGCTACATTCTCCTTCCCCCTGTCCGTGTGTTGCTGCTTCTACCGCGGGTCGCTGTGGCTGCAGCCAGAGCTGCGAGAGATCAGCCGATCCGCTCATATAGCACACTCATAGCGGGGACGGGCAGAGGTAGACCCGCTCACAGTGCACTCAGGGTGGGGACAGGCGGCCGCAGCCTCTGCTCTGAGCCCCGGGCCTGAGCAGAGGCTGCCGAGGTGCGCTCAGACCAGAGACAGCCTCGGACCCGGGCTCAGAGCACAGCGGCGTGGGGAGAAATCGGGCGCAGCAGCGAGGCACTGAACCCCGTGTGTCATGTCAGTAGCGACGTATCAAAAGTTTGGAAAGAAACTCCAAACTCAGCCACTACAGCGTGTATAAATGGAGCGTTCGCAGCAGCAAAGCGGGTTCTAATTGTTGTATAAAGCGAATAAAGTCATGAACGAAGCGTTCTGAAACTTTATAAATGTTGTAAGAGTGCTTATGGATGTTCGTGAATTCATTTCGCAGCTTATTTCCGTGTTTTGTCTAACTCCTCCTACCCTTTCGTCTGAAGTGTGGATCTGAAAAACCCTCGCTTGAAGGGCTATGTGGCCCCCTCCCTCACCCCTACCCCTCACTGCAAAATAGAATTGGGACACCCCTTTGTCTCTCGTGAACGAATGGAAAGGGCTAAACGGAGGGCTAAGGGGGAGAATTGAGATTGGGCCTTACTCTAACCTTGAAACTCTGCCCACCATCCTTTCCCAAACCCTAACCCTCAGCCTTCTCCTAAACGAAGAGCGAGGGTTACCCATTAAATATAAGTTAGATACACTCAAAAAAAAAGGAACTTTCACCACTTTTGCTTTTAAAAAGGTGCATTTTGCTATATTTATGCATCAACTTTACTTTTTGACTCAGTACTGAGTCACTTTGTCCATCCATCCATCCATCCATTTTCTTCCACTTTATCCGGGGCCGGGTCGCGGGGGCAGCAAACTCAGCAGAGATGCCCAGACTTCCCGATCCATGCACACCTCCTCCAGCTGTTCTGGGAGGACCCCGAGGCGACACCAGGCCAGCTCGGAGACATAGTCCCACCAGCGTGTCCTGGGCCTTCCACGAGGCCTCCTTCCAATAGGACATGCCTGGAACACCTCCCGAGGGAGGCGACCAGGAGGCATCCGGAACAGATGCCCTAGCCACCTCAGCTGGCTCCTTTCGACGTGGAGGAGTAGCGACTCGAGTCCGAGCTCCTCCCGGGTAACTGAGATCCTCACCCGATCTCGGAGGGTGCGCCCAGCCACCCTGCGAAGGAAACTCATTTCGGCCGCTTGTATTCGCGATCTTGTCCTTTCGGTCATTACCCAAATCTCATGACCATAGGTGAGGGTGGGAACGTAGATCGATCGGTAAATCGAGAGCTTTGCCTCAGACTCAGCTCCCTCTTCACCACAACAGTCCGATACAGCGACCGCGTCACTGCTGACGCCGCACCGATCCGTCTATCGATCTCACGCTCCATCCGTCCCTCACTCGTGAACATGACCCCGAGATACTTGAACTCCTCCACTTGGGGCAAGGACACCCCACCGACCTGAAGCGGAAAAAAAACACCTTTTTCCGGTGGAGAACCATGGCCTCAGATTTGGAGGTGCTAATCCTCATCCCGGCCGCTTCACACTCGGCTGCAAACCGCCCCAGTGCAGCTGAAGGTCCTGATTTGATGAAGCCAACAGAACAACATCATCTGCAAATAGCAGAGATGAGATTCAGAGGTTCCCAAACCGGACACCCTCCAGCCCCTGGCTGCGCCTAGAAATTCTGTCCATAAAGGTAATGAACAGAACCGGTGACAAAGGGCAGCCCTGGCGGAGACCAACACGCACCGGGAACAGGTCTGACTTACTGCCGGCAATGCGAACCAAGCTCCTGCTGCGGTCATACAGGGAACGGACAGCCCTTAGTAGAGGGCCCCGTACCCCATACTCCCGGAGCACCCCCCACCGGGCACCACGAGGGACACGGTCGAACGCTTTCTCCAGATCCACAAAGCATATGTGGACTGGTTGGGAGAACTCCCACAAACCCTCGAGCACCCGATGAAGGGTATAGAGCTGGTCCAGTGTTCCACGACCAGGACGAAAACCGCATTGTTCCTCCTGAATCCGAGGTTCGACTATCAGCCGGATCCTCCTCTCCAGCACCCTGGAATAGACCTTACCAGGGAGGCTGAGAAGTGTGATCCCTCTGTAATTGGAGCACACTCTCCGATCCCCCTCTCCGATCCCCCCTCTGCCAATCCAGAGGCACTGTCCCCAACCGCCACGCGATGTTGCAGAGACGTGTCAGCCAAGACAGCCCTACAACATCCAGAGACTTCAGGTACTCGGGACGAATCTCATCCACCCCTGGGGCCTTGCCACCGAGGTGGTTAGAAAGCTCCTCGGTGGCAAGGCCCCAGGGGTGGATGAGATTCAGCCTTCAGCCTGGGTGATGGACGAGCCCCCCTCCGAGTCCCCAGCCTCTGCCTCCTCATCGGAAGACGTAACAGTGGGATTGAGGAGATCTTTGAAGTACTCCTTCCACCGCCCGACTACATCCCCAGTCGAGGTCAGCAGCCCCCCACCCACACTGTAAACAGTGTTGGGTCTTTGTCTAAATTGTATTCAATGCTTTCAACTATTACACTTACTCAAGGCCATTGGTTAGTATTTACATGAGATTGTTGTATAGACAATATGAATGTTGTCCCTCCGGAGATGCCATAGCTGCCACCGTAGAATCTTGAATCTTGAATCTTCGAGCCTTTTTCACTCGGCTACTGACAAAACAGGTAATTCTTTTCTCACTTTCAACTCAGTAAATAGATTTTGTTCCGTGTAGATTAGCATATTGAATTTTATACGCACTGTACCCGTGCAAATGTTGTAAATGAGAAGTGAAAAGACGTGCGTTTTCTTTATATTTTATGGTAAACAATTTTACCACAAAATACAAAATGTACTTGCGCCTCAGTATGCTAATATGTAAATGCACAGACAGACAGACACGTATTTTGAAGAAGGTTCATATCGATTTACACACTTCTAGTTCTAGTTCGTTAACATTCAAGTAGAGTTTGAGAGCGCTAGCTGCTCGGATAGCAGCACGTTGTTGTTCACGGCCACGCGCTCCAGCGCCGAAACCAGTGAAAGGGAGTGCGTGCACTAAGGAGACTGTAAAGGCGGAGCGCTTGGAGACAGGTACAGAAGGCAGAAAACTATTTGTGATATTTCATTCTGAGTGCGCTTTGATTTTCAAATAATAATTCAATAATCATGTCACAACTGGACCAGTATGCCTCCAAGATGGTTAAAATCTTCAGAAGAAAGGGAGGAGCGCTTGGACAAAAGATTGCTCAAATTATGGCAGCCACTGATGAGGTTTGCAGTTGCTTCCTAGAATTTACAGGAATGGTATTTCAAGTGTAGTGGGGCTGAAACAGCTTTATCACAAGCAGCTTTATAATTACTGCGTGAAGGATGTGAGAAGGGGGAGACTCTGGACGCATGTATCCTCCATCTCACATCTGACACAAATTTGCTGGTTGTAATTAATCACATTCCATTTAGCAATTAGTATACTTTTTAATTGCATTCTCTGATCAAATAAAAATATTTATTCTCAAAAAAGTCTTAAAAGCAAGGGCGCTAAAATCATTTTTATGTATTTTTATTTTTTTTATTGTTTACAGATGGACACAATCGAAATGAGGAGATCTTGCATCCTGAAAGCGCTCTCGGTGTATTTCAATGAAGATCCTAACAATCTCATTACACAATATGTGGTAAGTTTTAACTGCTAACATTGACAATTACAAATAATAGTTGTGGCTGCAACTCAAAGATGCATCGTACATTTAATATGCATGATGATTTTACTCTGGCTTTGATTAAATTTCATAATTGTTCAGTAAGGATTTTAAAGTTGTATACCTTTTTAAAAACTACATCCATTGCTTTTAAAGGGGAGAACCAGGGGAATCCAACTGCTGAGTTAGTTTTAACCTTCCCAAATGTATTTTTGACCACCTTGCAAAATTCCGTGGTTAGCATCAGTGTGCTAAAGCTAGCGGGAACTAACACTAATGCTAACGAAAACTAAGCAAGGCTGGTTCAGAAACTATTATAGAAATGGCCTACCTAAAATAGCATAATAAAAAAATAACTGATCTAACATATTTGTAATGACCAGATCACTTTATGTGAGTTGTTTATATTAATGTAGCCTAAAGCCTGTCCTTTACCCAAGGATATTTAGTGTAGAAAAGTCCTGTGATCCTTGTTAAATTTTATCCAAGAGTTTGAATTGATCTGTAATATCATGACAATAAAATATTACTTTATTGATATTAAAATGAGAGACTATCAGGCCCGTTTGGAACCATGAGGCCGTCCTTCCGTGGACCCACCACCTGCAGGAGGAGCCATAGGGGACTGGTGCTATGTGATTTGGGCAGCTCCAACAGCTGCCCCGACGACCCGGCAACGGACAAGTGGGAGAAAATGGATGGATGGATATTAAAATGGAGAAAAGAATCAATTAAAATTTTCAGAGTGCCATTTTTAAGAAAGTCTCTTGGTATTGATAAATATCGGATATCGAAAGATACTCAAAACCAAATACCGGTATCAGTAGAAAAAAAGCTGGATCGGTGCATCTCTAGTCACCATTTAATTCTTACGGAGACGCCATATATAAATTATAAATTGTGATATATGCGCGACATGTCCACTTCAAAACAAGGATGCGATAACTGGAAATTGTAAAATCCTTGTATCTTTCTACATCTTTTGCTCCTTTGTGTGTCCTCGTGTTAGGATGTGGAGTTCTGTGATGTCCAGAGCCAGATGGAGAAGACTGTCATCGGAATCTATGTCATTATGCATGAAGGTGATGGAGAACAGGAAGCACCAGAAGACGTGGGCATCATCATCGAAGGTGTCACTGTGATTAAGGACCTCAGAGATGTTGCCACTGCCTTCTCTCTGCTGTTTGGTCTCATCTACGTGGTCAACCTCAACTACCCACCTGACCTTAAGTACACTTTTGAATTTTATCAGAAGGTTCTGATGGAACTTGATTCGAGGAAGCTTTCAAAGAAAGTTCAGGTACTGAAAAACAAACTTTTTGAGTGACATGGCCTAAAGAGCTGGTCTATGGCTATTTGTTCTGAGGTGCGACGTGTTCGAAATGCACTCTCAAGTAACACATGAGACATTGTGTTTTAAGTATTTTGGAGAGGCTGTTCTTTGCCATGTTCATTTACAGGGATTTTTCCCTACATTTTATTTGAATGTTATTCTGATTTTCGGAAATTGAAAAATACAATATTTGCACTTGCACCTATCTTTCAAAAAGTTTGCCATTTTAGCTAAACTCTTTGTTCAAACAGTAAGTAAGACTAAGATTTGTGTCAAAGCTTATTCCTGAAGATGAGCCATTATGGAATCTTTTACTTGATCTGAAGGACATTGTTGAACTGGTTCATACGTTTTCACATACTGAGATATGTTCTTACCTTTGACAAGTTCATTTGCACCTGTGTGGTCTTCACGCGTGCCTTCAGTCACGTAAACACAGCACAGACAGCGTTAGCATTTAGCCTCTCTCTCCTCTATAGCTCCAAATGAGGTGAAGATAGAAGCTACCAAGCTCTTCCACATTTTCCCTATTTTAATATGGTTACATGAAGTGTTGCACCGGCATAGGATTTGTGCCTTGCGGAGCACCGTATTGCGTCATGCCTTCTCCGCTTCCGCATTCCTATGTAGCCGGTGTTTGTATTTAAGCGCCGTGTATGCCGGTAGATGCTACTCTTTCCCTCGCCAGACTGCCGCCCGCTATCACTGCCCTCTCGTAGCTCTTGGGCTGTAACCTCGGTCTGCGTGTTGTAGTGCGTGCGTGGGTTTATATACCGTGTTGTGTGGTGCCAATCTCGTGTCTGTGTCGTAGATGCTGCCTAAAAGCTCTGGATAGAGGCCCGATGCGTGTCTGCGGTTGGGAGAGCTAATGTGGCTCAAACATAATTCCCCTTAGGTAGGCTACAAAATTATTTTGTCTGCTACGGTCATATCCAGATTGTCTTGTATGTTTGTCTGTAATATTATGTGTTTATCCCTTAGACGCTGTTGGCCATTGCTGTTTTTATTTGGGTCTAGTTAATGGTTGAGTTACGTGTTGTGTTATACTTTTTATGTTTTGTTTCCGTTTTGTATAGTTACTGTTTCCTATTATTGGTACGATTTGACTGGTTGTTGTCTGTCTCCTAAGCCCTGTAACTGTATTTTGTTCTCTGCTCCAGGACCTGGTTCGGGCGTGGTCGCCCCAGACGGTGGGGGGTTTGGTGATAGTCCCTCACTCCTACTCCATCACTCTGCGTGTGTTGTGGTATTTTTGCACGTCCCTCACATATTTGCACATTTAGTTTGCCCTAGTTTTGATGTGTGTGTTTTATTGTGCGTTTGTTTGTTTGTGTGTGTGTGACACGGAGCGTGGTGAGTACTGTCCCCAACTCTTTGTGCCCCCACTAGGTGCATCTACGGTCGACCAGTCCTGGGCACTTTTAAGCTAATTGACTAACTAGTCGTGTGCTGCTAGCTATCTTTTTAAAACTTTAGCTCGTCTAAATAAACAATGAATTCTTAATTATAAAAATAAATGTAATTCTTTTAAAACTCCTAAATTGACTGTCTCTTTTTGACCATCAACTGCATCCATACCCTTTGGTTACACATGCGTCCGCACAGTAAAGTGAAGATATTAATGTGCGGATATCAAAGTACTCCTGGTATTATTACGCCTTACAATATAGTTCCCCCTATTATCCGCTTAGAAAATCCACATTGTTTAATTTTGTGTAATTATACTTTATTGTGCAACACTTAATAAATGTCAGTATGTAAAAACGGTAGCTTATTCCCTTTAACATGTTTGTGTTTACCCAAAAAAAAACATTGATACGTTTACATACTGAAATGGAACTTGACAATGTTGTTTTCAAGATGCAAGTCTTGTTTGAATAGTTTTAATAAATGTTTTCTGGTACTGTTCTGCGCTTGTTCTGGAGTAAATAATCCATGTTACTTAGAAGAAACTTGACAATGTTGTTTCAAGTGGTTACACACAACGCCTTTAACAAAATACTAGTGTATGTAGTCTATTAATATCTAGTCAATGTAGTTAAGTTAGTTTTACATAGTTTTGTGCTATAGGCATTAGTGAACTTCATTAAGTAATTCTTAAGAGGAGCAGTTAATTAATTTTTACATAACTTGGTTAAGTACTTTTTATGTAAAAATATTCAATAGGAATTACCTAACTTGATCAAGTAATTCTTAAGAAAAGTCTTTTCTTTATATGAATGGAAGTAAGTTTAGTAGATGGTATGTAATAATATTTATTAAGAATTACTCGAATTGAATATCTAGGTTTTAGTTAGTTGCATATCTTAGCAATTACTGAAGGCTGTTGTTTGTAACCACTTGAAACAACATTGTTAAGTAAATATGAGGTTTCATTTTTTTGAGTGATAGACAATGTAAGTTTCAAAATATACCGTCAATGGGTTTACCCTAACCTTAAACCTTCCCACCCACTTACCCAAACCTGAAGATTCGCCCTTATCTTTTCCCTAACAGATGCAAATTAGCCTTACGCTACAATCCGGCGAGGCATGTTTACATGAATGAGTCCCATGTACTGTATGTTCATTAACTTGAACTATCCTGACCAAATAAACAAATAAATAAATACAATTAATTGAATTAAAACAACCTGAGTATAAACATTTACATATAACAATTATTTTAAATGGAGCAAAATACAAATGACTGCTTCATCCATGAGTTTTGCACCTTTAAAAAAAAAAAAAAAAGCCACATTTTGAACAGCTCTTAAATAACGTTTTGCTCCTTTAGAGCTTTGTGATGTTAAACAAAAAGTCACTGTTTATTATTTATTTGGTCGGAAATATGAGACAGCAAACCCAGGCACTCCAAACAAATATGCACAGCACGAGGAAGTAAAGGCCTTTAATTATTTAGATGGCCAAGCCAACATGTTTTCGACCACCAGGTCTTCATCAATATAAAATGAATATAATAATAATAATAATATTATGTTCAATAATAATATTATGTACAATAATATGATTTATTATTATCAAATCAAATCAAATTTTATTTATAAAGCGCTTTTCATACCAAAAGGTATCACAAAGTGCTTTACAGATAACAAACAGCCGCACACACACACACACACACAACATATATCATTAGGACTAAATAAATAGATATAAGCTAAAAGCTAAGCTAAAAAGGTGGGTCTTGAGCCTGCTCTTAAAAACATGAACGTTCTCTGCGGTCCTGAGCTCCTCCTCAGGTCGTTCCAGAGGCGAGGGCCATAATATTGGAAAGACGCCTCGCCGTGAGTCTTTCTGTTGACTTTAGGAATAACTAGGAGACCCCTGCCAGAGGAGCGAAGGGGCCGTGAAGGTTCATAAGGTAAAAGCAGTTCTGAAAGATAAGAAGGACCAAGACCATTAAGACATTTAAAAACCATTAAAATAACTTTAAAATTGATCCTGAAACACACGGGGAGCCAATGCAGCGACTCTAAAACCGGTGTAATGTGGTCCCGCCTCCTGGTTATGTAACATGTATGACTATGGAAGGTGAATTGAGCCAGCAAAAGATATGAAATAATAAATCCTGTTTGCAGGATTCAATGTGCCTAAGTTATGTCCTGGCACGCATCGACACAACTAACATCAAACGTTAGTCTGCAGCTCTGCACTAAACAAAACGGCTAATGCTACTTAGGGTGTTTTCACACATGTTGGAGCGCCTTGTAGGTCGGCCCGAGTCCGCCCTAGTTCCAACTGCATTTACTCCAAAGTTAGACGCGCTCGCACCTGACGTCGCACCATCAGCCACATAACTACATCAGCTGTTCAACGAACTTATTCCCATGACAACAAGCATCAACCTGTTGTGGAATTATTGTTATACATGTTTGTCATATTGAGCTTTAGTGATTATATATAAAACTGTGTTGATCTGTAATCTGTGCTTTAAGATTCATTTGAATTTGGCGGACATTTTGTTGTTGTATGTGTGTTGTATCCACTGGGGGGCAGTGTGTTGAAACGAGGACTCAGATTGAGCAAGAGAGACGAGAACGTTCCAAGAGAGCTGAGGGGACACACACCTACTCCTTTGTATTGCGTTGCTCAGGAGAGAAGCCCCCCCTCTCTCCCCTTCATCCCCCGGCTGATCGGTCATGGAACAGTATGTGTGCTTTTAGTTTGTAATATAGGGAATAAACAATGATTTTTGATTTTAATCCTTTCGTCCAGTAAAGAATGTGCTTTCAACACTGTCAAAGCACCGACACGCACGTACGCACTTCCCCGACAGACACTGGTGGCCTTCATGCTCTGTTCGGCAGCTGCAGAATGTCTGCATGGTTTAAGTAGGTCTTATCCCAAACTGTAAGGGCAGTGCAAAGCATCTACGCTGTGCGTACTATCAGAGAGGGGGACTCGCGGACGCTGTTTTTAGAGACTTGCGACTCGACTCGGACTCGTCCCCTAAAGACTCGAGACTCGACTCGGACTCGTCCCCTAAAGACTCGAGACTCGACTCGGACTCGTCCCCTAAAGACTCGAGACTCGACTCGGACTCGTCCCCTAAAGACTCGAGACTCGACTCGGACTCGTCCCCTAAAGACTCGAGACTTGACTCGGACTCGTCCCCTAAAGACTCGAGACTTGACTCGGACTCGTCCCCTAAAGACTCGAGACTTGACTCGGACTCGTGGTCTGAGGCCGAGTCCCTCGCGCACTTATTACACACGCTGTTTTGACGATTGATTCTGGCTTTTTTGTCGGCCGCTCCCTCTGTCTCTCCTCGTCATCAGCTCCTCTGCCGTATGCCCCCCCTCCCTGCCGTATGCCCCCCCTCCCTGCCGTATGCCCCCTCCCTGCCGTATGCCCCCCTTCCCTGCCGTCTGCCCCCCCCCCCTGCCGTATGCCCCCCCTCCCTACCGTATGCCCCCCCTCCCTGCCGTATGCCCCCCCTCCCTACCGTATGCCCCCCCTCCCTGCCGTATGCCCCCCCTCCCTGCCGTATGCCCCCCCTCCTCTGCCGTATGCCCCCCCTCCCTGCGTGCGCACGCTGCCCTGTCGTGAGTTTGTTGACATCGTGAGCGCGCACTTCTGACACCATGTTCTAATGTTTTATAGGTACATAGAAACCCTTTAGAGCAGAGACGGGACGAAAGCAGGTTCAAGTCAAAGCGGAACATTCTTTATTGTCCTCCCCCCAGGAACATAACGGGTATACAAAGGTTCCTACCCAGCCTATCACTACACCATTCGGACTGTACTCTTAGCAATTACGGTGAAATACAACCGTTTCTCTCATTAATGAAACGCCCACATTAAGCCTTCATCGGGAGTGTAAGCGCCACAGCAAGAGTGAAGGAAAAAGGCGGAGTTAACCTTTTAACCCCCACCCAAACCGAGCACATTTGCCCCAGTTTGGCCTTACCAAAATCTGAAAGCTTCTTGAAAAAACTGGCAGTGGATATAGCAGGTCCTGTCGTGAAGCTACAGGCTGAAGATAGGAGCCTCATGTCAGTCTGTAAACCTAAGACTGGAAGTATTATCCACAGTGGAGTTTTACTTTATGGTACAGGGCACTACCTAACATTCTGAAGCTAATACTGCAGACATGTTTGTGACAGCTGTGATAACTATACTAATGTTACTTTTACAAAACTGAACTAAGAAATGTAGTGGTGTGGGAGGAATATTTTTGAATGAATGACCTGTGGCCAGTGGTAAATAGTTTTCCTAACTTACCATTGCATTGGGATTGACTGTGAATGGCCTTATGCTTCATGGAAATATTGTGATTTTGATTATTTTTGTGTGGAAGCCCTGGGCTCAAATTGTTGTTTATAATTTACAGGTGTTTGATTGCAATAGTTTTATTGTACTGCGATTTGAATTAGTGTAAAATATAGAAACCATGGGACTTGGACTTGCAGGTCAGGGACTTGTGTGCATTTCTGCGTACTATACAAGATGATAGTAGAAGTAGAAAACATATACAAATTTGAGTTTTTCTGACACTGGCCTCATATTTATGCAGCTTGTTCTCTTCAAGAATCATTTACTATTATACTATATATATATATGCGGGTCAGGTTGACACACAGTGGCAGCAGCTCAGGACTAACACCTGAACACTATTTCGTTGTACAGTTGTACAATGACAATAAAGCACTCACTTACTTATTTACTTACTTATTTGTTGATCACAATGATCTTTGTGTTCCGAATCATTTAAATCTCGATACCTTTGTATTTCTACCACAAGTCACTGCCGCTTGGAGGGGTGTGTCTGAAGAAATAGCTAGTAAGACGCTATGAATGTTTCTTCACAGTATCAGTGTGTTCTTTATTATATGGAGAACAGAAGACGGAGGCTCGATCGATTCAAATCAATCATGGTTTTATTCCCTCATATTACGATCTAAAAAAGCTAGCTGAGCGCTACATTTCCCTAACAGCATCTTGGTAGGCGAGCGGCCTCTGGCCAGAGAAACAGCACTTCCTGTGCGCGAGTAATTTATAGGAACAGGAAGTAGTAGGCATGTCCTTGTCGAAGAACCAATCACACTGCAAATAAGAGGTAGCTAAAAACAAGATAAAATACCAGCATTTTAAGATAAAAATACTTAAAACTAGTCAAATTATCTGTCCATGCAAGTGAGTTAATTTTACTTGGTAAGAAATCTTAAAATAAGACATTAAAATCTTGTAACAAGCATCCCAAAATAAGTATTCCCAAGACTTATTTCAAGCTCAAAAAACGTATTTTTAGATTCAACTATAAAGAAAATATAGTTATTGTAAGTCTATCAACTTTTGTTTATAGTTAACAATACTTAAAATAAGTGGAAAGTATCCTGACATAAGACGATATATATATATGAACCAAAATGTATCCTAAAACTAGCTCTAAAAATCTGAAACCAGAGCTTGTTTTAAGGATATACATCTTACTGAAATCAAAACCAGAAAAGCAATATTTGCCGGTTTTAGTTCTATTATTTCTTTAGTTTCCCTCTTTTTATCCTGTGCTATTTCACACACAGTTTTAGCTGTTTTTAATTTATCTCTTAACAAATATTTATTTTTATATATATATATATATATAATGTTTATTGTATTTATTTATTTTATTTATTTATTTTTTATGTTCTCCTAGTGGTTCCTCTGAGGGAGCCCTCTGCCCCGGGAGTGCTGGTTGGCTGTGGCCGTGCGGGCGCTCTCCTGGGGGTGCCTGGATGGAGGTAGGACGTCTCTCCTACACCTACTCCGGGCCCCCTGAGTTGGTGCTCTGTGGCTGTGGCCGATGGGCTGCTCCTGGTGCAGACGGCTCCTTGGATGGTGTTTCCTCTTTCGGTCCATCTGTACCCAGCCTTACATACTCAACTCTATGCCCATTTTTATTTAAGACTTTTATCTGCGTGGCTGTCTGTACGTATATGTGTCTGTGTGTCTGTGTGTGCGGGTGGTGGGTGGTGGGGTTGTAGTTATTTATGTATATTTGCTGGTGGTAATGATTTGCTTAATGATTTTTAAGCACTGTAAAGCACTTTGTGTTACATTTTGTATGAAAAGCGCTTTATAAATAAAGTTTGATTTGATTTGAATATGAAAACATCAGAATTTATTACTTGGGATTTCCCCAAAATATTTGTACAGTTGACTCATTTACACCCAAACATGTCCTAACCTGCGGGTGTTCACACTGACCAAACATGTATTTCAGAAATTAGGAATTACAAAAGAGCCTTTTTAACAGTATAAAACATTAACTGGTCTTAGCAGTGCCTTTTAAAATATCTACTTGCTATCAAACTATTTCAGCCAGTGCTTTCTTATATGCAGAAGTGGCATCTCGCTCATGGATGACATCACGGATGACCTCAGTCTGGATGACAGAGAGGATTCTGTTGCAAGACATGTTGGATATGTCAGGTGTAAAGTGTAGTAATATGCTATTAGCACCAACATTCCATCAGGAAAGTCCTCTTTCGGAAGGTTCCTCACGGGTATGTTTCCCACAGCAACAACACAGGTTGTACCATGGAACAGCAGCACCGGGGAGGACATAGGCCTCTCCAGGTACAGAGCAGGGTCCTCGTCAGTGATGGGTCGGTACAAAGAGAACGATGAGAGCCGAGTCTCACAAGTGAGCTGTTGTTTTTTTTACGGTTGCATGTTTATCAAGCTCTACATACATTGCTCTCTGCTACATTACAGACGAAGAGAGAAGGGCAAAGACTAAAAGAGAATTCGAAAAGAGTAAGACAATGGGTTCGGAGAGAAAGGATAGGTAAAACATCTGCAGCTCCAGCCCGTCTGCGAGGAACGGACCTACTGATAGTGAGCTAACTTCAAATAAGTTGATAAAAATCAAAGAAAGATTGAAAGAATAAATTATATATATATATACATACATTCATTTTGTAATGTGGTAGAATATGAACAGATATGGGCTATTTTCTATATGATTGACAGTGTTTACAGGCAACAGCTAATAATTATGTTTTGTTGTGGAAAGAACAATGAAACTGTTCAATTTCTATATCATTTTATGAATGCGTATAAACATTTCAAACTTCTTAAAAGTGCATAACAATTCATATGAACAAATGAAGACATTGAACACCGCTTTCACCAAACAGCAGTTTTCTTTTCACAGAGTAAAGTGCATAAGTCACTTGAACAACTATAAAAGGAATAAGAAATGTGCACACATTTTGCGACAATTTAAGTATGAAAATAAAATGTATATTGTTTTAGTACACAAGAACATCGTCTTGCTTCTAGCAATGAGAACATGTTGATGTTATCCTAGTAAAACAATTGCACAGTTAAGGGTTGTAAATATACAGCATCTGCTTAAATAATATCCATAACCCACACAGAGCTGTTGAGGATAGCATTGAAATCACTTCGCAGGTCAGGGTAGTTTTGATAGTTGATTGGCAAGTTGAGAAAACAACCACAGGTGCTTGCTTGAGGACGGCACTGGAAATCGCTGGTTTCCATGAAATGAACTGTGATGTGACTTCCAAAGAGAACATCAACTCCAGTACAGAAACGCAGAAACAGCTGCAGGCCCTTCTCATCAAGCTCTCCAACATACCTCTTGAGATGCTTGGACACATTGGTTTGTGCTGCATTCATCAACTGTGGAAATCTGAGAAGTTCCCTAACGCGCTTTGAAGTAGGAACTTGCTTTTGTACAATCTCCTTTAATTGCTGTGGGTTCAGAGTGTCAGCAATGGTTTTCAAAACAGGCCTCCAACTCTCGATCACAAACGTTGGTGTTTGAATAAGAGCCTTGTGGCCCAGTTGTGCCACAAGGGAACAGATGTTTTCCTCAGTTGGTATCTGATGGCACTCATGTGCATCAAGTACATCTATCAGGGCATCCTGTTCAACTGATCCAAAGTTGTTAAGTGCCCCTTCAATGATTTGCCTGTCTGATTTGGATATGTATAGCAGGAAAGATTCTTTGATATTGCTGTATGTTTTACAATACAAGGCTTCTTCGAGGAAGGGCAGTGAAATACGAATAGGAAAATGGCCTGCTGCGAGCCACCCCTTTGCCAAAATTCTTCCAATAGCTTGCCACTCATGAATCTGGTACTCATGTCTAAGGAAGGGAACCTTTACCGTATCCCCTACTGTGCATCGATTGTAAAACTCGTTCCAAAACTCACATAGGCAGTCACGAAAAACCCCAGAGCCAGATCCCTTTTCGAACGATCCATTAGGAAGTTTCATTGCGATTGTCATATCTTTGTTCATAATTGAAGGGTCACCAAATGCACTCATTAAATCTGTTAAACAGAATCCTCTCCTCACCTCAAGAACAACGGGAAGTCTCTCTTCTTGTAGGAGAGTATCATCAAGCTTAAAAACCTCATTTTCATTAGGACCAATAAATACCTCTCCAAAAATGTATTCATACTGGTTTGCAGCATGTCTATTCTCCAAATCTGTAGATGTCTGAATCATCTCATTTGAAAGGACAGTTAGAGGAATGACCTCCCCAGAGTGGTCTTCATGTTGGTCTGCAGCAGGTATATTCTCCAAATCAGTAGTTGTCTGAATCTTTTCATTTGCAGACACGGTTGAACGTTTCACCTTATCAGAGCGGTCTTCATGTTGGTTAGCAATGGGTGTGTTCTCCATCCATCCATCCATTCATTTTCTTCCGTTTTATCCGGGGCCGGGTCGCGGGGGCAGCAGTCTCAGCAGAGATGCCCAGACTTCCCGATCCACGCACACCTCTTCCAGCTGTTCTGGGGGGACCCCGAGACGACACCAGGCCAGCTCGGAGACATAGTCCCACCAGCGTGTCCTGGGCCATCCACGAGGCCTCCTCCCAGTGGGACATGCCTGGAGCACCTCCCGAGGGAGGCGACCAGGAGGCATCCGGAACAGATGCCCTAGCCACCTCAGCTGGCTCCTTTCGACGTGGAGGAGTAGCGGCTCGAGTCCGAGCTCCTCCCGGGTAACTGAGCTCCTCACCCGATCTCGGAGGGTGCGCCCAGCCACCCTGCGAAGGAAACTCATTTCGGCCGCTTGTATTCGCGATCTTGTCCTTTCGGTCATTACCCAGATCTCATGACCATAGGTGAGGGTGGGAACGTAGATCGATCGGTAAATTGAGAGCTTTGCCTCAGACTCAGCTCCCTCTTCACCACAACATCTACCGATCTCACGCTCCATCCGTCCCTCACTCGTGAACATGACCCCGAGATACTTGAACTCCTCCACTTGAGGTAAGGACACCCCACCGACCTGAAGCGGGAGAACCACCTTTTTCCGGTGGAGAACCATGGCCTCAGATTTGGAGGTGCTGATCCTCATCCCGGCCGCTTCACACTCGGCTGCAAACCGCCCCAGTGCGCGTTGGAGGTCCTGATTTGATGAAGCCAACAGAACAACATCATCTGCATACAGCAGAGATGAGATTCTGAGGTTCCCAAACCGGACACCCTCCGGCCCCTGGCTGCGCCTAGAAATTCTGTCCATAAAAGTAATGAAAAGGGTGTGTTCTCCAAATCAGTATTTGTTTTAATCCCCTCCTCTTCAGAAACAATTTCACCAATCAATACCTCACCAGAGGTGTCCTCCTCTTGGTTAGCAATGGGGCTATCACCAAATCAAAAGTTTTTTTGATTTTCTCTGGTTTGTCTGTGGTTATGCTGTTCCATTCCTCATCCAAAACATATACTTGAATATATTCCTGTAGTGGGTTTCCAATAGTTTGTGTTTGTGGTTCTTTAGGTGGCAAGATGATGACATTACTTTCAGTGTCATGAATGTCTTCACCCTTCTTTCTAGTGCATAGGTATACTCGCAGTGACTTAACCTTTGTTTTTTTCATACAACTCATCTATAGTACACTCCTCATCTATTCTACTGAATATCACACATTTCACGCTTAAGGCCTTCAAGTTTCAGATATTTGGATTTGCCTTCAGGGAAAAACAAGTTCTCTGCCAAAATTTGGATTTCTCGTATACATGTGTTTCTTTCTAATGTTACATGCCTTGTACCCCCTCCTTTTGCTGTACGGATTGGCTTATAAGTACCAGAAAGTAATTCGTAGTTCATCCTGCCAAGTTCAAGTCGCCTGTCTTTCTTTTTTGCATTAACATTTCCTTGAAGTTTTGCTGATATATTTTCCTCTCTCCTTTCTTTTTTTGGGGGGATCACCAATTTTGGATCTCACTTTTTCCAGCAGGTGTTTTCTGTCTATTGCTTTGTTGTTTGCTGGTTGATTTCTTCTGCAGAAAGCCACCAAGGCCACTCTGTCCCCAAATTGTGGTACATATTTTTCCAGATCATGGTCTGACATGAGAGGGATCGCAGCAGTATCAATCTACAAGAAAAATACATTTAGAGAGGTTAAATTAGCTCATATAACCTATATATAACCTATGGCCAACATTTCTTAAATCTTTTTACAGATATAACTTGAAATTGTACATTCATAAAGCAAAAACCACAGGTGTCCCATCAAATGAGTCTTTTATATTCTTTCATGTGAGACTATGTACTTCATTGCATGGTGTCAATAAACAACATATTTCACTTGTACATAGCCAAAAACGATTAAAAAAAAGGTACATCAAAGAGCAATGGTACACTAGTGCCAAGTCACTAATGGCAAATACATCTAACACTGTTGTGTAACACCACCATTTTACTATGGTTTGTCTATGAGCTTAGGTTAGTCTTAGCCCTATGAGGCAACTCCGTTTGGGATATTGGGAATTACAAAACCCTTGATTGATTGATTGAACAATGTAGCTTTGAGCCAGAAACATGGCAGATTACTATTGCAATAGTTAAATTATTCATGCTATACTTACTTTGTCCTTTTCCAATTCGGAGATTAGAGCTTCACCAATATTCCCCTGGCGAAGAAAATGTAAGAGGGACAATTCCATGTCGCCCTGATAAAAGAAACGATTGCAGATTACCAATAACGGCTATCTTGAGTGTACATCGGCAGCAGCATAGAAATCAGATTAAAAGAACACGAGTAAATTGCTAAACTAACATGGACACACTGAACGTTCAGTACAATCATGGAATATTGGAGAATGTCTTACCAAAATTCATAGCATTTGTGTGTAATCTGTTTTCGATAGGAGAAGCGCTTTTCTAATGGCTTTCCTCACACGATCGCACAAGCTCTATTACCGGATGTTGTGTGTTGCTGTTCCAAAAAAATATATATAATAATAATATATATATATTATATATATATATATATAAACACTATATATATATTCAGTCCTGCGAAAAAAGAAAAAAAAAGGAAAATACACTTTTTTTTTCATTTCCGCAAAAAAAAAAAAACGTTTTTTCTTTTTTTTAGCATACTACTTTATTATTTTATTTCTCCTTAAGGGGAACTTTAGGGGCTCCGTGCTTTCGCCACGTTTCCCATGGTCAATTTGGGAGTTTTTTCCCACTCAATCTGGGATGGATTATGACATTGGGCAAATATTAGTAGTAGTAGTAGTAGAAATATTATTAAGATTAGTAGTAGCTACTTACAGAGCCGGTGCTGGCCTTTCTGGGGCCCTAAGTAAAAATCCCCCCGGGAGCCCTACAGTACCTATGCATCCCATGGCTATTCGACGAAGAGTGAACCCGTTTACGGTCAAAAACAGTTCCACTGTGCAGTAGAGCAGGATAGAAGCGGAACATAATGACCTCATTTCAGGCCCTGCCCCTCTGTGTGAGAACCACTAACCACAGTGGCTGACCCACAGTTTGAGAACCGCTGATTTAAAACGAACTGAAACCTGCACCTGACAGTTATTTCTGTCTCACCACTAAGAGTTGGCCGTGAGCCCAACTTGTTTTAGACTGTGCACATTCAGAGAACCAGAGTTACTGTAAGTAACTGTGCTCATGAGAACCCTAAGGATTCAACTCCTCTTCAGAGTTGCCAGGTCCACGGTTTTCCCGCACAATTGGGCTACCTTTAAATGCGCCATTTCGGGGGAAACTCTTGTGCTGCAGTTGAGGTTTTCTTGGGCTGATTTTAAACCTTCCACAGCCGCAACTTTATCTTCCTTGATGATTTATAAGACGAATCCAAATAGGGCTAACTTATCAAAAAATATTCAACTTCATTGTTCGAATTCACATGCAACCCAGTAAGATACTACTTTAAGCTGGTGTCACCATGAAATATAATAAATTCAAAGGTTTACTTTGTTCTAAAGCTTTTTTCTCCGAGGGGGTGTGGCATTACACAGCGAACAGCGGTAAGGGAGACCCGACAGTTCTTTCTCGTTCCGTGGAGTGCGTTTGAAAAAGCAGAGCGAGTTCCGACAAAATGGAGACAGACGAGAGTCTAACCTTTCTCTGAGTTTTTATTTGGCTCAAATCGGCCTGTGGACGGCTGAGAAACATCCTGTTAAAGTCTCCAATCTGAAATAGGCCGTTATACACAATAAATAAGCGATCAATTCCACGCGGTGGTTCAAAGTTGTCAACAATATTTTCTTGCAACTTGAAAAGGAGGTATTTAATCATTTAGTCCATTCACATAATGTTTGTCCCTGTATTGAGAGACAGAGAGCAGGGGCAGGAGCTACAGGCAGGAGTTAGACAGGACAGAGAGGAGCAGCAGGCAGGGGCATGGAGGAGAGGATAACACTGGTCTTTCTGCTTTGCACTTTTCTGCATATTCTGCAACATACTGTTAATTATAATATTGACTTCAAGCTGAGTATGTTTATTTATGTTTACTAATAGTACAAATGTTTCCTAAGTGTCAAAATAGTACAATTAAGCCATTGTTGCTTCCTCACCAGCCTGGGCTAAAGTAGCCAAAAAATTAGCCAAACAGAACAGAATCTGGCCCATGGCCTGTGTTAAGCTACTAATATGGATTATTAAATAGGGAGGACTGTTTTTTCACACGCACACCCACCTATAATGTCTAATCAACTTTAATATGACTTCATTTAATTATTGGGCTAGTTTCCGTACTTTTTGGGCGAGTTTTGAGAGGTCATTGGACTAGAAATGTGTCTTGGACCTGGCAACCCTGCTTCACTTTGAGACAAAAAGGCCACGGACAACGGCTTTTTACTCTCGTCCATTCGCCAAACTACCTTCCCGATCCTCCGCGAGAGACGATAAGAGGAGAGTTTAAATGAGTGTGGCGATGCCGCCCCGAGTCCACGCAGAGAAAACATGAGCAGCGCCCGGGACATGAGAGACATGCAGGAGGGGAAGTGAGCACCGGGACACGAGAGACATGCAGGAGGGGAGGCGAGCACCGGGAGACAGACAGCCAAGCGAGGACGCGAAGGGGAGAAGCACTAGCGCCTTGGGAGTGACGGGGGGGAAGGCGGTCGGTCTCTCCTGCTCGGTACGGTACGGTACTGCCCATGCGTTAGCGTTTCCGTTGCCTGCTCAGACGTGCTCTTACACAAATGTGGTTTTAGCTGATTTTTACTACACTTTTTCTTAAGACTTGGGGTTCCCATTAGTTATTAACATCGCTTTCACCTGGATCTATACAACTTTTAAACACATTCTAGCCTCAGTGCGGACTTGTGCTAACCGGCGGCTAGCTAATGGCTACACGACTCACCTCCACGCCCAGTTGCGGGGACTGTGCTGTTCTGAGCCAAAGATTTGCTGATCTGGAGCAAAGGATTTCCATGCTGTTCAAAATCCAGGAGAAAAAGGACTCTGAGATAATCGTGGGTAAAACCCAAACCAGTCCCACGAGTGCGCAGCTCGCTGACACGGAGCCTTCTTCCGGAAACGTCTCATCACACTCCAATGCCACCTGTCCACGTCATCAGGCCGATGTTGTCCCTCGCAGCGAAAACTACTGGCTCCAAATCGGCGCTAAGCCCAAAGGTCCGACTAGTTCGACTCCACGGAGGAAGTCAGAAGAATGGATAGTTGTGCCAGCTAGCAAAGCTCCCCGTAAGCGTGGCTCCCGTCACGCCGATAGCATAACGCTGGCAAATAGATTCAACATCCTGGACAACGAGAATTTTCCTCCTCTTCCCAGTCTTACTCAATCCGGGACGCCCCCTCCAGGACTCCAGCGAGCCCACAGCTTCGGTCAGACACCGCGGTAGTGTGCACTACACCCCAGCTCCTGGTTACAAGAATAGATCAATGCCTCCCATTGGCAAACTGCATGAGAGTCAGTTTCCGGACTTTGGCTGCCCGCAAACACGCGAGTGTGTAGTTCAGACGCAGCCCGAAGACCGCGGCCCCTCCTCCCGCACCTCGAGTCCGAGCACTGGCGCCTCCTCCTCGGGTACGTTGGGGCCGAGTGACCAGGGGGATACGTCTGCTGCTCCGTCCGGGCGCGTGGACGGAGCAGCAGGAGTGGCGCTCCTCCACTGTGGATGTGGTTCGGACTCGGAGCCAGGATCATGCCGCGGTGAAGCCAAATCCATGAGTCCTTATGTTGGGAACGTCCATGGTCCGCAACGTGAGGGTGATTAACGGCCACACCTCCTGCCACCCAGGCGCTCTCGTGCAGGACATCAATAACTCTGCCCCTTAACATTCTTCACAGTCATCCTTCAGTCTCTACAGTAGTGATCCACGCCGGTACCAACAACCTCAAACTTCAGCAGTCAGAAAAACTCAACCAAGACTTCATTTCACTCATCAACACCATTAAAAACAACAATAAAACCTGCATCGTTTCTGGACCATTCTCTGCTCCCCGTTTTGGGGATGGAGCATTTAGCAGAGCGAGGCTGCTCCATCTATTTTTAAAGAACTACTGCACGAAGAATAACATCCCATACGTGGACAATTTCTTACAATTTTTTAACAGGCATGGACTTTTCAAAAAGGACAGACTACACCCCAACTTCAGCGGATCCACCTGTTTTCACAGAACATTGAACTTACAATAGAATCAGCAGCATGAAGGTCTTCCTCCACACCCACCATTACGGATATTCCTGTTTTTATCAGCAGAGGGCGAACCAAAGGTAAGACTACTCGCACTGTTAATACTAATAACCTCAGCTCTCTCACCAAAGCTCAGTCATCACATAGTTCCTTAAATACTCAGTCCCCGCCCACAGTGAACGCGGCTCTTTTAAATGTTCGCTCTCTGCCAAATAAGTCTTTTATTGTAAATGATTTGATTTTAGATAATAATCTTGATTGTTTGTTCCTAACTGAAACCTGGCTGGGTGTGGATGCGAATGCCGTTCTCGCTGAGGCCTCTCCTCCTAATTTTAGCAGTGCCTTTTTCAACCAGAAAGGGAAAAAAGGGAGGTGGCACTGCCTCTATAAGCATAAATACTCTTGCCACCAAACCTATTTTATTTGATCAATACACGGGTTTCGAGCACCACACAATTATCTTTAATAACCCCCCGATTCTATGTGTCACCATCTATAGACCGCCCAAAAGATGTCCCCTTTTTATTCATGATTTCTCAGACTGTCTGTCAATTTTACACAGCTCCTTTAATATGATCATTTTAACCGGTGATTTTAATCTAGACCTAGACAACGTTTTAGACCCCATTTCTGCTGAGTTTTTAAATCTTAATTATATGGATTTCACCCAAAACACGTCACGCAGCCAAAGAAGAAAGGGCACAGTCTGGACCTGGTCATCACGTATGGCCTGTCGACAATTTTAACAGTAAACTACTCATCGCCCTCGATGCAGTTGCACCATTCAAACTTAAAAAGATTAATCCCAAACCCCCTCCCCCCTGGAGAAACGAGGAGCTAAAGCAACTCAAGAGAAATGGCAGGAAGGCCGAGAAGAGATGGAGGAAATTCAAAACAATAAATTATCAGATATTCTGTGCTCAACAAAAGTCCTACAATACAGCAATAAGAAATGCAAGAAATACATTATTTTCCACAATAATCAACAAACACAAAAATAACCCAATAACCCGAGTCCTATTCTCAACTAGGGATGTCAAGATTAACCGGTTTTACGATTACCACGATTATAAAGATTATAAACAGCGCATGAACTCACCGGGAGTTGAGCGAGGCAGAAGGACGCTCTGCTCCAGTGTTGTATCCACCCAAAAACTATTGAAGTCAGCAGAGTGGGACCTCTTTAGGATCCAAAACATGACCACGTCCGTTATGCAAATCCTGTCGTCAGAAAGTTGCAGCTACGTCGACTATAAACAACATCTTGGAGATAATCCTTCGCTGTGAATGTCCAGGTCAAGGTAACGAACTGCATAATTCCCAAAAAAGTTGTCCAAATGTTGGGAAATAGCCACAACTGGCTCAGGATGTAAACAAAAAGCTAACGCTCCGCTCTGCTTCAGAAAGGAAAGTGAAACCGCACATGTGGAAATCAGCCGTTCAAAAGAGTCTCTTAGTCACTTTGTAAACACGTTTCATTCTCTGTTCATCAAAACATGACAAATCATTAAACAGCAGCATAACTTTTGAGAACAGGAAACCTAGCCTAGACTGTGGCCTAATACTATATAGTAAAATAATTATGATAATTATGGTCATTATAAAGAAGTGAAGTTGACATGGTTTTGTATTATTCAATGTAGGCCTATTTATTTTAATGCAAAACAATCTTAAAGCATTTTTCATTTTTAGAAACAGTGAATGTTTAGAAGTTTACAAGTATTAAGCTTTTTAAAGACAAACTAAAAATATCGGTTCTTTCCTTTCATTTTTCTTTCACAATAATCGTGACTCAAAATTTTTTAATCGTGACACCCCTATTCTCAACAATAGAAAATGTTTTAAATCCTGATTTTAACAGACCTTTAAACCCCACAGACGCTCTCTGTGAGGCGTTTGCAGACCAGGGGAAATATCGACACTATCAGATGTAATATTTTATCTACCCAAAGTAACACGGCGTTACTTGTTCCAGAGGAAACACTGCAGTTTTGTCCCGGTTAATGCTGAGATGCCTGATAAAGTTTTCTCCTCAGTGAGGCCCACCACATGTCCTTTAGACCCGGTCCCAACCCCGTTTTTTAAAACATTCTATGAATCTTTTAGAGACGAACTTTTACACGTGATGAATTGCTCTCTTCAGACGGGGGTCTTCCCTGCTGCCTTTAAGGGGGCGGAGGTGAGGCCTCTGCTGAAGAAGAGCAATTTGGACTGTAACAACTTTAGACCGGTATCCAACTTACCATTTTTAAGCAAAATCTTTGTTTTTACCATCTAAAGAACATAGCCAGAGTCCGTCCCATTCTCTCTCTAGGGCCAACACGGAGACGCTAATGCATGCTTTTATCACCAGCCGTATTGACTACTGTAATGCCCTGCTTTCTGGTCTTCCCAAAAAGAGAATCTCAGGTTTACAAGTTTTATGAACCTTCACGTCAACAGACTCACGGCGAGGCGTCTTTCCAATATTACGGCCCTCGCCTCTGGAACGACCTGAGGAGGAGCTCAGGACTGCAGAGAACGTTCAGATTTTTAGCACTTGGTGATGCACCTGTGTATGAAAAGCGCTCTAAATAAAAATTGATTGATTGAACTTGGAACAGTATATTTTGAGTTGTTTATTATATTTATTTTTGAATAAAACACTTATCACTGGGAGGTTTTTTCAATCACATATTATCCTCTAACAGTTAAAGGCTTGAAATTATGCTGACTCGGGTTGATCATTTAGAAAACATTCATTTGCATAAAAATTTGGATTCCAATCTTACGCACTTTTATTAGTGCGTTATACACATATTCTTTATTGTGTGGCCCTGAGCTCCACCATCATGTTGTAAGGTTTAGGCGTCACACTGATGCCAAACACCAGCTCGTAGTCTGGCTCTCCTGCGTCCTCAGGCCAAATGAACCTGAACTTCCTCAGCAGAGTCGCCATGACGAGGAAGAGCTCCATACGGGCCAAGCCTTCTCCCAAACACACGCGAGGACCTGGACAAAACACGTGAAACAGTCATTTAAAAAAAGTTCAACAAGTTGCATTAACTTGATCCAATGTGGAAATACACAGAAAAAGTGACAGTATGTTTTACTGTACCTGCAGAGAAAGGCAGGAAGGCATCTGGTTTGACAAACTCCCCCTTGTGGTTGAGAAAGTTTTCAGGGTTGAATTCATGAGGAAACTTCCACTGTCCCTCCTCATTGAGCGCTGAAGACAGGTTAGGGATGACTATCGTGCCCTAGGAAAACAATTCAGACTTATAACATGCATACACACCCTGGTGCTCATGTTATAGCTTAATCTGAAAGCTTTTTTCCCCAGCATATAGAAACTATACATGATGTTCTTTAGAAGGTGCAAAACAAATACTCATGCAGCATTCTCTCATTTAAATCAGATTTGGGGCTCTAAAACTGAAGGCAATTTCAAATGGTGAACTCGCTCGCAACTAGTGGAGAGACATTTTTACATGGACGATGCTCTGTTGTCTTTCACATCTGAAACTGAGGCTACAGTTGAGCAGCTTCAAGAGGTGTTAGCCACTTCCAACCTACGATTACACAAGATTGCATCAAACAGTGTAGATGTTATCAATCACTTCTCGGTTGAAGACAGAGCCAAGGACATTAAAGACTTGGACCTTTTCACAGACGACCTTCCTGTACAACGCAGTCTAGGCGTCATCTGGAACATTATGACCGACACCTTCACCTTCAAGGTTCCTGAGAATCCTAAACCATTCACAAGACATGGTGTGCTGTCCACAGTGAATAGTTTATTTGACCCCTTGGGCTTCCTAGCGCCAATCACAATCAAGGGAAGAATGATCCTCAGAGATATCACAACTGAAAATGTCGAGTGGGATGCGCCTCTGCCTTAAATAAAGTACGAAGAATGGAGAAGATGGCAGGAATCCCTTTCAACACTTAAAACCTTGCATATTACACGAACATATGCCTCGTTTCCAGTAACACAAGCCAAGACAGTAGAGCTTTGTATTTTCTCAGACGCATCAGTCCGGGCAATCTCAGCTGTCGCCTACTTAAGAGCTACCCATGATGATGGCCATCACGAGGTAGGGTTCGTCTTTGGCAAAGCGAAACTCGCCCCTCAACCTGAGTTGACTGTTCCAAGATTAGAGCTCTGTTCAGCTGTTCTGGCAGTGGAAATCGCTGAAACCATTATGCATGAAATCGACCTCAAGCTGGATGCAGTCAGATATCTCACTGATAGCAAGGTAATTCTGGGCTATATTCACAATGAAAGAAGAAGATTTTATGTGTCAGTAACAGAGTACAGCGCATCAGACAAGTTTCAGAATCAGAATCAGAATTCGTTTATTGTCAAGGTTTGTGAACAAGGTTTACAAACTAGGAATTTTACTTGGTGCAAACGTGCGACATAAAACATATAACACAGAATTAAGATAAAAAATAAGCTAACGTTAAACTATAAGGCTATAAGGGCATGCATAAAATAAAAAATATTAAATAAATAAGATAAAATAAAGTGACATATGATAAGACAACAACAATTTGACAATAACAACAGCGGGATTGTATATACAGATGTGTTGGCATATAAAGTGGTATTAAGTGTTTAAAGTGATAAAGTGATAGCAGCGGGTCTAAGTGTGGACACACCGCACAGTGCAAGTGCAGAAACATCCATGAGTCTGTGACTGAGCTACAGAGACTTGTTTTTGTTCATGAGTCTGATGGAGGAGGGAAAAAACTGTTCAAGTGGCGGGAGGTATGGGTCTGGATAGACCGTAGCCTCCTGCCTGAGGGGAGAGGGGTGAATAGTCCGTGTCCAGGGTGAGAAGGGTCAGCTGTGATCCGACCCACACGCCTCCGGGTCCTGGAGGTGAACAGTTCCTGGAGAGATGGGAGCTCACAGCCAATCACCTTCTCTGCAGCACGCACAATGCGCTGCAGTCGGTGCTTGTCCCGTTCTGTAGCGCCGGGGAACCACACGGTGATGGAGGAGGTGAGGATGGACCACACGGTGATGGAGGAGGTGAGGATGGACTCGATGATGGCCGTGTAGAACTGCACCAGCATCTTGGTTGGCAGCTTGAGTTTCCTCAGCTGCCGCAGGAAGAACATCCTCTGCTGGGCCTTCTTGATAAGGGAGCTGATGGTTGGCTCCCATTTGAGGTCCTGGGTGATGGTGGTGCCCAGGAAATGGAAGGAATCCACAATGGAAATGGGGGTGGAAGAGTCTGTCAGGGCGAGGGGGGACGGTGGGGCTGTGTCTTTCCTAAAGTCCACGATCATCTCCACTGTCTTCTGGGCGTTCAGCTCCAGGTTGTTGTGGCTGCACCAGGACGCCAGCCGTTCCACCTCTCTCCTGTAGGCGGACTCATCACCGTCCGAGATGAGCCCGATGAGGGTGGTGTCGTCCGCAAACTTGATCAGTTTAACGGACTGGTGGCTGGAGGTGCAGCAGTTTGTATACAGGGAGAAGAGCCAGGGGGAAAGTACACAGCCCTGAGGAGTTCCAGTATTTGTAGTCCGAGTGTCCGAGACGATCTTCCCCAGCCGCACGTGCTGTCTCCAGTCCGTCAGGAAGTCGGTGATCCACCTGCAGAGGGAGTCGGGCACGCTGAGCTGGTAGAGCTTGTCTCGTAGCAGTTCAGGGAGGATGGTGTTGAAGGCAGAGCTGAAGTCCACGAACAGGATCCTGGCGTAGGTTCCTGGGGAGTCCAGATGCTCCAGGGTGAAGTGGAGGGCCAGATTGACTGCGTCGTCCACAGACTTGTTGGCTCTGTAGGCGAACTGCAGCGGGTCCAGGAGGGGGGCGGTGATGTCCTTGAGGTGGGGCAGGACCGAGCGCTCAAAAGTCTTCATGACCACAGACGTCAGTGCCACCGGTCTGTAGTCATTAAGTCCTGTGATCCGTGGTTTTTTAGGGACAGGGACGATGGTGGACGATTTGAAGCAGGACGGCACGCGGCATGACTCCAGGGAGGTGTTGAAAATGTCTGTGAAGACGGGAGCCAGCTGATCCGCGCAGTGTCTCAGGGTGGAGGGGGAGACACCATCCAGCCCAGGGGCCTTCCGCGGGTTCAGCTTCAGGAATTGCCGACGCACTTCCTCTTCTTGGATGGAGAGAGCGGGGGGGGGGGGGTGGGAGGGTTTGTGGAGACCCCAACCAGTGGGGATTTGTGCCCACAGACCACAACCCAGCAGATTGTGGCTCAAGATCAGTTGCAGCAGACAAGCTGATCAACACACTCTGGCTTACAGGACCAGAATTCCTCACTAAACCAGACACAACAAAGATCAGTTCAGAGGAGCAGTTCACGCTTGTTAACGCAGATAATGACACAGAGATAAGAGTAAACATCACCAGTGTGGTCCCAAAGATTGCCACATCAAAGTCTTTCTCAAATCGTTTTCATAGCTTCTCCAATTGGTACTCTCTTGTGAAAGCGATTGCCAGACTCATCCATATTGCTCGAAGTTTCTCCAACAAAAACACTGACCATTGTACTGGCTGGCATTACTGCAACGATGTCTCGCCATCTGAGATGGAAAAAGCAGAGCGCCTCATCATTCATGCAGTACAACAGGAATGTTACCAACAAGAAGTGGCAGCCATGAAGGTAGAAGAAAGTCTGCCAAAGAACAGCCCTATTCTCAAGCTCAACCTATTTCTTGATGGTGAAGGCCTACTGAGAGTAGGAGGTCGTTTATGTCGTCTCAGTTACACAAAAACGAGACAAACCCAGTCATAATCCCCAACAAACATCACATAGCAACCCTGCTTGTGCGCAATCACCATCAAAGGGTGAAACACCAAGGAAGGCATCTAACTGAAGGAGCCATACGTGCCCGTGGCCTGTGGTTAGTCAGAGTTAAGCGTCTTGTAAGCAGCATCATACACATGTGTGTTCACTGCAGGAAGCTGCGTGGTTTGTGCGAACACCAGCTCATGTCCGACTTACCTGAAGAAAGGCTCAACATGGATCCACCCTTCTCGTATGTCGGCCTGGATGTTTTTGGTCCATGGGAAGTTGTGACAAGACGAACGCGAGGAGGTCAAGTAAACAACAAGAGATGGGCAGTGTTGTTCACGTGTATGTCCACTCGTGCCATCCACATAGAAGTGGTGGAAACAATGAGCGCCTCTAGCTTTATCAACACCCTTCGGAGATTCTTCTCCATTCGTGGACCTGCCAAACAACTAAGGTCAGACAGAGGAACTAACTTTGTTGGCGCCTGTAATGAGCTGAAGCTGTCACCACAGGATGCTGACCTGACAATCAAGGACTATCTAACTGAACAAAGATGTACCTGGGAGTTTAACCCGCCCCATGCATCTCACATGGGTGGGACATGGGAACGAATGATTGGGGTTTCCCGCCGGATTTTAGACGCCTTACTCCAGGATGTGAAACACTCGCAGCTCACTCATGAAGGTGACTTTCATGGCTGCCATAATTAACGCCAGACCCCTTGTGCCTATTTCTACAGACCCAGAAGCGCCTCTTATCCTTACTCCAACTATGCTTCTGACACAGAAAACAGGAGCTCCCCCTCCTGTTCCAGACAACCTTTCGGACAAGGACATTTTCAAGAGTCAGTGGAAAAGAGTTCAAGTGTTGGCTAATAACTTTTGGTCAAGATGGCGGAAAGAGTATCTCTGCACCTTACAAGGCCGCCAAAAGTGGCTCACGAGAAAACCAAACTTGAAGGAAGGAGATGTCGTTCTCCTGAAAGACTCAAATGCCAAGCGCAATGAATGGCCAATGGGTCTAATAGAGAAAACATATCCCAGCAAGGATGGATTGGTAAGGAAAGTGGACGTGAAAGTCGTACGTCAACAAAATGTGAAGATCTTCAGCCGACCAATCTCAGAACTTATTCTTCTGTTATCTCCCTCTTGTATGGACAGTTAATATAGTGGCATCTCTTAAAGACGCCAGGCGGGGAGTGTAATGGAATCAGTTTGTTTTATTTGTGGCTCAATGAGGTCACCTAGTGGTGAAAGTTAGTACTACAGTTTAATTGAACAAGTCAGTCTGAACATGCGCTCAGTCAGAAGCCATTTTGTGTTGTTTTTCTTTTGAGCTAAGCGCAGAACGGCATCGTCTGTAAGTAAGAAGCACATGTTGTGCATTTAAATACTATATTTTGGGGTCTAATGACATGTTATGCACTAAGCTTATAATTTGCTAGCTACTTTGCAGTAATTTTGCTGTTTTTTGTGTGTTTCAGTTTTACACGTACCTCATTAAAACCTGCTAAAGAAAATATGGAGTGCTTCTTTGTGGACGGATGAGGGAGTGTTTAGCTACCTGTATAGCTGGGTTACTGTCAAAAACTACAGTGCTCAGCAAGGCCAGGACAATTAAATTACCCCCCAAGGGTGAAGACTTCTGTTCCAGGTCCAATTTTGAGCTTTTAACAACTCATCCTGACATCATCACGCTAGTATTTTTTTTAGCACTTACCACAGCGGAGCAAAGCTAGCGTCACTCATCTTGCGTGGGCCTCCCACATCCCACTCCTGGTACTACCATTTTAACAGTTCTTTAAGGACTGTGAATGTGGGTGGTGTTTAGGGATTAGTGACACTTTGAATCACACAAAGACAGAGGAAAAGACCTGAGTGTGGACATGCACAGCAGATGGAGTTTAGAACTGGGACTACAAATGAAAATTAGCCCCCATTGTATTTGACTTTGAAGGAGTCAAGCTAATTAATAAGCACTATCCAATCTTAAATAAACTGTCATTGGCAGCTGTTCGCACACACCAACCGGAGATAAAACACTCTTACTTACTTTAGGAATGGAGTATCCCATCAGCTCTGTGTCTCTAGTGGTTGCGTGGAAAACACTGAGTGGGACAGCGTTCGCTATTCTCTGACTTTCATGCACCACAGCCTGACGACGCATCAGTGAGTTATGAAAATGGATGAATCATAAATATGCATCTAATTTGTGCAGATAAATTCTACCTGGACATACGGCATGTTGTGTCTGTCTTCAAAAGAAACAAAGTCCTTTCCTTTCAGAACTTGATCAATCTCCTGTTGACAGCGCTCTGCGTACGGAAAAGACATAACATTTGTCCACTCAGAAACTCACCCATCTGTACATGATCGTACCCTGGATGTGAGGCTTAGTAATGAGGTAGAGGAATGCAGTGAGCAGTGTGCTGGACGTGGTGTCTGTCCCCGCAGTGTGAAGATTGGAGACTGACATCAACAGTTCTTCATGCGAAAATGATGTGCCGTCATCAACTCTCTGTTTAAATATAGTGAAGATTCAATTATTTGTCATCCAGTCCCTACAAAGGCTCTCTATACGGAGGATTGCAAAAGTACTTGATTTGAATAGTGGAAGTACCGACACTAAACAATTACTCCGGCAAAAGTACAGCTGCAACTTGTTAACTTAAAGTACTTCATCATTTACTTAACCCTTTCCCACTCTGGTTTTATTATTTTAGTCTCCGGTCTTGGATCTTGGCGTTTGGTCACATTTGAGCCCAACCCACTCCGAATCGCTGTGATGTGATTGGCTTCAGAGTTACACTGTAGGTCAGACATCGTGAGTGACAGTAACACGACCCTAAATAGTGAGCTCTTTATTTTCAGTAAAAAGGCTGAGGCCTCATTGCTCTTCAGTCACAGACTAAGAAGTGAAGAAGGAAGTCATGGAGATTCTGCTTTAGAACATTACACTTCTGCAGGATGTAACAATAAAACATTGAAATTCAAATATTCCTTAATAATAGGTGTGAACATCCTGAAATGTGATTACAATGTCAGTTAATTATTAATTACGCTCATTCTACAAAAACAAACCCTTGTCATTTGTATCTGTTGAAGAGTCATGTTTGTCCCAGTTCCTCTGAGTCATGGTGCAGCAGGACCTATGTGGACAGATGTTACAGAAGAAGCTCATGAGATTAATTTCTTCAACACCGTTACTATAGTAACTATTTTCTCCACAGTCCTGTCCACATCTGTCATGGTCCACCATGACCCACCACGACTCAGAGAAACTGGGACACACATGACTCTAAATCAGATAATATGGATATTTTTTCAACCTTTATAAACATTAATTGTGTGATAAAAAAAAAAGGAAACGTTTTATTACAATTTTCATTTCATTTTTACAATTGCTACAAACTTTAGTTTCAGAGTTTTCCTCTTACAGCAGAAGTCTGAAGTTCTGTCTAACACAGAATCTCCATGACTTCCTTCTTCACTTCTCAGTCTGTGACTGAAGAGCAATGAGACCTCAGCCTTTTTACTGGAAACAGTCTGACCTAAATAAATATATTTGTAGCCGGCTCCATGTCTATATTGGATTGGTGCATCCCTAGTCTCTATTTCTGCTGTTTGGACCAAAGCAGCTGTGATCTCATACTTAACACTACAGCAGGTCAAACAGGTCAATATTATGTTCATGCTGCGGGTGCGTACCTATGTTCCCCGGGTCCTATGTTCCCCGGGTGCGATGTTTTTTTTCCGTAGGTGAGTTGGTACTTCACCCAATCACAAGTCATGAGAGTGAAATGTCATACATATATCAATCAGCTAGGTGACTTTAACAAAGGGAACCTCAGCCAGGAATTACCCAAATACAGGCAGTTTATTAAATGCCCCACCAGAGAGGAGAACACTCTGGATCACTGTTACACCACCATAAGCAACGCATACCACGCTGTTCCCCGCGCTGCACTCGGATTTTCAGACCACGTGATGGTCCACTTAATCCCCTCATACAGACAAAAGCTCAAACTTGCTAAACCGGTAGTGTGCATATCAAAGAGGTACACTCCTGAAGCTGTAGAGGAACTGTGCTCATGTTTGGAGACTACAGACTGGGAGGTATTTGGGACTGCTTCCATCAACCTGGATGAATACACGGACATTGTGACTTCATATATCCAGTTCAATGAGGAGCGCATCATACCAACGCGCACCAGGGTCTGTTATGAGAATGATAAGCCCTGGTTCACACCCAAACTCCGGCAGCTTCGCAAGGATAAAGAGGTGGCACACAGAAACAGGGACAGAGACCGATACAGACAGGCAAAATACCACTTTAGAAGGGAAGTGGGAAATGCCAAATCTGTATATTCAGCCCGTCTCCAACAGCAATCCTCCTCAAACGACCCAGGAGCAGTGTGGAGGGGGCTTAAGGCCATCACGAACTATAAGTCCAAGGCCCCCCGGACTCTGAACGACCTGTCCCTCGCCCAGGGCCTGAATACACACTACTCCCGCCATGAACGCCCATCAGCTTATCACACTCCAGAGCCTCCAGAGGACCCAGCCACCTCTGCCATCCCCCCACCACCACCACCACCATCAACGACCCCAGCACTACATCACAGGCCTCCACAGACCCTTCCCTTCCCCCTGCTCTATCCATCCAAGAAGAGGAAGTGCGCCGCCAGTTCCTGAAACTGAAACTGCGGAAGGCCCCCGGGCCGGATGGTGTCTCCCCCTCCACCCTGAGACACTGCGCGGATCAGCTGGCTCCCGTCTTCACAGACATTTTCAACACCTCCCTGGAGTCCTGCTTCAAAACATCCACCATCGTTCCTGTCCCTAAGAAACCACGCATCACAGGACTTAATGACTACAGGCCGGTGGCACTGACGTCTGTGGTCATGAAGTCTTTTGAGCCCTTGTTCCTGCCTCACCTCAAGGACATCACCGCCCCCCTCCTGGACCTGCTGCAGTTCGCCTACAGAGCCAACAGGTCTGTGGATGACAAAGTCAATCTGGCCCTCCACTTCACCCTGGATCATCTGGACTCACCAGGAACCTACGCCAGGATCCTGTTTGTGGACTTCAGCTCTGCCTTCAACACCATCCTCCCTGGACTGCTACGAGACAATCTCTACCAGCTCAGCGTGCCCGACTCCCTCTGCAGGTGGATCACTGACTTCCTGACGGACCGGAGACAGAACGTGCGGCTGGGGAAGATCGTCTCGGACACTCGGACTACAAACACTGGGACTCCTCAGGGCTGTGTACTTTCCCCCTGGCTCTTCTCCCTGTATACAAACTGCTGCACCTCCAGTCACCAGTCCGTTAAACTGATCAAGTTTGCGGACGACAACACTCTCATCGGGCTCATCTCGGACGGTGATGAGTCCGCCTACAGGAGAGAGGTGGAACGGCTGGCGTCCTGGTACAGCCACAACAACCTGGAGCTGAACGCCCAGAAGACAGTGGAGATGATCGTGGACTTCAGGAAAGACACAGCCGCACCATCCCCCATCGCCCTGACAGACTCTTCCACCCCCATTTCCATTGTGGACTCCTTCCGTTTCCTGGGCACCACCATCACCCAGGACCTCAAATGGGAGCCGACCATCAGCTCCCTCATCAAGAAGGCCCAGCAGAGGATGTTCTTCCTGCGGCAGCTGAGGAAACTCAAGCTGCCAACCAAGATGCTGGTGCAGTTCTACACGGCCATCATCGAGTCCATCCTCACCTCCTCCATCACTGTGTGGTCCATCCTCACCTCCTCCATCACCGTGTGGTTTCCCGGCGCTACAGAACGGGACAAGCACCGACTGCAGCGCATTGTGCGTGCTGCAGAGAAGGTGATTGGCTGTGAGCTCCCATCCCTCCAGGACCTGTTCACCTCCAGGACCCGGAGGCGTGTGGGTCGGATCACAGCTGACCCTTCTCACCCTGGACACGGACTATTCACCCCTCTCCCCTCAGGCAGGAGGCTACGGTCTATCCAGACCCATACCTCCCGCCACTTGAACAGTTTTTTCCCTCCGCCATCAGACTCATGAACAATAACAAGTCTCTGTAGCTCAGTCACAAACTCATGGATGTTTCTGCTCTGTTGCTCTGTGTGGTGTGTCCACACTTAGACCCGCTGCTATCACTTTATAACACTTAATATCACTTTATATGCCTACACATCTGTAAATACAATCCCGCTGTTGTTCATTGTCAAATTGTTGTTGTCTTACCATATGTCACTTTATTTTATCTTATTTATTTAATATAATATTTAATATCTGTGTTATATGTTCTATGTCGCACGTTTGCACCAAGACAAATTCCTAGTTTGTAAACCTTGTTCACAAACCTTGGCAATAAACCTATTCTGATCTGATCTGATCTGAGCTGACCCTGACCCTGCCCTGGCCACTAACCTTAAGGATAGTGGGCTGGTGCCTAATCTTAATCAATAGAAGTGGGGGAACCTAGGTACTGGGGAACATAGGTACCGGGGAACATAGGGCTGACCCCCATGCTGCCTATACCCCACACAGCTGCAGTATAGGAGCACGAGGACACGCACGCGGTTCAGCTCGTGTTGGTTTCCTGTCACCTCCGCGCACCTGAGTGAAGCTGGTCCCCCTTTAAATGTAAATGTATATCTAAAATATATATCAGTATTTTTCATGAATATGTCAGTACTACATTTGCGCTTTTTTTAATTACGATTTTTATTTTCGAATCGAAACTGGGACCTTCTAGCTGTGAAGCCAAGCGCTAACCACTGCACCACCGTGCTGATTTATGCTGTATAAAATTCAGTTTGTGCAGTTATGATTTTTGAGAAATTTAGATTTTTTTTTGCATGCAGTGTGTGTTGTGTGTGCTGATACGCTCAGAAAAGGACATGCGTGGACACTTAGAGGCTCTAAAGTTTTTTATAAATTTGAGTATGATGAGGGGCCAGCACTGGGCCTTCTGGTCCCCTTTGCTCTGTCTCTGCTCACACCAGTGCTTAATTTGATCCCCCGTTTGGGGGAACGCATTCCCCCAATTCTCTGTTTTTCAGGGTAAAGGATCCGGGAAATATTTAGGAGGATCCGGCAAAGAGTTGATTGGATATAATGGTGTTTAATGAGAGTGTTCCGGCAAATGTTTTGGCCTGTTCCCCGAATACATAACATCAGACGAAAAGTGTTCCTGAAAATACAAATTTACAAATTAAGCACTGGCTCACACCCTACTTAAGACTGGTCACCTGGAGCCCTTCAGCAATTTGCCTGATGAAGGTCTCAGGACCGAAACATTGACTATATCCTTATAAACTACTTTTGCAAGGTTGGTAGTGTGCGGGAAGTAATTTTTATTATTGTACACTGGGATTTTCCCTCATCTCCTACGCACCTGCCTCAAGTAATTGATGTGCGAAGTTTCTCTTCTAAAAACTCTGTCTGTGCTCTGAAATTAACATGGCAAGGCCATCCGTCGCTGAAGCAAAACCAAAACTGCCCTCTGGCACACATGCCAACGAGACGAGCACACGGCTGTGTCAGGGGAAAGACAACACAGCACGTGGTTCTAAAAAAAGTAACAAGCCTGTTTTGAAAATGTAAAGAGTAGAAAGTACAGATAGTTAGGAGCAAAAGTGTTACTTCCCACCTCTGCAGATAACCCACCTTATCCATTTCATCCAGGTAGCAGTCCACAAAATCCCGAGGCTGCCCTGGCACTTTGGTCTTCTTATGCTCATTTATTATAGTGGAAGTCATGACATCTAATTTCTAAGACACAAAAACACAAGACGCAATGAATCACAAATATTTGGAATAACTGGCTTTACATAAAAAATGTTGGGTTTATTGGAGAAACTGACCTCAACTATCTGAAAACCTTTGGTGAAAGGTAAAGGCAAGGAGCGCACCCAATGAAAAGAATTATAGACCTGCAAGAAAAAACAATGACCAACACAATACACCAATGTGTGTATTATTTCCAAATAAATAAATAGAAATGGAGACTTACAAAAGCCCAGGGTCCGTTCATTTGTTTCATTATTGCAGCGATACCGGCCACATACTTTTTCATGAACTCATCATCGTAGTCAAATCGTTTCCCGAACAAAACCAGGCAGAGCACATTAGAGGCAATGTTGTGAAACATTACTTGAGCCTTTAGAGACTTTCCTAAGCAGCAACAAATATACAAGTTGAAGAAGTCAATGCAGCAGCTGTAAATTTGACCAATGCCTTTGTAGTTCTTCTTGGCACTTAAGTGGCAACTATATGAAGAAGAAATCAGTTTACCTGTGTTCTGCTCCAGATTATTGATGGTGATTTGTAGCTCTCCCAGAATCCTCTGCTCCATAGACTGTTTGCCCAAACCAAAGTTTCTCATGGTCATTAAAGAGAAGCGACGGTGCTCTTTCCATTTATGGCCATAATCAGCCATAATTACACCTGCATGTACATATTATAGTATCAGTAGATAATATGGACTTGGAAAACAACAAAAAATTTTAAATCAACAGTTACCTCTATCCTGTACAATCGCATTGGCGTACATGTCCTGAGGTCGTCCTGCAAAGTCCACAGCCTTGTTCACCAGAGCCTCCTTTAGAGCCTTGGCCCCACTCACCACCACCGCAGCTCTGTGTCCTATGTACAGGCTGTAGACGTTTCCATAAGTCCTCCTCAACTGGAAAAAAGACAAAGTAAATACACTGGTCTAAATGAAGTGCTGAATTTGTACCTTTAATGGTCCAATGGCTCGTCACTGGGGCAGTACCTTAAAGGATACACCCATTGTACCCCTTAAAGAGGATACATTTCGACCAAATCGAATGGTCGTACCTGTTTTACACTTTGAAACGTTTTGGATTTGGTGACCATTTTATCAAGTGGGTCAAGATAATCTACTCACACCCTGTGTCCAATATTCTTAGTAATTCCGACAAATCTGATCCAATTAAACTACAACGTGGAGTTCGACAAGGAGATTCACTTTCGCCTTTATTGTTCAATTTGGCTATGCAACCGTTAGCAATAGGGATCAGGGCCCATCCTAAGATTTGCGGGGTACAATTTGGCAAAACGGAAAGTCTTGTTAACTTGTACGCGGATGACTTGCTGCTCTGCCTATCAGATCCAATAACCTCAATTCCTGTACGTCTGACATATATTGATTCATTCAGTGCAATATCAGGATATTCAATTAATTGGGACAAGAGTGAATTTATGTCATTGTCAAATAACTTAAGTTTTACATTTCTGAATTCCCTCCCTTTTAAAATTATTACCAATTATTTTACTTACCTTGGTTTAAAAATAGCCAGAAGTCCTAAACAACTACTGAGTCTTAATTTCCTAGACATGATAGAAAAGATTAAAACCAACATTAGGAACTGGTCTTTACTGCCTCTTTCAATGGTGGGTCGCGTCAATGCAATAAAAATGGTGGTACTGCCGAGGCTTCTATTTGTTTCAAAATCTACCCATATATGTACCCAATTCTTTCTTTAAACAGTTGGACTCCATAATTTTTCCATTCGTTTGGTTTAATAAGCCCGCACGTATCTCAAAAGCACACATTTGTAAACCAGTGTGCATGGGAGGACTTGGTTTGCCTGTTTTTAGGCACTATTATTGGGCTGCTAACGCAAGAGCACTTGTTTTTTGGCAACTAGGTCCCTCTGATGATATTCAGTCTGCTACGGTTCCAAATTGGGTGAAAATTGAATCGGTAAGTGCCCAATCTAATCTTTCTACCCTGCTCCACTCTGGGCATCAAGAGTCAATCAAATTACCTAAAAACTACCTACTTAACCAGTCCCTTAGAATTTTAAATCAAATAAAGAAAAAACTAGGACTGACCAATATATCAATTTATACCCCTCTGGTCAATAATCATTTTTTTACGCCCTCCCTTACTGACCAGACCTTTCAAGATTGGAGAAGGAAAGGACTGGGCTGCATTGACAATTTCTATATAGACAATAAATTAGCCTCTTTTTTTCAATTGCAGTCAAAATATTCTCTTCCACACTCCATTTCTTTAGGTATCTAGAAGTTCGACATTTTTTACAACAAAATATTCCAAATCATACCACTAGACCAAACAACATTTTCTTCATGATCTTCTTCAATCTAACCCAATCTCTAAACAACTGATAACACGTTTTGTAAAGGTGTTTACTGAGCCAGCGCTGGCTGACCACATCAGAGAGGCCTGGTCTGAAGACCTTGGTATACCTATAACCGAAGACTTATGGATGGAGGCACTCAAAAATATATCGCGCTGTTCCATTAACTCAAGATAAAGGCTAATTCAATTTAAGGTAATCCATAGGTTGCATTATTCCAAGGTCAAATTGAACAAAATGTTTGGCTCTTTTTAGTGATGTGTGACCGATGTAATGTGTCTGTTGGTTCACTAGCTCACCTGTTTTGGTATTGCCCTGTCTTACGAATATTTTGGTCAGACATATTCCAGTGGTTTCAAACAAACTACAGGGTGGAGATAGTCCCTGATCCCCTCATAGCAGTATTGGGCTGCGTCAACGGCTTCGGATCACTTCCTCACCATGTAAAATGCATTCTAATGATTGGCATGGTTGCAGCAAAAAAACTAATCCTCTGCAATTGGAAATCACCAGCTTCTCCATCAGTAAACGAGTGGTTCAACGAAATGACTTTAGTGGCCAAGCTCGAACGCGTTCGCTGTGAGCAAAATGAAGGATTAGAAGATTATAACACCATGTGGTCCCCATTTGTTCATTTTTTGAGCAACCAAGGACGATAAAACAACTTGTGAGATATGGACTATGTATTCATAACAACTTCTGTACATGCGGATCTGGTTACTAGCAACTCCTTTATCTTTTTTATTTTATATTTTTTTATTTATGTGTAGGTATATGTACGTGTATGTACATGTTTGTTTATATGTGTATATGCATGTATGTATGTATGTATATATATATGTGTATATGTATGTGTATGTGTGTATATATGTATATGTATGTATGTATGTATGTGTAGGTGTGTCTATGCGTGTATGTATGTATGTACGTGTATATATATTTATATATATTTTTTTACTTCATCGCTCCTGTGTTTTCTTACCATAAATTTGATGTAATAGCTTGGCTATTAACCTAAGACGCCTACACAGGTGCCCTTACCTTTTTGATTATAGGTTTGGTACTGTGGTGATGGGTATGTGTATTTGATTTTGTCTTGTTTATTTTGGAAGAAAACTGCATAAATAAATATAAAAATAAAAAATAAAAAAAAAAGAGGATACATTTTAGTACCTTTACATTTTGTACGCTATGAGAGCAAATGTGTACCCCTGGGGACAACAATGGACCTCAATGTATTGGGACAAAAACGTACCTTTAGTAAAAGGGACAAATACGTACATTTTAGGGTACTTCCCCATTATACCTTTATGGGGACATATTCGTACTTCTATATATTGGGACAAAAATGTTCCTTTAGAAAAAGCTTCAAAATTGGTCATTGGGTACTGCCCCATGGTACCTTTTTAGAGACATATCTGTACACAAACTTTGTACCTTAAGTGAACATACTTGTACTGATGACTAGGGCTGGGCTAGTTTGGATTTTTTTCTTAATAAAACAATCAACAAATTCACACGGTTTTGCGATATACCGCTATACACAGCGGAAACCATAAAAAAAATCCATAAAAAGACAACATTTGCATTTTTTCTTACTGTCTGACATGAAACCAGATTTAAACTTTTTTTATTTTTTAGGTCAATTAGAATTTGTTTTAATCATTTCTATTTTTCAAATGCCAGAAAAAAAAATAGAATAGAAAAATAGAATTTTCTACACTATTTTGTATTACTTTTTTCACGCACTTTTTTTTTTCCGCACTTTGCACCATATTTTCTCCCTCAAACTTCGATTAGGTTTTTTTTTTTTCCAGGGGTCTTAGTTTTTTTAATTTGGAATGTATTTATGGCGATTGCAGTGATTGATGGTATCTGACAAACTGAAAATGTGTTTTTTTTACACGGTCCGCTTTCAGTTTTAGTTGACATTATACAGACAAATTAATATAAATTTGTGTCACTCTTTGTGCAAACTGAAGCATATTTCCGTTTGTTAAAAATATATAGGCTACATTTTACTACAGGCTGCGGCTGTGCTGCAAAAAAATCAGCAAAGGTTATCCAAGTACTTTGGATAACCTTTGACTCCTCACTTCTCTAGATATTTTTCACCAGGTTTTCTTAAAGGAGATAAAAAAAAGTTGACCATTTTCCCATTACAATAGAATAGGACGTTCTGGTTATCGCTACGGCAACACCATGCAAATTATGGCATGGGTGTGATTGACTTTATTGATCGGAACGACCAAATGGAATTTTGTGCCAAATTATTTTAATTTTCGTAAAACTAAAATGTGTACTCTCCATGTAATTCCTATAGGGGGATATTTTGCCAAATGAAAGTGTTTAGTACTGGGACTTTAACAACTGATAATGATAAAAAACAGGGTTCATATGTGTGAAAGGGAGCCATTTTTTGTTCGTGGAAAATTGCAAAATACTTGCAAAATACTTCGTACATATAAAAAACGCAAAACTTAGAAAAGTAATTTGGATAACTTTTGAAGTTCTACTTCTCAAGATTATTTTCTTTGGTCGTTTTGCGTGACTGAGCGCAAAGACCAGACAGGTACGTATCAAGTCGTCTAAGCTCAGGTAAGAACATATCTCAGTGTGGAAAAACGGTGGCCTGTTCCTTTAAAGCGAGAGCAGTCTTATAGTGTGTGGGTCTGCATCTGTGTAAAAATACATTCAATGAGATTATTCTTATTTTTTATCACATTTAAGAGCCATTTGAAACACAGGTTTAAGTACTTTCTACATATCAAACTTTTTTTATGATTGCGCTCTACTCTAAGTATTTTTCTTTCCTGCTTTGTTTAACACTTCAGGTACTGCTAAATTATAATATTTTTCTCCTAATTTGGACCTGATTTATTTCCAATTGGCTCATGAAATTATTATATAGGATGAAAAATGTAAATATAAACCAAAATGTACAATAAGCATTTCATAAATGAGCTAATGCGTGTTTGTTGGTCACAGGCTGTTGGTTAGATTTGGCTGTAGCTGTGGTGTGACAGATCAACGTAGATCAAGACGCACCACACGCCGCGCACCAAACCAGGAAATCAACCAATAATTCCTTTGGAATCATCCCATCGGAGGAACTTTGCTTGTGGTTCTTAGACCAAGGCTTCATCTACTTCACACCGATGAAGAACAAAAGGACCTAGCTGTTTAGAGTTTCTCCACGACGCTTTGTGTGGACTTTGTGGTTGAGCCGCCCGAACAGTGTACCACACATGGAAATGTGAAAACAATCCTTCGGATGGGCAGTATAAGGGCTTCTTGATATAGTAAGCAAGTTCAAATTGTTATTACACTATACTTTACAAGTGACATCAATATGAGGATGAAAAATGACACGCTCAAGCTATGTTTACGTGTTATGATTAGGGATGGGACAGTATGAGATTTCAAATCAAATCAAATCAAACTTTATTTATAGAGCGCTTTTCATACAAAATGTAACACAAAGTGCTTTACAGTGCTTAAAAATCATTAAAAATAATAAAAATCGTCCCCACCAGTAAATATACATAAATAACTACAACCCCACCACCCACCACCCGCACACACAGACACACAGACGTACAGACAGCCCAGCAGTTAAAAGTCTTAAATAAAAATGGACATAGAGTTGAGTACGTAAGGCTGGGTACAGATGGACCGAAAGAGGAAACATCATCCAAGGAGCCGTCTGCACCAGGAGCAGCCCATCGCCCACAGCCACAGAGCGCCAACCCAGGGGGCCCGGAGTAGGTGTAGGAGAGACGTCCTACCTCCATCCAGGCACCCCCAGGAGAGCGCCCGCACGGCCACAGCCAACCAGCACTCCCGGGGCAGAGGGCTCCCTCAGAGGAACCACTAGGAGAACATAAAAAATAAATGAATAAAATAAATAAAAATAAATAAATAAATATTTAATAAGAGATACATTAAAAACAGCTAAAACTGTGCGTGAAATAGCACAGGATAAAAGAGGGAAAATAAAGAAATAATAGAACTAAAACCGGTAAATAAGGTTAATATAAGTAAATATTAATTAAAAGCTAAACTAAAAAGGTGGGTCTTGAGCCTGCTCTTAAAAACATGAACGTTCTCTGCGGTCCTGAGCTCCTCTGGCAGGTCGTTCCAGAGGCGAGGGCCATAGTATTGGAAAGACGCCTCGCCGTGAGTCTTTCTGTTGACTTTAGGAATAACTAGGAGACCCCTGCCAGAGGAGCGAAGGGACCGCGAAGGCTCATATGGTAAAATCAATTCTGAAAGATAAGAAGGACCAAGACCATTAAGACATTTAAAAACCATTAAAAGAACTTTAAAATGGATCCTGAAACACACGGGGAGCCAATGCAGTGACTCTAAAACCGGTGTAATGTGGTCCCGCCTCCTGGTCTTCGTCAGGACACGAGCTGCTGAATTTTGTAAAAGTTGTAAACCTGAGATACTCTTTTTGGGAAGACCAGAAAGCAGGGCATTACAGTAGTCGATACGACTGGTGATAAAAGCATGCATTAGCGTCTCCGTGTTGGCCCGAGAGAGAATGGGGCGGACTCTGGCTATGTTCTTTAGATGGTAAAAACCTATCTTTGTGATATTCTTAATGTGTGGAATTAAAGTCAGCTCAGAGTCAAAAATCACACCCAGGTTCTTCACCTGTGAGGAAGGATTAAAAGACAATGACTGTAGTTTGGGTAAAAGTTTCTCTCTCTGGGCCTGAGGACCGATGACTAAAACTTCAGTTTTGTCCTGGTTAAGCTGGAGAAAGTTTTCTGCCATCCAGGATTTGATATCTAAAATGCAGTTAAAAAGTGCATCCATTGGCCTGGTGTCCTCAGGAGACATGGAGATGTACAACTGTGTATCGTCAGCGTAACTATGAAAGTTGACTCCATGTCTCCTGATGACATCACCAAGAGGGAGCATATACAGGTTAAAAAGCACTGGGCCTAAAATCGAACCTTGAGGCACACCACATGTAATATTATGGACCTTGGAGGAGCAGGTATCCACACTCACCATGAATGTCCTGTCTGTGAGGTAGGATGTAAACCATTTGTGGACAGCACCAGAGAGGCCGATGTGTTTTAAACGAGTTAAAAGAATAGTATGGTCGACTGTATCAAAGGCAGCGCTCAGATCCAGTAGAACCAACACTGTCAACCTTTTGGAATCATAATTTAATCTAAAATCGTTTAAAATCTTTAAAAGGGCTGTCTCGGTGCTGTGGTTTACCCTAAAGCCAGACTGAGATTTCTCAAGGACGTCATGTGCATTTATAAAGTCGCTAAGTTGGGTAAAAACAAGTTTTTCTAAGATTTTGCTTAAAAATGGTAAGTTGGATACCGGTCTAAAGTTGTTAAAATCATTACGGTCCAAATTGCTCTTCTTCAGCAGAGGCCTCACCACCGCCCCCTTAAAGGCAGCAGGGAAGACCCCCGTCTGAAGGGAGCAATTCATCATGTGTAAAAGCTCGTCTCTAAGAGATCCATAGAAAGTTTTAAAAAACGGGGTTGGGACCGGGTCTAAAGGACATGTGGTGGGCCTCACTGAGGAGAAAACTTTATCAAGCATCTCAGCATTAACCTGGACAAAACTGTGCAGTGTTTCCTCTGGAACAAGTAGACAACCAGATGTATTTAAAACCGTGTTACTTTGAGTAGATAAAATATTACATCTGATAGTGTCTATCTTTCCCCTGAAGTGGTCTGCAAACGCCTCGCAAAGGGAGTCACTTGGAGTAAAATTGGTCTTGTTAAAATCAGGATTGATTAGATGTTCTATTGTAGAGAAGAGTACCTTGGGATTGTTTTTATTATTGTTGATAATTTTTGAGAAGTAGTTGTTTCTTGTGTTTCTTACTGTGTTATTGTAGGTTGATTGTTGTTCACGGAAGATTTGGTAGTTTATGGTAATTTTGTTTTTTCTCCATTTTCTCTCTGCCACCCTGCATTGTCTTTTGAGTTGTTTAATTTCCTCATTCCTCCATGGAGTAATTGGTTTTGTAGGGAGTTTCTTGGATTTTAAAGGAGCGATAGAATCAAGCGCTGACTTGAGTTTGCTATTAAAATTTTCAAAAATAAAATCACAGGGGGCAGGTAGAACAATAGGAGAATATTTCTCTAAAACATCAATAAAATTTGCAGCCACTTCAGGGGTGAGATGACGTTTCCTCACAGCTCTTACCGAGGTCTCCCGCTGGGTAAAACTGGTGATATTAAAAAACACACAGTAATGGTCAGAAACAGCCAAGTCAATGACAGAAGACACAGCTGTGGACAGGCCATACGTGATGACCAGGTCCAGACTGTGTCCTCTGTCGTGAGTTGGCTGTGTGACGTGTTGGGTAAAATCCATATAATTAAGAACATTTAAAAAATCCCTAGCAACAGGGTCTAAAAGATTATCTATGTGTAGATTAAAATCACCAGTTAAAAGAATCATATTAAAAGAGCTATGTAAAAGTGATAAAAACTCAGAAAATTCCTTAACAAAAAGAGGGCATTTTTTGGGGGGTCTGTAAATAGTGACACATAAAATGGGGGGATTGCTAAAAACAACTGCATGGTGCTCAAAAGTGGGGAATGGATCAAATAAAATAGGTTTGGTGGCAATAGTGTTTGTACATATGGAAGCAGTGCCACCTCCCCTTTTCCCATTCCTTATTGAAAAGGTGCTGCTAAAATTAGGTGGGGAGGCCTCAGCAAGAACCGCGGTCGCATCTGTACCCAGCCAGGTTTCAGTTAAAAACAAACAATCAAGATTATTATCTAAAATCAGGTCATTCACAATAAAAGACTTCTTCTGCAGAGAGCGGACATTTAAAAGAGCCATGTTTATTGTGGTTTGAGATGGATTAGCTGTGGACTGTGGGGGGGCTTTGGGGAGGGGTTTTAAAACGTTAATATGGACAGGATAATTCCTGTCCATATTAACGGGATAATTGCATGGAGGGTTGTGTTGTGTCCGCTCTCTGCTAGTGATGACAGGGATGGTTTGTGAGGGGGGCGTGGAAACGATAGGAGGGGGAGTGTTGGCGGAGGCTGCACCTGCGCGTGATTGACTGGAGGCAAACCGTCAATCACGCGCAGGTGCGGAGTGGACTGCCAGGGTCATGTTCTTTGTGAGCAGACGGCTGCCCCTCAGGTTCAGATGTAAGCCGTCGACTCGGAAATGAGAGGGTCGGTCCATAAAAAGGCTAAAATTGTCAATAAAAGAGGTTAGAGGTCTACATACGGATTTAAGCCAGCAGTTCAGATGGAAGGTCCTGCTAAAATGTTCATCGCCACGATTCAGCGTGGGGAGGGGGCCCGAGATGAACACAGACACACCTTTAAAAATCCATGGTCTCAGAACGCTGAGGAGTTCTTTAAAATCCAGTTTTGTACGCTCCGATTGTCTTTTCGATACGTCATTTGTACCCACGTGGACGATCACTCTATGGACGGATGGGTGCATGGACTGAAAAATGCCTGGGAGTTTTTGTGTTATCCTGGAAACTGTAGCACCTGGGAAGCAGTGGGTTGCGGCGTTATAAAAACGGACGTTTCTGATAATGGAGTCTCCTATTTTCCACGATAACCTTGACAAAAAATACCACGATATCACGGTATACCGTGAAATTGCGTTGTTTTATATTTAAAAAGTAAAAACAGTAAAAATTGTTTTCACATTTCCATGTGTGTGGTATGTTTGGCGTAAACGCAACACAGCTCATCACCCTGAACACACCATCCCCACTGTCAAACATGGTGGTGGCAGCATCATGGTTTGGGCCTGCTTTTCTTCAGCAGGGACGGGGAAGATGGTTCAAATTGATGGGAAGATGGATGGAGCCAAATACAGGACCATTCTGGAAGAAAACCTGATGGAGTCTGCAAAAGACCTGAGACTGGGACGGAGATTTGCCTTCCAACAAGACAATGATCCAAAACATAAAGCAACATCTACAATAGAGTGGTTCACAAATAAACATATCCAGGTGTTAGAATGGCCAAGTCAAAGTCCAGACCTGAATCCAATCGAGAATCTGTGGAAAGAACTGAAAACTGCTGTTCACAAACGCTGTCCATCTAACTTCACTGAGCTCCAGCTGTTTTGCAAATATTTCAGTCTCTCAATGTGCAAAACTGATAGAGACAAACCCCAAGGACTTACAGCAGTAATCGCAGCAAAAGGTGGCGCTACAAAGTATTAACTTAAGGGGGCTTAATAATTTTGCACGCCCAATTTTTCAGTTTTTTATTTGTTAAAAATGTTTGAAATATCCAATAAATTTCGTTTCAGTTCATGATTGTGTCCCACTTGTTGTTGGTTCTTCACAAAAAATTACAGTTTTATATCTTTATGTTTGAAGCCTGAAATGTGGCAAAAGGTTGAAAAGTTCAAGGGGGCCGAATACTTTCGCAAGGCACTGTACATGTTACAGTTTAGTTAATGTAACAGCCCACCAGTTTCCCTTTGAGTGCAGTGTAGATAAGATTGAATTATTGATGCTATGATAACACATGTATCCACTGTCTGAAACGTTGTCCTGAACAGTGTTGGGGAGAATACTTTGAAATTGTATTTATTTACAGAATATTTACTCGCCTTAAAATGTATTTAGTAACGTATTCTGTTACGTTGTCCAATCCGAGTATTCTGAATACACGTTGAATTGCAAACTAGCCCTATTCATGCGTAAAAGCGACGTATGACTAAGAAGATGCTTTAGGCTGTACTTGTTACAAACGTATTTACCACTAATTTGGAAAGCAAAAAAAAGCACGTCGAAAATGCCCACAGCCCAGAAGGACAGAGCTAAACTTTTCCCCGGCAGATTTGATCTTTATTTTTTTTCTTATTAATGTTATGATAATGAAACTGACATTTTATGATTGAGAACTGTGCTGCATTCCTTTGATTTTTGGAAAGCAATTCCTATTCTCAATAAAATGAGTAGGCATATTTTTAAATACGTATTCAAAATACTGTTCAGTATTACCCACTGAAATCATCTATTAACTGAAATGCACAGTCACCTACAAGGTCCGTGTACTTTTGCGTTCATTGTTTTTTTCGATTTTAAAAGCAATATGCAAAATCCAAAATTGCGTTTTTACATATCGTACATACTGTGGTACGACATTTATTTGTCTATATAAAACATTTACGTGAGAATAGACACTGCCAACAAAGAAAATACAACAATTAACCTTTATTAATTACGTTGAATTTTTTGTGTCAACTTGAATACACGGAAGTGAAACTGTCCTGATTAGGAGAATAGTGCTAATTAAACATTAGTAGAACTGAGGCTAACAGATCAATTCCAAACACTATTGACCAGTGATCAGCCTCTGGTCTTTGCTCTGCACACGTTCACAAACACTTGGTGGACTCTGGTCATGTGAAATGCTGTTTATGCAAGGTTAGGCCAGGAGATCATCTGCCAAATGTGCTCAGTGTGTTCTGTGGACACAGCGCGTACTTCAGACTCGGTGTGCGTGAACAATACAAGACAGGTTCACACACAAAACTCAAAAAAATTAGAATATTGGGAAAAAGTTTATTTATCTGTAATTCAGTTTAAAATGTGAAACTAATATATGATATAGACTCATGCCATGCAAAGTGACATATGTCAAGCCTTTGTTTTAAGAATCTGACATCTGAAGCCCATGTCCAGGATCCGTCTGTGTGTGGAGGCTCTTGATGCTCTGACTCCAGCCTCAGTCCACTCCTCGTGAAGGTCCCCCACACTTTTGAATTGCCTTTTCCTGACAGTCCTCTCCAGACCTTTTTCTGAAATGTTCATGTTGTGGTTTTTACAAGCTGTAAGCCAAAACAAAGGCTTGACATATGTCACTTTGCATGCCATGAGTCTATATCATATATTAGTTGCAAAAATGTGTTGCAAAAATGCAACAAAATTGCAAATAAAAGCGACAAAAAAAAGTGACGACAACGCCGCAACACATCTTAAAATCTTAGATCAGTGTTGTAGGTCTTAGCTTTCAAATGTGTTTGTTTACAGTATGTGTTTGTTTATGTGTTTATTTGAGCAGCAAACACTTTTTTTGATTTGGGTAAAGCTGAACTGGAGAAAATGCACTCTGTTACAGTGGGGGTTAAGAGATTAAAATCGACAATATAATAAAACGCAAAAGTACACGGACCCAACAAGTATACGTTTACCTTTTCAAGGGACTTCAAAGGGTTGTCCACACTCAAGTTGAGTACATTTCCAAAAAATGGCAGCGCGGTGGGTCCAGGAGGGAAGTTTCTGGGTCTTCGAGATCTGAACTGAAGGAAGAAGAAGCAGAGACATGCCCACAGCAGCAGCACAGACACGAACATGGTGAGAGAAATGAGGGAATGGAGAAACCTTAGCCTAAATACATTATGGGATAAAGGGTACTGAGTACCCAGGGCCCAGAGTAGGGTAGGGGCCCTCAAAAGTGCTGCAAAAAGCGTTCTGTATTCCACTTTCTAAATTTTCTCATAATTGATACTATAAGAATTGAACACAACCGGGGGGAAATACAATAATTGCTGGACAGAATTTTGCAGAAATAGTAATGATGGATGAATCTCAGGGCCCTGACACCCCTTTAAAAATGTGCCAAATGGTTCAGCCCACACACCCGGGGTTCAGGACTGTGCACTTCAACTCAACAGTGACTTTGATGAGGTGGCTCTGCAATGCAATGACACAGAGCTAGGAAAGAGAAATATTAGTCTTGGTTTGCTCTTATGTGCTTTCTTCTCATGAAGTGAGGCGAGTCCCTCTGCCTGCTGAGAAGTGGAAGGTGCAGAGCCAGAGACAAAGCTCCTTCTCGCCTTTAACCTCTAAAGTTTCTCTTTCCTTACATATTAATTATGTAGTGATTATTTGTCAACAAAAAAGGTAACTCAACACTGTGACATAAGCAAACTTAGGACTTAACTCAAATAAACACTTAGACGCACCAGATTAGAAGGCAAACAGCAAGGTATCATATGCAAGGCTACTTGCTGCCACTCCTACTGTACTGGTAAAAAAACCATGAGCCCACCCAGGTGCGTGCTGGACTGTGTGCGTTACTCCCCTATATCCCCTAGGTGCGCAATGATAGAATAACCAAACAAAATAAAACAAAAAGTAAACTAATTAAAATAAACGTAGCATATTGAAGAATATATTATAAAAAGAAAACATACTTAAGAAACCAAAAATAGTGTACTAGAAAATGCACAACTCAAAATGTGTAACTAATAAACAAAAAGTGAACCGTTAGCTCATGTTATCTCAGCTCCTGTTACCTCCTGTTATCTCAGCTCCCGTTATTTCACGTTATCTCAGCTCCTGTTAGCTCATGATGGCTGTTCCCGTAAGCTTATGTTACCCCGGCTCCCGTTAGCTCATGTTATCTCGGCTCCCGTTAGCTCATGTTAACTCAGCTCCCGTTAGCTCATGTTATCTCGGCTCCTGTTAGCTAATGCTAGCCCAGCTCCTGTTAGCTCATGCTAGCTCGGCTCCCATTAACTAGTGCTATCTCTGCTCCTTTTAGCTCATGCTATCTTAGCTCCTGTTAGCTCATGCTAACTCAGCTTCTGTCAGCTCATGCTATCTCAGTTTCTGTTAGCTCATGCTATCTCAGCTCATGCTAACTCAGTTTTGCTAACTCAGCTTCTGCTGGCTCACGCTAACTCAGCTCCTGCTGGCTCATGCTAACTCAGCTCCTGCTGTCTCATGCTAACTCAGATCCTGCTGTGTCATGCTAACTCAGCTCCTGCTGTCTCATGCCAACTCAGCTTCTGCTGTCTCATGCTAACTCAGCGCATGCTATCTCATGCTAACTCAGATCCTGCTGGCTCACACTAACTCAGCTCCTGCTGGCTCATTCTAACTCAGATCCTGCTGTCTCATGCTAACTCAGCTCCTGCTGGCTCATGCTAACTCAGATCCTGCTGTCTCATGCTAACTCAGCTCCTGCTGTCTCATGCTAACTCAGCTCCTGCTGTCTCATGCCAACTCAGCTTCTGCTGTCTCATGCTAACTCAGCGCATGCTATCTCATGCTAACTCAGATCCTGCTGGCTCACACTAACTCAGCTCCTGCTGGCTCATGCTAACTCAGATCCTGCTGTCTCATGCCAACTCAGCTTCTGCTGTCTCATGCTAACTCAGCGCATGCTATCTCATGCTAACTCAGATCCTGCTGTCTCATGCCAACTCTGATCCTGCTAACTTGGTCATTCCTGCTAGCTTTTCTACTCTGTCAAGAGGAGTGCGATGCTAACATCGGTTCAAGTTCTTCCATAAACCAGCCCGATTTCGAGCGGACGCATTCAGAGATTACGGCTCTGATATTCTCCGGCACGTCAATGATTTGCATGTTCAGCGCTTAGAGGAGTCGCCGCACCATGCACGTCTCCATGTGCTACCTCTCGCCGCCCGGAGCCGCAGCACGCTCAGGAGTCGATGCTTGGAGCCAGCGCCCATGGTCCACCGATCTTCCGGCTGGAGCCAGCGCCCGTGGCCCACGCGTTCCAGTTGTCCATCCATCCATCCATTTTCTTCCTTTTTATCCGGGGCCGGGTCGCGGTGGCAGCAGTCTCAGCAGAGATGCCCAGACTTCCCGATCCATGCACACCTCCTCCAGCTGTCCTGGGGGGACCCCGAGGCGACACCAGGCCAGCTCGGAGACATAGTCCCACCAGCGTGTCCTGGGCCTTCCACGAGGCCGCCTCCCAATAAGACATGTCTGGAGCACTTCCCGAGGGAGGCGACCAGGAGGCATCCAGAACAGATGCCCTAGCCACCTCAGCTGGCTCCTTTCGACGTGGAGGAGTAGCGACTCGAGTCCGAGCTCCTCCCAGTAGCTGAGCTCCTCACCCGATCTCGGAGGGTGCGCCCAGCCACCCTGCAAAGGAAACTCATTTCGGCCGCTTGTATTCACGATCTTGTAATTTCGGTCACTACCCAAATCTCATGACCATAGGTGAGGGTGGGAACGTAGATCGATAGGTAAATCGAGAACTTTGCCTTCAGACTCAGCTCCCTCTTCACCACAACAGTCCGATACAGCGACCGCATCACTGCTGACGGCGCACCGATCCGGCTATCGATCTCACGCTCCATCCGTCCCTCACTTGTGAACATGACCCTGAGATACTTGAACTCCTCCACTTGAGGCAAGGACTCCCCACCGACCTGAAGCGGGAAAACCACCTTTTTCCGGTAGAGAACCATGGCCTCAGATTTGGAGGTGCTGATCCTCATCCTGGCAGCTTCACACTCGGCTGCCAACCGTCCCAGTGCAGCTGAAGGTCCTGATTTGATGAAGCCAACAGAACAACATTGTCTGCAAATAGCAGAGATGAGATTCTGAGGTTCCCAAACCGGACACCCTCCAGCCCCTGGCTGCGCCTAGAAATTCTGTCCATATAGGTAATGAACAGAACCGGTGACAAAGGACAGCCCTGGCGGAGACCAACACGCACCGGGAACAGGTCTGACTTACTGCCGGCAATGCGAACCAAGCTCCTGCTGCGGTCATACAGGGAACGGACAACCCTTAGCAGAGGACCCCGGACACCATACTCCCGGAGCACCCACCACAGGTAACCACGAGGGACACGGTCAAATGCTTTCTCCAGATCCACAAAACACATGTGGACTGGTTGGGGCAAACTCCCACAAACCCTCGAGCACCCGATGAAGGGTATAGAGCTGGTCCAGTGTTCCACGACCAGGACGAAAACCGCATTGTTCCTCCTCGATCCAAGGTTCAACTATCGGCCGGATCCTCCTCTCCAGCACCCTGGTGTAGACCTTACCAGGGAGGCTGAGCTCCCTCTGTAATTGGAGCACACCCTCTGATCCCCCTTCTTAAAGGGAGGGACCACTACCCTGGTCTGCCAATCCAGGGGCACTGTCCCCGACCACCACGCAATGTTGCAGAGGCGTGTCAACCAAGACAGTCCTACAACATCCAGAGACTTAAGGTACTCAGGACGAATCTCATCCACCCCCGGAGCCCTGCCACCGAGGAGCTTTCTAACCACCTCGGTGACTTCAGCTTGGGTGATGGACGAGTCCCCCTCCGAGTCCCCAGCCTCTGCTTCCTCATTGGAAGCCGTAACGGTGGGATTGAGGAGATCCTCGAAGTACTCCTTCCACCGCCAACCACATCCCCAGTCGAGGTCAGCAGCTCCCCACCTGCACTGTAAACAGTGTTGGTGAAGCACTGCTTCCCCCTCCTGAGGCGCCGGATGGTTTGCCAGAATCTCTTCAAGGCCGACCGATAGTCCTCCTCCATGGCTTCTCCAAACTCCTCCCAGACCCGAGTTTTTGCCTCAGCGACTGCACGAGCTGCAGCACTCTTGGCCTGCCGGTACCTCTCATCTGCCTCCGGAGTCCCACAAGCCAACAAGGTCAGATAGGACTCCTTCTTCAGCTTGACGGCATCCCCTACTTCCGAGCGCCACCACCGGGTTTGGGGGTTGCCGCCGCGACAGGCACCAGAGACCTTACGGCCACAACTACGAGCAGCCGCATCGACAATGGAGGAGGAGAACATGGTCCACTCGGACTCCATGTCCCCAACCTGCCTCGGAATCTGGGTGAAGCTCTTCCAGAGGTGGGAGTTGAAGACCCTACTGACAGAGGGATCGACCAGACGTTCCCAACAGACCATCACAACACGTTTGGGCCTGCCAGGTCTGACCGGCTTCTTCCCCTGCCAGCGGATCCAGCTCACCACCAGGTGGTGATCGGTTGACAGCTCAGCCCCTCTCTTCACCCGAGTGTCCAAGACACACGGCCGGAGATCAGATGAACAAAGTACAACTACAAAGTCGATCATCGACCTCCTGCCTAGGGTGTCCTGGTGCCAGTAGAACAATGGAGTCCCCAGCCGGAGCACCATCTAGTACACTCTAGATCTAGTTATTACAAAAGGTGTTAATACAGTATATCAAATGTGAATGTTGTTGATGTTGCTTTATCTGATCATTTTTGTGTCTTCTTTGACCTGTCTGTTACACCCAAACCAGTGGTTTGGCCTGGAGTTATTCAAAGAAGACACATAAATGATACAACAAGGACACAGTTTATGGAAATGATCAGATTAGAAAATCCTCCATATTCTAATCTGTTGGACTCTTACACATCAAGCGTCTTAAATGTTTTGGATACTATTGCTCCTGTCAAGGTTAAAATGGTTAACATAGACAAAAGGCACCTTGGAGAAGTGAAGATTCGGTCAGGGCACAGAAAAGGGAGTGCCGAAAAGCCGAACGGAAATGGCGCACGTCAAAGCTCCAGGTTCATTTTGAGATATTCAAAGAAGTGCTTTGTGAGTTCAACCAGATTTTGCGTGGAGAAAGGGAGAAGTACTTCTCTAAAATCATCGCAAACTGCAGAAACAATTCTCGTGTTCTGTTTTCCACAGTAAACAGATTAACTAACCCTCCAGTTTCACTGCCCTTAGAACTAATCTCTACATCTAAGTGCAATGAGTTTGCAATATTTTTTATGACAAAGTCCAAGGCATTAAAAATGCCATAATTTCAACAACACAAATAGCAACCCTGCCACCAGATAAACACCTTGAGCTGACACATTTCACACCTGTTACTGACAAAACAATGGAAGAGGTTATCTCCGGTCTGAGTTCATGCACATGCTGCCTTGATGAATTGCCTACTAGATTTCTGAAGTCTGTGCTGACCAGCTTGTTACCACAACTTGTTCAGTTAGTTAACATCTCATTTGAGACTGGAGCATTTCCAAAAGCCTTGAAAACCGCAGTCATTAAGCCTCTTCTAAAGAAGAGCAGCCTTGATCCCAAGATACTGAACAACTACCGGCCCATATCAAACCTACCATTCTTAGGAAAAGTCCTGGAGAAAGTAATATATCAACAGCTCACTTACTTTCTCCTATCTAACAATGTGTTTGATACTTTCCAATCAGGTTTTAGGCCCCACCACAGCACTGAGACAGCTCTGATCAAGGAGACAAATGATATCCGTATGAACACCAACGCAGGTAAGGTCTCAGTTTTAGTTCTGCTGGACCTGAGCGCTGCCTTTGACACAGTGGACCACGAGATCTTACTTCACAGGTTAGAAAACTGGGTGGGAATCTCTGGTACTGCGCTAAACTGGTTCAAGTCCTATCTGGAGGATGGGACGTACTTTGTCAAAATTGGCAACTGTGTCTCAGACAAAATTTCCATGACCTGTGGAGTCCCCCAGGGGTCAATCTTGGGACCCCTATTATTCAACTTGTACATGCTTCCATTGGGTCAGCTAATAAACAGCAACAATGTGTCGTACCACAACTACGCAGATGACACTCAGATCTACGTGTCACTGACGGCAGGTGAACATGGGCCTGTAGATACTCTCTGTCACTGATACAGGTGAACATGGGCCTGTAGATACTCTCTGTCACTGCATCGAACAGATCAATTTGTGGATGCAAAACAACTTTCTCCAACTAAACTCAGACAAAACTGAGATCATTGTTTTTGGCCCACAGACACAAAGACAAAGTGTTATCAGTCACCTTGAGTCTCTCTCTCTAAAACCAAAAAATCAGGTTAGAAATCTAGGAGTAATCATGGACTCAGACCTGAACTTAAACGGCCACATTAAAGCAATAACATCATCAGCTTTTTATCATCTGAAAAACGTTAAGATCAGAGGAATAGTGTCAAAACCAGACTTGGAGACACTCATCCATGCATTTGTCTCCAGCAGGTTAGACTACTGTAACGGCTGCTCACTGGCCTTTCTAAACAAGCTGTTAGAGCTGCAAAACATCCAGAACGCTGCTGCTCGAGTCCTGACAAGAACCAGGAAATACGACCATATTAGTCCAGTGCTCCGGTCCCTGCACTGGCTTCCTGTCACTCAGAGAATATAATTTAAAACAGCTCTGCTTGTGTACAAGTCGTTTCATGGTTTAGCACCAAAGTCCATCTCTGACATGTTAGAGCCGTATGAACCATCTCGGGCCCTGAGAACTTCAGGGAGGGGTCTCCTGGTGGTTCCCAGAGTCAGGACTAAACACGGTGAGGCTGCGTTTCAGTTTCATGCAGCTAAAATCTGGAACAGTCTTCATGAGGATGTGAGACAGGCCTCAACTCTGACAATGTTCAAATCCAGGCTGAAAACAGCTCTTTTTACCCGAGCATATGAAAACTGAAAGTATTTTATCTGCACTCTTGCCTTTTACTGTCATTGATTATTTTTATGTTGGTGTTTTAATTATTGATTTGATCTGTTTCCTTGTAATTTTATGCAACTGTGAAGCACTTTGAATTGCCTTGTGTATGAATTGTGCTCTACAAATAAACTTGCCTTGCCCCTCCCAGGGAATCCAAGAAGGCCGGGTACTCTCACAACGGTGAGAGACCTCTCCCCGCAGGCAACTCCAGAAAAATGGAGCGTCCAGCCTCTCTTCAGGAATTGGGATCCAGAACCCAGGCTGTGCGTGGAGGTGAGCCCGACTATATCTAGCCGGTACCTCTTAACCTCCCGCACGAGCTCAGGCTCCTTCCCCCCCAGCGTGGTGACGTTCCATGTCCCGAACGCCAGAAGCTGCGCACGCGGACCAGGTCGTCGAAGCACCTGCCTTCGACTGCCACCCAGTCCTCTCTGCACCCGACCCCTACGGATCCCTCTGCGGGTGGTGGGTCCACAGGAGGGCCGTTCCAGTTGTCCAACTCGGAAATATCGGAGATGGACGCTTCCGCTAAAGTTGCAACTTTGTTTGCTCATGTTCGAGTACAGAAAGCGGATGCAAGATCAGTTTGCAGTCCGTCTTCAAAGTAATATTGAGGAAGAAAGTGTGAATATTAAAAATACGTGAGATAGTCGTCCGTCCAGACCCCTCGTTGATGGAAAAACAGGCATTTTATTGCAGTAGAGTGGTCACATTACAGATGTCCTACATGGTGAAAGCTTTCAAAGAAGTCTCTAAAAAGTCTCTACAGAACTTTCCTTATAATATCCAAGTTTAGCCCATCCCCTGAGCACATCACACATGCATCCCAGCACACAAAGAACATTCCTTAGCTTAGATAACATCCAGAGACTATATGCTAAAAAGAATAGAATAGAATAGAATAGAATAGAACTTTATTGTCTGTTCCAAAGAGCAGAAATTTGTCTTACAGCACAGCACAAATCAATCAAAAAAAACAAAAAAAACAACACAAACATCGTTACAAAATATCACATAAAAAGATCAACATAAAGTACAGTGCTACCGGAGTTTATTTAGTGCAGCGACTGCAGATGGGATGAATGATTTCTTGTAGCTATTTCTACGGGCCAATGGGGTTCTATATCTTCTGCCTGATGGCAGCAGGGAGAAGGAGTGATGCAAAGGGTGTGTGACGTCTTTAGTGATGAGAGTGGCTTTCCTCCGCACCGATCGCCTGTACAGTTCGCAGAGTGGGGTCTGAGGGGTTTGAGTGATCTTACTGCCGTGGTTTACTATTCTATTGAGTTTTGTTTTGTGTTTGACGGTGAGAAAGTTGAACCAGGAGGAGATGTTGTATGTAAGGATGGATTCAATTAGTGAAATGTACACCAAAGATAAAATGTCTTTGTTAATATTAAAAGATCTCAACTTCCTAAGGAGGTGGAGGCGCTGATGTGCCTTTTTAAAAACAGAGTCTGCATGATGCCCAAATGACAGTTTTCTGTCTATTTCTATTCCTAAATATTTAAAACAGTCCACCTGCTCCACCCGCTGTCCATGGATGAGAAGGGGCTGGAAAAAATCCACTGAGCCCACCTTCCCTGTGGCTCCACAGCACACCTCCTTTGTTTTGGAGATATTGAGCTCCAGTGAGCTCTGCTTAAATCCACAGACCAAAGTGTGGACTTCCTGCTGGTATTGTGCCAGGGCCTGTGCGTCTTTGAGGTGTGCCACCAAAGCCATGTCGTCCGCATACTTTAGGAGAGTCATTCCTTCTGTGTGGCAGCAGATGCTGTTAGTGTACACAGAGAAAAGAACGGGTGACAACACACAGCCCTGGGGGAGTCCAGTCTTCAAAATAATTTGGCAGGACTTAACACCATTGAAGAGTACATGCTGTGGTCTGTTACTTAAAAACTCCTTGATCCATAAAATCAGTTTTGGGTGAACCTGCATTGATGAGAGACATTGTAGCAATATGTTATTGTTTACAGTGCTAAAAGCTGATGAAATGAATAAAATTGAATAAAATTCTTGTGTGAAAGCTTTTTATTACCCCTCCTAAACCAGGATGTCCCCTGGGGGAAGTAGCCCCCTCAAGCACAGAGGCTCTTAGATCTCCCCGGCCCCAGTAGAACTAAAGATGCTTGACCAGTCTGCAACAGTAATACACAAATGATTGGGGGCTATCAAACCAATTATTTTTATCTCTACAATCCCCCTCCTCACCTTTAAGGTGATAACCCAAAGATAAAAAAACACAATACCTAGAATCAACACACAGTTATGTTTACCATTAGCTCATAATCATATGTGTCAAAATGAAATGCGTGGTGAGTGTTGTATTGCGCAGCTGAAGCTCTTAGCCTAACCTTTATCTACAGCACTCTTCAGTCACAACTGAAAGAATGCCTTTGTGTTTTCTGGAAGCGGCCTGTTACGTTACAATATTGCAGGTGCTTCATTCTCATACATATTTAAACTACGTGTAGGTGTGTGACCCATTACACTAACCCCTGTTCGCTTGTCACCCATGGCAAGCCCTATACCCAGTAAATGTATGTTATATTACTGTATAGGCAGAAAGTGGCTAGATATGCAAATTTCCATTTGAACCCTCACAAACGAACACTGCCCAGCCAGTGCATATCTGGTCGCCATGGAAATAGATACCAGGCCACTAAGTTGCCCTTTGTAGCCGTTATGTGTATGCAAAAAGTACGTGGCATAGCAGCACAGAGTAGGAATTTGTCACAACAATGGGTGAAAAAGGAAAATGCCCTAAAACTATTTATAACCTATTCTCAAAATCTTATCGTAACTAGTAATGTACCTGATTAAAACCTTGTCAGCTCCAGCCCTAAGTGTGTGCACAAACCTCTAATGTGTTTCAGGAGAACTGAGTAATTTAAATTTTTTTATTATTTTATCTTTATTTTACCGTACATTTTTTGCCCAATAGGATAATGCAATTGCTTAAGTTATTTTGTACAAATCAACTGTGCCCATTCAATATAATAACACAACGGTTAATTTCTTTTGCCAAGAGATCAAATATGATTACAGTTCTCGTGAAACTTTATCTGTAGTGTAGGTGTATTCGCAGAAAGCAAAGTGTACATGTTTTAACCTAGTCAATGCTATAGCCAGGAAAGGGAAATCTTCATCCGGGTCTTCATCCTCCTCAATGGTCATTTTGGTACCGAGGGAACGCTCAGGGTCCGTCACGTTAGCGTCAAAGTCAGGGTTAGTCGGGTCAATTGTCAAATGGCACCATTACAGTTATATGGCAGTGTCAGGACTCACTAAAGCCCTTAATATGAAATGTTTTGTTTCAATATAGCTTTATCTTTACCCAAAATGTTTCTTATAAAATTCCCTTCTAAATAGTTCAGACAATAAGAATGTAGATGCAGCTCGGTTGATCAGGCCTCTCTGCTTCTACATCCCAGTCTATAGCACGGCTTTTTCTCCCACTTACTTATGGGAGGTCCGTAATGTCCCCCTCATTATTACTCTTATAACTGGACTCTTTCTCCACCTGAGATGGTCCTCTCCATCGGGGTGTTTCAGTCACTCCACAATGCTCCAGGGTGCCTGTACAGATACACACTGCATCGCATTGTTTAGCCTCTGGACTTCATTTGTTAGTCGGTCAGATGCCGTCACATCTTATTTCATGTCCTTCATTATTTTTACTATCTTTTTCGAGGTGCCATTAAAATGTTAATGCTAAAATTGCTAAGTCAATACAGTTTGAATTGTTGTGGTTTAGTAGAATCGGACCCAAGGACAGACACAAGACAGGAGTGAAGGTTCACAATTTATTTTCTTCAGTGGTTGAAACACGGCGGAGGGTCTCAGGTCCCAGGAGTTCTTCCCACACAGGCACTAGGAGCACAGGAGTTCAAGGTAAGTTCACGTAGTCAAACAGGTACGTCTCAGGATCTGTAAAGTCACCATCTAGCTGACGGAACAATCTGGCAGAGTCTGTCTGGAGAGCTGGGTCTTTCACTGTGGCAGCTTGATTGCAGATGGCCAACAGGTGAGTAGCTCCAGCAGGCTCCACCCACACACACACACACACACACACACAGGGAAAAGGAGTGGGGAACACAGGACCAGAGTCACACCCAGGGGCGTGACATGAATGGAGGTAATTTACGTCAGGTCAGTCAGTTAGTCTTTGTTCGATGATATTTATAATTTATATATATATTTATAATTATCAGTCAGTTTTTGTCAATATTTCGAAGTTCATGTCCGCTACTCAAATAATACTGTGAAGGAAGTAGTCAATACATTTAATAACTTCTTTGTAGATGTTGGACCTAATCCTGCTACAAAAATTACAAATGTTTAAGAATTACAATTGTGCACTGATGTACACAACTCCCATGTCCATGTTCCTCAAACCTGTGAAAGAGATACTGAACATTGTTAATGGTAAATTATCACATTTTATACAGCGCCTTTCTACCTGCTTTAGGAACTCAAAGCGCTTTTACAAGGAACCAGTCACCCATTCACACTCTCATTCATACACCAGTGTACGCTGTCACTAGAGGCGAGGTTGGTAAAGTGTTTTGCCCAAAAACACAATGATATTGGTAACCTGCTGGATCAAAAAGGGTGTTGTTAAAGGGTGTAAAAACAAAACCTCGACAGACTGCAGTGACATGGATATGAAAACTTTAAAAACTGTTATTGAAAGTGTCTCTAATCCCTTAACATACGTCTGTAACCTATTGTTGCATAAGTTATTTCTAAATCTAAGTAAAAGCAAAATGTTGATAAAAATGCCTTGGTTTTCTCCTTATGCCTCTGCTGTGATTGACATTCGTCTCCATGGAGACTCAAAGGGAAAGGGCGGAGCCTCATGGCGTAGCTTGTTTGCTGCTCCTCCTACTCCTTGTCCCCTCGTAGGAGAAAGACACAGGATCGAACTGGGGGAAACAAAGAAAAACACAAACCGTAGCCCTAACAAAACAGTACGCGGGTATCAGTTCTTCACTGGTACCGCTTACAAAAAACCGACGCTTCGGAGCGCTCTGAAACACTGCCACACTGGCAGCGCGGCGCATGCGCTGAAACATGGCGATGAGTTACCATTATCGTTCCTATGAACTTTTTCCTCATTAAGAATAAGGTGTTATATATTTCACTTATTTATATTTAGCTATTTACTCTAAAGAGTTATGAATATTAATATCTATAATGTTTAATGTATCTATCGATGTTTCCTATTGAAACAAGGCGTTTTTCTACACTAATCTCCTCTCTCCCGTGCCTACTGGAGAAAGCCGCACCACGGGGAAAAGATCCCCCTCCCCTGCTCTCCGCTTGTTCTAAAAAGCTCTCCCCCCTCAGCATGCTCTCCGAGGGGAAAGACAAGGGAGGCGGGTTTTGGCCTTGGTAAGGGTCTAAACCAGGCAAAGAAAAGCTTCGTCTCCTCGCCTGATTGTAATATCTATATATATATATATTCTAATGGACGTCCACTATATAAAATTATGCAGTTGATCTTTTTAATTTTTTTTTCCATAAAATTAAAAGAATTCAACCTTTTAAGGGGGAAAAAATACAGGTGTCACTATTTCTTCAATTTTATATCCCGTGACCTGAACTATAAACACGGTATCTTACAAAAGCGTTATATTTACAAAGCGTTTCCGTTTCTATTTTTTTCTCTCGCGCTTGAATGAACACTTGCTTAAGAAAGAGCGTGGTATCCACTTGTTTTCTTATTTTCCTTATATACAAAAGCATTGTGTGTTTATTGCTTACATTACTTGAAAGATTTGTGCATAAAGTCCCCTAACAATTCACCACAACAAATTTGTTCAAACCAATCAACAGAATTTATATAAAAAGGCTTCTGTCATACCTGCTCCTTGTATCGATAGTTGTGTTGGATTTCATGTCCGGGTCATTTATGGAGACTTTGTGCTTCATGCTTCATGTTAGCCTTTCAGAACTTTTTCTCTCTCTCCGCTGCCGCTGTGGGTCTTCCTCGCGTGCACTTCTCCGTCCCCTCGGTACTGGCGCGCCTGCATGTGGGCTGCTGTTTCTCTCCCTTCTGCTACTTCTCCTTGGAGCGCGCGTGGTGGGTCTTTTTCCCAGTTGTGAACATAACGGAGGTTTCCAATGACGAAAAATCATCACGTCGTCTTCACATCTTCACTTTCCTTGCTCTAATAACATTTCGTAAAGTAAAAGTAGTAAGTGAATTGTTTGCAACCAAACAGCGTGAGGAGCTCTTTATTTAAATCACAGATCTTTCACAGAAGTAATGCTTTGTTTGTGAACCACATTTTTACCCGCCATAGAACTATTATAATTATCTATTTAATACATTTGCGTACACTTGATTAATACATTCAGGAGTAGAGTAGAGGCTACTACTACTACTTTACGGTACTTTTTATTTTTATTTTTTACTGTATGGCTCGTCTCCAAACCCTGGCTACACAGGATAGTTGTATGTTGAGATGGCTTATTGGAAGAATGAAGGCTATTTTTGTTGCTTTTAGTGTGTTGTTGACACAGCTGTATAATATGGTATTTTGTATTGTTTCTGTTCAGTGCACTGCTATCTGCTGCTCTATCGACACCCTACTAGCCCATCATGAAATCAGGGACGGATTGGGAGCTTCTGCTTCAGATGGATGAGTGCACATTTTACCAGCATTTGAGATCAACAAGGCGCAACAGAATATTGAGGTACAACATGTAAATCTATGTTGTCAAATACTGTTTTTTCCCCCGCTGTTGCTCATTGTTTTGAGCCATTTTTGGACACTTCAAATGTTTTTAGTAGGCCTGTTTGTTTGGCTATTCTTTGAAAGTTTGTTGACTAGTTTTAATCCGTGGCCTCAGAGGCACCGCAGGGGGGGCCTTCAAGCATGTGTACAAAACAAGTAGGCCTGGCACAATAAGACAATTTGAAGTTTAATATGTTGAGACTACAAAATATAGCGATAAACATTATTATTGAGGAGCACTTGACACCACTGGATAATGAACTGAACTCAATAATGGAAGTCTCAGTAATCCTTCGTTATAAAACTATGTATTAACAAATATTTTATAACACAAATTGCAATAAACATGACTCAATTTGCTTAGATAAAATTATTATAGTAATACAAACATTTATTAAATTGGCTAAATTAATGTAATGACAATGTTGAGTCGATTTATTGAATAAGTCAACATAGTAACTATTGTGACAAGCCTACACAAGTACATAAAATGGAATTACATAAAATGTGTTAGCTGAAATGTTTTAAAAATTTCGATAGCTTTGCAAGATGTTGTCATTTACTACTATACTTGTTCCATGTTTTACTTTTCTGGAAAATAGAACGCTGTGACTACTTGATTGTGAATTTTATCTACAAAACCTATTTTTGCATGTCAATAGAAATCACAAGTAGACATTCCTTTAACTTACAAGTACAATTTCTGCCATAAACATTTACGTTCATCTAACATTTGACTGTAAGCGGTGCCAATATTGAAAATGTAGTATTATGTGTACAAGTAGCAAATATATTTGATTGCGTTCAACTGCATTGAGTGAGTTAAATTACATTCATAACTTGACCTGATATGTTGAAAGAGGCAAAAACATTGTTTTATTTTGACATCAGATCGTAAGTTAAAACATATTTCAACTTAGGCTTGTGAGTTTAAATAACGCATACACTTGCAATAATATGGAGAAGCAATACAAGTTTACTGTTTGCACAACATAACATGCTAGTTGGTTCAAACTGAAACTATTGAGTTGTAACAATTTCTAGCAATTATTTATGAACCATTTATAACTTGCTTGTTTTAGTTGATTGAAGGTGCCAATATTGTTTCAATGAGCTCAACTCTTTATGGCAGAAACTTGACAAAGACTTTTAAGTTGAACTACCATATTATTTATTACATGTATTAGTAGTTACAGCTGTTAAAATGTAATATGTTTGGGTCCGTGTACTCGCCAGTGATCAGCATCTGGCTCTCGCTCTGCCAAATGTGCACAGTGTGTTCTGTGGACACTCGGGTACTGTGCGTACTTCAGATGGCCAAGGTACAAGTACATGCTCTTGCTTCATTTAAAACAATGTGAGATCACTGATATTGTACAAACTGCCAAGAGGTGCTTAGTACTCGTCACTAATCCATCGTAACTTTGTGTTGAATTTCACACATTTATGTTTCGCCTCACGGGAAATAATCATGATCTAAGTTAAACGTAAAGCTGACGAGAAAATGTTTTAGAAGCTTTTAGGCAACGTTCTGTCTAGTTTATTCAGCTTTAGATTTAGCTAAAGCATAACTTAGCTAACACATGTCATTAAACATTTGATTAACAATTTATTTTATGTTTAAAGTAAATGGTAACATTTAGAGCCTGTTGTGTCCGGCACAGTTACGTTAAACTTTAAAACATAAACCACACAATGTGTTTAGATCTGCAGACGTCGATTCTAATCATAAAACTTACTCAGTTTACAAGATTGAAGCTGTAGTTCCGACAAAATGGAACATCCGACCACACAACAGCTTTTAGGCCGGATTTACTGAGAAAAATTCAATTTATCGAACACAATCTGTCACTCACAGGCAAAAACGCTGTTTAATATCGCTATTGTTTTCACCTCCACATCTGCGGCGCTCTGAGAGTACCCGGATGGTAGAAGAGGCCTAGACTATCCAAAGCCGGCAGTGGCTGATATGTAGGGTTACATTTAACCCTACCTATGCTGTCCAGCCAGCTGATGCCATATCTGCCACATATACTTGGCCAGTTTGTGAACTTACAGTAAGTTGGGCCCAGAGTGAGGATGATATCACAGACTGGACGGCCAAAGTGATACCCTCTCCCCTCTCCAGCAAAGAGAGAAGCTACAGTTTGTAAAACATGGAAATTCATGAGGAGCACAATGTTAACGCACAAACACCAGCCCGTGCTTGGACTCACTTCACACATCTGTGTCTGTCTGGAACCACGCAGCGTCACTTTGAACGCTCTCAGACCCCAGACACACCTGAAAAAAAGCATCTTTCAATATAGTTTACGAGTTAGCTACGCTAACTTTCTGCCCAGGGAATTGAAGAGACGATTTAGGCTTTTCCTAGTAGCATTTCTACCAGTGGAATTATTTTATTATTACAATTAGGCCTGCGTTTATGCATACAAAGTATATGAGGTTTTTTTTTCTCTTTCAAACATCAATTATTTGTTTATCTGTATTATTTGGCTTCTTCACTCGATTCACTTTGCTGCATTTGCTCAAGTATCGCATCTTGGAAAATATTCACTCAAACTGATTTGGTCTAAATATCTTACAAAACAGTAACGTTTCTTACCTCAGTTGAAGTCAAACCTGCAAATCTGTAACTTGACCAGGACGGGACTGTTATTTCTGGTGCTCGTAAAGCCTGAGCGCCTCATGCACGAGCTCATCATGGAGGCTGCAGTTACGCGTTTGGCCTGAGGGGGCAAATGCGAGCACAAAACTGCCAAACTCCACAGAGCCCCTTTAACAGTATGGAAGTAACTGTATTGTTCAAACTGATATTATACCAAAACAAAAACTGTCCCAAACTCAATCTTCCTACTGATCATTCATATGGGTGAGCCGGTCACAATGATATCAGCCAAAGTGAAATTCGTTTTAAGATTATAGGAGGCAATAACAGTTACATGTCAATGTCGATGCAAAGCCTTGGTTTCAGGATATACTGAAAATGTGGTAATTTAGTAAAAAAATAAAATAAATAATTCTGACATTTTGCATAATTGTATGTAGATTGATGCTGAAAATTTGCAAATGTAAGATTTTTTTTTTTTTTTCGGGCTTTGGAAAATGAAGGGGTCTCTAAAAGCATGCATTTATAATCAATGGGGCACAACTAAACAAACTTTACACAAAAACAAAAAATACACCAAAGTCAATCTTCCCGCTGATTATCCACATGGACAGGCTGGTCACACTGATAGTGGCCATAGTAAAAAAAAATTACATTTATTATCAATTTATTATCCACTGATCACTGGTTGATAAGAATATTCTGCATAACCACAACAAAGTATAAATCTAGAGAGACTTGAGTAGAATATTAAATTAAAGTATGAGAGAGAGACTATGACAAAGAGAGACTATGACAAAAGACGACTGTGACAAACATTTCCAAAGGAAAAAGAAGAAAGATTAGCCGATGATAAAGCAGTATCAAAAGTACAAAAGAAAAAAAAATTTATTGTTTACATTTGAAGCCCACTGTTAAGTAAAAATACTAAATCAACTGAGTCAGTCCAAGTAAATTAGAGTTTATCAAAACAGTAACTGAGTTTTGACGCTTAAATATATTTGACATCAGAGGTCGTACTCCATGTTTTCCAGTAAAGTTGTGTCGTCTGCCTCCTGGAAAAAAACAAAACAAACACATTAAGCCTTATTAAAAAAAACATATTTCAGAGCAGATTATACAGTATATAGGAGCGAAAGGGCAAGCCACAACATTTGCAGAAACATTTCCATCCATCCATTTTCTTCCGCTTTATCCGGGGCCGGGTCGCGGGGGCAGCAGTCTCAGCAGAGATGCCCAGACTTCCCGATCCACGCACACCTCCTCCAGCTGTTCTGGGGGGACCCCGAGGCGACACCAGGCCAGCTCGGAGACATAGTCCCACCAGCGTGTCCTGGGCCTTCCACGAGGCCTCCTCCCAATAGGACATGCCTGGAGCACCTCCCGAGGGAGGCGACCAGGAGGCATCCGGAACAGATACCCTAGCCACCTCAGCTGGCTCTTTTCGACGTGAACGCGCAGGGCGACTATTTGTCTGCTCAGGTCTCCTCTCGTCTGCCCCGTCCCACCTGCTCAGACCAACATCTACACTGAAGAGACCTGAACCCCAAACAAAGCCTGATAGCTGCACAGTGCATGATGTTTGTAGCGTGCGTCTAGTTGTAAACAAACCAACCCTCGGTCCCCGTTCAAACGCTGTGTGATGGCCGTCTCTGCCGAGTGAATTGTTTTCTCAGTCCGAGTCCTGTCACCTTTTTATTTCTGTTTATGTCACAAAGAAGTTTGTACATTTTTACTATGTCTTAAAACGCACTTTAAAGAGGGGTATTATGCTTTTTTCAGTCACATAGTACCAGTCTATAGCACACTACAATGATGATGCAAAACGTATGTTTGTCTGTAAATGCTGTAAATTAAAATAACTGCCTTGAATAAATTTGCTCTCACAAAATGGCTGTAGCAAACTTCTTGAAATAGGCCTCTGTCTCTTTAAGAAGCCCTGACCCTTTCCGACACGCCCCCCTTCAGCACGCTGTATTGTGCTATCATCACTGCTACATACAGTCTCTCCTTCACATGTTGAAACTACAATCGATTTTCGCTGCGTTTTACTGTTGGAAAGGAGCTACGCTTATCACTTTGTGAACAATGGCCACCCAGGACATGATTTGATTCTGCGTCTGACTCGGAAAGTGACTTTGGAGACGAACCTTTGAGAGTTCAGAGGCTCTGTGCCCACACCGAAGGAGCTCTTGCCTGAAAAATTCCTGCTGTTTGGAGACTATCTAGTCACTCTTTGCTACTGCCATGCCCTATTTAACTATACCCCCATGGTCTACACTAGGATCTCCCCAGGGACATTATCTGTACAGGTGGACAATTATTCGAGATTACCCCGGTTAGCATGTAACAATCGCCTACAGCTCATTGTTGATGAAAAGTCTGCAATGAACCACAAATGTGTAAAGCCTTGCTCATTGTGTGATCATCATAAATGCTGCTTCAAGTTGTTGCCTGCTTTATTGACGTTGTTAGTGCATAATATGCTGCTTGTTTTCTATGAATCGTACCGAGCTAGCTGTTAGCGCCTCGCGGCTAGCTTGTTAGCTCCGGGAGAAAACCACTCGGCTATAACCCATTGTAGATGAAATGTGGCAATTAACTTAATCAACAAGCCAGGCTTAATGTGTGATCATCCCAAAGGCTGCTTCATGTAGTTGCCGGTTTTATTGACGTTATTAGTACATAATAGGCTACTTGTTTTCAATAAATCGTTCCGAGCTAGCTGTTAGCGGCTAACTGCTAAGAGCTTGATAGCTCCGGGAGAAAACCACTCGGCTACGACCCACTGTAGATTAAATGTGAGCAATAAACTTCAAAATCCAGGCATGTGTTTAATGAGGGAATGACATAACATGATGTAAAGCTTGAAAAAGTAGATTTAATATAATACCAATAATCTGTCCCAGTTGTCCCGGTTTTGGCCAACTTGGTCCCGGAAATAACACACTTCACTTGAAAATGTATGTTTTTGGCCCACATGAATTACCAGGTATAAACCAATTATAAATCTCAATTCTGGTATCTTCTTGATGCGGATTGGTGCATGACATTAAGTCGTTAACAGTTTTACCAATCATGGTTGGGAAAAGACAGTTTAGATTTGCAACCCCTACAGCATATTGCAGAATTTTAAATTGGAAAATCTGGTCACCCTAATCTAGTGGTTGCTTTGATTTCGTTTGTTTCAGACGGGGACGGACCGCCATTCCGACACCCCGCCATTCCGACACCCCGCCATCCCGACACACCGTCATTACGACACCCCGCCAATCTGACACTTTTTGGTACCGCTATTCCGACACTCATTTTGAGCGTATCTGTTTGCCTTCTGTCAACGCCACCTTCCCTGTTCATCCCCGCTGTCGGCCCAGGGGTGCAGAGGCTCGTGAGATGGTTTTGGGCAAAGGCAGTGACAGGTGCAGCTAGTCTGTATTTTACAACAAAGCGCTGAAGTCCGCGGTTAATACACTGTTGGACGTTTTCCACTCAGACACTGGAGCTGTCGCTCAAGGCTTTAAGAGACTGACAAGCGGATGACCGAGCCACGCGCTCCCCTTCGTTCAAAACACTGTCCGAAAACAAGGCCTTCTCCACAAAGCAGCGCGCACGGGTGTGTGTATTTGGGGGTGTAAAGTTTGGACTAGTGGTTAGGGTTGGAGCACTACAGACGACTCCGGTCAGAGAATCTTTCTTCAGCTTTATTTATACCAGCAGGGAGTATACAGGTTTCCACTCACATGGGCGTGTGTATGTGTGGTCTGAATACAAAAGGAACACAAAGAGAGATAACGTAATTAAAGAATGGTAATCAAATAATATACATTAATAACTTAACTATGCCTGTACAGTACAGTAGTAACAGTACAGAAATTATAATTTACAGCACTCTACCACAGTAGTAGGCAACTTAAACACTACAAGGTAATCAGAACACATTTAAAAGGCTAATTATTTAACATGGTACGCATTACTCCAAAGAATATGGCGCAGCCTCGTGTAAAGCGGTTAATTGGTCACGCATCAACAATACACATCAGCTTGCACAAACAACAGAAACACCAAACATTCTCACCACCGAGCTCCCCAAATGTGCTACAGCAAGCACCAAAAACTCACCTGGGGTTCATAAACGCACACAAAAGTAAAGAGAAAAGAGGTCCTTTCCTGTGCTCTCATCCCTGAGCACGAACTGAGCAGTGCGCTAGCTGCATTCACTGTTCATGCGTAGTTCACGTGATGGTGCGTTCAGGCGCCCTCCGGAAAAGTCGGTGCTGAACTAATAGGCTTTCAGACAAGGCCGCCCCCAACTGTCCGCATGGCAGTTGAAAGAGTAGTAGAAAGTCTAGTTAGTGACCTCTTCTTCATCCTTGTCCTCAAGAGCCGGGAGCAGGATGAGCCGGGCGACTGGACGAACATAGATACGGTCCTTCACCTGCACGCTGGCCGTCCGTACGCGTCCGTCTACCCCAGGATGAGTCTGGGTAATCCGTCCTACGGGCCATGACGCTCGGGGGTGCTGAGGATCCACGATTAAGACAACGTCGCCTATGGAGAGGGCCTTACCGTCTTTCCTCCACTTACTGCGCTCTTGCAATCCTGGAAGGTAGTGACTGATGAAGGATGACCAGAAGCGATCGGCGATGGCTTGGCTATGCCTCCAACGTCTTCTTCCGAGGTCCCTAGGGTCGTAAAGGGCTTGAGGAAGCGACGAGTCGTGACGGCCCATGAGAAGGAGATTAGGGGTGACCGGGTCTGGGTCCGAAGCATCTGATGACAAGTAGCCTAGGGGTTTTGCATTCATTATACCTTCGACCTCCACTAGGGTTGTCATCAGGACAGGTTCGGGAACAGTCTGGTCTTTAAGGACGACGCGAAGTGCAGTCTTGATAGATTTCACTTCTCTCTCCCATGTGCCACCAAAATGCGGTGCACTTGGGGGATTGAATCGGAAAGATATCTGCTGTTATCGAGTTGCTCTCTCCACTGAGGGGCCATTGCAGCGGCAGCTTCGCGCAACTCTCTCTCTCCGCCGACAAAATTGGTACCATTGTCCATGAGCAGCTCGAACGGTTTGCCACGTCGAGAGATGAATCTTCTCAGTGACAGTAGGAAAGCGTCTGTATCAAGGCTCTCCAACAGATCCAGATGCACCGATCGAGTTGTCATGCATTTGTAAACAATGCCCCACCTTTTCTCAGTGCGGCGACCGATCCTCACTTGGAAAGGTCCAAAGCAATCAACTCCGGTAGAATAGAAAGGTGGCTTATGGAGTCGCAATCGAGCTGGTGGGTAATCGGCCATTTTTGGCACGTCAGGTTTTGCCCTCCAACGTTGGCACTCCAGGCATGAATGCTGATGCTTCCGAATGGCCTCTCTACCGCGGATGATCCAAAACCTGCGTCTGAGCTCGGCAAGAACTCGTTCTGGCCCTGGGTGCAGTAGTGACTCATCAGCATCCTTGATGATAAGCTTCGTCACGTGATGGCTTGGGTCCAATATAATTGGGTGGATGGTATCCAGATCTAGTCCTTCAGCATGCCTCAACCTGCCACCGACTCTGAGTAGCTCTGCGGCTCCATCGTATTCTGGTGACAAAGATGCAAGACGACTGTTTGCAGGCAACATACGTCCCGTTTTGAGGGCCCTCAGTTCTTCAGCAAATAGGTCCTCTTGAGCCCTTTGTAAAATGAGCTTCTCTGCTTGCAGAAAATCGGCAGATGGACATGGTGCTGTAATACTGGCGTCAGCCGCCCCATGAAGAGAGCTAGCGGTTTCCTGAAGAAGCTCTTTCCAAGTGGAGAACTTACTGGGGTCAGGAAGTTGTGTGGGGAAGATGCTGGAAACAGTTCCCACGAAGGCAGACTTCTTTAACTCTGTGGTGTCTGGTTCTGCCGCAGATGATGGCATAGTAGGCCACTCTCCTTCGGACAAACGGAGGAAATGTGGACCTTTGTTCCAGCGATGATTCTGTACCATCTCCTGCAGAGTGAGTCCGCGGGTTATATCATCTGCTGGATTACTTAGTGTGTCAACATACCGCCATTGAACAGGGTTGGTCAGGTTCTGGATTTCTGCTACGCGTGTTCCCACGAACACTTTGTAACGGCAGGATTCTGATTTGATCCAGTGCAGCACGGTTGTGGAGTCTGACCACAGAGTGATGTGCTCAGGTTTTACTGCGAGCTCTGTCTCAATCACTCTGGCCAGCTGTGCACCTGTAAGCGCAGCACTAAGCTCAAGGCGCGGTATTGATAACTGTTTGCGGGGTGCGACTCTCGATCTGGCAAACACGAAGGAGACATAGACCTGTTGACCCTCATCTGTCGTCTGCATGTAGGCTACAGATCCATAGGCGCGCTCCGAGGCATCACAGAAGATGTGGATGCGACGTGTTGCATTAACAGTATCGGATGTGGCTGGTGCATAGGGACGGGGCAGCTTGAGATGTTGCAGAGTGGGAATTTCCTGCACCCAACTCAACCATTTCTCCAGCAGATCAGCGGGTTGGATCTTGTCGTCCCAGCCAATGTTTGCTTTCCACAAGTCCTGAACAAGCACTTTACATCTTGTGGTGAATGGCGCAATGTAACCCAATGGGTCAAAAAGCTTGGCAAGGACACTGTAGACGTTACGAAGGGTGGCGGTCGAAGACTGGTTATGACGATGCTTGTAACTCAGGGTGTCGTTCAAACAATCCCAGCAAAGTCCAAGCGTGGGCTCTTGGAGGTTGTCACTGGCCTTTGATAGCCATAGCTCACTACTAGCCGACCGTGCTTCAGGAGGTAGGTGTGCGACAACTTCAGGCACGTTACTAGCCCATTGCCGGATTTCGAAACCTCCCTTGCTCAGAAGTGCTCGTAGGTCGTCGACCAGAGCCTTGGCCTCTTCGGCTTTACTCACACTGTGAAGGCAATTGTCGACGTAGAACGAGTGCTCGATCACGTGCATGAGTGGAGAGTCTGGCGGTTCATGGTCCCTGACATGTTGCTGCAGAGCAAAGATGGCGCAACAGGGACTGCACGTCGTTCCGAATGGTAACACCTCCCATTGGAATATGCGTGGTTCAGATGTCTTCTGCATGTCCCGCCACAGGAAGCGTAAGAGTGGTTTATCACTGGGCAGCAAGCGGATCTGGTGGAACATCGACTTAATATCTCCACTGATGGCTACAGCGTGACATCGAAACCGCATCAGGACTCCAATCATAGTCGGACCGAGCGTTGGTCCCGGTAGGAGCTGGTCATTCAGGGACAGGCCATTGAAGGAGAAGGAACAGTTGAAGACTACTCTGTCCTTTCCATTGTGGTGCACCATATGATGGGGTACATACCATGCTTCTGTGGACTTTGCTGCCTCTTCTGTAGAGATCTCAGCGACATAGCCGGACTGAAGAAGTTTATCCATCTCCTTGCAGTATGAGGCTGCTCGAACTGTGTCCTTGGCCAACCGGCGTTCAGTGCTGCGTAGGTTGGGCATCACGGCATCTTGCGGAGAACAGAGTGAGATGGCTGACTGACGACGCAACAATGGAGTAGCGTAGCGCTGTGTGCCGTCGACAGATACACGTTCAGAGGCTGTCTGTAGGAGGATGAGCGCTTTCTGGTCTTGCTTGGAACGCATTGCAGTTTTCTCACTGACATAGGGGACTGTGTCAACTTGCCAAAGGCGTTCCACGTTCCTGAGGAGTTCAGTATATGAAGACTCAGTGGCAATGTGTAGGCAGGAAGGCTTGTGAGAAGAGACTGGCAGGATGTCAGAAGGACCTTGCAACGACCAGCCTAGCCTGGTACAGATGGCTATGGGACCGCCTGATGGGCCTGCTCTGACTGGCTGTGTCGGAGTGAGGAGCTGAGGCATATCTGAGCCAATGAGGAGTAGAGGTTGGGCTCTATTGATAGGCGTCAAAGAAAGTCCTTTGAGATGCTCATAGCGCTTCTGGAGAGCTGCTACTGGGTACGTGTGCTCAGATAAGCTCAGACTATCTGCGGTGAAAGCATGTTGAATCAAAAACTTCTTGTTCGGTTTGAAGATGGGGGATACGTGCAGGCTGACTGAGGAACCTTTCAGCTCTTTAACCTCTTGCTGGACTGTCCGCAGATGAAGTGTCTCTGGATGTTGAGAGAGTTGTAATTGCTCGACAGCTTGTGGGAGGATAATTGTTCTCTCCGAACCATCGTCGAGCACTGCAAATGTCTCTAAGGCGCGATCTCCATGATGCAGAAGCACTTTGACAACTTTCAGCAACACTCTCTGAGGGCTTCTGGGCAGTTCAATGTAGACAGTGGGCTTCGGATTTCTGACCATCAGCACTTTCTGCGATGAATCTTGGATGGCGTCATGCAAGACTGTAAGGTGCTTTTCTTTGCACGTCCTACACGGCCGTTTAAGCGTGCAGGCTGTAGCTTTGTGTCCACGGCCGCATTTCCAACATCTGCTACCCTCCTGGATCCACTTCTTAATCTCATTAGTAGACAGTTTCTTGAAGTCGGGGCATGAGTTAAGATAGTGCTCCTTATTGTTACAGAACGGGCAGTAAGGACTGGGCTTGAAGGCTTGGGACTTTGGCTGAGAGATCTCCTTGTCGGCTGTCTCCCCTGAGCAAAGGAAGACTGACGCCGTCTTATCTTTGGGCTTTGAGCTACGTTGGTCTCTCTTTGGAGGGGAAGGCCAGGTAGAGTTGTAGAGAAGAGTAGCTCGACTGGCGAGGCGCTTAGCTTGAGCCTTCATCTGGAGCCACGCAGCCAGGTCCGGCAGTGAGTAGGTTAGCTCTGAACCTGGTTGCAGGATGCCGCGAACAAGACAATATTCCACAAATCCATCTCTGTGGGAAGGAGACATCTTGCTTAAGAGCCGGTCGACATGGGAACCACACTTGAGCTCGTATCCAACAGGTCCCTCTAAAGTGCGCAGCATTCCGACAAGCGACTGGACCGAGAGAGCAAATGAGTCGAATGCCTCAGTGTCTCCCGATTTGAGGGCTGGTGCGTTGAGTATTGCTCCTAGTTCACTTTGGACCAGTTGTCTTGGCTGGCCATATTTGTCTTGTAGAGCTCCCAATGCAGCTGTGTATGGTGCGGGGTCATACATGTATGATTTGGCCAACTGTAGAGCGCTTTGGAGCTTGAGCTGACTCAGGAGAACTTGATATTTATAGTGCTCGCTGAGATGGGGGTGACTGTTCATCAAATTGTCAAGCGCCATCTTCAGAAGTGCGAAATCGCTTTCTCTACCACTCTCGAAAAAGGGGAGCGTCGGTTTGGGAATGCCGTAAGACGTTGCAATCAGGGTCTCCATCCCTGGGTAGGTCCAAAGTGGTGCCACAGGGACTGGTGTTGCAGCTGGTACTCCTAGGTACCGAGACGGGAGACTAGTTGTAGCAGCAGACCTCATTGTTATTGGCGCTCCAACTGCCTGAGTAGTTACCGTGGGGAGGACGGGCACTGATGAAGTAGGTGCGGCGATGACAGGAACACTGGGCTGGGCACTCATGACGGGATTAGCTGGTGGTGCTAATATCTGTGCAGGAACAGTGGAGAGAGGTGGTACCTGACCTGGCGCTGGGTGCGGCTGTTGCACCGTTGGATGCTGGGTGAGGACCAATGGCACTAGAGGTGGCTGTTGAACAAAGCCTGATAACGGAGGTAGCTTGGAGAACGTAGCGGGAGCTGACGAAGTAGACAAGGCATCATCGTCCATCTCTGATAAGTGGGTCTTCACGAGACTGGCAATGCGCATCTCCTTCTCGAGCTTCTTCAAGCGCCTGCGTCTTCCCATTTCTCTAGCTATTCTCTCTTTAGCCAGATGTGCTTCCTCTTGTAGCCGCTGTCCTTCTCTGGCTTGTGCATCCAATGCTGCAGCCTCTAGGTCAGCTTTCCTCTCCTCTTCTATTTCCTCTTGTAGGTCGGCGAGCTCCAATCCTTTGATTTCCTCCTCTAACACAGCTGCCTGTATGTCAGACGTACTTCGAAACATAGGGAGACCATAAGATGCCTGAGAGGACCTTCGTGAATGTGCAGCTGACCGGACACTTGTCACACTCCTAGCTCTGGTTGACTGAGCCTGGTCTGGGGGTCCTACAGGGATAGAGGACGCTTGAGCCGCAGGCTGTTGAGAGGGTAGAAGAGTGACTTCGTACTGGGACAAGTGTGCAGGTGGACGGGGGTCCCTCTTAGGTCGATCCGACGACTCCGACTGCTGACAGTTTGTTGCTGACTCCATAGTGTTGGGGAAACCCTAATCCGGCTCGAAGGACCATGTAAAGTTTGGACTAGTGGTTAGGGTTGGAGCACTACAGACGACTCCGGTCAGAGAATCTTTCTTCAGCTTTATTTATACCAGCAGGGAGTATACAGGTTTCCACTCACATGGGCGTGTGTATGTGTGGTCTGAATACAAAAGGAACACAAAGAGAGATAACGTAATTAAAGAATGGTAATCAAATAATATACATTAATAACTTAACTATGCCTGTACAGTACAGTAGTAACAGTACAGAAATTATAATTTACAGCACTCTACCACAGTAGTAGGCAACTTAAACACTACAAGGTAATCAGAACACATTTAAAAGGCTAATTATTTAACATGGTACGCATTACTCCAAAGAATATGGCGCAGCCTCGTGTAAAGCGGTTAATTGGTCACGCATCAACAATACACATCAGCTTGCACAAACAACAGAAACACCAAACATTCTCACCACCGAGCTCCCCAAATGTGCTACAGCAAGCACCAAAAACTCACCTGGGGTTCATAAACGCACACAAAAGTAAAGAGAAAAGAGGTCCTTTCCTGTGCTCTCATCCCTGAGCACGAACTGAGCAGTGCGCTAGCTGCATTCACTGTTCATGCGTAGTTCACGTGATGGTGCGTTCAGGCGCCCTCCGGAAAAGTCGGTGCTGAACTAATAGGCTTTCAGACAGGGGGGGTCATATGCTCCAGTCACTGTGTGACTCGGGCAAACACTGAATCTATCAAGACAAACAATAGCAATAAACACACGCGCTTTATGTCACATGAGTCTGTGCAACAGCGGCACATTCAGCCAGACTTTACTCCACATTCAGCCAGACTTTACTCCACAGAATCAGCATAAAAACACTCACTGTGCACTCCATCATCTGTGTAGAACTCTTCACCTGTTTACCCATGACTCTCACTCGTCTGGTCCATCATTAGCTCCATTTGGCAAAACTTCACAACAACAGGTCTGTCTCCACCTGCTGCGCTCATCATGCTTGTTTTACATGTCAACAGTTGTAAATAAGCCTTAACACTTCTCCATGTTAGAGCCAAGGCGGCGTGGGAGATGCATTCACTCTGCCTTTTTTTGTCCACAAACCCGCGGAAATTCGGGACAAATAATGATATAACAGTCGGGTTCTCCAGTGGAGTGTTTAGGGACTCGCTCCCAAACATCAGGAGGAACCACCGCAGGAGGAAGAACAACTTCAGCAGCTGATGTTATGAGTTAAGAGAACGATGCGAAAGACAAGTAGACAAAAAAAAAAACGCGTACCACTGATCAGGCATTGTCTCTTCATTCATCAGGCAAAACGTAAAACAATAATAATTGTTGATAATTATCTTGTGTGTCGGAATAGCGGCACGTTGCATAAAAGATAAAGGTGTCACCACTCCGACAAAGGGTGAAAAAAATTGTCGGAGTGGTGGGACGTTTGATAATAAATGGAAACACCGCAATTCCGACAATTAGAACTCAATGTCGGATTAGCGGTGTGTCAGAATGGCGGGGTGCCGCTATTCCGACACACAAGATAATTATCAACAATTATTATTGTTTTACGTTTTGCCTGATGAATGAAGAGACAATGCCTGATCGTTGGTACGTGTTTTTTTTTTGTCTTTCGCATCGTTCTCATAACTCATAACATCAGCTGCTTAAGTTGTTCTTCCTCCTGCGGTGGTTCCTCCTGATGTTTGGGAGCGAGTCCCTAAACACTCCGCTGGAGAACCCGACTGTTAGATCATTATTTGTCCCGAATTTCCGCGCGTTTGTGGACAAAACAAGGGAGAGTGAATGCATCTCCCACGCCGCCTTGGCGATAACATGGAGAAGTGTTAAGGCTTATTTACAACTGTTGACATGTAAAACAAGCGTGATGAGCGCAGCAGGTGGAGACAGACCTGTTGTTGTGGATTACGAAAAATAAGTTTTGCCAAATGGAGCTAATGATGGACCAGACGAGTGAGAGTCGTGGATAAAGAGGTGAAGAGTTCTACGACAGATGATCGAGTGCACAGTGAGTGTTTTGATGCTGATTCTGTGGAGTAAAGTCTGGCTGAATGTGCCGCTGTTGCACAGACTCATGTGACATAAAGCGCGTGTGTTTATTGCTATTGTTTGTCTTGATAGATTCAGTGTTTGCCCGTGTCACACAGTGACTGGAGCATATGCCCCCCCCCCCCCCCACATACACACACCCATGCGCGCTGCTTTGTTGTTTTCGGACAGTGTTTTGAACGAAGGGGGGCGCATGGCTCGGTCATCCGCTTGTCAGTCTCTTAAAGCCTTGAGCGACAGCTCCAGTGTCTGAGTGGAAAACGTCCAACAGTGCGCGGCGTATTAACCGCGGACTTCAGCGCTTTGTTGTAAAATACAGACTAGCTGCACCTGTCCCTGCCTTTGCCCAAAACCATCTCACGAGCCTCTGCACCCCTGGGCCGACAGCGGGGATGAACAGGGAAGGTGGCGTTGACAGAAGGCAAACAGATACGCTCAAAATGATTGTCGGAATAGCGGTACCAAAAAGTGTCGTAATGACGATGTGTCGGGATGGCGGGGTGTCGGAATGACGGTCCGTCCCCACATTCAGTAAACGCCATTGAACATCATCTGGAGTCTGTGGAGTTTCTGGATCTGTTTAGCTGTTTGGATAGCTGGAACTGCTTCTAGTGAGGCCATTCACAGTGGGGTTGAGCTGCTCAATGTGAAAGCTGAATGCGGTTTTGACTGGCCCTTCCCCGTGACTCACCTGTGTCACCTGGCTGTAGGCCTGAGCGGGCAGGGGGCTGTAGAGCTGTAGGCCTCTCCAACACAGGAACAGGACGTAGAGAGAGGCCAGCAAACACTGCACGATGAAGGTGATGGAGCTGCCCTTGGCCACGTACGAACCCATGCGCTGGAGGGGGCACAGGGGTGAGGGTAATGCCGTATACGTGTGGAGGACCTCAAAAGGCTTTACCTGCTTTGGATTGAGAGCACTGGCGTCTGCAGACTTCAGGCTGGTGCTCATCACAGCAGAGAACCCAAACACTAGACTGAAGATGTTCGCAGCAACAAGGGCGATAATCTGCAAAGGAGAGGAAACAATCACTTGGTTAGTTTGGTAAGTGAACAGTATTGCAATGTGTGCCAGTAAAACTAGAAGCCTGAGGGCCAACAAAGGTTGGTCTGAGGGCTGCATTTAGCCCCTGGGCCGCACTTTGGGCACCCCTGATTTAGGCCTTAAAAACAGACAGAGCACTAAAGATCTATTGGGTGCATCAGCATTTATAATTCATTTGAAATAAGGTCTCTGTATGAATAAAACAGTCTCTGAAATACCGAGACCAAGGCTGGTGAAGAGTTTGTCTGGAGCTCCCACCGCAGGCAGCTGTGGGAAAACCGTACAAGTCTTTTATTGTAAATGATTTGATTTTAGATAATAATCTTGATTGTTTGTTCCTAACTGAAACCTGGCTGGGTGCGGATGAGAATGCCGTTCTTGCTGAGGCCTCTCCACCTAATTTTAGCAGTGCCTTTTCAACCAGAAATGGAAAAAAGGGAGGTGGCACTGCCTCTATAAGCATAAATACTCTTGCCACCAAACCTATTTTATTTGATCAATATGAGTTTTGAGCACCACACAATTATTTTTAGTAACCCACCGGTTTTATTTGTCACTATCTATAGACCTCCCAAAAGATGTCCCCTTTTTATTAATGAATTCTAAGACTTTCTATCAATTTTACAGCTCCTTTAATATGATCATTTTAACCTGTGGTTTTAATCTACACATAGACAACGTTTTAGACCCCATTTCTGCTGAGTTTTTAAATGTTCTTAATTATATGGATTTCACCCAAAACACGTCACGCAGCCAACTCACGAGAAAGGGCACAGTCTGGACCTTGTCATCACATATGGCCTGTCCACTACTGTGTCCTCTGTTATCGACCTCTGACCTCTGTCCACTACCTGGCCGTCTCTGACCATTACTGTGTGTTTTTTAATGTCACCGGTTTTATCCAGCGAGAATCTTCGGCAAAAACTGTGAGGAAACGTAATCTCACCCCTGTAGTGGCTGAAAAATGTATTGATGCTTTACAACAAATTCCTCCTGTGATTTTATCAGCTAATTGTGATTTTATTGTCGACAATTTTAACAGTAAACTACTCATCGCCCTCGATGCAGTTGCACCATTCAAACTTAAAAAGATCAATCCCAAACCCCCTCCCCCCTGGAGAAACGAGGAGCTAAAGCAACTCAAGAGAAATGGCAGGAAGGCCGAGAGGAGATGGAGGAAATTCAAAACAATAAATTATCAAATATTCCGTGCTCAACAAAAGACCTACAATACAGCAATAAGAAATGCAAGAAATACATTCTGTTCCACAATAATCACCAACCACAAAAATAACCCAAAAGTCGTATTCTCAACAATAGAAAATGTTTTAAATCCTGATTTTAACAGACCTCCTTTAAACCCCACAGACGCTCTCTGTGAGGCGTTTGCTGACCAGGGGAAAGATCGACACTATCAGATGTAATATTTTATCTACCCAAAGTAACACGGCTTTAAATACATCTGGTTGTCTACTTGTTCCAGAGGAAACACTGCACAGTTTTGTCCAGGTTAATGCTGAGATGATAAAGTTTTCTCCTCAGTGAGGCCCACCACATGTCCTTTAGACCTGGTCCCAACCCCGTTTTTTAAGTCATTTTATGAATCTTTTAAAGACGAACTTTTACACATGATGAATTGCTCTCTACAGACGGGGGTCTTCCCTAAATCACTAATGAGGATAATATGCGATGTGGCGATGCGATTCATGCTGTTAAAAACTGTTTTCCTGCTCTTTAGTGTTTACTTAAATTGGTGTATCATGTACACCACCTCCTGACTTGGTGTAGGATCTGAGCGCACCGTACGCCAGGTGTACAGTGGCTCAGATTGATAATTGCCAAAACAGGCGGTGATTTTTCGTATACCCCACATACGCTCTGATTTCACCGTACGCAAGTTTGATAAATGAGGGTCATTGTCTTTTAATCCTTCCTCACAGGTGAAGAACCTGGGTGTGGTTTTTGACTCTGAGCTGACTTTAATTCCACACATTAAGAATATCACAAAGATAGGTTTTACCATCTAAAGAACATAGCCCCGCCCCATTCTCTCTCGGGCCAACACGGAGACGCTAATGCATGCTTTTATCACCAGTCGTATCGACTACTGTAATGCCCTGCTTTCTGGTCTTCCCAAAAAGAGTATCTCAGGTTTACAACGTTTACAAAATTCAGCAGCTCGTGTCCTGATGAAGACCAGGAGGCGGGACCACATTACACCGGTTTTAGAGTCGCTGCATTGGCTCCCCGTGTGTTTCAGGATCCATTTTAAAGTTCTTTTAATGGTTTTTAAAAGTCTTAATGGTCTTGGTCTTTCTTATCTTTCAGAACTGCTTTTACCTTATGAACCTTCACGGCCCCTTCGCTCCTCTGGCAGGGGTCTTCTAGTTATTACTAAAGTCAACAGAAAGACTCACGGCGAGGCGTCTTTCCAATACTATGGCCCTCGCCTCTGGAACGACCTGATGATCGCAAAGTCGTCATGTTTGAAGGCTGTGGTAGGCACTTTAATGTTTTGAATTAATAATAATATTTCACTGATGGGCTGATTCAGCTGTTCCTGAAGCTGGATTGAAGAGTTAACGGTAAATTCAGCGTTAACGCTGGAGAACTTTCTACCAGGGTAGATCTCCATGGAAACGTGCTCTTAGCTTATAACCTGTACAAGGCTTATTTCCCAGTTTAGATCAGAAGACTGCTCTTTGACCAATCAGAGGAGGAGCAGCGAAGAGGAAGCAGCTTGAGCAGCGGCGAGAGAAGGCCTTTATATCAAATGGATTGTAGTAGTAGTGATGCAGATTTTAGATGACGACATGAAAAAGGCTTATTTCTCGTTCACATAATAGTAGGACTGTTGCATTTCAGTTGTAATACAGATTGTTGACAAATGTGAACATTCTCCTTATGTGCCACTTGGTTCAGACTCATGGCGCTCTATGATATACTGTATATTAGTCATGGGTTCAGTGATGAACTGTGTCTGTGATTGGCCGTCTGGTGCCGACTCCTCCTTTTTCATATGGAATCCTCAGAGAAACCCAGGGTTAACTAAACGCATCCAGGGCTGGTTTTATCAATGCCAGGACGAAAAAACAGATCAGAGTTCCACAATAGAAGAAACAAACAAAGTGAGCAGGGTTACTCAAAGGTCTGTTCTTGACGAGGGAACAATGCTATAACATGCTTTGAAGTGCAACGTTCAAGTGTCCTGCCTAAGAGCACAACTACAGTCGAAGCTGAAGGCCAACCTTTGGATCCTGTTTGGAAATAGTACTGGCATAGTAGCTGGAACAGTAAACAGTCATTACCTTGACTTTGTTGGCTCTCCTCTGGACCTCCATCGCGTACACCCCCGAGGCCACGTACTGAAGGACAGAAGGGGCAAACACAGTTGACAGACTTGGCAGGGCCCGGGACAACAATGTTTGACCCCTGACCCTTCTGGTGGAAACTATGTGCCACAGCATAAGACCACAGTGGGAGGAAAAAGTAAGTACACCGTTCGGAATTTCTCACATCTCTGCCTAAATTGTTCATAAATGTGGTCCCAAACTATTCAGCTTTAGTTTGTGAAAGAGCACTTGGGTGCTCCACTGCACTACGGGCAAAATATACTGTGGACTGATTAACCCAAAGTTGAATAGTTTTGGTGCAGGAGAATCATGGTATGGGGCTGTTTTGTTGCCTCAGGGCCTGGACAACGAGCTATCATCAATGGAAATATTTTGCAGAAAAAAACAGATACTCACAACAACGTGGAATAAGTAAGTGAACCCTTGTATTAAATAGCTAACTGCTTTTCTGTAGTTGCAGATCAAACGAATCTTAGACCATTCCTCTCTGCAAAACTGTTACAGTTCAGTGAGATTCAGGCGGTGTACTTACTTATTCCACGCTATCCTGTGAATGTTTACATGTTATGGCCAATAAAAATATGATCAAATGTAAATGTTTGGGTGGTATTAGTTTAGGCAGACACTGTTTACTCAGTCTTATGATTTTGATGAAGATCAAACCACATTTTAAGACAAATTTAGGCATTAATGTGAGAAATTCCTTACTTTTTCCTTCGACTGTATACTAAAGTATACCTATATACTACAGTATATCATCACTCTCTTCATTTGGTCCTGGTCTCAAGAACACTTTATTCACTTCATAAACTGTACTTAGCCTCAGGCCTTTGCTATGTCTCACTTCTGGTCCTTGACCCACAGTTTGAGAATCGATGATATAAAATAAACAAACTGCACCTGACTGGTATTTATAATCAAAGCTTCTTCTATTTAATCTTCAAACTTATGAAAAGAGTAGGTTACCAAGTTGCAACAGCCTACAACCACTTTACTTACTAACTATGTCAAATGTGCACACTCCCTATTCATTGTGGGTAAACAAATAAAACTTTATATTTAGGCCTCACCAGTAAACTGGGCCAGACCGGCGTTGCCATAGAAACGGCACAGTTGTAGCTCACGCAGGTGTAGATGACTGTGGTGAGGATACAGGCCACTGCGCTCAGCACCTGGACCACCTAGAGACCACACAGAGGACAGACAAACACTCTTCACATCAGACTGACATGCAATTGGAAAAAGTCATCACACTCCTGAATGTGGCCAAGAATCAGGCATTTTCAGTAGGATCGTCACAGTGCGATTAATCACACACACACAAAAGATCATGGATTAATCGTATTTAATCACATCATATGGAGCACACGTCAAATCTCATGTGTAATTAATGTGATCCTAAACTGACAGCACTCATTGGCAGAGCAGTAGTGGATGAATGCGTTGACTAAAATTAGACTAAAACTAAAATAAAAAGTTCACAAGGAAACTATGACTACAATGTCCAGGTATGTTTGTCGACTAAAATATATAAAAATGAAAAGAGACTAGAATCATCAAAATGACAAAAGGTTTGAAAGAGCCTCATATCATTTACATCCACTATCAAACAGCTCTGTGCTTTGTTCATGTAGAGAACAAACATGAAGCAGGAGCTGCAGGATTTATGTGATTATACTAAATATCATTAATGTAATGTTGACCAAATTAATCTTGCAGTAGATTAGTAGCCAACTAAATTTACACGCAATTTTAGTCAAATAAAACTAGTTTTATTTGACTAGATCTCGACTAAAACAAAATTGCATTGCAAGTAAATTTGAATATGAACGTGACCACATTGCGATGGTTTGTATTGTGTCCACCTTTCTTCAAGATCGAGGATCTAACGCAGTAATCTAAGGTCTACAAAGCACACATCATTACATCAGACTGGACGACTGTTAATTAGTGATGCACGATCATTGAAATTTGAACCGATAAACTGTTAATTTCCAGACAACCAATATTGATAACCGATAATGACACCGATAAGTGTATATATTTTATATATATATATATATATATATATGCACTTTATTTTGTGACAAGAAATCAGTTCACAGTTCTGCCCAAAATGTATAAACTCTACCAAAACATATTAAGTATATAAAGATCAAATAATGAGTTTTACTTTGGGTTTGGGTCTCCACCTCTTTCTAAAAGCTCAGGGTTTTTACTGTTCCATCATCTGAGCAGGTCTGTCTCTGTCTCTGCTTGGAGTGTGACAATATAGAGATTTTTTGATATATCGCAATATTTTGTGGGATGAAATTACACAAATCCGTGCTTGTGACAGATTCAAGTTTGCATTGCGAATGAAGATAACACCAAAGCAAGACACTCTAATGCATTTGGATAATTTGTGCATTCCTGTGGCAGAAAACACGAGCTGCGTGGCTCATTTCATCAATGTAAAGCTTCTCTTGTTCCTTGCGCTTCGATCACAGGGTAATATTCTTTATTTTTCAGAACGACAAGGATAATACATCGGTTTAGGACCCGACTGAGACTCATCCATGCGTTTGTCTCCAGCAGGTTAGACTACTGTAACGGCGGCTCACTGGCCTTTCTAAACGAGCTGTTAGAGCTGCAGAACATCCAGAACGCTGCTGCTCGAGTCCTGACAAGAACCAGGAAATATGACCATATTAGTCCAGTGCTCCGGTCTCTGCACTGGCTTCCTGTCACTCAGAGAATAGAATTTAAAACAGCTCTGCTTGTGTACAAGTCGTTTCATGGTTTAGCACCAAAGTCCATCTCTGACATGTTAGAGCCGTATGAACCATCTCGGGCCCTGAGAACTTCAGGGAGGGGTCTCCTGGTGGTTCCAGAGTCAGGACTAAACACGGTGAGGCTAAAGCTAAAATCTGGAACAGTCTTCATGAGGATGTGAGACAGGCCTCAACTCTGACAATGTTCAAATCCAGGCTGAAAACAGCTCTTTTTACCCGAGCAGATGAAAACTGAAAGTATTTTATCTGCACTCTTGCCTTTTACTGTCATTAATAAATGTTTATGTTGATGTTTTATTGATTTGTTGATCTGTTTTTCTTGAATTACCTTGTGCATGAATTGTGCTTTACAAATACTAGAGTTTTTTTAGTAATGCTTTTCTGACATTAATTATCAAATGATTTTTTCCATACACACATTGTGTATGATTTTAAATATAAATTTTTTCCTGGAGAAATTGTGACATTTATTTCTCTAATTAGGTGTAAAACAGTGTTATCTGTTGTTATTTCAGCAGGGGATTCAGATAAAGTTGTGTTTTTTGCTGTTTGTCAATGGAACTCTCAACAATTTGAACTTATTGTCAGCAGCTTAAAAATTAAAATTAAAATAACTTTTCTGACCAACATTTCAGCATTAAAATTGCTGCTTCACTGAAATAAAATGATAATCATGACAACAGATGTTATCCATCTAAATAAGTCATATATTCAAAAGCCTTAAAACCTGTGTCATATGCACTAGCACTTCTTGTTGTGATGTGCCAGCCCTAACCACTGTGCCACTGTGCCTCCAGTCATTTGTAACAGAAGAACTGGCGCTCACCCCGGACAGCAGGAGTCTGGTGTTGACCACGGCTCCAAACCAGCGGTGGATCCTGGCGTTGTCCAGCTCCCCCTGACTGCTGCTGCCCTGAGTGGGCGGGCGGGGCACAGCGGAGGGCTGCATGTACACCTGGTGCAGCCCCTCCAGGAACATGTTCTGCTGGGACATCTGTGACAAGGGGACAAGGACCAGACATTAAGGACAAGACTGCGGTCACTAAAGGTCTAGAATCTCAGCGCCTCACCTCACACAGTCCGGGACATCAGCAGAATCCAAACATTTTCAGTAAAGCACAGGAGATTCCAGGAGGAACTTCTCTTAGCAGTAGTCAGGGGTCAAAGTTTAGCCCCGGTGGATCATGGGAGCTGCCTGGTCAAAGTTTACTGCTGAGGAAGAGACTTCAGGAGGCGATTGGCTGAGATCTTACCAGCTTTACAACGTGGGACACACCCATTTGCATATCATTATCGTGATAACAGTTCATCTGGGGAAACAAGATAGGCGTCATAAAAAATAGATTTAAAACTCTTTGCGTGACAGTGTTTTTAATGCGAAGGTTGTGAATTAAATGTCTAAATCGACACTTTCATCCTTTGAAATAAAAAGACAGTAAGGTTCTGCATTGACCAAGATCCCGGTTCTAGATCTGCAAAATGGTCACTCAAAGACCACTGCGTTGGACATTATTCCCCCACAGCAGTCAATGAAGGCCATATACAAAAACTGAATAAAATGTCTGAATTAGATTAGATTTATATAAGGAAATTCATAAAAATAAAATATGGCATATCTCGGCCTCCAGTACTGTACAATATTAATGGCATGTCTAATATCGATAAATATCAAATTTCAATCAAGAATAAAAAAATTATTTGAAATGACCTTACGACCCATGGAATGGCCTCATGATGGGTCTGCCTTCGGTTTCATTCATGTAGAAACAGATTCGTCTGAAGAAGAGTGGCTCATACTTTGCGAGCTCAGTAGCTATGACCAATGGTAGCATTTTTTCAGGATTACACAACTCGTTGCCAATTTGATGTCATGTTGCTCCCTTTAGTGTCAATATGCGAACACTTTTTACATTACACACAGAGCTACGCAGACACACGTTTGGCTTACTCCTTTCAGTGCTTCATTTGTTCAACACAGAGCCGGTGCTGGCCCTTCTGGGGCCCTAAGCAAAAATCCACACAGGGGCCCTACAGTACGCATGCCATGGTTATTCGACGAAGAGCGAACCCATTAATCAGAAATCTTAGGGTCTTCTCTGTGTTTTAAGGCGTTCTCACAAAGGTTACAGCATTAAAAGCTATATTACGCATCCGTACAGAGCCCAGTGACAGCGGGACTGAAGGCTGCGCGGAATCTACTTTGAGCAGGGGCGAATTCGAGTATACAGGGGCAGGGGCTTTACAGGGGAACCACTGACAGAAAAACTGCCACAAACTAACAAATATAAAAATATTATTTTATATTTATCATTCAGACTGCAGGGAAAAGCAGCTCATGTTAAAAAGACTCTCGCCACCTCGGGCCCCCTTCCTTAAAATGCTGTCCCAGTAATTTTATACATAGACTGGAGCATTCAAAATATATATATTTTGAATTTTGTGGCGATTAAATATTAATTACTTTAAACTTTAAATCCAAATCCATTCGATTTTAAAAAGTTTGATTTTAGCCTTAATTTTCAAAATTGCTATATCTCGAGACAGCACTTGTTATTTTCAGGTAAATTAAACACATTTTGATGAGAAGAAACGCTGCACAGGTAGGTAAAGTGTCTTGCCCACAACAACAGCCTGTACCTGCAGGAGCATGGATTTGAACTGCCAACCTTCCGGTTAAAGGACAACCCACTCCATCACCCTAAACTACGGTATAATTCTTGCTATATCACTTAACATAACTGTTATCATTGGTATAATCTGGCCTGGGGGGGGTTGGCCCATAATATACCCCGGGTTATGAAATGGCCTAGGCCCCTTTAATCCCTTTAATCTTTTACACAATAAAAGACACAGTATGTTATCTCTTTAGTAAGACTCTTATTGTGAAAGGGTCAGACAGCAACAGAGCGCTGTATCACAGCAGCTTGACGTCTCAGAAAAGATGCCAAACAGCAACAGACACGAACAACAAGCCTTTACCAAACTTAGTGTTACTATTTTACTTTTATTGTCTGGAGTTTTATTGTGTTTTTAATGTATACAGTTAGTTTGCAGTAGTTCTAAGTCTAGTCTAAGTTCTAAGTCTATTTGTGCTGTATTGATTATCACAAAGTTGAATAAATTAGAATATTAATTCAATCTTTCAGTGTGTAATTTAAGTTATTTTAGTTACTATGAATAGTAGATTTTTGTCATATTGCCCACCCCTAGGAAGCGGGTAACGGAATGCTATTGGACGCGCATGGCTACGTAACCAGGAAGTGGTTTTCAGGCAAAAACAACCTCCGAAGCTTCACTACTACAAAGCAACACACAGCCGCCTGCTCTGAGACTACTCTGGACATGTCCTAACAGTACACCTCAGAGATTTGTTCAGAAGAGGAGCAAGGGGAGGGGCTTAGAGGAAGTGCACTTATTGGACCAGGAAGAATGACAAAGGGAGAATTTGAATAAGCCATTTCAGCTCTATAAAGCATTTTCTAACCAAGTGTAAAATATTGATATGTTTGAAATGACCAAATAACTCCTTCTGTTTGGGTACAAAAAGTCTATTGTTGGTTCTTCAACGCAGAAACAAAGATTAAACCCATTCTGTTTTCCCTGGCAGAGTCTCGTCATCGTCGTCGTCCATGCCCCCCGTGTACATGTCTGCCAGTCGGCTGAAGCCTGGCCCCCAGTCCAGCAGGGGCCCGAAGTCCTGGTCCTTCTCAGAGTCCGAGGAGTCCAGGGAGCTGAGCGAGTCCACCTCAGAGCTGGCGCCCTCGAAGTCAAACACCAGCAGCGAGTCGTACGGAGGAGTGCAGGGGTCGACGTCTGCAGCTGCCAGGTTCTATCACACCATGAAAACAAGTGCTTAAAGAGGGTGTCGTGCAGGGGTCGAGCCGGTACTGCGTTCCGTTAAAAGATTTGCCGGTGGTACGCTGTACCAGGAAGGAGAAGATCGGTGTGCTCTCTCACCTTACGCACAAAACAGTAGTCTGACCAGTGGCGGCTGGTCCATTATGGGCGGTGGGGCGCCGCCCCTCCTATCAATTTTTGCTTCATCGTGTGCCTTAACAGCGTCATAAATGTGTAGTTTAATGCCGGGGGCGGCGAGGAAGCGATCTAACCAATGGCGCTCTGATATGGTATAAAAACGTCACTACATATCATTAATTCAACCAATCAATGTTAAATCTCCCATGGGCGCTGAGGCCGAGCGCCCATGGGAGATTTAACATTGCGCGTCTCTGACATGTGAAAACCGAGGACGCGTCTACTGTAAACAAAACGCGGGTAGCAGCTCTGAGCTCACGGACGATCGGAGGAAAAACTTCTCATTTGAGAGACGGGAGAATCTTCTGTTGTTTCCTGAGAGGAGGTGAAAGGATTTTTTCCAACTTATGGACTTTGACAACTTTCTTTAGTCAGAAGTGACGTCTAAACGGACTTTACTGGAGGTAGCATTACGATGCTAACTAGCTCGTCTGCTTTAGCTACTGCTTGTTTATTTCACACTTTGGGACAACCCCCGCTGACTTGGACAGTTATGTCCCAGGACGTGGACATTTGATGGAGAGAAGATTCAGAACCGTGAGGAGCTACGACAGAAGAGGGAACGTCATTCATTCATTGAGTGAAACAGAGGTGGAGCTCCAGGTGCTACGGAGGAGGACTCTCATCTAAACACGTAAGTCACACAGTTATTTCTGACAAGGGCGTAGGTTTGGTGTCAATGTTGGTGGGACACTCCACAAAAAGCTTTTTCTCCACGTCCCACGTATATACATGTATTTTTTTTTGATACACCTCCTGCCTTTGTTCTGTTAGTACAAAACACAAATCAGTGGTGCAAAACAAAAATATGTATAGTGACTATCTTTACACAAAAAAGTCATCCATCCATCCATCCATCCATTTTCTTCCGCTTTATCCGGGGCCGGGTCGCGGGGGCAGCAGTCTCAGCAGAGATGCCCAGACTTCCCGATCCACGCACACCTCCTCCAGCTGTTCTGGGGGGACCCCGAGGCGACACCAGGCCAGCTCGGAGACATAGTCCCACCAGCGTGTCCTGGGCCTTCCACGAGGCCTCCTCCCAATAGGACATGCCTGGAACACCTCACGAGGGAGGTGACCAGGAGGCATCCGGAACAGATGCCCTAGCCACCTCAGCTGGCTCCTTTCGACGTGGAGGAGTAGCGACTCGAGTCCGAGCTCCTCCCGGGTAACTGAGCTCCTCACCCGATCTCGGAGGGTGCGCCCAGCCACCCTGTGAAGGAAACTCATTTCGGCCGCTTGTATTTGCGATCTTGTCCTTTCGGTCATTACCCAGATCTCATGACCATAGGTGAGGGTGGGAACGTAGATCGATCGGTAAATCGAGAGCTTTGCCTCAGACTCAGCTCCCTCTTCACCACAACAGTCCGATACAGCGACCGCATCACTGCTGACGCCGCACCGATCCGGCTATCGATCTCACGCTCCATCCGTCCCTCACTCGTGAACACGACCCCGAGATACTTGAACTCCTCCACTTGAGGCAAGGACACCCCACCGACCTGAAGCGGGGAAGCCACCTTTTTCCGGTCGAGAAAAAAGTCATTTCATCAGAAAAAAGTTTTTTAATAAAAAAACTTTATTTAATAAAACTAATTAAGTTTAGTTTTTATTATATTCTGCATAAAATAATAATATTAAATGCCCCAAAGATACCTTTCTTTTTTAAGTTAAAAACAATGTTTATAAGTATCTTTTAAAATATAATTGAAGGTAGGCATAGGCAACAGCCCCCCCCGGTTTTCACATCACCAGCCGCCACTGAGTCTGACAATAATATCACACCATGAGCTCAAACGCGTTGAAGTTCAGCCACTTAAATGCAATATAGAGACTCGGCAGACTGGATCTCATTTGCTCTGTCCCTGAACTTTCTGCAGAATATCGTTTTGGATATTTATCACTAGTGCACAGATGACACGTGTGAAAGTAAAGATGTGGAAATTTAATTAAGAACAAATGCATATGTTTATGCCACTGAAAGAGATCTGATTATGACGCTGCTATAGTCAGTGTTGGTAGTAACTGAATACATGTATTTAGAATATTTAGAATACTCATTTTTGGTAACTGTATTGTAACAGTTACTGAATACAGTAATATTAAAGGAATACATCAAAGTACTTGTTCATTAAATTTCAGTTTCATAATCAAAACATTAAGAAATGGCCGAGGGAAAGGTTAGCTCTGTCCTTTTGGGCTCTGGGCATTTGCAAAGTGCTTTTTTTGCATTCCACATTAGTGGTAAATAAGTTGGTAACAGGCCTGTAACAATAGCCTGTTAAGAACATCTTCTTAATCATGTGCCACATTTATGCGTTAACATCATGAAAATCAACGTGAAAGTATTGTAAATATTCAGAATATTGTTTGGACTAAGCAGTGGAATACGTTACTAAAGTATTCTCCCAAAACTCTATATATATATATATATATATGACATAGTACCGGCAAGAAATAAAAGCTACTTTCACCCCTGGTGTCGTGGCTATTACTCAAATCCTCTACTAGGCCTGAATAATTTGGAGCTTTGGTTCAACTGGTGTTTAGATACTGAGAAAGTGAAAGTGATTTTGACGATGATTTCAGCTTTATAGCCTTATTCAATGCTTAAAAAAAGAAATTCAGTTTAGTAATTATGTTTTACTAAATTTTCTACTAATTTTATGTTGTCCTTTTTCTGATTTTTATGCCGAACAACAGTTGCAACCTGAGTGGAGAGTGCAAAATGGTTGAAGTGCCTTGCCCAAGGACAGAATGAAGACAAATTAAGCCCGGCTACTTTCCGGTTACAGTCTAAACACAAATGCACAACAGTCATATCAAGATTTTACAGAAGAAACCGCAAACCATTCCCATAAAATACTGTGTACTCAAAACACATTAGTACAATATCAAGGAGGGCAACACAATAACAGGGTAATAATGCTAAATAAACTGAAACTGAACTGGAGCGCAGTTAAAGTTAGTTTTTTGTTGTAAAATGTGTGTAATAAATGTGCCAATACTTTTAAGTGTGTTATTATCCGAGGCTAAAACCTTGTGCCTCACCTCTGAGAGAAAGTGCCCGATGTCCTCGTCGGCCTGGGGCCGGTGTCTGTAACCTGGATGTCCCTGGTTCGTGGGGGCCGTGTCAGTGCAGCTGACCTCGGGAGGCTCACTCAGACTTCTGTGCAGCAGACCGGCGTCATAATCCTGGAAATGTCAGTCACAAGCAACAGATGTTATACTGTGTCCTGAATTCTCCCTTATAATAATCACCATTTATCAAAGTAAGCTAAAATGTTCCTTAAAATTGCTGTGCACGGTTCCTTTATTTTGTTTCTGCCGTTTTGAACAATTAGATAAAAAAACACCAACAAAACTGAATTATTCAATAATTTTAAAGATTCTTCAAAAAAAATATGAAGATACCCAAGATATCCAAGCCAAGGGGGAAAAAGCTTAATATGCCTAAATCAAAATCAAAACAAACTTTATTTATAAAGCGCTTTTCATACAAAATGTAACACAAAGTGCTTTACAGTGCTTAAAAATCATTAAAATCGTCCCCACCAGTAAATATACATAAATAACTACAACCCCACCACCCCCCACCCCACCCGCACACACAGACACACAGACACATATACGTACAGACAGCCAGCAGTTAAAAGTCTTAAATAAAAATGGACATAGAGTTGGGTATGTAAGGCTGAGTACAGATGGACCGAAAGAGGAAACATCATCCAAGGAGCGTCTGCACCAGGAGCAGCCCATCGGCCACAGCCACAGAGCGCCAACCCAGGGGGCCCGGAGTAGGTGTAGGAGAGACGTCCTACCTCCATCCAGGCACCCCCAGGAGAGCGCCCAAATAAAACAAATAAATAAATAAATACAATAAAAATTATATATATATATATATATTAGGGATGGGACGAATAACCGATTTGTATCGATACACGGATTTGCGCAGAGAAGCCACAGATCGATGCAGTAGAGGATAAACACAAGATGCATCGGATTTTACGCGCTCATATCGATTTAATCTAGATACGTTACGGCTGCAAAGCCCATCGGGCCACTGCGCGCGCCATTTACGTGCGTGTGTGACGCTCATAGACTGTGACGCTCCTCCTACGAGGAGCGCGCGTGTTTTACCATTAAACTTCAGGCTGAGAGCGACAGAAACACCTCCGCGGCGGTGTGGAGTTGGGTTGGCCGCATTGCTGTGTTGAATCAAAGACGTCTTGTGTGCAGAACGCGATGAAAAGTTGCAGGAAGCCAAACGCAGACAAACATCGCCATGATCAGCCATCTTCATTTGCCCAAGTCATTGTGTCCACTTACAAGCGTAAAGAGTCCAAAAATCCAATTTACTGCCCTGCATTTGAGCCAGGTGGGAGTACACGTGCGACTGCGCTGAGAGGCAAAGGAAGACCCGCCCATTCATTAGCATAACCATGTGAGCTTTTCTGTGTGTGTTATTAATGTGGAAATAATTCACACAATCGCCTTTTTAATTTGAACAAGACTGTTCATAGATTAACAATAATTGTCCCTCCAAAAATGTTGAAAAAACGAAAGAAAAAAAATCTTACGGTGGATAAACCCATAGAATATATAGGATACAAAACATTTAAAAAAGGTATCAATTCAAGGCCTCAATAATTGTGACTATTTGTCAAATCTTTATTTATTTGAGCTGGTTCTATTGAATCATTGCATCAAGCATAGAGTGGATGGCGAAACATCGAGATGCATCGTGATAATTGTCCTAAATGGAATGGTATCGGGGCTGGTGGTAGTCACAGATGTGTGGATCGAGATGCATCGTGGTCATGGTGATGATTCGCATCGCAGCTCTGGTGTCGCAAGATGTGTCTTAAATGAATCGGATCGTGGCAGGTGTATCGAGATGCAAATCGTATCGGACAGAGGCCTAAGATTCCCATCCCTAATATATATATATATATATATATATATATATATATACATATAAAAAATAAATATATATTTAAAAAGAAATAAAATAATATGTCAAAAATCATAAATCCTTAAAATAAACCTAGTTCTATCCACAAATTAAACTTATTGTCAATAAAATTGAGTCAAAAGTGATGATTATTCAAACTTTCAATCTAAAGCTGACTAAATTCTTTAGGTGCGCTCACCCGGTCGTCCTCCCCCCCGCCCTCCTCGTCGTAGCAGCAAACGTCGTCTCTTGGTGGATCTTTGAGGAGAGCGACGTCTTCTTTGTGCCGTTTTCTCCTTCGCAGAATAAACAGCAACAGCAGCACTGGAAATAAACACCAAAATGAAACTGCACTTTTTCCAATTTCCATATTATTGTAAAATAGTTTAAACTTCTATTTTTTATATATATATGGATGGTAATATATGCTATTTTTCTACCAATAGAAGAATTTTCTGAGCCCACTTCTAGCCTATTATCTTACAAAGCAGTGCAAAGACGGCGCCCAGGGCCAAGGCGAGGTGCAAGGGCCCGTGCTGGAGGGGGTCTGAGCGGGGCATAGAGCAGGAGGTCAGAGCCCCCTCACACTGGCACACCTCCACATCCAGGGTACTGTCCTGGTACAGCAGCCTAGCGTCGTACACCCGCAGCAGCAGCGTGGACCAGCCCGGGGCCACCCGCCGCTTGGGGCTCAGGAACACGGCGTGGCCTGTCACAAAGAGACAAGATGGAGGTAAGACATGGAGACTCCTTAGACTTAAACTGGGTAAGATTTTAGCCAATAAATGGGACAGAATACAAGCCTTTTTCCATTTGGGGTGTTTTTATTGGTGGAAAGACCTTAAAGGAGTTATTATTAGGGTTAATATGCACTGAGCTGAACCTGAAATCAGAGGCTCCCCAATTGTGATCGGAGACATCTCTCAAATACAGAGACAGAGGTAGAAAAAAACTCTTGAGGTTCGGTTATTGCAGCAGTCAAAACCTAGATTGCGATTAGAGATCAATAAACCTTGCAGCCCTACAGCATGTTACAAAGCTGATTTCTCATCAAAAACATAATCTTTGGATCTTCACCAGTAACTATTCTTCGCATACAGGTGCTCGGCATATAATTAGAATATCATGAAAAAGTTCATTTATTTATGTAATTCAACTTAAAATGTAAAACTAATATATGATATAGACTCATTACATGCCGAGTAACATATGTCAAGCCTTTATTTGTTATAATTTTGATGATTATGGCTAATTTTATGCGATTTTTGATTTGGGTTTTTTAAAGGTTGAGCCATAATAATGATAACAAATAAAGGCTATGCAAAAATAAGGCATAGGAAATGTGTTCTTGGACATTTAGGGCACTTTGATTAAGTGTCTGAAGCCCTCTGCTGGTCGAGTGGGGTAGTGAATTATCTTGAAAAGAAAGATCTCCAACAACAGATCATATGTTATAATATAACATATGATCTTATTATCAACAAGACACTAACAAATACACACTTTGTAGAAAAAGGCTATTTAAAGGCCCTGTAGCCAATTCTCCACATTTACAAACCCTGACTGAGGTTTAAACTGAAAACAGTCTTTTCAATAATGCCCATAATAATACTGCGAGCGTATGTCAAATGGCGAAGTAAGTGAGGTCATTCGGGATGTTTTTGAATATATCACATTAAAAGCTTCATCTAAAATGTTACTCGAGTTGGTGTGGACGTTCCAGTGGAGGCGGTGCTGTCCCTGCAGCTCCACAGTGAAAGGAGCGGTGTTCCCAGGGCTGTCCAGGTCCTCGATGTCCAGCTGAACAGGGACGGGGTCAGTGTCACACAGACGGACGCTCCTCTGCTGGATCACCGGAGCGTGGTCGTTCACGTCCAGTAAAGTCACGATCAGGGTCCCCGTGCCGGTCGCCGGGACGGTGTCTAAAAACAAGACGTTCATCACAAAGATCGATTCCATTTTAATATATATTTCAATTCTTAAGATTTGCAAACATTTCATAAAAGAAAACGGAAGACTTTTTAGCCAAAAAAATGTGGTCAATTTGCCAAAACTGCAACTGAATATGTTTTAGATCAGTGGCACCCACCAAATTGTTAAGGACAATGCAAAATACTGTAATATCCCCAAAAATCATTCTTTATTTCATAACTATTAGATAATCCTTTAAAAGGAACAGGCCACCGTTTTTACACACAGATCTGTTCTTACCTGAGCTCAGACGAGTTGATGCGTACCTGTCTGGTCTTTGTGCGTGCGCTCAGTCATGCTAATGTTGTTAGCATTTAGCCTCTCCCAGCAAAGGTACAGCTCCAAACTGGGGTGAAGTTAGAAGCTACCAAGCTCTTCCACGTTTTCCCTTTCTAAATAGAGTTTTGTTAAAAGTCACACGATCCAAGTCTAGTTACTCAAAATTAAACATGTCGATTTTCTAAGCGGATAAAAAGGGGCACTATATTGTGAGGCGTAAGAACACCTGGAGTACTTCGACGTCTGCGCAGTAGTATCGTCGAAGTACTCCAGGGAAAACGTGGAACAGCTTGGCTAAGCGAAGAACATATCTCAGTGTGTGAAAACGGTGGCCTATTGCAAAACAACATCATTTTAACAGACTCTGGTAGTAAGATGTCTGTGTAAGCTCTCAGTTGTGCAGGAGTTGTCCATCTTCAATCAAAGTACTTGAATCATCTTCTGTACTCAGTTGTTGAACTTCAACCACTGAGTACAGAAGATGACTCCTTCATTGAACTCTGGTAGTGAGTATTTCTTCACGTTTTCAGCACTTACATTTATAAAAATGTTTTCTGGGAAAGGATCGCAACCTACTGAAAATGGTTCAGTGACACTTTAGGGTCCCAACCCACCAGCTGGTAACCATGGTTTTAGACCATCCTTTTGCTATTTTTGATTAACCTATACAGTAAAACATGCTGAACAATGTCATCATTGTCCAAGAAATTTAGATTTAATTCCAGTTTGAATCCAATGTAATGCTTTATAAAGACATTATGGCCTTCATTCATTTTAATGCCCTCATACTGCTTAGACATAAAACATTTTTTTTGCAAAAACATAGTTTTATATATTTTAGTTTGAAAATTTCTGTGATGTTTATACTTTTACTTCCGTATTGGACACTGACATGAAGTAATTGATAGGGGCAAACAATTTTAAACTGTTTACACTGTTTTTTTAAACTGTGATGTCACTTCCTGTCAGTAGCTTAAAAGTTCAAAGAAAAATATATTTTATGCCCAACATTTCTTCATTAATTTGCTGCTTCACTGAAATAAAATGATCATTTGCAAGTGAAGTATCACTTGCAAATGATGTTACAGTATCTAAATAAGTCATATTTTCAAAAGCATTAAAACATTATACACTTTAATGCGAACTTTGAAGCAATTTATTTTGAGCAGTGGTTCTAACTTTTGTGCTTCTGCTTCAGTCTTTCATAAATGTGTGATTTGGTCGTGTGGTGCTGTGTTTCTAACTGTGCCTAATAACTAATAAAGGGTTCTACATTTTAAAATCTGAACAGCCTTATGCTCCACATTGAAGGACACAAAGCACAATGTTTGTTTCCACATACAGGTGCTCATCATATAATTAGAATATCATGAAAAAGTTCATTCTTTCTGTAATTCAACTTAAAATGTGAAACTAATATATGATATAGACTCATTACATGCAAAGTGACACATGCCAAGCCTTTATTTGTTATAATGTAGATGATTATGGCTTACAGTCCATTTTCACAATATTCAAATTTTATGAGATTTTTAATTCAGGGTTTGTACAAGCTGAGCCGTAATAACCAAAATGATAACAAATAAAGGCAATACATATCTCACTTTGCATGTAATGAGTCTATCATGTATAAGTTTCACAGTTTAAGTTGAATAACAGAAGTGAATGCGCTTTTTCATGATATTCTAATTATATGAGGAGCACCTGTATACCTAATTTGAAAGCTAAGAACCTCCAGATCCTTAACACATGTAGGCTGCGCTGGCACTAATTGGAACTTGATAAATTGGTCAACATGAAATAAAAAGCAGAACTGGATATAACAATGACACAGATACACAAGCTGATGTGCATATGATGTTAATAGAAGCCCGCACTCACCGTTGTCATAGGCCAGAACCAGGACAGAATATCTGTCGTCTTGGACAAAGTGAGACTCTCTGTCCAGGTCAGTTCTGACACTGACCCTCCCCGTGTCCTGGTCCAGGCTGAGCCAGCCTGCAGCGTCAGAGAGCAGCTTAAACCTAACCATGTAAAATATGCAGAGTGGGGCAGTAAGTACTCTCACTTATAAAAACTGCTTGTACTAAATTTACTACACTTTAAAAATGTATAAACTCAAACAAAACATGTAAGCAATTTGTGCCAATACAAGACTTAAAAAATATATAATTTCAGGCCCAAAACTCAAATCAGGGCTCAAACTGATCATTTGCACGTTTTTTAGGTTTTTGTTTTAGGTTTGCAAAATTGTGTCCATCACTGTCAGACTGAAGACCTCAGTGATTTATTCTGTGATATAGACATTTCATCAGCGTAATATTGACACACATTGAATATTGTTATTGTAATGACTCCTTGCAAAAGGGAAAGTAAAGAAAGGACAGAGCAGCCGTCTCACCGTATCCTGGTAGCTCTGGCTGTGTCCGGGTCTACGGCTCGGAGGTAAGTGACCGAACTGCCCGGCGCGGCGTTTTCAGGAACGCTGGCGTGCATTTTAGACGGGGCTAACATCGGCGGCTCGTTGCGGTCTTCTACTGTAACCGTGAGCGTGGCGGTGGAGGTGGAGACGGGCAGAGTAAAAGCAGCTTCATTTGTAACGACCACCAGCAGGATGTAGGAGGGAGCGCTCTCAAAATTCAGCTCCTAACAATCACATAAGACTTCATAGTGTTGAATCGGAATCATATCAGTATATATAGAAATATTACTGTTTCCTGTCTCTCTAACTGGTTCATTCCACAATTGTTTGGCATTTTAGTGAAAAAGTCACTGAAATTAGATGAAGAAACACAGACCTTAGCTGTGGTGAGGACGCCCTCCATTCTGTCGGGGCCGGTGCTGATTCTGAAGTGTCCGCCCTCGTTTCCTTTCACGATCTCGTATTTGGAATTGGCGTTTGCCGATCCCAGCTCATCCTCATCGGTGACTCTAAATCGGAAAACCTCGACTCCTGCTTCGTTCTCTGAGACAGACGCAGACGCCTGGAAAGAAGCAAAACGACAGAACTGCAAATATTGACTTTCTGTGGATCTTACACATCTGAATAAAAAAACATTCATATTGGCTCCAAGGTGGAAGAAAAACTGAAATCTGGGCGGCACGGTAGTACAGCGGTTAGCGCTTGTGCTTCACAGCTAGAAGGTCCCGGGTTCGATTCCCACCTGGACGGGGCCTTTCTGTGTGGAGTTTGCATGTTCTCCCTGTGTCTGCGTAGGTTTCCTCCGGGTACTCCGGTTTCCCCTACCACCAAAGACATGTACAATAGGCCGGGATGAATGATGTGAGTGAGTGGTTGGTGGTGGTCGGAGGGGCCGATGGCGCAGATTGGCTGCCTCGCTTCCGTCAGTCTACCCCAGGGCAGCTGTGGCTACAATAGTAGCTTACCACCACCAAGTATGGAGTGAATGAATAGTGCAATGTAAAGCGTCTTTGAGTGTCCAGAAAAGCGCTAAATAAAACTGATGCATTATTATTATTATTATAAATCATTTACTTCAATAAAAGTACAGAAAGAGAAGCAAAAATTGTGCAAAAATTCTAGCTACTTTCTACGACTTGACCTGCGATTTCCAAAGGCATGCCGAGTGATACTACTTACAAGTATTTCAACGAATGTAGAAAAATGTAGAACAAGTATTTATTAGTAGTTCCCAAAGTGGGTAAACTGTGGCCCCTCAAAGGCCCTGCTGGGGGGCCCTCAAAGCTCGCCAACAAAGCGTGACAGCATTTGACGGGAACTCTATGAAAATGAGTTGAACTGAAATTAAAAAACAAACTTCAATAAAAAGTCTTTGTTTTATAACCCTGATGTACTTCCTGTGTCTCTTTGGAAACATCAGCATTTACATGTTATTTTGGTTATGTCTGCTTTATTACATCAACACTAACACATTTTACTTCAAAGGTGCATTATGGGGATTTTTATGTGGAAAAGAACTTGATATTGTGCATATTTGAGCTTTTACAGTAGTTACTGTAATGATCTGGTTACTACTTTTTCCTTCTACTTAAAGTGGAAGGGACATAACTGTAAAGAAACAGCGCGCTCACCGACGTGTTGCTGAACCGCGGGGCGTGATCGTTGCTGTCGGTGACGGTGATGACGGCCGAGCAGATCGTGGACAGGCCTTGTCCGTTCATGTCCGCCGCCTCCACGATCAGCGCGTACTCCCAATGGGCCTGGAATACATTTAGAGAAATAAAAGTCAAACAATCGACATGGAAATGAAACGTCGTGGATGTGTTCATGGTTACAATATCTGTAATTACCAGGCCTGGCCACAAGAGGGAAACATCCGCAAGTTAAAAGGTGATCATATTTCACTCACATCCATCCATTCATTCATTCATTTACCAAGTTAAACAGAAGACCAGTTTTAAGTCCAGTCATAATTTCAGTAACTCACTAATTTTGGCCATGTTTTGGTTCGACAATAAGCGTATTTTTTTCACAATTTTTTGTATAAAACCCAATCACAATCAAATCAAAGCTTTTCTAGTAAGACATCCATTGGTTGCTCTATCCACTGTGAGCTAAACTATTAGTGACTAAAGCTTCATGTGACATATGAAAATGATAGTTTGCAGGGTTTATACAGGCTAAAGCAAGTCACATTTAATCCTTTTTAATGCCATTTTAATGCCAACATACTATATGTTAATGCTACAAATGCAGAAGAAAATATTTATATTTCATTACTTAATATTTGCAAACATTTCATCAAACAGAGGAAAGAGAAAAATTTGGTACATTTCAGCCAAAACTGCAACTGTGTTTTTAACATGCAACATGTTTTAGAGTCAGACCATCATTTTGGTAGTTTCAGTGTCATAATTTTCCAATTTATTTAGATTTAATGTTTGAGTCCAATGTAATGCTTTTCAAAGCCCTGCGGAAACCCTGGTTTGTATTGCACCTCATAACATAGCACTGGACTCATCTTCACAACATTAAAAAAACAACAAAGTAGGCCTAAATCTACGGCGAGTGGAAATAAAAATATGACAGGCCCGTCTTAAACTTAGTGTATGGTGTAATGGCAACAGCGGAGGGATACACGTTTATCACACAGTGTTGAGGCGGCAGGATAAATGTCCCACACATGAACAAAACAAGGGATGTCTCAGCGTCCCAGAGAGCATGGATCATCGAGGCTCTGTCGGGTCCTGCGCATGAAGTAAGTGTGATCGGGAGAAAAGGCCGTCTTTAGTAGATCTTTATGAAGTGCTTCGAGCTCGTCATGGAACATATCAAGTCTGTTCTCCCTCCCACCCTGGACCCATACCAGTTTGCTTACCGGTCCAATCGCTGAACTGAAGATGTCATCTCCACTGCGCTTCATTCACCCCTCACTCACCTTGAAACAAAGGACTCTTACGTTAGAATGCTGTTTTTAGACTTTAGCTCAGCATTCAACACTATAATCCCACAGCAGCTAATACACAAACTGCTCCACCTGGGGATCAACACATCACTGTGCAACTGGCTGCTGGACTTTCTGACGGGGAGACCACAGGCTGTACGTGTCGGCGGAAAGTCCTCCAGAACCATCACACTGAACACGGGGGCTCCCCAAGGCTGTGTGCTGAGCCCCCTCCTGTTCACTCTGCTGACCCATGACTGCGCTCCAAAGTACGACTCAAACCTCTTCATCAAGTTTGCAGACGACACAACAGTGGTGGGTCTCATCAACAACAGAGACGAGTCAAACTACAGGAGTGAGGTGAGCAGTCTGGCCATGTGGTGCACACAGAACAACCTCTCTCTAAATGTGAGAAGACAAAAGAGATTGTTGTGGACTTTCGAAGAGCACGGGTCCAGCATGCTCCTCTAACAATCAACGGTGCTGCAGTGGAGAGGGTGACCAGCACTAAGTTCCTGGGTGTGCACATCACAGAGAACCTTCCCTGGACCATGCACACTACATCTCTGGTCAAGAAAAGTAATCAGCGTCTCTACTTTCTCCGCAAGTTAAGAAGAGCTAGAGTCCCAGCCTCTGTTATGTGGTTCTTCTACAGAGGGACTATAGAGAGCATCCTGACCAGCTCCATCACTATATGTGGAACTTCTACAGAGGGACTATAGAGAGCATCCTGACCAGCTCCATCACTGTGTGGTTCTTCTACAGAGGGACTATAGAGAGCATCCTGACCAGCTCCATCACTGTGTGGAACTTCTACAGAGGGACTATAGAGAGCATCCTGACCAGCTCCATCACTGTGTGGTTCTTCTACAGAAGGACTATAGAGAGCATCCTGACCAGCTCCATCACTGTGTGGCACGGCGCCAGCACTGCCTCCTGCCGGAGGAGCCTCCAGCGCATCGTGAGAGCAGCGGAGAAGATCTGTGGAGCTCCTCTCCCCTCCATTAAGGACATGTACTCCACCCGTCTCACCCGCAAAGCCGTCAGAATCACCAGGGACCCTACGCACCCATCACACAGTCTCTTCAGAGTAATGCCTTCTGGGAGGAGACTGCGGAATCTACGGGCCAGGTCGAGTCGCCTTAAGAACAGCTTCGTACACAGGGCCATCGGGAAGCTGAACTCCCTGCCCTCCCTCCCACCCCTCTTCCCCTACCCCCCGCTTCACAATCAAGGATGAGAAAAATATAATTTCAAATCAGTCACATGGTTTGACAAATAAAACAATCTTGAATCTGTGCATAAACACGAGGAGAAAACATAAAGCTAACGAAGAAGTCACAGTGAGATAAACTCTCATATGATCCCTTTCCCCCCCCCCAGTCTGATGTGCACATGAACTCACGAGAGAAAGGTGACTACAGCTGTTGCGCGTGGTGTTTGGACACGTATGACGACACCAGCTGGACGGAGACCTTTGTAAACATGACCCTTGTATTGTGTTGACTAAGGCTGGGCGATATATCTTAAATATCGATATATTGCCCAGCCCTAGTGTTGACAGACGCACCTCTCTGTCCAGCCCTCCTCCCGTCACACTGACTACTCCACTCAATGGGTTTATTGCAAACATGTATTTGCTGGGTACTTCTGGTGTCTGGGACAAAATCCGATACTTGAGCGTAGCGTGGTCAGTGTCAGGGTCATCTCTGTCGGTGGCAGTTATCCGCATGACAGCACCACCTTTGGGGAAAAAACAGAAAGACAACATGTAAATGAGAAAACAGCTGGGTAACTGACTCAATAATGAAAGGTGATACAGTACATCGTAGAGAAGGGTTGTCCAAGCCGTCATCAGTACTGGGTTGTTTACAGCAGCATCACGAAGGATTTGTCACACACTTGTAATTTCAGTGTTTAACAAAGAAACGTGCACAATATTATAGATAATGTTCAAGTAGGTTTTATTAAGGGTAGATTGATCGGTGATAATTCGAGACGAATATTGGATACAATGTATTTTTATGAGAATTATCGAAAATCTGGTTTATTATTTATAGCAGACTTTGAAAAAGCATTTGATACGGTACAATTGAGGTTTATTAAACAATGTTTATTGCATTTTAATTTTGGAAGGAACCTGATGCAATGGTTTGAAACTCTTTACAACCTTCCTGTTAATCGGGTGATAAACAACGGCTATATATCAGATGCCTTTCCGCTAACACGAGGGGTGCGCCAAGGGTGTCCTTTGTCCCCTTATTTGTTTACTATATTTATTGAGATTTTGGCAAATAAAATAAGGAATAATCCAGATATATTAGGGCTATCTCCAAATGGACAGGAAATTAAGTCAACAATGTACGCGGATGACGCAACCTTTTTCATTGAACCAAAACAGACCTCTTTAGAGGCATTAATAACGAAGTTATTAATGGATTCAAGCCAGGATTAAAGCAACATTTTTATTAATGTAGTATCTTGCAATTTGGAGCCTTAAAATATAGTAATTTCCTATTAAATTGTTCTGTTCCTGTTAAATGATGCGACAGGTCAGTAGATATTTTAGGTATTCATCTACCTGAAGATTGAAAAAAAAATAGTGGAGTTTAACTTTGAAAAGAAGATGGAAATGATAGATAAGATTTTGCAAACATAGAGGGGGAATTCTTTAACAGTGCAAGGAAAAGTTACACTTAATACATTGATAATCCCACAGTTTATGTATCCATTAATGATCCTTCCTTCACCTACAACTAGGTTTTTTAAAGACTATGAAAAAGATTTTCAAATTTATATGATAAATTTATAAATTTATAACCTGAAAAAATTAAAAGGCATAAAAATCTTCTTAAAAATCTTCAGATGATGAACTGTACTTTAAAAGCCTCCTGGGTCCGTAAAATGTATAACAACAAACAATGGCTCACTAGCCAAAGATTAGACTCAGCTGTTTCTTTTTTTCCCCAATTAATGTATTCCCTTATTTCTTCAAATTAAAACATTACACTCTGACAATGTATTTCCACAATGTGGCCTTATGTCCACATTGGTGGTTAGCCTAGCGCAGGGGTTCTCAAACTTTAAATCGAAAGATCAGAAAAATACAATTCTTGATTAATTCTGGGCTCATTGCACTAAAACTGTAAAAAGTTTAAATGCATTTGAAAATATAATCATTTAATCATCAGAGTGCATTTTACATGAGCAAAGATGCATAATATTGGTTTTCCCCTATGGTGGACACTCAAGGGTTCTAACGAGAGACATGATAAAGTCTGTTGTATGTAAGCTCCTAAAATGGACTCAACTCATATACTTACTTTTTTACCTTTATCAGGCCCAAAGCGCTTTACAGTAAGAAACCACCCATTCACTCTCTCATTCATACACCAATGAGACGAAGGGAGTTCTTTAGAACGTCTATGCACAATCACTATTCACTGTTTGGCCTTAACTCAGATCTCCAACATGCTTATTGATTTCAGTGCTGCTTTTGATGTGATTTACCACAAGCTACTGCTTAGTAAATTGAGTGCTTACGGCTTTGGGAACTCGGAAGTAACTTTAATGAAGAGTTATCTAACCGATAGGCAGCAATGTGTGCACTGTGATGGCTCGTTTTCTGATGCAAAACCGCTGTCATGTGGCATACCTCAAGGAAGTTGGCCTCTTATTTATATTGTAGCATATTTGTGACTGAAATTTCTTATGCTCTAAAAAAAGCACAGTTAATCTCCTATGCTGATGACATAGCTCTTCATGTGTCTGCTAAAACAAGTAGTCAGTTAAATTGTCGCATTGAGTTGCCTTGTGTACGAAATGCGCGGTATAAATAAAGTTGCCTTGCCTTGTCTCCTTTAGCAAGAAATCAATTTAATTTCTAACTGGGCTACTGAAAATAAGATAAAAATGAATGCTTTAAAAACAAAATGTACGGTGATAGGCTCATTGCGATTGATCAAATAAGTGCACAACTTGAGTCTCTCCATGCATGGCACTGGTATTCAGCAGGTTACTGAGGCCAAGTTATTAGGAGACACTGTTGATTCAACCTTATCTTAGTCTCCACATTTTAAAAACACTGTTGCAAAAATTAGTAGCACCATCTCTAATATAAGAACATTTGCATCGCTTTTTAACTATTCCAGTTACCAAGTTGTTTCTTCAGTCACTTGCACTTTCACATCTTGATTGTTGCTCCATTATCTGGTCAAGTGCTTCAAAAATGATCTTGTAAAATCACAATTAATCCAGAACAGAGCAGCTTGTCTAGCACTGCAATGCCCATGTAGGACCAGTGTTAGTGCTATGCATGATAGGTTGTCCTGGTTTAAAGTAGAGGAAAGAAAATATTCTCCCTTACTTTAAATAAACTGCCCCATCATGGTCCTCCTCGACTGAACTGAACGCTTGAAACAACGGCAGAGGCGAGCCTCATGCGTCACAGTTACAGCAGAACCGTTACCTCACCCGCCATGGCGCTCTCGCTGACCGTCCCGTAGAAGGAGCTCTGGGTGAACTCCGGCCGGTTGTCGTTCTGGTCGATGACGTGGATGGTCATCGCCATGGGCTCCTCAGCCTCGTTGCCATGGTGAGCATAGATGGCATGAACCCACAGCTAATATCAAGCACATACAGGAAAAAACACATAAGAGTTTATATATTTACAGATATAAACTGCCAATTTCAATTTCTTCGTTTGAGTAAAGTAAGTATCATTGAGTAAAAAGTCTAATTTAAATATCCGTACGCTCTCATGGGGCACAGCAAGGGTCAAAGGCATCGATGTATGTTCTTCCCAGTGGGAGCCCTGTCCAAAAATGTAATTAAAAAAGTCGGGATCGATCTCGCAGTCTCGTGGTCGGGGGCTCAGCGCTCTACCTATGGAGTAATACCTAGCTCGTGTATTTGCAGAAAATGGAGTAGCGACTTTACAGGTTAGGCGATATTCATCCTCTCCTTTGAGGAGAGGATGAATTAGTGCTTTGTTTTAGTGGCTAAAATCTTTAGGGGTGCTTGAGCACCCACTAGCTCCCCTGGCGCTGCCCCTGTATGCATTGAGTAATAACGTCACCTTGTTAAAATAATTGCCTGAATCATTTTCATTGTTTCATTCTTCTCTTCAAACACTGTTGCATCTTTAGATATCAGAGGTTTGGTGCAAACCAAAATAAACCTCCTCTGTCTAAGTCAAAGTTAAACTGTAAGCTGTGTAGAATCTTGTAATTATGACCGTTATTTTAACAATAAACCTGAATGTAGCTGACGGAGTACACCCTGGACAGTTTTAGAAGACAAGATTATTTTTGAACACGATCTATTTTTTGTTTCCTTTTGATACTTTTCTAAATTTATGTAAACATGAAAGACAAATGCATGTGTAAATGGGACTTGGTTTGTTTTTCCAACTCCTGAGTCCTGTATTGCCAAAACTGCACTTTATGGAGACAATATTGTGTCAAAAACATTTGTCTGTGCGTAACCAGATTTGTGCGTGCATTGCCAGATGCAAGCGTGTGTAAACAGATGCATGCGTGTGTAACATATTTGCATGTGTAATAAAACGGTGTGTAAATTTCCATGTTTTAAAAAAAGATCAATGGAAAATGTCTAAGTCCTACGCACAAGGCTCTGTTTTACACACGACACTTTTGACACAGTCCTGCCTTGTTGAAGTTGCAAGCGTAATGTAACCCACGTGATCTAATCAGCCCCCGGGTGCCGCACCAGTGATTCCCAACAATATGACCTGCAGTGACCGATTAAAAAACCTATAAACTTAATGTGTGTCTATTAATTTTCACACTTTATGGCTCCCCTCCGAACCTATATCCTGAATAACTAAACACAGTCGGTCCGCCTAGCCTAGACGTGTTACAGTAACCTAGGCTGTGTGCGTGTGTAATAAGATGCATGCGTGTGCATTCAGATGTGTGTGTGTGTGTATTTTATTGCAAGTGTAAATGAACAATGTGTCTGTAAAATGTCCAAGTTGTAAAAAACAAACAAAACAAAAAGTCCCACGCGCAAGTTTCTCTTTAACGCACGAGTCTCTCGCACACATCTTTTTGACACAGTCCTGCCATGTCAGAGATTTGTGCGTAACTTCTTGCCACCCAAAGTTTTGACTGCCAGGCTGGTTGATGTCATTAAAACCACAAATCGCCAGTAGATGGTGCTGTTGTGCTGTGTTTGGGTGTCCTGTTCGGAAGTTCTGAACCTGGACTTGCAGAGGACGACAAATATATTTTCATAGAAATGCTAATGATCTCCACCCTGAAGTTTGGACCGCCAGTAAAATGGATGGTTTTGCAGCCAATAGGAACAAGCCATTGCCAAACCCTTCTCTGCTAAGGCAAGAGCAGCACCATCGACCTCTGGGCTGAAACCAGGAGGGTACTTCTGCTTCAGGTAAGTCGTTTTCTTCTGACAAATAAAAGGCGGTGTGCTCTTCTGCCTAATGTTGACAGACAGCTAATGTGTTTTTAGGGTCATACACACACATACAGTCTTCTATGTCAAAGGAGCAACAGTGTTATGGTTTTTCAGAAGTGTAATAAACACTACCCTGTCATTGACTCGGCAAAAATATTGCACATTCACAATAAGACACCAGCTCTCAACTGCTGCAGCAGACTTGGACAACCACTGTCTACTTACATTCCTGAGGGCCGACTCCTATCCAGGTGGAAGACGGCCGTAAAGCAGGTAAAGAGGTTCTTCCCGATGCTCGTGGTTTGTTGGCGTCACTGTAGCAAAAACAAATAATATACAATATGCCTTGTACAGTACGAGATTGTACGCAGCATACAAGCTTCATTATGTTCACTCACTTGAGCAACAGGTCAATCTTTCAGCTCCTCCTGATGAAGATCCTTGATATCTGAAGATGGGCTCCTGGATGCAGCAGTCACCTACAGGATCTGCCATGCTGGGGCTTGTTGATTAACATGGCAGATTTGACTATGTAGCAGTAATATGGAACATAATTAAATCTGTTCTATTGTGGTCATTCTTTGCCATGTACTGTTATTTATTAATTTTCCTTTTATTATTCAGCTTTAATATTTTCAATATTTTTTTGTGAATGTGCAATATTTTTGGCGAGTCAACGACAGGGTCGTGTTTATTACACTTCTGAAAAACCATAACACTGTTGCTCCTTTGACACAGAAGACCGTATGTGTGTGTATGACCCTAAAAACACATTAGCTGTCTGTCAACATTAGGCAGAAGCATTTTCTCATGCAATGTTTCGTGAAAAATGCAAATGAGCAAGGTTAGCTAGCCTTAAGGTAGTGCAAACAACCCTTTTTTTTTACAGATCAGAGCTAATGCTAATTGCTAACTAGCATTCCTATCCTACCACACTGACACCTTCCCCATTGCCAAATAAATGTCTAGTTCATAGTTACAGAGGAAGAGCACACCTCTATGGAGGACCGTGGCTGCCAAAATAATAAATAAATATATACATAAATGTATACATAAATAAATAAAATAAAGATATAATTTGCAAAGAAATGCATGCATTTATTGTAATAAGAGCATTCATTTATTTATGTATTTATATATTTATTTATATATTTATTTATTTTTGTTTTTATTTCTGTATTTCTCTTAATGTATGCAAATCATGGGGCGGGTCTGGATGCCGCTGCTGTAAGGTGATTGGTTAATCTTTCTCCATGCACACGTGCCTTGTCCAGCATAGACACAAACACGAGCTCTGCTTCAGTCTATTGACAGTGGCACAGAGCGGGTCATCTTGTGACTGGAGGATCGGCGGTTCGATTCCTGCAGGGGCACACTGTCTTTGTGTCCTTGGGCAAGACACTTCACCTGCCTTGCACCCAGTGTCTGCGTGCACTGGTGTATGAATGAGCGTGTGAATGGGTGAGTGGATCCTGGAAAGCACTTTGAGTGTAGAAAGGAGTCAGTGGTGCAGTTGGTAGAGCTGGTGGTCTCATGATCGGAAGGTCAGGGGTTTGAATCTCGCCTCCAGCATAGACATAGCCAAACATGAACTCTGCTTTAGTCTAGTGCTTTCCCACCTACATTAGGCACTCAAAGCAAGTATCCACTCACCCATTCACACGCTCATTCATGCACCAGTGTACGCAGACACTGGGTGCAAGGCAGGTGAAGTGTCTTGCTCAAGGACACAACGACAGTGTGCCCCTGCAGGATTCAAACTGCCGATCCTCCAGTCACAAGATGACCCGCTCTGTGCCACTGTCAATAGACTGAAGCAGAGCTCGTGTTTGTGTCTATGCTGGACAAGGCACGTGTGCATGGAGAAAGATTAACCAATCACCTTACAGCAGCGGCATCCAGACCCGCCCCATGATTTGCATACATTAAGAGAAATACATAAATAAATACAGAAATAAATAAATAAAAATGTGACGGTGCGCCCACTAGGGGCGCAACGTAAAACGTATAAAACGTCACGTCTATCTTCGCTCTGCCTCTGGTCTTTGTTCTTCCGGGTGGTCAGGCCGGCGTCCGCTCGCGTTTGGAGCAACAGGCTAACAGGTAGAGCGAAGTTTTTAACCCTTTTCCAAATCTACCAATTTGGTTTGGCCATAACAAAGACTGCTTTATAGCGCCAAGGGCACAACGATCCGGGGGGAGCGCTTCAGCGCAATGCACGCCAAACCACTGTGTATCGGGTGCGGAGGTCCCGAAGGTCCGGTGGACGTAGCATAGGTATCCCAATGCCGGATGACACTGCGCCTTGGAACTGCGGTATGTTTTGGTCGTAGCTAAGTGCGGCAGGTTATGAATTGTGTTGTGACCAATTATTTGCTATTTTAGATCCGGCTCCAAGCACTGGCGGGCCAGTGCAGGACTCTGCCGTCTTGTTTTTGTCGTTTTGATTTATGTTTCTGTTTTACATTTTGACTACGCTTTGTAAGCCCACTGGTGGGGCGCGTGGGGTTACGGACCAACCCGTGTGAAAATCATGAGCCAACAATTGTGGACTTCTGTGCGTAAACCTGGAACTAAGAAAAAGAGGAACGTAAGAAAAATAACTTGAACAAATAAAACATTGGTTATTTAAAGTATGGAACCTGCCTCTGTCAATATTACTTACCTGTGTGCCTTTAGCTAAGGTTAAAACTGCTAATTGCCATAGCTGCTTAAGGTATTTATTTCAACAGTGTACCACCCCCGGTCACAAAAACATGAATATATAAATAAATAAATGCATTTATTACAATAAATGCATGCATTTCTTTGCAGAAGAACGATTTACCTGAAGCAGAAGCAAGTCCAGGTTAAGAACTTCAGAACAGGACACCCAAACACAGCAAAACAGCACCATCTACTGGCGATTTATGGTTTTAATGACATCAACCAGCCTGGCAGTCAAAACTTTGGGTGGCAAAAAGTTACGCACAAATCTCTGACATGGCAGGACTGTGTCGAAAAGATTTGTGCGTAAAACAGAGACTCGTGCGTAGGATTAGGGATGGACACCGTTGAACGGTGCCAACTTGGTACCGACAGAGAAGCTCCAGTCGGGGGCGGTATCGAAAAACTAAAATTCTTTCGGTGCCAACTTTCTGGTCTTTTGCTCTCCCGACTTCAATACAGTGCCTCTCGAAAGTACTAATAAACCTTAAACTTTTACAACCCTAAACATTAAGATTTTATTTTGAATTTTTTACTGAAAGTTCACACACAAGTAACAGACAACTGTGAAGTGAAAGCAAAATGAAACATGATTCTGTTATTTTTCAAAAAATAGAAAAGTGGGGCGTGCATAAGTATTCATACAGCATTTTTCTGAGTGCATTAAATTGCCTTTATAACATTCCTAATGACTGCAGAAAGTTCACACCTTGCCCTAACCATTAAATAGAGGCCACCTGTGTGTAATCTACTCTCAGTATAATTCCAGCTGTTCTGTGAGGGCCTCAGAGCTATGGTCAGAGTGTATTGGTCACTAAACATCATGAAGGCCAAGGAGCTCACCAGAGAGGTCAGGGATAAAGCTGTGGAGAAGTTTAAAGCAGCGTTAAGTTATACAAAGATTTCCCAAGATTTGAACGTCTCACGGAGCACTGTTCAATCCATCATTCAGAAATGGAAAGAGTATAGCACCACTGCGAACTTACCAAGACACGGCCGTCCACCTAAACTAACAGACCGAACAAGGAGAGCACTGGTCAGAAATGTAACCAAGTGCCCCAAGATAACTCTGGAGGAGCTGCGACGTCCTGCCGCTGAGCTGGAGGAATCTGTACATGGGACAACTATAAGTCGTACTCTACACAAATCTGGCCTTCATGGACGAGAGGCAAGAAGAAAGCCATTATTGAAAGGAGGCCAGAAGAAATCCCGTTTGAAGTTTGCTAGAAGTCATATGGAGGACACAGCTACCATGTGGAAGAAGGTGCTTTGGTCAGATGAGACAAAAATTGAACTTTTTGGCCCAAATGCAAAACGTTATGTATGGAGTAAACCTAACACTGCTCATCGTCCTGAGTGCACCATCCCCAGTGTCAAATATGGTGGGGGAGCATCATGCTATGGGGCTGATTTTCCTCAGCGGGGACTGGGAAGATTGTAAGAATAGTTGGGAAGATGGATGGAGCCAAATACAGAGACATTTTGGAGGAAAACCTGCTGGAGTCAGCAAGAGAATTGAGGCTGGGGCGGAGATTCACCTTCCAGCAGGACAATGACCCTAAACACAAACATCTACAATGGAATGGTTTAAAAACAAACATATTAATGTGTTAGAATGGCCCAGTCAAAGTCCTGACCTAAATCCTATTGAACATCTGTGGAAAGACCTGAAAACTGCTGTTCACAAACGCTCTCCTTCTAATGTGACAGAGCTTGAGTTGTTTTGTATTATTTTAATGTAATCAAAATAACAGAGGTATCGAAAAAAGTACCGTTAAGGCACCGGCACCGAAAAGCAGGTATCGTTAAAGTAGTGTTATCGGAAAAAAACAAACGGTACCCATCCCTACGTAGGACTTAGACATTTTCTGTTGATCTTTTTTTACAAGATTTATTACACATGTAAATATATTGTTATGCACGCAAACAAAATTACACATGCACACATCTGTTTACACACGCACAAATCTGGTTACACACAGACAAATGTTTTTGACACAATATTGTCTCCATAGAACTTCAATATCACCAGGGATTAAAGTGGGCGGGAACGGCGTTCCCTCACCTTTGGGTGGCAAAAAAAAAAAAAAAAAGGGAAAAAAGGTCAATGATTGCTACATGTAATATACACACAGCCTTTCATATATCGACCTAATGTAGCGTTCTGAGTCTTCGAGATTAGAGTTCCACCACCTCCCAAAATCCACTTCAACCACTTAATATCACCTTAGTACAGAGATTTTTTTTTTTACCAAATTGGAATGTAGAATACAAAGCGGACTGAATGTTTGAATTTAAAACCAAAAGCGACTCCTCTGGCAGCGTGGGCCAATCTGCCAAAAAGCCTGAGCACAGAAATGAGTGTGAAGGCCATAGTTTGGCCCAGACTTACAGTATAGGTGTGAATCTTCTCTCGGTCCAGCGGTTGGGTGACCTGTAGTACTCCTGTCCTGCGGTCCACAGTGAACAGCCCCTGTGGAGGCTCATCTGCCCCCGGGCCGGTCAGACGGTAGTTTATCTCCACGTCCGTGCCCTTACTCGTCTGAATCTGACACACAACAACGGAAACAGCTACTATGATGAGCTCATGTAACCGGACATTATGTCTGAAGGAAAAATTAAAAGCTCTTCTCACCTTGACCATGTATTTAGGAAATGGTCCTCGGTCATTCTCAGGGAAGAACAACGGAGGAATAACCCACTCCCTTTTCACTCGTTTCACATGTGGGAAGTTGTTCTCCGGTTTTGTATTAAACATAACCTAATTAAGATATGTATAAAATCATTACTGGGGTCTTACATTGCACATAAACATGTCCATGACCAGAAACGCACAGTACGACTGCTGTTGTGTAACGCCGGGGCTTGGATCTGTGTCTCAGGTAGAGCCGCGAGCCACTGCAAAAACAATGTGACAATAGATCACCAATGTATTAAGTTTTCATATCGTCTCATTCTGAAATCATTAACATTTCTTTCCGATTGGTAATACAATGATCACCATGAAATACCACTGTGAAATCTTAAAAATAATGATAATGCATTAGTCTCATATAGCGTTTGTTTGTTTGTTTGGGTGTATACTTTATTGTACCCATAGGGACTTTTCTAGAGGCTCAAAGTCGCTTTACAATTTCATACATTATTCATTCACTTCATGATGGTAGATGTAAGTAGCCACAGCTGCCCCTGTTTTTAACAGATATATGGAAAATCCCCTTCATTGCCCATGACACAGAAAAGTACAGCCTCTATATATAAACCTGTGTAGAATAATTGTTTAAGGCGAGACGCTGCAGGGGAATAGGGGAAATAATAATTATATATATATATATATATATATATATATAACAGATTATTATTTGAAACTTTTTCCATAGATTGCTGACATAAATATGAAAATAATATTTGTTTCTATATTTCAAAATATAGGCATAATTGCCTGCATTTTTGGCAAGAGAATGAAAATAATGGATCGAGCCATGTTTTATTTTTGTGACATACTAGTTACAAAATGTGTTCAGAGAGGACACGTTTAGTTTTAGAATAAGCTAGTTAGTAGTAGAAAGAAATCTGTAAAAAAAAAAAATGTTTTAAATAAATATTGTTTTGCCTCAGGCAGGAGTCAGATATGTAAAAGTCCCTCTCAGAAAAACTTTTACATTGGAGAAATGTTGAATCCGAGCACTTTATTGTGAAGATTGGGCTATTTATTTGCTTTCAGTTGAAAGTTAAGAACAAATTGGCACAAAACCTGAAAGACTAAACAACTGAGTTTTGCCTGTAGTGTCCCCCATTAAATAAAAAAGAATTTGAACCTTTCAGTAGGGCACAGTGCAGCACAATTCTATATAAAAATGTGATAGTATGCAGTTATGCCTTGAATATTGAGATTACAATATTATTTTTGATAGTTTACTAAACCATTTTGTCACTAACACCATTAAATCTACCCTCCACAGTGTGTAAATCTCGTCTTCAGACCCAATTTTATTTAGCCTTGTGTTTTTATTCATTTTATCTTGTTTTTCTTTTGTTTTATCTACTGTTTTTTATTCATTTTATTGTTGTATATATGTTATTTCTATTTCTATTTTTTACGTAATGTAAATGTACGTTTCAATCTATATTTTTGTGGTAGAACTACATAGTATTGAATCTCATGTGCAGCACAATGTTTTAGTTGTTTAAATGTGCTATAGAAATATATAAACATTTATAAAATGTTTTCTCATCAAAATGTGCCACCACAAATATATAGAAAATAATCTAAATCAGAAAAATCATGAAAGTGAACTTGACAAAGACTAAAACTGAACTTTTCTAAGTGAGGTCACGATAGTCCTGATATATTGTGCAGCTCTGCATTTCAGCATCAGACTTCAACAAAACAAAACGAATGAAAATAAAAACAGCCCCTGAACTCGCTGGAGTTTGAATATAGAGCGGACCCGCATAACTTACCCAGTTTTGATGGAGGAAAAGCAAAACTACAAACGCCATAATCCAGGAAACGTTCTTCTGTCCCAGTGACGTCTTCAGCGCAGCCGTCCTCGGTCCATCTCCAGGTGCTCCTCTCCTCGCAGCGGTTAGGAGCACCCACAACAGGGGATTAGGAGCTTCAACAGCCCAACATGAGAAACGGTTAGATGTTATCAGTGGGGGAACCAGCTCAGCTAAAGGTGACGTCCTGATGTCACTCATAACACACGTCTGTTGATGTGGGTAAAAACTTGCTCGACTACTTCCAGCCAACTTCTAAAACACACAAAAACTACACTTCTGCTACATATGGCTTCACTCCAGTTCATTCACATTTGATATTCATCGTAACAGTGATTTAACAATGTTGTTCATTTATTTTCTATTATAACTTTATTGTATGTAACCAGGAGAAAACGGGTAGGACACCTAAAAAAGCTTTATATACAAACACATATCCAACAGAGTCATGTAGAGTTCATGGTTTGTTTATTTATTGTGTACTCGATGTTTGACTTTAAATTTTATCTGAATTGGCTGCAGTTACAGACATTGAATAAACTCAATACTGTAGTGATATATATGTTTAAATTAGTGGTGGGCCTGATGGAATATTCTACTTTCATTGGGCCAATTCAAATTGCTGATGATATGGATATCACCTGAATGCATACGGGCTGTACAGGGAATGTCCATCCATCCATCCATTTTCTCCCACTTGTCCGTTGCCGGGTCGTGGGGGCAGCCGTTGGAGCTGCCCAAGTCACATAGCACCAGTCCCCTATGGCTCCTCCTGCAGGTGGTGGGTCCACGGAAGGACGGCCTCATGGCTCTAACCGGGCCTGTTGGTCTCTCATAGGGGGCCCATTCACTCTCTCATTCATACACCAGTGTACGCAGACACTGGAGGCAAGGAGGGTGAAGTGTCTTGCCCAAGGACACAACGACAATGTGCACCTTCAGGAGGCGGGATTCGAACCACCGACCTTCCGATCATGAGACGACCCGCTCTACCATCTACGCCACCGTCGCCCCTACAGGGAATGTGTGACTCTTAAATAGGCATTAAAATGCTACTTCATACAAATGAAGGATGACTACATGGCCCATAGGTGTGGCCACTTGGTGAACAAAAAAGCTTGAGCTTTAGCCTGATTATCGGACACCATATTTGAAGCCTACCTGCAAGTGTATTGTCAGTAAAAGTCCTGTTCTAAAAAGTTGGAATTGGCTAAATCCAACATTTCCCTACGTGGCCTAGTCAAAGCTGCACATTTATAATGAGTAAACGGCTAATTAGCATAATTAACTCCACAAAGAGCAACCTGCGGCTTAGTCACTGTATTGGTCTGATGGCTTTTAATGATAATAAATATAAAGGAAAGTCAAACTTTCCTTATATTTACAGGTCAACACGAGGAGAGAATGAGCTCTTGGAGCATTGGAGATTTGCAGCATGACGGACATGGCTTCATAGTAACGGTTGCTAGGATGTCCGATTGGACGATTACCGTTTTGCAGCGTGGTTTGAGAAACTCAATTGCACCCTCATTTTGAAATGTTTGCACCCGCAGTTTTAATGGCATCACAATGTATTTCAAAGGCGAGAAAGTCTATTTGCACCCTTTTGAAACTCGAATGCACCCTCAGTCAGTTTGTTCTGGAGCCGGCGCTGGATGTGTGTAATTTCATTTGTAACATTTTTCACACATGAATTTGAAAACTAACACAGTTTTAACAAAACATGTGTTAAATGAGCAGTTACAAAGAAATTATGTTAAAATTCAACACATTCTAGAGTTCATGTGCTTGATGAGGCTCAAGGTTGCCAGGTCTGGGCAGCCAAACCCACCCAAAAATATATCTGAAAAACTGCGGGAAACCCGCGGACATACGCCGCGGCTGGAAATTTCAATATTGTTTACCAGTAAACTGAGCCCATGTGCTCCCGTGATGATGAGAAACCGCCCTTTCTCCCTCTCTTATTGAAAAAGAAGCTCACAGAACCTTGGATGAGATTTTGTCATTCGAAATAGTGATTTTGAAATAAGATAGAAATCAAATTTTCATTGAAAAAAACAAGGCAAAACGCAGACAGTTTTTTCACCCGGGGAATGGCTTAAAAGAACTCCCACTTCCACGGTTTAACCGCGGACCTGGCAACCCTGGGCTCAAGTAAACAACACTGAACATAATCAAGCAAGCAAGACTATCACTTTTTTCAGTGTAGCGTTGACATTTTTTTCAACCGACATTTTCGGCAGCGACCACCAACCACAGAACATGATCTGACAGACGCCTGTGCGTAATTGGCTCATGAATTCAGCTGCATCTCCAACCCCACCTCCACGTGCTCCTGCACGAGGGGGGCTGGCAAAGGAAGTAGAGCAAGCTGAGCGACGGAAAGCTTTTTTTCCCGCTTGGTGCGAGTCCGGCCTCAATGCGACAGCTGCACCTGCCGCTGAATTGCACCTGCCGCACAAGGTGACTCCGCGGCAGGTGCTGCAGAACGCAAGCGCCCTGATTGGTTGCTCCTTTAGCAAAACAAGGAAACACAAATCAAACTCCTTCAGTCTCTCTCTTCCAAGTTATTTTCCATAATATTTCCTTTGGAAACGAGCAGATTGGCAAGAGGTCTTACGCCACACCGGATGTGCGTCAGCGTCCGCCATGATTAGAAGCGTCCAAATTGGGCTGTCAGTTAGGAAGGAGTTGGGGAAAGAAGCCTCAATGCTAACTATCATAGCCACTTTAGCATAGTGACCTCTGATGCTAACTAACGGTGATTAGGAGCTATATGTGCCATCCCATAAGACTCTGCGCCAATCCCCCCATCCCCGAGTGAGATCATCTGTGTGTCGACTCTCCGCACGTTTGTAAAATAAACGTTACATCTTTTGAATGAGACAAATATCTTTCCAGCTTTTTCCTTTATTGTGGTAAGAAATTCCACAACAGTCTTTATTTGGACACTATGTTGTTGTTGGACAATATACAGTAGGTGGCGGTATGCGCTTTTGTTTGGCCTGCACTGAACTTTAAATAAAGTGAGGAACTGTTGGTGATGTCACTTCCCCTTCCCCTGGGTAAGGACGGTGGAATTGTGCAAATAGCTCTGAAGCTCTAGTTCACTAACTGCATAGAGATCGAACAGTTGACCCCATGAAAGGTTAAGGATTAGTTTCTAGTGTTAGTATTTAGAGGCCATAATTTGATGGTTTCAGACGCAGCCATATTGTTCCTATGATTTAGTGCTTTAGTGTGTTAATTTTTTATGTTATAAATTAAAAAAATATATATATACATCACAACGTGAACGCCGACGAGCTACGCGAAAGTTTGAACGATTCTGACCTGCGTCAAGCGGACGGGGCTGCGGTGTGCGGGACCGGTGTAGCGATTTTAAACTACCCCTGATTCAACTTACCCGCCCCCGGTACTTTAAAAAAATGTTTAGATTACCGGGGGGTAACTTGAAGCTGATTTCAAGCGACTTCTGTTGAGCAACCATTGTACTTCAAGCCTGGCTGTGTTAAATAGAGGGAATTTAGAAAATGCAATACAAAACGCTTTTTATAGCAGCACGTTTAAGGGTCCTAACCTGCTCTGGGCCCTAGGTACTCAGTACCCTTTAGCCCTGATCTATTAAGATGCCCCTGGCTCTGGTTATTGTGGGCAGCTTAAATTGCCCACCACATTCTTTTAATCACACCATGTATTTTAAGGTCTTCCACTAGAAGGATTGACAATAGGTTTCATAATGAATCCAAATCAAATAAAAATTGCAGTTGTAATAGTTGCAATGAGCAAATAGCAGACCAGTGGTTCTCAAACTGTGGTTGGTGTCCGACCGGTGGTACTTGGGCTTCTTTCGAGTGTTCTTCAGGTACTTCAGGGTCATCTCCAATTTCAGACAATAAGACTTTTTCACGGGTCATCACACTTCTGCGTTTGTCCCTCGATGCTGAACCATCGTCTTTCCGGTTTCTGTTTAAACCGGTGGAAACTTCAGCATCTCCCTAGAGTCTAGCTGATCAAACAATATTTTCAAATTACCCGCGGAGTTTCATTGGGATAATCACTGAAAGGTCATTCAAAACGGTCTACAGGACGTGAAAGCTTCATCAAATGACATGTCTGTTTTGAAAAGTAACCTTTTCCACGGCTGTTTTGTCTTTAAACCATATGACGTACGAGAACCAATGACTAAGGGCTAGTGTGGTGCGTGAGACCAGAATGATACCCCTCTGTATTTTATTATACAGAGCCCGGGGATCAGTCTGGAACCCCCGCCCCCATTGGCGGCATCAGAAAAATCTAAACGAGCCCGTGTAACTAATATCCTCAGTAACTTTTCGCTATCATATTCTGATGTGCTTTTTGGTTTTTACAATCCCTGTAGCTCTAAACAAAAAGAATTCTACTTGATAAATTTTTTAATTATTTTTGCAAAATTTCATATTCATAAATGTAAATTTTCTGGTAAAAAGCCCCTTTTTAAACTCTACTTGCTCGAAATAATACAATATAAAGAATCAATACATTACTCTTCAAACCCCAAAGCTATTAAGACTCTTGACGCCTTAACCTGTTTTAAGTGCTGCTGCTAAGGGCCGCTGTTATTTTTGTATGTTATTTGTAATCTTTTATTTACCTTGTTTTGTTGTGTGTTTTTTTGTATATGTATATATTTTTTGGAAACCCCTGGCATAAGTGTATGTAACGCATTTATTATTGATTAATAAAATGGAAAAAAAAAAAAAAAAAAAAAAAAAAAAAACATTACATTTGTTTATTTGCGTCACGTGTTGTTCACGAGCAGCGTCACTCATGGGATGCGGAAGTCCCCTCAATAACAAAATACGAACGGCGCACCAGAGAGAGAAAGCGCGTGTCTTCAATTGGCGGTAAATGACCAAAAACACAACAGTAGGTGAGTTTCGAGATTCATAATCCTGCGCGAATATTAACGCAATACCGCTAATAACACTGCATCAACCTCAGACGCCCCGCCTTCACCGATTGGTTTACTCCACTTCCTGTTTGCAGACGTATGTATCGCATACGTTGGGTTGAAAATAAGTTTCCCAGTATTGATCAGTGATCCCCAACTTGATTCTGATCCGCACCGGGCACAAACAGCACTGTGGGATAAGGCGCCGGTCGGGGACACAGTTTGGAGCAGAGCGCATGCAGGAGCCAGGTGTGCGCGCTAGGTCCTGCAGCTGCCCCTGTCCTGGGAGAGGCAGTGAGCACTGACTGATGTGGACCGTAGGGTGGGACACAGATAACAGGCTGACCCGTGGCAGCGCGTGTGCTCTTGAGTGTATTTATTGGTCTTACCGCGCTCGTTGTGTGTCTGTCCGGGCGCGCGCCTCTCTTGCACCGCTCTGCTCGAGCCTTTCTGCAGCGTTGCTCCCAATGTGAACTGTTATTAAACAGCAGCAGTTTGCCCAGAAAGTTTAGCTTTGAGTCTCCCACTGTCCGGGAGAACAAGTACTGTGCCATTTAATGACCATACGCGAGTATTTGCCCCATCTTCACCAAATAAACAATTTAGGGCACACGGGTAGCCGCGCAGCACTGTGGGATCTCTTAAAAGTTAAATGTGGACACTTAGGCTATATCCACACGAAGACAAAACGCTTATATTTTCAGAAACGTTCTTTGTAAGCACGAAGCCAGCTTAGTAAATGTGTGCGTCCACATGGGTCGACTCAGGTCTGTGAAAACGGTGTGATTCATCTGCCAGGCCTGTGTGTGGCGCTGTGACGCTCACACAGATAATAGAACAAGATGTAGAGGGCGCATGCGCAGTAAACCTTTCTGGAATGTAAACAGTGAAAATTAAACGGATTCAAGGATTATGATTTACGGAAGAGACGAGGAGGCGAGTTTATTCTTCAGACGTAAGGGGACTAAAGCAGAAAAACCTGTCAGTGACCGGACTTTGACTGTCTGTCCAACAACAGAGACTGACTCGGCCGTGTTTTTTCTACTTATCACCTGTGGCTTGCGGATTACAGTGGAGCAAAACGGAGCGGAGTAAAACCATCATAGATCCATGAGTAAAACTCATTATAAGGTCAGTAGATTATGGATAACAGACTCCACCCCTGTGCTGTGATGTCATCGTTTTAGTAAAAGTTGCGGAGACGTTGTAACAACGGCGCCACGTAAACGGCGTTTTGAGATCTTTCCACTCTGGGACCTAGTTTGGAAAATGTTCGTTTACAGACCCCCAAAACGCCGGACTCGTATGGATGATACACTGGATTGATAAAATATCTTTGCGTTTGGTCCTCAGCTTGACTTCGTATGGACAGGGCCTTAATGTGCATTATATTTCCCCTAAATTACCGGGATCCCCTCGACTTTGAGGTGCGGGCTGCAGCTGCGATATTCGGCACGTTTTCACTGAAGAAACTCAAGGGGCTCATCAGCGTGACTGGGGAGTAATGTCTTCAAGTCACGCCTTCATTTATTTGGCTTCAGGCTGTCTACACTGCTTACGTTTTTAGACACAGTAACAAAAAGTCGCACGCGGGGCACGCCCCACTATTTGAGAACCACTGATTTAAACTGAGAATGAGGGAAAACGTTCTCCGCTCAAATCTGATGTTTAGAGGATTGGACATTTTACACAAATCAATGTTCATTTGCACCAACAAGTCAACACTGCACCGTTTCTCTGCGCAGCCGAAAATCGGCTTTGTTTTTGTGAAGTAACTTCTTCAGTCCCATGTTAACTGATAGGAGAAAAGGGGCGGGCACAATTCATGGCGGCGCCCACGCGAACCTCCTGAATAAGGTGAATAGTGTGCAATGCTCATAGTACTGTGCCTGAAGTGACACAGGGATGAAAAGAGCCTTTTAGGTTTTGTTTCTTTAGACATGGTTTGTACCCAGTTTAGACATCATTTTGTCAAATTTAAGTCCAGTTTAGACCCATGTTAGTCTGGATTTGACCTTGATCGAGAACTGGTGGTGTATGGACAAATATTTTATCTAGTGGCACTTGCACTTACCGAGCATCGATCTTTTGTAAAACAATCTGAAATTGTACGTGTTGTGGATATTGTGAAACAGGGGTTCAACGGGTTCTGTATTCTTTTGGTTAGATTTCAGTTTTTTTTGTCCTTACCTACTTTTCATTTTTTAAAGACCAACCAAAAGACCTAATCTAATTTTGTTGAGAGAAATCTGTTGGCACGATATGCACGTGAATACAGGAAAGCCTCAAAAGTATAAAAATCATGTAAATGCCATCCAATAAAGCACATTTATTTAATTGTGAAATATGTTCTTACAAATATGAGCAACTTGTATTGATGCACTTAGATTACATCACTTTACCAAAAACCGTCATTATCAATATTTCTCTGCACAAGTCTCAGAGACAAGTAAAAACATGAATCACAGCTTTCCAACTTAAAGGCCATATCAAAACTTCTAATAACTGCCCATGGGTCTGAAATAACGTAACATCAGGACTCTTTCCATAGTTTCCACATTTCAGGCACTTCATGTAAACGTAACACTAGAACATAGCACTAAACAACCACAGGGATCTTTGGAGCAGTGAGAGTAAACACCAATGGGCTGTTCACGACATTCTAGAATTTGAAGTCATAATTATTTGAATAAAAACCCTGTCATCTAAAGGGGATGCAATTGAACACAACCTATTGAGTATATACAGTAACCATATACTAGCCCTCACCTAAGACTAAGCTCTGGCCAAGTCGGAGTTCAAGTTGACGACAGTAACAGTGATATCGTCCCTGTACAAACGTGCAAGGTCCTCTGGGAGCGAGAGCATGGTGGCCAGCCTCTCCTGACACAGCTCGCCGTAGTCGTTCCTGCCCAGAGCGTGGCGGATGAGGTGGGTGGCAGCGTTTGCGTCCAGCGCTGGGGAGGCTCGGGCGCGGCGCTTCTGAAGAACTTCAAACAGTTTACCCAGCTTCAGCTTTCTCTCTGTCTGAGAGACCGGAGCCTGGGCAGATGAGACAGAAGTAGAAGAGTAGAAATTAAAAAGACAGGACATTAGGGACGCACCGATCCGATAGTTTTTTTGTATTATTATATTTTTATATAATTATATATTATAGCCTATGGATATTACAGTAGTTTTACCAGTTTTTTAGATAAACATGCAAGGGGTTTTGGCTTTAGCTCTGAATTTTAAATTAGAAAGTTTTTCAGAAAGCAGGTGTAAGTGGCAGGTTAACGATAGTAGACAAATTAATTGATATCCTCCTGTGTGATATGGATGTTGTTCTGTTATGATTGATTGTACAGTTTCTGTGATTTTATTTTGGCAGCCATCTGAATACTGTTTTGAAAAGTGTCTTGTGCCCAGCCCAAGCACTTATGTGCACAAGCATTTACTTATGTGCAAGACACAATAATAAGAATAAATCAAATAAAGCAAATCAGTACCCAAACTTAGCGATAGCATTAAGGCAGTGAATCCGTGGTCCTGGAGCTGCAGCGGCTCCAGTCTGCAGGTTGTGTTGCGATAAACCAGCAGGCTGCAGCCGCTGCAGGTCCATGACCGCAGATTCACGGCCATCTTGAATCGGACCCGTCCAGTCATCAAATCCGATTCGATACTCTCAAAATGCCCGGATCGGCTACCAATACCATCCATCCATTTTCTTCCGCTTTATCCGGGGCCGGGTTGCGGGGGCAGCAGTCTCAGCAGAGATGCCCAGACTTCCCGATCCACGCACACCTCCTCCAGCTGTTCTGGGGGGACCCCGAGGCGACACCAAGCCAGCTCGGAGACATAGTCCCACCAGCGTGTCCTGGGCCTTCCACGAGGCCTCCTCCTCCCAATAGGACATGCCGGGAACACCTACCGAGGGAGGTGACCAGGAGGCATCCGGAACAGATGCCCTAGCCACCTCAGCTGGCTCCTTTCGACGTGGAGGAGTAGCGGCTCGAGTCCGAGCTCCTCCCGGGTAACCGAGCTCCTCACCCGATCTCGGAGGGTGCGCCCAGCCACCCTGCGAAGGAAACTCATTTCGGCCGCTTGTATTCGCGATCTTGTCCTTTCGGTCATTACCCAAATCTCATGACCATAGGTGAGGGTGGGAACGTAGATCGATCGGTAAATCGAGAGCTTTGCCTCAGACTCAGCTCCCTCTTCACCACAACAGTCCGATACAGCGACCACGTCACTGCTGACGCCGCACCGATCCGTCTATCGCGCTCACGCTCCATCCGTCCCTCACTCGTGAACATGACCCCGAGATACTTGAACTCCTCCACTTGAGGAAAGGACTCCCCACCGACCTGAAGCGGGGAAGCCCCCTTTTTTCCGGTGGAGAGCCATGGCCTCAGATTTGGAGGTGCTGATCCTCATCCCGGCCGCTTCACACTCGGCTGCAAACCGCCCCAGTGCGCGCTGGAGGTCCTGATTTGATGAAGCCAACAGAACAACATCATCTGCAAACCGCAGAGATGAGATTCTGAGGTTCCCAAACCGGACACCCTCCGGCCCCTGGCTGCGCCTAGAAATTCTGTCCATATAGGAACAGAACCGGTGACAAAGGGCAGCCCAGGCGGAGACCAACACGCACCGGGAACAGGTCTGACTACCAATACCGATACTGAATATCGGATTGGTACATCCCTACAGGACATGCCAGGTCAGAGGTCAGGTCACAAGATCAAACTTTTGCCGGACGCTGAATAAATGTTTAACACCATGATATTTTTGCCGGAGGACCCAATGTATTTAAGAAACATGTTTGGCTACCTGCCGTCCATGGAAACAAGCTCCCAGCAGTTACAGGTCAGCTCTGAGGATAGGCGAGACATCACTGCTCACTCATGTTTTACAGAAAATATTATCTCATCTCTTGCAGTTGTTTAAAGCCGGGTGTACACTGCACCATTTTGGCTACTTTGGTCGTAGCACCGCCCCTCCTGGAACCGCCACCTTAACGTGGTAGGGGGTTTGATCCCAAATGATCCTGGGAACTCTGTTCAACTTCTGTTCGTGCTCCTGGCAGGGTCTCCCATGGCAAACAGGTCCTAGGTGACGGCTCAGACAAAGAGCAGTTCAGAAGCCCCTTATGAGAGACCAACAGGTCCGGTTAGAACCATGAGGCTGTCCTTCTGTGGACCCACCACCTGCAGGAGGAGCCATAGGGGCTGGTGCAATGTGACGACCCGGCAACGGAAAAGTGGAAGAACATGGATGGTCGTAGCTCCGATTGGGAGGTACAGTGGCAAGAAAAAGTAAAACGTTTGGAATTTCTCACATTTTTGCCTAAATTGGTCTTTAAATGTGGTCTGATCTCACAAGGATGATTAAAATGTCTGCCTAAACTAATACCACCCTAACATTTAAATGTGATCATATTTTTATTGGCCATAACATGTAAACATTAAGTAAGTACATCTCACTGAACTGTAGTAGTTTTGTAAAGAGGAATGGTCCAAGATTCATCCTGATTGTCTAATCTGCAACTACAAAAAAGCAGTTATTGCTGCAAAAGAAGGATCAGCCAGCTATTTAAAACAGGGGTTCACTTACTTCACATGCTGTTGTGAATGTCTCAGGTTTTTCTGCAAATATCTTGATAAACTTGTGAATTCATTTTTTTATTGATGATAGCATGATGTCTAGGCCCTGAGGCAACAAAACAGCCCCACACCATACTCTTCATGTTGATGTCCTGTTCCATTTGTCCTCCACACATGACGTTGTGTGTTCCTCCCAAAATATTAAACTTTGGGTCCATCAGTCCACTGAATTTTTTGCGAGTATTCCAGTGGAGTATCCAAGGGCTCTTTCGCAAACCAAAGTTGAACAGTTTGGGCAGAACACACAACGTAATGTGTGGAGCACAAATGGAACAGCACATCAACATCAAAACCCTCTCCTTACTGTGAAGTCTGGAGCAGGAGCATCATGGTGTGGGGCTGTTTTGTTGCCTCCGGGCCTGGACAACGTGCCATCATCAATAGAAAAATTAATTCAAAAGTTCATTAAGATATTTTGCAGAAAGACCTGAATGGAATAAGTAAGTGACAAGTCCCTTGTATTAAATAGCTGGCTGACCCTGCTTTTTTGTAGTTGCGGATTAGACGCGGATTAGGATGAATTTTAGACCATTCCTCTTTACAAAACTGCTGCAGTTCAGTGAGATTCAGGCGGTGTACTTACTTATTCTAAACTCTCCTGTGAATGTTTACATGTTATGGCCAATAAAAATATGATCACATTTAAATGTTTGGGTGGCATTAGTTTAAGCAGACACCGTTTACTCATTCCTGTGATTTTGATTAAGATCAAACCACATTTAGTGACCAATTTAGGCAGAAATGTGAGAACTTTCAAATGGTGTACTTACTTTTTCTTGCCACTGTAATCATCTCCACATGGATCCTTTTCCTTTGTAACTACAGCTGCTTAGAAGAGATGCAACATTCTGGTTGGTGCTTAACCATTTCTGTGTCACATATAAACACGACGCGGGAGGAATGACACATGAGGTTTTGTAAAGGTATTCCTTGGCCTCACTGAAGGATTTATAATTTCGAATATTAATAGCAGTTTTTGTGATTTGCATTGACTGTAATTAGCTGCTCAGCTCTAACCAACCTGTAAGTGAATCCCACTGAGGTGCTCCCCGACCAGCTGTACAGCCTCCTGATTGGACAGCTCGTCCCACAGTCCGTCAGAGCCCAGGATGAGGAACCGATCCTGTGGCCGCAGTTTGTGACAGGTGATCTCAGGCGTGACATCGAGGTATGGCGGGCTCTTGTAGCTCGGAGGGACATAGTTGTACAGGTTCAGGGAGTCTACGTCCACACTAGACTCCAGGCTGGACATAACGCTCTGCTGTAATTCCACACTCCATTTAAATCTCACATCACCAAAGGCTCGCAGCGGCATCAGCATCTGCAAACACAGGACAACAGTAAGACTTCTGCATCCGTCTCATAATCCATATGAAAACGGCAGCACTGAAAAGATTCAGGTATGACCCTACGTACAGTCAAAATCTCACGGTCGCAGGGTTTTCAAACATGTTTGATATTTTTCACGAGTCGTGCGGTCCTGGCGCTGTGGCAGCGCTACTGAAGCCAGTGGAAAGCAGTCTGAACACGCTGAAATACAGCTGCAGGTGCCAGGAGGAGGGGAGACGCAAAGCGGACACAGAGTGGACAGAGCGCAGAGAGGTGAGCGAGGGATAAACACTGATAATGTTCTCCTGAACAGATCACTGCAGACACAAAAGTCTGCAAACATTTAGTGGCTATCGGCTAATTTAAGCAGGCTACTTGTCATGTGTTGCTCAAGTTAGTCTTGCCAAAGTTGTTCACTTCTCGTATGCAATTCAGACACAGTGAGTGGATGATTAATTTAGCTTGTTCTAAATCGTGTCTCAAATTGTACAGTGTATGCCCAGCTACATGTTAGCTTGTAAATGCTTACTTGTTACATGCAGCTGTAAATATGCAGGCGACAGTTATCGTAGTATATCCAAATAAAGAATTATTCTCTCACCCCAAGCAGTCGGTCATCAGTGAGCACAGTATCCCTCTCTGACAAAGGGTGCTGGGCCCGTATACGCTCCACCTCAGAGGGATTCTGGGAATTGTGGTCAGACGACAGAGGCAATGCACTCCATGAGCCATCTTCTTCCTGAACCCCCAACACTGCCCTGCAGTCACCGGCATTAGCCACATGGATCACATCTGGGCCAACATGGGCAACACATGCCGTTGATCCAGCAAACGCAACCTGGAAAAGCAAATCCATTCTTAGACTTTATAGGTTTCTTTACATGTTCTTTGTGAAACACTTTGTTAAACACAACAGGGGACAGCTGGGTTTATTTCTACCTGAATGGCGGTGCTTTTCAGCAGGCTGTTTGTAAGAGGAAGCTGGGCCTCCAAAGAGATGTCGGCATCAAGTCGTCTAAAAGCCAGATCCAGGGCGTCAGGGGGGCTTCAAAAACATTACAAGATGAGTGAGTCTTGTGGTGGAAAAAAACCAACCGCACCCACCATAAACATTACTGTTCAGAAGTCCATATATTCTTTAATAGAAATTTTTCTTTTTGTCTTCTAGATGTCGTCTGACCAGGTAAATTAACGAAACATCGCTAACCTCTTTATCAAATTAAAAATAACCTGAGACAGTAAACGTTTTTAGAATATCCTAGAATGTGTCAGGTAAAAACCAAACCTTTTGAATCTAGGATTATCAGAACCAAGTGTGAATATCTTCTCATTGATAACCATCAATCAATGAGGCCTTGTTAAATAATCTTACCAAAATTAAGTTCTGGAAATATGACTGTACAGTTTAATGGTTCCAGTACTGCAATTAGATATGGATATAAAGCCCAACGCACACCAGAACGCACTGGAGTGCGTCACGGCACTTCCGAGGCTTTTCTCAAACCGTGCGGGGCTTTAAACACGTGATTCCTACATTTAATCAAAAATAAAAGAAGACATGCATGTCTGTCCGTGTTGCAAAAGAGAGAGCAGACACACACTTTTTTTGCACAAGGCGAGCTGGCGACATACGAGTTTAACATGCTCCAACTGAAGCATGAGCCCTGACAATGGTTTCTCCGTCTCCGCGGTTTATCTCGTCCCTCCAAACAACGTTCATGGTGGTCTCCCGGTCTCACAGGCTAGAACAGCGTCTGTGCCTCTGCAGGAGGTTAAAAGCCTGTGTTTTCCTCGCCTGCGTCTTTGCTATGACCAACCCCGTCAGACCTTGGAAGCTAAGCAGGGATGGGCCTGGTTGGTACTTGGATGGGAGACCGTTTAGTAAAACCAGGAAGCCTGGGGTGAATGTGGCGAGTGAGTGAATGGTTGGAGGGGGGGCCGATGGCACAGACTGGTTGCCTCGCTTCAGTCAGTCTACCCCAGGGCAGCTGTGGCTACAACAGTAGCTTACCATCACCGAGTATGGTGTGAATGAATAATGACGACAGTGTAGTGCTTTGAGAAACTTGGTACTGTAAAGCGCATTACAAGTGTAAGGCACTTACACTTGCTTGCTTACTTACACTTATTACTATTAATTCAGCAGATCTGAATCGTGGCATACCGAGGAAAACACAGACCCGATCCGTAAAAAACACGTACTCGGACTTGAACGGGCGTAGTAACTCATAAATCAAAAACCGGAATGGATTAGCAGAACGGATTTGGTAAAACGCTCGTTTTAACAATCTGTGATTAGCGCTGCATATTAAAAGGCTATCGTCCTGAGAGGGCGGGGGGCGCTGATGGTGGGGCACCATTTTAACATTTAAACTGAACATTTGAGAGAAGGACATCAATATGGGACTGCTAAACAATACAAGAATCACATGTACTTCAGAATCCGTTTGTATACCTCTAAACAAAAGGGTTACGTTTTCAAATATGAAACTTTGCGAAGACAGAAATATTTGTTGTTTACAAGACACTGAAATGCATGAACAATTGCCATTTGTAAATTGTAACGATTGAAATGGCAATTTATATCGCAGCCAAAGCCCTATTTGGTGGGTAAAAATACGCTCTATAAACCACCACAATCAATTTCAAATAAAACACAAAGGATGTACATAAACTGTAGGCTTTCAGCTTTCATTTGAGAGTATTTACATCCAAATCGGATGAACAGTGTAGGAATTACAAGTGTTTTTATTTCAGCCTCCCACTTTTTAAGGGACAATTGGCTGCTCAGCTCTTCCATGGCCAGGTGTCTGCTTTTCCCTCATTATCCCATTTATAAAGAACAGGTGAGACATCCAGAGTTCATTTCATGTGTGATATTTGTATTTTGAATATTGTTGCTATTATTTTCAATATGAGATCCAAAGAGCTATCACTATCAATGAACAAACCCATCAGAGAAATAGCAAACATTAGGTGTGGCTAAATCAACAGTTTGGAACATTTAAAAAAAAGAAAAAACACACCGGTGAGCTGAAAAACACCAAAAGACCCAGAAGACAAATGTGGTGGATGACCAAAGAATTATTTCCCTGGTGAAGAAAAGCCCCTCACAACAATAGGTCAGATCAAAAACACTCAGGAGGTTGGTGTATGTGTGTCAAAGTCAACAATCAAGAGAAGACTTCACCAGAGAGAATATAGACAATTAACCACAAGGTGTAAACCACCGGTGAGCCTCAAAAACAGGAGGCTGATTAAAGTTTGCCAAAAAACATCTAAAAAAGCCTTTACAGTTCTGAAACAACATTCTAGGACAGATGAGACAAAGATCAACTTGTACCAGAGGGATGGGGAGAGAAAAATATGGAGAAATAAAGGAACTGCTCATGATTCAAATCATCCCACCTAATCAGTGAAACATGGTGGTGCAGCATCATGGCACGGGCCAAGGGAACTGGTTCCCTTGTATTTATTGATGATGTGACCAAAGCCACCAAAGAGCTTTTTAAGGCAAAAAAGTGAAAAGTTATTAAATGACCAAATGGCCTGACAGGAATCCAATTGAGCTGCATTTCACTTTCTGAAGATCAAACTGAAGGGAAAATGCCCCAAGAACAAGCAAGAACTGAAAACATTTACAGTGGAGGCCTGGAAGAGCATCACCAGGGATGAAACTCAGCATCTGGTTACATCTACGCCTTCTAGACTTCAGGCTGTAATTGACTACGAAGAATTTGCAACCAAATATTAAAAATAAAAAAGTCTGATTCATAATTGTTACTTTGTCCCATTACTTTTGGTCCCTTGAAAAGTGGCAGGTTCACATACTTGTAATTCCTACACCGTTCATCCGATTTGGATGTAAATTGCCTCAAATTAAAGCTGAAAGTCTGCAGTTTAAATGCGACTAGATGCAAGCAGGTCATTTTTATACTCACTACTGCTACCTCAGATCTAACGTGTAATTGCAGCTTCTATATTAAGCTCGTGCACGACGGCACTTCGGACCCGAATTAACAACTTTGTGAGTGACAGTGAAGGGTTTTACAGGCAGTTGTGGTGAATAGGTCAGGGCTCATTCTACACATTAGGACATGGCAGGAACATGAAGGGGGAGAAAAATACTTTAGTGTTTCCCCTACCATTATAGTGGCATTGGCATCAGTGCCCCGCCGCCCTGTCAGGACATTAGCCTTTTATTATGCAGCGCTAATCACCGATCGTCCAAATCCGTTCCTTTAATCCATTCCGGTTTTCTTTTTATGAGATACTACGCCTGCTCAATATAGTCCGGGTCAGTGTTTTTTACAGATCCAGTCCAGTGCACAGACCCAGGCCATGCGCTCGGGTTTATTTGAGGCAGCGCCAAAAAAGATTGGAGAAACAGAGGTAGAGACAGGCACTGCGGATACAGTGCGAGTAAGTTTAACTAGAGTGATTAGATGACAATAAGATTAACAATAAATCCTTCTGGCACTTTGTAAATATGGAAAACCAACAAAAGCTAAATGTAACACTTGTGTTTACGCTAAGCTGTTATTATCTGTCTCACATCAGTCACTGAAGTTCGCTCTGATTTTGTAGAAAGTCCAGTGAACTTAGCCTTAATCTGATTTTGGCCTCTCTTGTTTTATACAGAACACAGACATTACATGTGTCCCATTAGATCATAAACTTTGGAACTCCCTGATAAATATTAAACATAAATATGAGGAAAATCCAAACACCCATGGGAAAATTAAATAATGGTAGCCTACATCAATCTAATAGTATATTACATACTCAAACTTTCTAAAACTAGTAGTTTTCAAAATCAAAATGCTTTACAGTTACTTACATTGAATTAAATATGTATCATGTAGAAATTCAAACAATAAATTGTTGCAAATAACATTTGCTAAAAAAACCCCCCTGCCAAACCAGTAAACCTAGGGGAAACACTGAACTTAATTTTTACATTTTTAAACTCTGTATAGTCTCTTTAACTACATATGTTTTGTTTTATTTCAAATCCATTGTGGTTGTTTATAGGGCCAAAAACACAAGTATTAGTCGATGTCCCAATATTTATGAACCTGACTGTATATAGAACTGAATCTTGGCCACTTCCCTGATAAGACTGTTGTATTGTGTGACAGTGTAGTTGATAGTAATAAATCAAGAGCATTACAAATCTAACATAAAAAAGTTCACCGGCTTGTCCATCTTACCTCATGCCTATACTGTACCCTTCATTTTCAAGTAGTTCCTGCCAGAACACACGCAGGTGTTCAATGTAGAGCGCCGCAGAGTCTCTGTGGTTATAATCTGAGTGGTGCTTATACCACTGCAGAATGGGAGGAACAGCTCTGCCCTGTTCCACACACCTGTCCAACTCCTCAAGGCTATGCTTGGGCATCATTGCAACAGCTATGTAATACAGCAGTCTCTCACAGATGGCCTGGGCACAAGTCCAGCCACCGTGGCCATCGAACACTCCGAAGAGCATTCCCTTTGACTGAAAACATTTCAAATGTTACATTAATTTCAAAAGCAGGTAATTACAATACAATTATGAAAAGGTACCTGTAAACATGTGACTGCACTCCGACGATCCTCATTAGGCAAATTGGCCGCCAACTGGTTGCTCTCAAACTTTCTCACCGAGCACAGACTTCGACCATCAAACTCTGGCACACTGACACTCTGCAACACAGCAATGGGAAAATAAGTTGGAAGGTATTGACAACACCCCTTTATTTTTTGGCAAGTATTGGCCTCCATTACCTGCTCATTTGACTGAAGGATACTGTTGATTTGGACCTGGCTTAGTTGAAAGTCCAAATCTTGTCGGGTTGAAAAGCTGCGTTTTCTAACAAATGACAAGTGTGATTTTCTACTGGTTGTCCGAGTCAGGGCAGTTCCATTAATCCGTGATGATAAGTGACAGTGCTGGCCGTGTTGAGTCGGATAATTATACAACAGTGAAAGCTGAGGACCCTAAAACGCAACAAAATATTGTTAAAACGAATTTTGACATTAACTTTGTGACTGACCAGTTTGGGACAAACCTGTGATGAAACAGGTGCAGTGAGGACCCGTTGAAGGATGCTGGCGCACACACGCCCAGGCATCTCCAGAAGATCCTCTTGATAAGATGAAAAATAGCTCGATTACGACTGCAACAAGAAAGTACAGAATTAGACAGACAGCTGAACATAGACGATTTGTTTATGATGTACTAAATGCGCAAACCGTACAACTGAAAGCTGCAGTAAACTTGAATATTGCCAGTGTTAAATAATGCAAAGAGACAGCCGTGTAGAAGTAGCTAGCCTGCTATCCCGCTGCTAGCTCTGAAAAGTTTACCGTTTACTCGGCAGTACTCAACCTCAATGCGGACAAACTGTCCTGTCACAAGGCTATGTAGATATTAAACTGCGCAACAATGTAAATATCGTACTTAATGTGTAAGACGCACTTATATTAATATATTCATCAAAACACCGCAAGCAGGAAGTAACGTGCGAGTCGACGCTTCATTTTTTTCACGTAGCAGACGTATCGTCAAATACGGCCAGGGTTGCCAGATTCTCAAAACCAATATATCGTACTAAGCTTCCAAAACTATCGTATTTCAGCACAAACTATCGTAAACTATAAATATGTCAATAGCGCTGTAGGACCCGCGCAAAATGTGGCTCATATCATCACCACCCCAAACTACAACACAGGCGCATGCACTGTCCGAGTAGGGGAAAGCTGCAGACCCGGAGCCGAGACAGATCTACCGTGAAGCAAATCCACCGTGATAGTGCGCCGTCTGCTGGTTAAGGCGGATCTAGATCGATCAGCTTTTAGGAAGGTTGATGTTGATTGATATGTTGATCTACTTCACGCACGTTGGGAGTTAGTAGGCTGAGTTATTTTTTTTTTCATGAAAACAAAACGAAATTCTTATGAATTTCTTATCTGTTGGGTAATAAAGATAACATAACTTTGAACAGCATACAAATTGCTTATTATTTTTGTTCCTAAACAATCCTAATCTTAACCTAACCCTAAACCTAACAACCCTAAACTAACCTTAACCGTAATCTTAACCTAACCACCCTAACCTAATCCTAAACCTAACAACCCTAACCTAACCTTAACCGTAATCTTAACCTAACCCTAACCACCCTAACCTAATCCTAAATCTAACAACCCTAACCTAACCTTAACCGTAATCTTAACCTACCCCTAATCCTAACGATTGTAAGGGGGACGGTGGGGCTGTGTCTTTCCTAAAGACCACGATCATCTCCACTGTCTTCTGGGCGTTCAGCTCCAGGTTGTTGTGGCTGCACCAGGACGCCAGCCGTTCCACCTCTCTCCTGTAGGCGGACTCATCACCGTCCGAGATGAGCCCGATGAGGGTGGTGTCGTCCGCAAACTTGATCAGTTTAACGGACTGGTGACTGGAGGTGCAGCAGTTTGTGTACAGGGAGAAGAGCCAGGGGGAAAGTACACAGCCCTGAGGAGTTCCAGTGTTTGTAGTCCGAGACGATCTTCCCCAGCCGCACGTGCTGTCTCCGGTCAGTCAGGAAGTCAGTGATCCACCTGCAGAGGGAGTCGGGCACGCTGAGCTGGTAGAGCTTGTCTCGTAGCAGTCCAGGGAGGATGGTGTTGAAGGCAGAGCTGAAGTCCACAAACAGGATCCTGGCGTAGGTTCCTGGTGAGTCCAGATGCTCCAGGGTGAAGTGGAGGGCCAGATTGACTGCGTCGTCCACAGACCTGTTGGCTCTGTAGGCGAACTGCAGCGGGTCCAGGAGGGGGGCGGTGATGTCTTTGAGGTGGGGCAGGACCAAGCACTCAAAAGTCTTCATGACCACAGACGTCAGTGCCACTGGCCTGTAGTCATTAAGTCCTGTGATCCGTGGTTTCTTAGGGACAGGGACGATGGTGGACGATTTGAAGCAGGACGGCACGCGCAGTGTCTCAGGGTGGAGGGGGGGGGGCACCATCCGGCCCAGGGGCCTTCCGTGGGTTCAGCTTCAGGAATTGCCAACGCACTTCCTCTTCTTGGATGGAGAGAGCAGGGGGGGAGGGAGGGTTTGTGGAGACCTTTGATGAAGTGCTGGGGTCGTTGATGGTAGAGGTGATGATGGGGGGAGCAGGGGCAGCTGAAGTGTCTAGAGAGGTGTCAAAGGCTGATGGGCGTTCGTGGCGGCAGTAATGTGTATTCAGACTCTGGGCGAGGCACAGGTCGTTCAGAGCCCTGGGGGCCTTGGGCTTGTAATTGGTGATAGCCCTAAGACCCCGCCACACTGCTCCAGAGTCGTACATTTAGGGCTTTTTTTTAATTATTGATCGTACATTGTACAGGGGTTAAAATTATCGTACAAATACGATAGTTATCGTACATCTGGTAACCCTGACTACGGCTGCCTCGGCGATGGCTCGTGCACAGTCAGTCTATGCTCGTACAGCTCCAACGCACGTCACTGTTGTGGAAAGCTCCTGATTGGTCGACGCTTGCGGATTTCTCCAAAAAGTCCAACTCTAGCGTCGGCCGCTTTCGAGGCGCTGGACGTGCGTCAAAAGCTTGCCACGCACGAAAAGCTGCAATATTTATTTATTTGTTCATGTCATGTCATGCCATTGCATATATATATATATGTAATATATATATATATATATATATATATTAGTGCTGTCCAACGATTAAAATATTTAATCGCGATTAATCGCATGAATTTCATAGTTAACTCGCGATTAATCGCAAATTAGTCACATTTGTATCTATTCTTTGTGTCCCTTGAATTATCATTTTAATACTACTAAAAAGTGAATAGGCTTGCTGTGTGCAATTGCTTTTTTTATTGAAAACAATGTGTAGTGTTATATTACACACTAACATTTGATGCAAAATCATCAATAAATGGATGACAAAATAAATAATTTTCCAGTCAACGCGACTTCATTTGTCTGCTCCAACGCATGCTGTACCTCAGACTTCTCAGTTTCGTACAAATCCTCGATGCGTCTTGTAATGGTAGCGCGCGAAGGGGCTTCATATGTCCAGTCGTTGGATGCGATGCGTATGATCTCAGTTAGACCCTCGTCCTCCACAATGTTGACGGGCCTACATGCAGTAGCTATCCATTTGGCTATGGCTGCAATAAGTTTGTTTTTAGTTGCGGCATCCATATGCCTCTGTTGAAAGCCATCGATTGTCACCTGGTTTGGACAGGAGGGCGGCGGAGATTTCGCATCAGCGGTGTGTTTGGCCATCAAGTGGTATTTCAAAGTGGATGTGCTACGGTGATAACTAAGTTCGCACCGGCAATACACACAAATAACTTTAGTCTTGTCAGTCGACCCATCTGGCAACTTTTTGAAACTAAACTTTCCATTTAGGAGCTTGTTTACCTCCATTTCGGCGTTTCGCGCTCGACATCAACACAATCTTTTACCGCTAGCGAGCAGGCAAGACCACTTGCGTGGGGGGCGTACCAATTGTTTTGGTTTCCGGTTTACAAGCATAATGGATCCTGTAGTTTTTCTAACATTACTAGCAGCGGCCACAGCTTAAAAAAAAACTACAAGTAGACTAGGTCATAAAAAAAAATAATCGCGCGATAAAAAAAATGACGCCGTTAATATTGATTTGCGTTAACGCGTTAATAACGCGATATTTTGGACAGCACTAATATATATATATATATAACATATATATATATATATATATATATATATATATATATTATTTCCATCCATACATGAACAAAGGGAACAGAGGGAAGATGAATCTTGTATTATCTGTTCCCATTAGCAACTTTACACAAAAATGAAATCAGTTTGATTTCCCATCATACTACCCCAACTCCTCACCAGGTCACAAAACATAACAGCATAATTTGTCTTACAGTTCTGCAGTTACATTCAGATGTTTTCAATTTTTGTCACAATCACTCAAAAATGTTTTTGTAAATTTTTTGGGAATTTGTAAACACTTGTACAACATTTAAATTCCACATTTAAAGAATTCCACAGTGAACTCCATAAACAGACGGACATTTCCATTTCAACGATGATTCTGCAAACATGTTCCGGAAATTATATTTTCCGGGGAAACGTCTTGTGCAACAAAATTTCTTTGAACATAATTTGGCAATTTTTTTTGTTTGGCTTTCCACATCATAATCAACATTTTTAAGTCTACAAGATCCTTAAATTTAAGACGTTTTTTTTTTTCAATAAATAAATTAGTGTGGATTAGTGTGCTCTCTTACTTTCTTACTGATGATTCTATTTGCTCTTTTTTGCAGCAGGAACAAGGGCTTGGTGGTACAAGTATATGTGCTACCCCAGACTTCAGCGCAATAACTGAAATATGGTAGAATCATTGCGGAATAAAGCATACTTAACAAGCTACAATCAAACAAATCTCTAACTTTATATAAAATGCCTATACTTTTGCTGACCTTTCTCTTTACATAGTCAATATCCGCTTTCCAATTACATTTTTCGGCTAAAACACCACCTAGAAACGTAACTTCCTTGACTCTTTACCGATTCCATCAATTGTAATTTCCACATTATCAATTGTTCTGTGAGTACTGAAAATGAGTTTATTTTGTCCCAATTTAAACAAATTTCTCACTTTTAACATTTCTTCTTCAATTCTTTCCAATAGCTCCCAACAAGTTACTTCCGGATTGAAATATACTGGTGTCATCAGCAAACAACAAAAATTGTACCTGTTTGTTGAGTCACAAATGTCATTAATAAACAAAATAAAAGCAATGGCCCTAAAACAGACCCTTGCGGAACTCCACATATGACCTCTCTACATTCAGAATTTAGCCCGTTGACATGTACATACTGCTTACGGTTTTTAATAGAACTTTGAAGCCATTGATGTGTTATACCCCTAATCCCATAGTTTGATAATTTTGACAGTAACAAATCATGATTTATGGTGTCAAATAGTAATAATTATAGTTTCTACCAATGCAGAGAGTGCTTGTGGATCTTTGTGATCGGAATCCATACCGTTTTTCAGTGATTAATTTATTTTTCGTCTAAAAAGTGTGTTAATTTTTGTGCAAACCATTTCTCAAGGACTTTAGAAAACTGAGAGAGCAGCTACACTGGTCTCCATCCATCCATCCATCCATCCATTTTCTTCCGCTTTATCCGGGGCCGGGTCGCGGGGGCAGCAGTCTCAGCAGAGATGCCCAGACTTCCCGATCCACGCACACCTCCTCCAGCTGTTCTGGGGGGACCCCGAGACGACACCAGGCCAGCTCGGAGACATAGTCCCACCAGCGTGTCCTGGGCCTTCCACGAGGCCTCTTCCCAGTGGGACATGCCTGGAACACCTCCCGAGGGAGGCGACCAGGAGGCATCCGGAACAGATGCCCTAGCTACACTGGTCTGTAATTGTTAAATGTGTGCTTGTCTCCATCTTTGAACAGGGGAATTACTTTAGCAACTTTCATTTGTTCAAGAAAAACACCAGTTTGTATGGACAGATTACAAATGAAAGTCAATGGTTTAACAATGCAGTCAATAGTTCTTTTAATAATTGTCATGTCTAGTCCATCACTGTCTGTGGAGGTTTTATTTTTACATTTGTTTACAATTGATAATATGTCATATTCACTGATCTCTTCAACAAACAGGGACTGCATGATTCTGCTTCCCATTTTGCACATTTTGTTTCCGTTAGTTGCATTCATAGTGTTTGCAATATTGGTTCCAAGTTTTGTAAAAAACAAATTCAATACGCGCTGCACAGGAGGCGCGGGACGCACTGCGGGATCTCTCGACACTCCCCGAGGCGCGTCCCCCGTGTAAACCTGACGCTTTGAAGGCATTTGGTGTGAACACAGCACAAGTCTCAAGTGACATTTCTTGCAAATATTTAAGTTGTCAATATAAGCGAGGGAAAAGTCAGGGCGGAAGGAGCGGACCATCGCGGACAGGGGAACGACAGGACCTGGGATAAGCCCGACACAGACACCCTCACTTTTTAAATCATTTGAATTCGTCTTGCAATCACAGATAAAAGTTCCAAAAGGGCGTTGATGTTAAATATAGTGTTAAACCTTTAAGGTTTCTCGTCCCCTAACCGTGGTTGGGAGACACAGGGGAGAGCCGTCTTCTCCGGGGCCGGTACTTCTCCCGGGGTTTAACTCCCTCAACTTCTCGCTGTACGTGTGGTGGAGGCATACAGAAACACGGAGGCCGTCGTGCTGAAGAGTGGTGTGCTTTATTTGCTTGGCTGTACTAACATACAGGGCCATTTAACTCGCTACCTCTCGCACCGGTCGCTGTATCTTACTCTCCGGTCATACTCTCATACTCATCAGACTCCAACACACCCGTCCGCTTTGCGGGTTTCATTTGTGGGCGGGGCGCGCCTCGGACACGCGCACTCACTCACGTTCACACACACTGAGCTATCCTAAACTAAGCACATATAAAAGACACATCGCACAACAATAGTGAGTAAATTTAGTCAAATTAGCGACCGATTAGCTATAGGTCTTTGCCTACAACAAAAACCCAAATAATGTTAGTCTGCTTGGTATGAGTCCGATCCCGTGTGTACGCACACAAAACGCATGCTGGAAGTGCACGCAGGTGCAGAGTGGGATGAGAGCATGTGTACACAATGAAAAGAGTGGACCAACCCGTAGGACAAAGCAACGTCCTCCTTGGCAGCTCCTATGTGGGCCGCGCGGTGCGGGTGCGCCTCGTGCCGAGAAGGAGAAACATGGCGGGGGCGTGCAAGCATAGAAATAAAAAGCGTGCAAGTGTCTTATCTTGCACGTGGCGGATAAAAACAATTATCTTCTAATACAAAGGAGTTCAATACTTACTTTTGTCACTGTGATATCAACATTATAAAAGCTAAAATAAATTACAATAAATAAAACTTTAGGTGTCGTCATTAATTGAGCCAGCTGTGGCCACCTCGTTGCCATGGTAATAAGGTGATAGCAATCAAGCTAACGGCCAAGTTTAGACGATTTCAGATTTAGGTCACGATGCTCCTTACATGTAATTCAATGGCTGCAGTGAGGCTACAGTAGAAAGAACAATTTAACTCTAAACAACAACTTTTGGTGAACGTTAGCTATTGAGCGAGATGGACAGACTTGAAGGATCGGAAAGTAACGTTAGCAGTCGAAATAGTAAGTTGTTTGCTAACCATTAGCGTTTTACTGTAGACCTTAGCCCAACTTATACAGTCAAAAAAAAATATCACACATGTTTGTTCAAATGTAAAATTGACACTTGACTTTGTTTTCAGCCACCAGAACCGATCTCAGTTTGCTTCTTGAGTGTCTGAAGTTCCAGATGAAATGCCCTGACCTGCAGAAACAAGCTCTGCTAACTATCCTTTCAATTTGTGAAAAGAGAGGTATTTGCATTGCTCTTTAGACGTTAGCTTCCTACTAAGAACAAAAGTAGTGTTTGTTACCAGATGAATTGTGCGTATTTTTTAGAGCAAAACGTTGAGCTGCTGAGAGAAATGGGAGGTATTGCCTTTTTGTTGAACCTCTCCAAGTCCAGCTCTGTACAAGCAGATGTCAAGGAGACCACTCTCTTCACACTGGGAACGCTGGCAGAGGCCAATGGTAAGTGCACTATATGAACATAATTTGTGAACATTGTATTTATTTATTGGTTATTTGTCGCTTTGTAGTTTATTGCAAGAACTCGCTGTGCAGAAAGGAGATATTTACTGACCTGGCTGATTGGTTGGTGAAAGAAGATGCTCCATTGACAAAGAAGAGGGTCATTGTCTATTTCCTATCTGTGCTGGTGGCCAATAACAGTAAGTTCAAAGCTACAGGCCACCCTACTCTTATCACGTGTGGCAGAAAATGTTAAATCTACTAAAATTGCTATGAGAACAATCTCCCCCCCCCCCCCCCTCCTTTTAAAACACAGACTTGTAGATCTACTTCTCCTCAAGAGGTACTGAGCAATGGTTATTAATATTGTCCTTAAAAAAATAAAATCTTTACCACTATATTTACAAAACTCTTTTTCTACTCCCACAAGGAACAAAGAGTGTCTTTTCTCTAGATTAGCAAACTATGCATTTCTTTTTGTTCAACATTTGAGTCAGTAAATTATTAAGAGGAAAGTCATTAACTTGAATGGTGTTCAAATATCGTCTTGGATACTAATTATCCAGGGTATACTCTAATGCACAAATGCACACCCGGGGACACATCTCCAGGGCCAGGCTGATGGTCATAATCACCTGGCTGGAGAATGAACCTATTGTGCATGTTTTGGGTTGATGGGGGAAAGCGGAGTATCTGGAGGAAACCCATTCAGATACGAGGAGAGAAACATGCAAACGGGTTCTATTCCTGGACTATGTGCTTAGAATATAATGTAATAACACAAAAAGTCTATAATTACCATTATGTTTTCCAGGATATTCCTTCGTGTTATTAAGTACCGATGCACACTTCTTTGATTTTGTTTAATGCTGTTGCAGAGTTAGGACAGACATTGGCCCAGAACACTAACTGCCTGGATATTCTTCTCAGCCTCTTCAGGTGCTGTTTATTTTCAGGGATTGCATTATATACTGTGTCACACCCCTATCCTCTTGTTGACTCACACACATTTTTATTGATTTTCTTTTGTCTTTTTTTTCTTCAGAGCCACATTCCCCCTGTCTGCAGAAGGCATTTTTAAAAGCTCCAATTCTTCCCAGCTGCATCAGCTTTGGTCTTCTATATCTAGTGCTCTCTGCGGATGTGTTAACAATCCTCACAATGGTAGTATTAGGAAATCCATTTGAATAAGTCACTGCTCAACATGTAACATGTTTATGATAGCTTAATTGAAACGTTTTCTTTTCCCTTAGAGGACGGACAGCGCGCATGTGTAGCCGTGTTTCCAACTGTGAAAAAGTGGATTCAGCAGATTTCTCTTCCTCAAACGGAGCTATTTCAGCCCATATGTTCCTTCATTTCAATGACAGTAGCAAATAACTGTAAGTACAACAATAAGGAGGAATAATAGATACAGCTCGCAATGTTCGAGTCTTCTGTCCATTTATATGCAACTGTGGTGGAAGTGAATATACACACTTTTTTAGTTTTTATAATGAATCATCCTAAAAAAACAACATGCTACGACACCTGCAGTGGCGCTTATGGCCTCTAGGGGCATGAGTTACTTAGTACTGCTTTAATAATCATTTGGAAGTGGATCTTTTAATGCTTTTAATTAAATAGAATCTTCATCTGATACTTTTACTTAAAGGAACAGTGCGTAACATATAGGATTATACTATTGACTGCAATACAAAACATACTCCCGATGGCTAGCTAGACACAGATGATGCTATTTTTGCAGTGGGTAATCAAAGAATTGATTTGGATGAGGACTGAACCTACTCAATCTCATATTTAGCTGCCTTTAGTTAAGACAGAGTAAATGCTTTCAAATCTCTTTGTTTGAATACATAGATGTGTTTTATAATCAGCCTGGGTACCTGTTGTTGATATAGACTATTTGAGTGCTGCTCATGGTGTATTTGTTTTCACAGCTTGTGTTCAGGAGAGCTTTGCCGCTTCAGGCGGGCTGGAAAATCTCACGTTGGCTCTGATTCGATTTAGTCTGGGGTCAGAGACGAGCCTGCTGGCCTGCCAACTGGCTGTCTCCACCTCCAAAACCCTGTCTGCCTGCATCAGTGATAACTGTGAGTGTTGTTTTCACACAAGGCCCAGCCAATATGACATTCATAAAACAACCTTTGAAACTCATCATTATCCTACAGTGGCCATCGCTTCAGACCTGGCAAAGTATGAGGTCGTCTGTCACCTTTATTTACTGCTCATCAATCCCAAACTGGAGTCGGAAGATCGGCTTTCTGTGTTACTCACCATGGGCCACTGCACAGAGGCGTCAGGTAACTTTTAACTGACCACAATATAGCAAAATTATGGAAATATTATATAATATCCACAATGCAAGAAGCAACAGTATACCACAGAGGACTCCCAACTGACTGAGATTTACACACTCCAACAGCCTAAAACAAAAGCGAATGGTAACTTAAAAAAAGTTTTAGTTAGCACCGCACGATATAAGAATTTGAATATTCGATAACTGTCTTGAATAATGTGATTCATAATAAAAACATGTCAGCAGTTCATTAAATTTGAATTGAAATTTTTTCAACAAATTGTGTCAAAACAAAACTTAAACGATTGTAAATCATGATCAAAAGAAGCTAAAACTGATCAAAATAAGAAAGAAAAAGAAATCCTCCCTAAAACTGTACTAACACTTATTTTGGTCACTGTGCATTTTATACACAGTGTGTTTTGTTTTTAAGTTGTGTTTGCAGAACATGTGCAAATCTGTCAGAAGAATTGTATCAATAATTTGGTGATATTGTTTATTTCAAATGTAATCCTACTTTAGCCTTTTCTTTGGTAATATCACAATAATATTGATGATACAGTATTGAAGACAGTTGCTGTTTTCCCTATATCCTAAAGCCCTGTGTAACATGGCGTTTCAGAGGAACACCAGAAGCAGCTGATGCAGATTGGCAGCCTTCCCGTGATCATCACTCTACTCACAGAAGACGGCAGCGAGGAGGTCCGCAAGGCTGCCACCTTCATCTTACAGACCTGCAAGCTGGCCAGTAAGTCACTCTGCAGGTGCCGTCGTGTCCTTGGGCAAGACATTTCACCTATACAGCCCAAGTGTAAATGGGTTTGTGTGACTGTGATTGACTGAAGATTTTTAAATTTACACATACAGTTATGCATCAACATTAAAACATGAATCAAGCCCAACACACAGACGCTTTGACACCTCCTTTATTTTCTATGAGAGAACACACACTAAGGTTGCAGTGACGCACACAATCCAGACGCGACGCTGCGGAGGAAAACCCAGGCTTTTAACCATCCTGCAGAGACACCGACGAGTCTCTGGACTGTGACAGCCAAAGAGACCGCTGTAAACTTTGTTTGGAGGGACAAGAGTAGCAGCGGAGACAGAAACCATCGACAGGGCTCATGCTTCAGTTGGAGCATGTTAAACTCGCTAATAAAGAACCACGTTTGCTCTCACTTGCAACACAGACACATGTGTCTTATTTTATTTTTGATAATTTTTGTGTTTAAAGCCCCACACCTTTTTGAAGTGACGCATCGCACTCCATTGTGTGGTGAAATCCCACATGGACGCGCGTCAGATGACGTGCCACAGCGCGCTGCGTTCTGTTGTGCGGTGGGCTTCAGACTATTATGCTGAAAAAGAACTGTAGTAAATTTGTTTGCACATTTCCTGTCTATTTTGAACACCCTGAGTGTTTCTTGAGAGCTGATGGAACGAGTGAATTTCTCCAGTGTGGGATCAATAAAGGCTTATCTTATCAATTACTTTTAACTTGAGTGCATTTTTTTGGTTCACTTCTTTGATAGGGCTGGGTACAGTTCAACAATACCAAGCTGGTATCGGAATAAAAAGTTTAGTTACTTACGGTATCAATATCACTACCCATTTTTCACACATTTCTTGACATTAGAAATAAACCTGATATTGTAAATATGCAGATCTTCCAAACATTATTCTGTTTTCTAGTCCTATATTTTAGTATAGGTATTGGGAAAGGGTATTGTTCAGGTATCGTTAAAGTACCGGTATCAAAATAAAATGTAATGGTACCCAGCCCTACTGCTTTTACATTACTGATTGAGTACAATTATTTCAAATGTTTTGCTCACTTAAATGATTTGGTTACTCTAACTCTACCGCCACAGCCAAAAGCAGCTGTGGTTTCAGAGATGAAAGTGTAAAGTGACTGAGTTTCTCTAAAAAGCACTCAGTAAATGTGTTTATAATGAGTAGTAATGGCAGTATTGAAGAGGTTTTAATCGTAGTAGTATGGTGTGACACTTCAAATTAGTCTTTAAAATAAATCTGTTGCCTTTTATTTCTGTGTAGCAAACACTTTGGGGATCCCTGACGTCAAGGAGACAGCTGACAAAGATGACTTCGTCGAGCCATCTCCAGACACTTACAAACGATCTGCCCAAGAACTACTCCAAAGAATCAACCAGCTTGAGAAAAAACAGGTATTGGCTTTCTCAGTTAGAAAGTGACAGTAGAGGAGGGATAATAACGATGTAACTTTGATTCATTTTTTTTTTTTTTTTAGGCTGAAGCTGAACGAGAACTTATCTACCCACAAGTGACAGCACAGGAGTCAACACGACTTCCTGAGAGCAGACTGGCACCAGAGGGAGAAGCGACTGACAGTGATGAGGAACCTTTAATCATCAGAGTAAACTGGAAACTGAATAGCACAAAAACACAGACAAGTTGTGAGGAAGAGACGTCTGAAGCGGCTGGTGGAAATGTCATGTGGCCCGCATTCAACAGAGCCAAAGCCGTGCAGAGCTTTTCCTATGTTCAAAGGCCAGAGGGAGCCAGAGAGCCACAAGAAAATGGGTGAGGAAATAAAAGGCACTCCACTCCCTGTACTCTTTAGCTTATTTTGTTGTTTTTGTTTAGTGAGCAATTTAAAGCCCCGAGACTGAAGGGTGAGCCAGAACACATCTATTCACTTGAAGGTAAACACGACTTAATGTTGTTTGGTAAGTTTTTAGAAAAATGTTGTTGGTTGTTTTTAGATGTCAACAATAAAACCGTTGGTGCTGGCGAAGAGAGGTCTGTTTCAGATGTGAGGTGCACAGGTAAGACCAAACCAAAGCTGGACATGGTGTCCTATGATTACAATGTGTATGGTGTGCCTTTAGGGCTTCCACAGGACATTACAAAGGTTGGGAAACGCTGGTCTAGAACATAATCGGGGGTCGCATGTTTTACATTCCTGACATTGAATTTAATGTACTTCTTGATTGAAAACGGCAGATCAACATACAGTATCCACATTATAATATCATTAAATTACAGAAGGGGGTCCCAAGTTGTTTGATTTTAGGGGTTGTAGCCTGAAAAGCTTGGGAACCCCTGGTCTAAAACATATTCAATTGCAATTTTGGCTGAAACTGACCACAAGTCAACGGGAAACTTTTTGCTACAAGGTTTCCTGTTTTGTCCAATTCTCTTTCTTCTGTTTGATTTAAATGTTTGCAAATCTTAAGAAAATCAATATGTGCAGATTTATTTGCTGCGTATGTAGTACTTGGGCATTAAAAATGGCATTAAAAAGCATGAAATTTGACTTGCTTCTGCCTGTATAAACCCTCAAAAGGTTGTGGAATCATAACTGACCCTGGGTTGCCTTAAGCCGCTGATCACAAGTACAGGTTTGTGGACACACCTCACCTCCAAGCTGAGACTCTCCAGAGTTCAAGTCTCTGAGCTTTAACCTCTCGAGGCTGCACTAGCACTAAGCAGGGCCTGTTTGGAAACACTGCTGGGATTGTGCGGGTAAAGTCTTTCAAATTGGTTGGATCTTACAACTCAAAGTGCAGCGCTATAATTTTGATTTGAGTTTTTCCTTGTTCTGGTGCATTACCCCGTTGCACTCTTGTGTGTCAGGGTGCGTGCTGCGTTTGGACGAGGTGAACAGTCGCACATTCGGCTCACTCCAAAGCTCCTGCGCCCACAGCTGTGATATGCATAAGGTGCTCAAAGAGGCCACGGAGCGCTACATGTCCCAGCACCGGGGGCTTTTCACCCGACAGGAGCGACCCCCAGGCACCCAGCAGCTTACAAACCCCAGCTCCAATAGTGTTCCTGCAGCAGAGTCACAGAAGAACCAGAAAACCCGGCGAGGTGAGGCCAAACTGTTCTCAAATGTACACTTTCCTATAGGCCTTTTTTTTTTTTTTTACATAACAATTATGTAACGCTCTGACAATGCATTTTGTAAGTGAAAATATCTGTGTTAAAGGTGTCAGTCTGACTCCGATGCAAGCACCCACTCGACTCAAATGTTTCCAGGCGGCAGATCGACGGAAAAAGCACAAAGGTATGTGCGTGTAGAGATTTAAAAAAAGGTGAGGGCCCCGTATCATAAACAGACTTTAGAGTAGGTTATAACAACAAAAAGATACTCCGAGTGTTGAATTAAAGTGCATATATAGGTTTTAATGCATTTGAAAGTATGACCTATTTAGAAGATGGAAAACGTCTGTTGTAAGTAATTATCATTTTCTTTCAATGAAGCAGCAATTTAATAAAGAAATATTGGGCAGAAAAGTTATTTTTGTTTGAATTTTGAAGCTACTGACCGAGAAGGGTTTGAACACGGCCGATAGAGGGACACGTGATCAGTGGAGCTGAACTTCTCCACAGGGAATGACGTCACCTCTGCAGGACAACGCTAGCTTAAACTAACCCGAATCCTAACCTTAACGATAGTGGAGCTTACTTATTGGGAGTCATTGAAGTCAATGTTACTGACGTCATTTCCTGTGGAGGTCTGGAGCTCCACTGGTCATGTGACTCCATCGGCTGCGTTTAGACCCTCTTGTACTGACAGGATTTGTCATAGATAAAGTTCCACAGCAGTTTGACTCCTTTCCCACTTACATAACATGATTGGCAGGGCAACAGTTTAAAATTGTTTGCCTCTACTATGTCACTTCCTGTCGGTGTCCAATAAGGAAGTGAAACATCACAAAAATTGTAAAACTAAAGAAAACTGGGTACATAATTGTGCTAACTATGTTTTAGCAAAAATGTGTCATTTGCACTTTAAGTCTGTACTATTTCCGATCACTTCAGCACGCAAATTCCCTCTCTCTAAAATGTTTCTTTTAATCCTAGAGCCCTACTTTAGCCAGGAAGCTCCTATTAAGAGTCCCTGCACAAAATCTCGTCAAATTATTCTTATTGAAATGTTTGGCGACACAGTATCACTTTCATTCAAAACCCAATGATTAGAATTTGATGATGTAAATGCGGAATACCAATTCTGCAGTGTTCAGAAGTGGTTCAAAAACCCTGAAAGTGCATCTTGTTGTTGGGCCTTTTTAACAGTCTTCCTTTTGATAGAAGTCTGCTTAACTCCTCTCCACAAAGGGATGAAGACAGAGGGACCTGCTTTTTGTCAGAGAAACGGTACGTGCGAATTAGCGATCAGGCCATCTTTGAGTTTTCATTTGCCAATCTCATCATTCTCACTTTTGTGTCTCCCCAGCTCCGGTCTTCAATCCTTTCAGAAGGCCCCGTCCTCCTGAAAGTAGGTGTTTAAACACAAACGGTTACTTTTGGTGCGTCTAAACTTTAGGTGCTGGGACGGGAGCTTTCGTGTCCTGTGCAGTGTTTCCTGGCAGTCAGCCTGGCTCACCAAAAGAAAGAGCAGCAGGAATGTTGAGCCGGAGCCAGGGTTTTCAGAGAGGCCACAGCTGTACTAAAGCTATTTCACATACGCCTCAGCATTTATGCCCCTCACATAAAAAAAAAAGAAGAGTTGAGTAAAAAGCGTTTCCTGCTTGTAAAAGAGGTGTTAAAAATGCTGCTGGAGAAATACTTGAAATATGTTGTCGTCCTTGTAAGTGGATATGATAGTTTTCATGTTTTTGTCATTACTACTGTACTTGTGTTTAGGGTAATGTCGTGTCCTAGTTTTACACCAGTGAAGTGGCAATGTATGTTCTGAAACGTAAGCAAACATCAGATTCCAAAGAAACAACTGGGACTCACTTATGCAAGTGCATATGTCACATCAGACACGATTTGTGCTAAAACATAGTTATAGCTAAAACAATTATATTTAACATTTTGCTCAATTCTACCCAGCTTGCTTTTTTTTGTGGTGTTTATAGTTTCACTTCCTTTATTGGGCACTGACAGGAAGTGACATAGATGGAGGCAAACATTTGAAACTGTTGCCGTGCAAATGAAATGAGTCAAATGGCTCTGGGACTTCTGTCAGTAGCTTAAAAATTCAAATAAAAGTCACTCTGTCCAACATTTCTTCATTAATTTACTGCATCGCCGAAATAAAACTATAATTAGGACTTACAACAGAGATCTAAATAAGTCATATGCACTTGAAGTACGGTATTGCAAGTCCATCTCTTCTTACGTCACACCCTGTGGCCACTTCTGTTCAGGTGAGGATGGTTAGGGGGTTGCCATGGTTTCTTTGGTCTTCCTTGGTGATTTTTGAAATGTTGAAGTGCTGATTATCTCTTTCAACATGTTCTTCCTGATTCAGAAACAACACTAAAATGTCAACATATTATGTATTAGGAGTAGGTTTGGGCTAGTTCTTTGTACACAGTTTTTTGTATTGTACTTGAAAAAAAAAGTCTCACTATATTCTGATTCAAAAACATATGTAATGATTCGATTCGATTTACACAAAGGCCCCATTTTTTAGAACCACTCATCCAAATTGACTCCACGCTCCTTGTGATTTTTGTCATTTTTAAAACAGAGAATGCAGAGAAGAATAAAAGAAAACCTTCTCCAGATGACGGAAATATGGAAGCAGAGACTTCTTCTTGTGTAAATCCTCTTTCTTTTTTAAATCCCCCTGATGCACCTCTGGCCGTGGTTCCATTGTTTGTTGTTCCAGCACAACTCCCAGCGGAGGAGGAGGCAGTCCTTCAGCCGGGAGGAGGAGCTGTACTTGCTGTGTGGAGTGAAGACATACGGCCTCTCGTGGAACGCGATCCTCTGGTCCTACCCCTTCCAGACCGGTCGCACCAATGTGGACCTGGCCCAAAAGTACAGGCGCCTGATGGTAACGTGACAACGTCGACATTTATGGGGAAGTCTCCGCCTGATTTGACAGTTTGCTGTCTGTCTGTCTGTTCTAGAAAAGAAAAGCTCAGGGCGCAGCTTTGGCCTAACGCCTGCCCAGCTCCTTGATGACCATCTATAAAAATGTCACAATTCTATTCGACAATTTATCTATATCTATTCATTTAAAAGAAATATAACATTGACTTGTATGTCACATATTTATTTTTATCATTCTAGTTTAACATGTCTTAAAGGACAGAAATCTGTTTATGGTAACTATTGCAAATATAAAAGAAATTAAAGTATTTTCATTCTGCAGTACTTGGTCTTGACTCCATATTCTTGCTTGGAAACGCATAATTTTTTAACACACTTTTATTACATGTTTATGCATCAAGGCCTGGTTTAGGACAATTATGAGTAAAATCCTAAAGAAAGGGCTCTAATTTAAATAGTTTGCCTTCAAAGTCCTAATTTGACTTTATGTATCGCATGTGCTGTGCTCCACGTTAGCGCCACATTTGTCTGACTCAGCGCTACAGCCTGACATCACCGGGCCTATCCCAGTCCGTGGAGACCCGCGACCATGTTGCCGAAGCGCGGGGCTTATTCTGTTGCAGCAGCTGGAGGCGGTGGCTGTCAGACAGACAGACGGGTGAGGCGTGAGATGAAAAAATGATTAAGCTGTTCGGTAACACGAGTGATTATGTTTTGATTGATGTCAGGACGCATAATGGGGAAGTGTGTGAAACGTGTGCCTTCTCCTCAGCTGCTTTTCAGACTGACATGATTGTGATGGTTTCTAATGGAAAGCAAAGAGTATCAACACGCCAAAAATATCCACAGATTAGCAGTTGGTACATTTGCTTGCCCCGTTTCGACACACGAGGTTTCTTTCCCATACCAATACTTTAACATACTTGGTTTTTGATACCGGTACCTGAACGATCCCTCCGATACTTATACTAAATATTTGTCATTACGAACCATAAAACAGAACAATAATGTGTGGATGATCTGAAAATTTACCATATCGGGTTCATCTCCAATGTCAAATGTGGGAGAAATTGTGACAAGAATAAGGAAAATTGGGTAAACAAGAAAAATTTTGAGGGGAAAACATTGAGCAAAGTTTGAGGATTTGTAATTACTGGGTCTATCCACATGAAAACAAGATAACTGTGAAGTTAAATTTGTTTTATTTCCCTAAAATTATTTGTCATCCAGGTGGTCAATTCATTAAATGAAAATGTTTCCCTCCCCATCTCGGAAGCTTCTGCATGACAGCTTTGGGTTTGGGTGGTGAAATTCCAGTGATGTTCGAAGACATCTTTCACTGTTTCTTTCAAAAACCATGAAGAACAACCCATAGTTAAGCGATGTCGTCATTATGCTTCCAGATCCAGCCCTATTCACTACATTCACTGTAATGGCATTTACACCCACGCGGATGCAGCCTTTTTAAAACATCTGATACCACTCAAATGTTAAAATGACTCTGAATTGGACTCCTGAAGGACTATACATTCTTTTCAGATATCAGTTTAGGTTATATTTTGCTATAGTGTGTACTGTGTGTGTGTGCTGTAAACAAAATGTAAGTATCGGTTTCTGCAGAGTGTGGCTATGGAACCCCACCGTTTGGACCAGGAAGTAGCTTCATGCTCATGTGTGCAAGTCCCTGGAACTGAAAAAATTCGATCAAATTCTAGAACGCTAAGAACACACCCCATTAAACTCCTCAGACTTTGAAAAAAATGCCTGGATGTTATATGAAACTGGGCCGTGCTCTAGTGCGCAGTCGCAACAACTGTTTCCCCTCATCTTGATTCCATTAATAATACTTTTGGAGTTTCTCTGAATCAGCCAAGTCCGTGTGTTTGCTGTCATAATCATGCCTTGTACCCAGAGACGGCCTCCTCCCAAACGCCGTGCTGTCGGGATTGCGATGCAGTGAGATGAATGTGGAAGGAGGCGGGAGAGCAGATTCTCATGGACCTAAACCCGGTCTCGGCTTTTGACCCAGGCCCTTCGAAAACCCCCTTCCTCTGGGAGGAATGTGCCCCCTCTCCATCCATCTCTGTCCCACCAGACCATGAGAAGGCACTCACTCACAGATTCATGCCGGCTGCAGGGCTTTTATTTCCGTATGTACATTGTGTCCCATACAGTTGTGTAGAATCCCACTTGGAATGCATGCAGCTGGGACACAAAACACAGCTCTGTTATGTTGGGAGAATTACATAATACACCATTTATTATGTCATGTTACAAATATTTAGTTTTTTGTTTGTTTTGTACATTCATGTAAACACAAAACTGTTTACCGACATTTGTACAGTCATATTTTTTTTTCAATTTGATTTCTTAAAAGCAAGCAACATTGCACTTAATGATCCCTTATTAAAGTAGAAAATGATAGCAATCGACCGTCCCATCAAACTTGTAGAGATCGGGAGTGTGTCGTCATAACCGGATCAAATCCTCAGTTAGTGCAATGTTAAAGCAACTGCAATTTGTAAAACACTCGATTTAGCATTCACATTAAAGGCCCTATATCCGATTTTTTTTATTTATGTATTTTTTTTAATCGTAAACAAGCAGGCTAGTTGTTGTTTAACTAATTATTTTGACAGCATTTTTCCAGAAACGCTGTGAAACATGCTTATAAACTCATCCCTGTTAAGAGCTGGGATGTTAGAAATAAATCAGGAAAGTTAGGAATGAGTTTAGCTACAGCTAATAGTTAAAATATTTGCGAGCTCCCTTTTCTATTGTGTAAACAAAAAAACTAAACAAAAATTAGGTATAAGGCCGTTCTGATTGTATAGTCTCTGAGATGTATTTACCAGTGACCCAGTAGCTAACTATTTAGTTTACTTTTTACAATCAAACGTTAACATTTGATCCCAAACTCTTATTAGGGACACATACAGTGCCTTGCCAAAGTACTAATACACCTTGAATGTTTGCAGATTTTGTCATGTTTAAAATAATACATGAGTCTGTTTTTCAGAATATAGAAAAGTGAAAAGTAAGTAAGTATTCATACAGCATTTTCTGAGTGCATTAAATTGCCTTTATAACATTCCTAATGACTGCAGCAAGTTCACACCTTGCCCTAACCATTAAATAGAGGCCACCTGTGTGTAATCTACTCTCAGTATAATTCCAGATGTTCTGTGAGGGCCTCAGAGCTATGGTCAGAGTGTATTGGTCACTAAACAACATCATGAAGGCCAAGGAGCTCACCAGAGAGGTCAGGGATAAAGCTGTGGAGAAGTTTAAAGCAGCGTTAAGTTATTCAAAGATTTCCCAAGATTTGAACATCTCACGGAGCACTGTTCAATCCATCATTCAGAAATGGAAAGAGTATAGCACCACTGCAAACTTACCAAGACACGGCCGTCCACCTAAACTAACATACCGAACAAGGAGAGCACTGGTCAGAAATGCAACCAAGATGGAGGAGCTGCGACGTACTGCCGCTGAGCTGGGGGAATCTGTACATGGGACAACTATAAGTCGTACTCTACACAAATCTGGCCTTCATGGACGAGTGGCAGAAGAAAGCCATTATTGAAAGGAGGCCATAAGAAATCCCGTTTGAAGTTTGCTAGAAGTCATATGGAGGACACAGCTACCATGTGGAAGAAGGTGCTTTGGTCAGATGAGACAAACATTGAACTTTTTGACCCAAATACAAAACGTTATGTATGGAGCAAACCTAACACTGCTCATCGTCCTGAGTGCACCATCCCCAGTGTCATGGGGGGCATCATGCTATGGGGCTGCTTTTCCTTAGCGGGGACTGGGAAGATTGTAAGAATAGTTGGGAAGATGGATGGAGCCAAATACAGAGACATTTTGGAGGAAAACCTGCTGGAGTCAGCAAGAGAATTGAGGCTGGGGCGGAGATTCACCTTCCAGCAGGACAATGACCCTAAACACAAACATCTACAATGGAATGGTTTAAAAACAAACATATTAATGTGTTAGAATGGCCCAGTCAAAGTCCTGACCTAAATCCTATTGAACATCTGTGGAAAGACCTGAAAACTGCTGTTCACAAACGCTCTCCTTCTAATGTGACAGAGCTTGAGTTGTTTTGTAAAGAGGAATGGGCTCAAATGTCAATCTCTACATGTGCAAACCTTGTAGAGTCAAACCCCAGAAGACTTGCTGCTGTTATTGCAGAAAAAGGGGGTTCCACAAAGTATTAAGTCATGCTGTATGAATACTTATGCACGCCTCACTTTTCTATTTAAAAAAAAAAACAGAATCATGCATCATTTTGCTTTCACTTCACAGTTGTCTGTTACTTGTGTGTGAACTTCAAAATAAAATCTTTGTTTAGGGTTGTAAACATGACAAAATATGTAAAAGTTGAAGGTGTATTAGTACTTTCGAGAGGCACTGTACATTTTCCTATGGTCTCAAATTGAATTCCATTTTTCTCACATTTCCATTTATACCAAAATATATCCACTTAGTAGACAAATCACTTTTGATCATTTTCCCTTATTATGGAGACTTGCATAGTGTGACCTTAGCTTCACCCACCTGCTTAAAGATTCACAGAAGTTCTTTATATCACTGCTGAGACTTGTTTCTCTCTTGTTAGTAAGTACATTTTTCTTTGTGGTTCTCTCCCTCGGGCCTCACGCCCCTGCACTGTTCAGCCCCCGATCGCTTCTCAGAAACAAAGTAGTTATGATTACAACATGTAATTATTATTAGAGGCCACATTAGGTGACAAAATAGAAGTCAGTAAAATGTTCAGGTAATTTATCGTAAGGTTTACGAGGCTTCATTGGAAATGTCTATGGAATACTTGTCATTTCACATGAGCAGGTCGGATTGGGCGCCGATGTCGAGGAGAGCGTCTGGGATCTTCAAGTCGTTCAGCATGAGGTCGGACACCACGCCGTTTGCCGTCACGTCTAGTTCTTTCAACAGTTCGCTCGCCATTTCCTCACCGTTCACCACTACTTCCTCAGTTTCGGAGTCGAAGTGGCACAGGATGGGCTCGGGGAGGCTGAGGCCGAGGAGAGCGGGGTCGGCGGCATCAACCTCAGGATCTGGAATGGGCTCCGGGACCAGCAGAGGCGCCTCCACTGTCTCTGAGGCGTAACACTGGACCAGTTCAGCGGGGATCTCCACCAGCTCTGGTGACTGGGTAGGTTCGGGCTCCGGGACCTGATCGAGGATTAAACATGGGAGAGGTTCTGGAATGACTTCAGGCTCAGGAAGCGGTTCGGGCTCCAGACATGCGGCCGGTTCAGGGGCCTCCTCAGGGGTCACACATGGGGTCGCTTCTTTTTCAGGCAGAGGTTCTGGAACTGTTGGGGAGACGGGCTCTGGTGCTACCTCGGGCTCTGGTTCTGGGACCTTTTCAGGGGTTAGACAGGGGACTGGTTCGGGCTCTGGGACCTTTTCAGGGGTTAGACACAGGACTGGTTCGGGCTCTGGGACCTTTTCAGGGGTTAGACACGGGACTGGTTCGGGCTCTGGAACCTTTTCAGGGGTTAGACACGGGACTGGTTCGGGCTCTGGAACCTTTTCAGGGGTTAGACACGGGACTGGTTCGGGCTCTGGAACCTTTTCAGGGGTTAGACACGGGGCAGGTTGAGGCTCGGGTATGACAGGTTCAGGTTGTGGTTCTGGGACCTTTTCGGGGACAGACTCGGGTGCTGGGGCCGGCTCTTTTACAGGCATAGTCTCCGTGGCAGGGGCAGGTTCTCCATCAGACTCTGGGGGGGTCGGTTCAGCGGCAGGGGGTTGCTCTGCCTCTACTGGTGGAGCAGTGACAGCAGGTTGTGCCTCCTGGCTCTCTGGCACACTTTCCGCTTCCTGCTCTGCTTCAGGGCTTTCATCTTTGGCTGGTGGAGCATCTCTCCGCTTGCTGAACCGGATTCCCATGGTGCCCCTATACATAAAACATGACCAGATCAGTTCTCTAAATCATGGCTTTCTAACAGAAAATGAATGCATTAGAAGAGATGTTCAATCTGAACCATTCCCCTTAGGGGTTAACATACATGACAGGCCATGTTGGCCATTTTGGTACATTATGTTCTCCGGTGCGGCCCGGACATCATGTACATGCGTTGTAGAGTATACAAAGAGGGGAGCGTGAGCTCAGCGTACAGCTCTCCCCATCCTCCCCAACGTCTTGGTTAGAAAAAAAAGAAAAAGAAAAGAAACACCCCTATGATAAATTATAAATCCCTTGGAGGAGTTACTATATGCGAGGACTTGTTTTACGGGCAAACTTTACAAATACAAAATCTTTAAGCTGTTTTTTTTTTTTTTTTTTTAAGGCTGTAGGGCTTCTGTTTCAAAGATATTCAATACAGCATTCACCTCATTGTTGCTTTGGTTTTATTCGGTCCCTTGTAATCGCTTCATCCCCAATTTATTAACACGCATTGCCTTAAATGTTATTGACGCCACGCGCACTAAAGAAAATAAGAATAACGTGTGTCGATTTAAAACGCGGTTTCGCTGCGTCTGAACCAGAGCGGACAAAGAAAGTCTCGCAGCCGACCACGCCTCCCTCTGGGGCCAAACTGGACGCAGAAAAGCGACTTAAATCGACACAAACGCAGGAAAGGGCTCGGTGTCAAACCTGGAGAAGCGTGTCCGCAGTGTACAGCAGGAAGAAAAGTTCCCCAAACGCCGCTGTGTGCAGTGGGAAGAAGTCCGTGCGTCAAAGTGACTGAAACACGCGCAAGTGTGGGACAGGGCTCTGCAGAAGCGCGTTCACGACGTGTGCCCCCGACGGACGCGCGCACCATGTGATTAACGGGATTAACGCGAACCTGGCCCCCCATCACACTCAAAATAACCGCTCTGTGCTGTTTTGTGCTGTGATGTTTTCCGTTTGTGCTGGTTCGGTTTTTAAACTATTACAAACTTTAGAGCATTGAGGCGGCCACGCTCGTCCTCATCTGAAGCGCGCACACGTGTCAGGAGTGCGCGACAACACACACTGCATGCAAAAAGCAATCATTAATATCTCAAAAACGACAACAGCACAAACAAGCATTTTTACAGCATGTTTTAATACATTTTTGAGTATGATGGGGGGCCAGGTTCACGTGAATATCACACTCACGAGCACCATGACGAGCACGCTCCTTTACATTACTCAAACACGTGCGAGCTGTTGTCATACTGTCACAGGCAACATGTTCACTCAAGGAACAGTGACATTTACTCAAGTACACTAGACTAGATCAGTGGTGGAAAGTAAAAAAGTACAAGTAAAAAGTACAAATTATAGGTACTTTTATTTTAATTAAGTAAATGTACATTTTAGAGCCTGTATCTGTTCTTTCTACTCCACTACATTTTTAAATTGGGTTAAAAGTATTTCATGTTCAAAGTGCCGTCTCTACAATGAACTGGTTTAGTCCCAGTTTAGACTCGGTTTAGTGGTTTCCTTCTTTCTTTCAATATGTGAAAGGAATTTGCATTTGAGTAATTAATGTTTTTTTTATTCCTACCCATTTTGTGTGTTCACTGCGTCCACTTATGATTGGATTATAATGGAAATGCGTTCAGGAATAAGTTATTACTTTGTATAAGCTCAAAAAAGAATACTCAATCACACCAAACACCCTATTAGTCAAAAAAGTACTAAAATGACTAATAAACTAATGGCACTGACGTTCTAATTATGAGGCTTACATACCAGCATTTTACATCACACTCCACAAAGCTGAACTGATTTACCTGATCAGCCAGTGACAGCAGTGCTGATTTATTGATTAGGTATTTTGACAGGGACATTGATACACTTTTCTGAGAATTGTGCTAATACTTTTCAACTACTGTCCCTGGGCAGTGCCCCCAACAAGTTTCACTAGTTTGTACATTTAGAAGGGGGAAAAAGGCTACATATACACATAACATGGAATTAGTTCACACAGTACATGGGCCGGTAGTTATGCAGTTCAGAACACAGCAAACGATGTAGATGAAAATACAGTTATTTTCTAGTAAATAGAAGGCCTGCTGTACAATATGAGGGAAGTAAAATAAGTACCCCCGTTATCATTGTTTTTTCTTTCCTGTGATGTGTAGACCGCTCCTGGAACCGTCACCTTAACGCGGTGGAGGGTTTGACCTGAATGATCCTGGAGCCCTGTTGTAAGAATGGATTTGGGTGTGATGGAAAAAATCAGCCCCTTGGAGAGTACGCTCTTCTCCGCCTGAGAGAGTTCTCTGTCAGAGAGGTTTTTAACTCAATTGGCTGTAGTTTTAGGATTTCTGTCTATTTCTTCATTCCCACGCCACTGTCTGCTGTATCTTGCCTGGTTTTAGAGTTTTAGAAAATTACCTTTATGTCTCTCTTTGGACCTTCTGTGTTGGTCCATCTGAGCCACTTGTGTGAAATTACTAATCTTGAGGAAGGCCTCTTCAGTCACGCAAGAGGACGGGGAGGTCAACATGTTAGCTAAAGAAGAACGTTGGTTTGAAAGAGGAGTAAAATAAGCAATTTTTGTCAAGAAAGAAAATCCCTCCATGAACCGGAATGGTGGCTCAGATTAAACTTCCGTCTCTTTACTCCAATCTCCTTCGGGGGAAACCGACAGGGCACGTCCAGTCCAAGGAGACGGCACCTCAGCTAACAAAGGAACAATAGGCAGGTAATTAGCAGTGATCAGCCATGAATAGGAGAGATAATGGGCAGTGATCATCTATGAATAGGACAGGTGACGAAGCCTTTTGGATGAGAGGCAAAACGTTCGAAGGCTTCAACTACTGAGTACAGAAGATGACTCAAGTACCTTCATTGAAGATGGACAACTCCTGTACGACTGAGAACTTACACAGACGTTATTTTTAACGTTTAATGTTGCGCATAGCACATTTAAAGGGACTATACATAAGTTTAACCACAAATAAATGTATACAAATGTAAAATGTCTTCCTCATACCTGCCCCAGCAATGCCCTGGTGAGTAGGATGAGCCCTGGCCTTTTCCCCGTGATTGCCTCTGTATTAGGGATGGGAATCTTAGGCCTCTGTCCGATACGATTCGCATCTCGATACACCTGCCACGATCCGATTCATTTAAGACACATCTTGCGACACCAGAGCTGCGATGCGAATCATCACCATGACCACGATGCATCTCGATCCACACATCTGTGACTACCACCAGCCCCGTACGATTCCATTTCACGATGCATCTCGATGTTTCGCCATCCACGCTATGCTTGATGCAATGACTCAATAGAACCAGCTCAAATCAATTATTTGCAAATAGTCACAATTATTGAGGCCTTGAATTGATAATAGACAACGTGTACTCCCACCTGGTCCAAATGCAGTAAAGTGGATTTTTGGACTCTTTCTGGACTCTTTACTCTCGTAAGTGGACATAATGACTTGGGCAAATGAAGATGGCTGTTCATGGCGATGTTTGGAATATTCTTCTGCGTTTGGCTTCCTGCAACTTTTCATCGCGTTCTGCACACGGGACGTCCTTGATTCAACACAGCAATGCGGCCAACCCAACTCCACACCGCCGCGGAGGTGTTTCTGTCGCTCTCAGCCTGAAGTTTAAAACACACGTCACACACGCACTTGACTTCTTCACTCGATTCACTTTGCTGCATTTGCTCAGGTATCGCCTCTTATTCACTCAAACTGATTTGGTCTAAATATCTTACAAAACAGTAACGATTCTTACCTCAGTTGAAGTCAAACCTGCAAATCTGTAAACTGACCAGGACGGGACTGTTATTTCTGGTGCTCGTAAAGCCTGAGCGCCTCATGCACGAGCTCATCATGGAGGCTGCAGTTACGCGTTTGGCCTGAGGGGGCAAATGCGAGCACAAAACTGCCAAACTCCACAGAGCCCCTTTAAGTACATTTTGGGTCCTATATCTGCACTTTTACTTAAGTAAGAATATCGAGTACTTCTTCCACCACTGGACTAGATGATATAACTGAAGTAACTGTACTTCTTACACTGGTTTTATCATGCAGTAGTACTTTTTACTTCTACTTGAATAATATTAGAGTTAAGTATCTTTACTCTGAGGCCACTCGAGTAGAAAAACATTGAAACAAATTTAGTGGCAACAGCTGCATGTTGACATCAAATACAAGTAGATTAGGTTGAGCTGGGATTCAAACCCCTGACCTGAGAGAGAGAACATTTAGATTTTTGTTGGCAGAAAACATACAGTAGATATGAGAGCAGATCGTCTCATGATATCTAAGTAAGTGCTTTATTGTCATTGTACAAGCGCACAACGAAATAGTTTACTTTATCTACTGTCAAAGTCTGTTTTCTGCCAACAAAAATCCACATTTTTCTCTCTCTTGCACTCATTTATTTATTATATATATATATATCATATTAGAAACGACGGTATTCTTGAGGTTTTTATTAGGCCACAAGAAGCTTTTGACTGTACTGTAACCGATCTAACAGAACTAATATTACTCCAAAATAATATTACTCAACCGGTACTAAAAGTACTGTGTGGTAAAACTACACCAATAGGGCCCGTAACTTCATAAAGGTACTCAAGTATTTTTTGACATTTTACTGCAGTGAAGTCACTCAAGTCATGTACATATACTTTACAGTATATGTACATAGAATGATAAGCTTAAGACTCTTGTTTCAAAGATTGCTTTTGTTTCCCACAGCAGTGCAGTGGGTATTTCATTCATTTAAAAAACAAATGCAACAAAAGCATTTAACAAAAGAGGAGCAGAAAGAAGTAAAAACTTATGTTTTATCAACACAAAATCATGTACAGTTCCCATTTGAGTGTCTTATCAATTACAAGACATCAATTCACAATAATACATAAACTAAAGTATTTTTCTGTAACATTCACATTTAAACTTGACTGTATCCATTAAACCGAGTGTGTCGTCTGCAATTGAAGCAATTTGGATCCATAAATTGGCTTATTCACATTTAAATAAAATAACATTTATATGCGTCTTGTGTTATCTTTTGGGAGCCCAGGCCTGTCATGACTCCAGTACAGCTTTATGGATCAGCTGTGGTTGAAAATTAAACAAACGACCTTTGACCGGGACACGGTTGTTTTCTTTCCTCTATGTTCCTAAGACGTCCTGACACCGAACAAGGCAGGAAGCTTTGAGCTGATTTCTGTACCGACGGGGACATGCTTCGGTATCCGAGTCCCACATGGCAGCGTGCTTGGGCTCCCTCTTTTCTCCTTTTGATCTCCATCCAGTTGGCCACTTCACTTCTGCTCTTCGCCGGAGAGTTTGTCCACTCCGACACGGCCCTCATCAGCCCGTTCCGAGTCTGCCTGACGAACAGCAACGACGGGACGGCATTCGGGACCTGGGGGAACAGAAGGAATACCACTGACTGTTGGCAGCCACACCACGTCCTCCCGGTGATCCTCTGCCTGTACGTGCCGGTGGTCCTCGCGGCGTTCGCCTCACTGGCTGCGCTGTTTGCTGCTTGCACTGATGACCTGGCGCTGATGCGCCTGGGCGTGCTATGCCAAGGGGCGTCCAGTGTTCTCCTCTTGGGGGGCATCGTGGGATTCGTCCTGCTCCATCGGGCCTACGTGAGCTGGAGCGGGCTGACCTGCTGGTTCTACACCTGTGTGGCGGCGCAGGTGGAGCTGGCTCTGACCACAGCGCTGACCAACAGATCGGTGAAGAGACGGATGTCTGACTTTTACATGGGTTAGACTGGATACTGAGTGACCAGGTTATTCCACAAACTGATTTTGTTATTCCCTGATGGCACGGGCATATTCCAAGATGACAATGCCTGGATTCGGAACATTTCAGAGAGCGTAAGACATCATTTCAGGATTTATACAAGTCAAATTTAATGCTTTTAAGAAAAAAATTCAAGAAATGTAGACTTACACTGCGATTTGAATGACTTATTTAGATGGATAACATCTGTCTTAAGTAATAATTATCATATTATTTCAGTGAAGCAGCGATTTAAAGAAGAAATGTTGGGCAGAAAATATTTTAACAAGCCCATTTTCTCCAGTGCAACATTACCCAAATCTAAAAACTTCTCGACTGGAGAGCTTATAGCCTATAGGCTAGTGTAACGGCTCATTTGAAAGCTAAGACCTACAAAACTGATCTCAACTTTTTTGTCACGTTCTCACCGCGTTTATGTCGCATTTCTGTCATGTTTTCATCACTAATTTGTTTTCATTGCTTTTTGCTTCCAATGTTGTAGGTTTTTTTCTCCTTTTTTGTTGTTAACTGGTTAAGTTCCTGAGCAGTTTGACTCACTGATTTCCTAATGACACATGGTCGGCACAGCAACAGTTTAAAATAGTTTGCCTCTAACTATGTCACTTCCTGTTTGTGTCCAAAAAGGAAGTGAAACTATAAACATCACAAAAAAGGTCAAACTAAAGAAAGCTGGGAACAATGTTTAGCAAAATCTAAATATAATTGTCTTTTAGCTTTTTAATTAAGGCCTTAATTTTGGTTTATTTAATGACTTTCAATGCCATGTGGAAACCCTTCACCATTTCATTCCAGACCATGACCCATTTTTTGTCTTTTTTTTTTGGCCCACGACTGACTGTGACCTACTTTTATGTCCCGGTCCACCAGTTGAGAACCACTACTTCTGTTTTCATTTTTACTTTTTTCCCCAGAGTCTTCACTTGTGTAAACAAGGACAAACAGAACATATTATTCCATAAATATGTAGCCAAATAATAAGTCAAACCAGCTATTTGCACTTTAACCCTCCTTTGCCACGTACTGTATTTCCAGTTGCAGTGACGATGAACTCTATTTACATACGAGATGGCAACAGTGTGCGGTCGCAGACAATAGCGTGGCTGCCATCTGGCAAATCCCTCATTCAGTCGGGGTTACTGTGGCAGACCAGTCATCAGTCATACATACTGTGACTGGTGTTGGAAAACTAGGTCACGTGTGTGCTCCCTCCCGACTCGCCAAATCCAAAACGGAAAACTAAACAAAAAAGGGTTTAAATGTCCCTCTTTCCCAGAGTTATGACGATGTACTGCTTTGCATTATTTGTTTTTAACGTCTGATTGTTCTGATTCTCATTGCGCGTTTTGTTGGTAGGATTTAATTGTGACTTGGTTTGCATCTGCTCTTGTATACATTTATAATACAAGTGTTTATTTGATTAGGAGTGTCTTTGTTGGTGAAGATGTCTCTTAAATGTTGACAATACACTTTTGTTGCAAAACAAAACGTACCTTGATACAGAAAACCTGATATGATGCCAATGGAGGCCGCCATTGCTGTAGCACCTCAATGTAGCCGCTAGTCTCCCATTAGGAATCATTACACTTGAGACACAGTAAAAACAACTTTAGAGCCCGGTGCCGAATTTTATTTTAACTTTCTACAGCTTGATATTCCTCCTGTGATAACGCTGGGTTAGTTGCAATTAAAGGCACCAGGCTGGTTTCGTAAGAATGTTTTTCTAAAATTAGGAGTTGTCTATTCTTTTTAACAGTCTATGTATGATACACATCATTATAACGAACTGTAAAACATTTTGAAAACTGCAAACACATTTTAAAAATATCCTCTTTAAAGAAATCAGCTCCAAAACAGTTATTAACCCTCTCAGCTTCATCAAAATGATCCAAAATATTTGGATCATTTTGTGCTAGGACTGAGTTGAGTATCTAAAGTATTCCCATACATGGGATTACATATATACATTTTGTCCCAGCCCTAAGAATTTGTGAGTGTTTGGTATTACTAACATGTTTGTTTTTCAACTTTTCAATAACTTTAGTAACAGTGCTCATGTGACGAATGTCCCGCTACGCAACAAAACATGACAATTATCTCCACAGTAAATTCTTCACTAAATTATTTCTCCCACTAATGTTCAAAATAAAAATCTTTGTAAGAATTGTGTAAAATATACACATTAAAACAAAAATTGGACCAACATCGTGTTGACTTTCTTTTTTTTTTTACTTTATTGCAAGAAGTGCATATTTACAAAAGGTGTAGAAGGAGCATAAGACATTAAAAAAGAAAGATATAACAATACAACACATAGTAAAGATATAACAATACAACACATAGTATAACATAGGACAAAAAAATATATAAAAATAAAAGTATATTAAACAATTAAAATAAATAAGAAATAAATACTTAAATACAAAAAAGAGGGGGGAAACAAAAACAGAACAAACCACTACTCGTACTATTGGTACCGTCACCACTATAACCACCACTACAACCAGCACCACCATCCGCACCACTACCACCACTAAAAACTCAATTTTGATAAGATATTTAGAATAGAGTGAATCCACAGAGCAGAAAAGATAACAAATAAAGAAAAATAAATGGGTTTCATTAATTCATGAATAATTTGGTCTTAATTCTTTTGAAAGTGTTGACTTTCAAAAGGTAACAGGCATTACAGAAGACGCCCCACAGCAGAAACATGCGAGCTGTCTATTCCATAGTTCTAGTGACTTCATGAAAATCAGTTTCGATACATACAGCTTCAGTGCAAATGTTTGAAAGAGCAGTAAAAACTCAAGTGAAAAAGATTTCCCGCACCAGTCGTAGGGCATCGTCTTCATTCCCTCCTGATGCGACTGGACCTTGTGAGCTGCCATCTTTGTTCACATTCCGCCTCTCTTCCTGATTGTCCCGAGCCTCTCTGACTTGGTCGCCTCCCTCTGCCTCCTTGTTCTCCGCGTACGGCAAAGTATCCACCTCCGTTATGTCCAAGTCTGACTCCGACATGTAGCTCCTGTCCTGGGCATCGGCGCTGTCTGAACACTCCCCAGACGAAGCCTCTGCCGCTGGGTGTGACGCCTCCACCATCTCTGCAGGTCTGGGCTTGGTCTGTAACATGTTAACAGTCACAGGAGAGCGTGGAATAAGTAAGTGAACCTCACTGAAATGCAAACGTGTTGTAAAGAGGAATGGTCTAAGATTCATCTGATCGTCGTTGCAGATTAGACACTCACTACAGAAAAGAAGGTCAGCTATTTAATACAAGGTGCACTTACTTATTCACATGCTGTTGTGAATGTCTCAGGTTTTTCTGCAAATATCTTAATAAACCTGAATTTTTCCATTGCACGTTGTCCAGGCCCTGAGGCAACAAGACAGCCCCACACCATGATTCTCCTGCACCAGACTTCACAGTGAAAAATATACTGTGGATTGATTAACCCAAAGTTGAACAGTTTGGGGAGAACACACGAGTGTTAACGACTTAAAAGAATAGTATGGTCGACTGTATCGAAGGCAGCGCTCAGATCCAGTAGAACCAACACTGTCAACCTTTTGGAATCATAATTTAATCTAAAATCATTTAAGATCTTTAAAAGGGCCGTCTCGGTGCTGTGGTTTACCCTAAAGCCAGACTGGAATTTCTCAAGGGCGTTATGTGCATTCATAAAATCATTAAGTTGGATAAAGACAAGTTTTTCTAAGATTTTGCTTAAAAATGGTAAGTTGGATACCGGTCTAAAGTTGTTAAAATTATTACAGTCCAAATTGCTCTTCTTCAGCAGAGGCCTCACCACCGCCCCCTTAAAGGCAGCAGGGAAGACCCCCGTCTGAAGAGAGCAATTCATCATGTGTAAAAGTTCATCTTTAAAGGATTCATACAATGTTTTAAAAAACGGGGTTGGGACCGGGTCTAAAAGACATGTGGTGGGCCTCACTGAGGAGAGAACTTTATCAAGCATCTCAGCATTAACCTGTTGAGAACTGTGCAGCGTTTCTTCTGGAACAAGTAGACAACCAGATGTATTTAAAGTCTAATCTTAGACCATTCCTTTTTACTAAACTGCTGCAGTTCAGTGAGATTCAGGCGGTGTACTTACTTATTCCATGCTCTCCTGTGAATGTTTACATGTTATGACCAGTAAAAAATATTATCAAATGTAAATGTTTGGGTGGTTTTAGTTTAAGCAGACACTGTTTACTCATTCTTATGATTTTGATGAAGATCAAACCACATTTAGTGACCAATTTAGGCAGAAATGTGATAACTTCCAAATGGTGTACTTACTTTTTCTTCCCACTGTATATAAAAGTAAAACTGTCAAGTCGATACCAGCCCTTTAACGATACTTGGTTTGGGATACCAATACCTGAACGATACCTGTGTGACTTTGATGTGTACATTAGGATCCAAAAATACATCTTTGAAGTGGATATATCATGCAAAATCAAAAACTTTCAACCAAATTATGGCATAATGGGAAATTATCCTCCTGGCCGAGGAGTGGTATTTACTTTCATTCACAAAGTTTAGAGAAGTGTTTTTTTCCAGTGGTATGGCGTTGAGACCATAGATATCGAGACTCATAAGAATTTGTTGTGATTTCCTCCCACATTAGTGCTGCATTAGCCTAAAGAGCTGAATTATAATAACAAATAATACACGTGGAATGTTTAATCTGGCGCTTCTCACAAAAAAAAAAAAAAATCTTTATTCCTAAATGTATGATCAAATTATTCCTTTATGTTGTGCGTTTACTTGTTTCCCACGCTTTAAATTAAAGAGAGTGCGCCACCTTGTGTTCGCTTTGCAGAGCTCCTCCCTGTGCGCAGTTGGTGAGGTACGAAACCGCAGCTTCAACCAGCTCCTTCTCGTTCATACTATAGAAAACAGACCTGAAAACATGTCCACACAGACTTGTTAATGACGCGTTCGACAGTTCAAAGTTCAAAACTAAAACAAAGCAAAAAACACTGAGGCTCGTCATTTCAAAGCTAGCTAACCGTGCTACTTTGGGCTTCCTCCTGGACTTCAGCGGCCCTTTCACTCTTTCTTTCTCCTTCTCCTTCTTGGACATCCACGGCGGTAAGTCTCTGCCCCTGTCTGACATGGCGCGTTTGTTTTATTTGATGCCAACACGCTTAGAAAACGCATGGATCCACCATTAGACTCCAAAACTGTGAGCTTTTATCATGGCTAGCATCACACGGAGAGAATGGGTCCGTGTGAGACGTGCCTTTAGCGCCGCTCAGTGGACAAATAGAGTACATGCAGTATATTCCCCAAATATTAATATATCTAGTTAAAACAAACTACATTTTGATTTCATATGGTGGAATAAATGTCATTATACAGCCAAGCAGGATTTCATTAGAACGAGGATTGAGGTGGTAATGCAATAGATTTGGATTTTATGAACGGGATGTTGAAAATTAGTTGGTTGAAAAACTATAATCAAAATTCGTTATGGCCTTACATACCCAATGTAATTTTTGAAAAAGTAGGCGGAATCAGTTTTCTTCTCAAATTTGATTTTGATTTTAAAACGTTTCCTATGAAACTTTCAGATTTCCACCAACAGGTCCTTCTGTATTGGAAACATATATGCAAACATAATTTCACACCACACAATATACACCAGTGTGCAATAATAGGTATATTGGTTAATAGTTATTTCAGGATGGTTCTATAAAGGTGTCTGGGCTATTGCCCACTTGAAGGAAATGTTTTACAACATTATTCTATTATTTCTGTAACAAATTTCAAATTAAATGAGATGTACCCAAAAGAAGAATAACCAGATAGTGAAAGCTCTCCCAATACCACTTGTAGCTATGATTAAGCGGGGGATATAATATATGCAAAAGTCCCAACTTCACATCAATGGTACTCCATCCATTTTCTTCCACTTGTCCGTTGCCGGGTCGTGGGGGCAGCTGTTGGAGCTGCACCAGCCCCTATGGCTCCTCCTGCAGGTGGTGGGCCACAGAAGGACAGCCTCATGGTTCTAACCGGGCCTGTTGGTCTCTCATAAGGGGTTTCTATTGTACATGTTTTTAGTGGTAGGGGAAACCTACGCAGACACAGGGAGAACATGCAAACTACACACATGCCCTGGGCCTTGGTGGGAATCGAACCCGGACCTTCTAGCTGTGAAGCACAAGCGCTAACCGCTGTACTACCGTGCCACCCATACATCATCATCAATGGTACTGATTTTCGAAATTACAAAATGTATCAATACGTTTATAAGAAAGGGTTAACTGTCAAACAAGCTCTTTCAAAAGAGAATATTCTCAAAGACTTTGGAAAGGAGATAATGAAAAAGATTAGATATAAATACTTAACATCCCCAGTCCTGCCAAAGACAAAAGAAATTAAGTTTGAAATTATGAATAAGATTTATCCAACTAACAAATTCTTAAAGGAACAGGCCACCGTTTTTTCGTACTGAGATCTGTTCTTACCTGAGCTTAGACGAGTTGATGCGCACCTGACTGGTCTTTGTGCGTGCGCTGAGTCACGCAAAAAGACCAAAGATGTTGTTAGCATTTCCTATAGCTCCAAACAGGGTGAAGTTAGAAGCGACCACGCTCTTCCACGGGGACGCCCAAAGACCAGACAGGTGCGTATCAACTCGTCTAAGCTCAGGTAAGAACAGATCTCAGTCTGGAAAAACACTGGCCTGTTCCTTTAAAACAGTGATTTAAAATGGGATGTTGGCAACTGTAGCTTCTGTGAATGTGAACCTGAAGATTTGGATCACCTTCTCTGTTTGTGTGAAGTTGTGCAAAGGTTTTGGCTGGACCTTCAAATTCAAATAATCAATCTAACAATTAATGAAATCAAATTTGGTATTTTTTGTAATAATCACAATGATTTTGGCATTAACAATGTCATTTTGTTAAGTACACATTACATAAATGTCCTTTTTTCCAAGACCAAACCTAACATTACTCATTGGAGGAATGAGCTGAAACTCTATTAAAACTCTTTATTACTGATTAACACCAAGAATGCTGAGAAATGCTTCTTTTATAGATAATCTTATATTGCTCCGGTTTCTTTATTCATATAACATGCCCCTTTGTTCTTTTTCTTTATTTCATAAGATGTGCAGCCCCTTTGTGAGATTTTACTGTACCTGATTTGTTTGTATTTGCTTCTTTAACCTCTGACCTCAACCGAGCGCGCTTTCCCTAGTTTGGCTTTACCCAAATCTGAAAGCGTCTTGAAAAAAGCGTCTTGAAAAAAGCGTCAAAATAGCGACAAAAACGAGGATGAAAACAACAAAAAGTGACAAAAGCGATATCAAAAGAGTTGAAAACGTGTCAAAAATGGTTGCAATCAGTTTTCTTTCTAATGAGGCTGTCTCCAGTCGAGAAGCTTTTGGATTTGGGTAAAGCCGAACTGGAGAAAATGCTCTTGGTTAAGCAAGCGGTTAATACAAATAAAAATAATTCCTAAAATATTTACTCAAGTAAGAGTAATGTTACTTTGAAATCATTTTACTCAAGTACTAGTAAAAAGTAGTGACCCAAACCAGAGTTCATTTCTTCGACTAAAGCATTTCATCATCATTTTAGTCAGTCATATTTTTGATGACTAAAACTAAATTTAAAGTTCTTTTATGAGACTAAAACTATGACTAAAATGTCCTGATATTTTCTGTCGACTAAAATAAGATTAAATAAAAATGAAAAGAAGAGACTAAAATAATCCAAACTTCCGCTGTCAGTTTGAAAGACAATGTCTTTCACTGCCAAAGGAAGGTCTGAGCTTTGTTCATGTGGGAGAAGCTCCATGAAGCAGAGGACCTTGATTAAAGGGACTAGATGCAAGCTGGTCATTTTATACTCCCTACTGCCACCTCAGGTCTCACGCGCAACTGCAGTCTCTATATTAGGCTCGTGCATGACGGCACTTCAGGCCTGTATTACGGTAATAAACTTCTTCTACTTAAGACATCCAGACTTCGTCCCATCCTTCCGCTCATGTCTTTCGGGAATTCTTTAGTATTTGCCTAACAACCACCCTCCTGCTTTAATGACACCGCCCAGTAGCACTCACTCCAATTCTTATGAAGTGCTTCGAGCGGCTCGTCATGGAACATATCAAGTCTGTTCTCCCTCCCACCCTGGACCCATACCAGTTTGCTTACCGGTCCAATCGCTCAACTGAAGATGCCATCTCCACTGCGCTTCATTCAGCCCTCACTCACCTTGAAACAAAGGACTCTTACGTTAGAATGCTGTTTTTAGACTTTAGCTCAGCATTCAACACTATAATCCCACAGCAGCTAATACACAAACTGCTCCACCTGGGGATCAACACATCACTGTGCAACTGGCTGCTGGACTTTCTGACGGGGAGACCACAGGCTGTACGTGTCGGCGGAAAGTCCTCCAGAACCATCACACTGAACACGGGTGCTCCCCAAGGCTGTGTGCTGAGCCCCCTCCTGTTCACTCTGCTGACCCATGACTGTGCTCCAAAGTACGACTCAAACCTCTTCATCAAGTTTGCAGACGACACAACAGTGGTGGGTCTCATCAACAACAGAGACGAGTCAAACTACAGGAGTGAGGTGAGCAGCCTGGCCATGTGGTGCACACAGAACAATCTCTCTCTAAATGTGGAGAAGACAAAAGAGATTGTTGTGGACTTTCGTAGAGCACGGGTCCAGCATGCTCCTCTAACAATCAATGGTGCTGCAGTGGAGAGGGTGACCAGCACTAAGTTCCTGGGTGTGCACATCACAGAGAACCTTTCCTGGACCATGCACACTACAGCTCTGGTCAAGAAAAGTAATCAGCGTCTCTACTTTCTCCGCAAGTTAAGAAGAGCTAGAGTCCCAGCCTCCGTTATGTGCAACTTCTACAGAGTAAGTAAGTAAGTGCTTTATTGTCATTGTACAAGTGTACAACAAAATAGTGTTCAGGTGTTAGTCCTGAGCCGCGCTGCCACTGTGTGTCAACCTGACTCGCATGACCTTGGAGGTCGGGGGAACTGTAGCACTCGCAAGAAACCTGGCTGACTGCCTTCTGTCTCCTCTGATCCTCTGAAACTGTGCACCGCCTCCTGGGTTTGCCCCTGTTTAAGAGCGTGGTGTCCTGCACTGGTCAGCTCCTCCTCCTCCTTTCTCTTCCTCCTGCAGTTCCCCCTGCTCCACAACAATCTTTCACCCGTCCTCGTTTGTCCCTTACTTGTTTCCTGTAGATCTACAGAGGGACTATAGAGAGCATCCTGACCAGCTCCATCACTGTGTGGTTCTTCTACAGAGGGACTATAGAGAGCATCCTGACCAGCTCCATCACTGTGTGGTTCTTCTACAGAGGGACTATAGAGAGCATCCTGACCAGCTCCATCACTGTGTGGTTCTTCTACAGAGGGACTATAGAGAGCATCCTGACCAGCTCCATCACTGTGTGGTTCTTCTACAGAGGGACTATAGAGAGCGTCCTGACCAGCTCCATCACTGTGTGGTTCTTCTACAGAGGGACTATAGAGAGCGTCCTGACCAGCTCCATCACTGTGTGGTTCTTCTACAGAGGGACTATAGAGAGCGTCCTGACCACCTCCATCACTGTGTGGTTCTTCTACAGAGGGACTATAGAGAGCATCCTGACCAGCTCCATCACTGTGTGGCACGGTGTCAGCACTGCCTCCTGCCGAAGGAGCATCGTGAGAGCAGCGGAGAAGATCTTTGGAGCTCCTCTCCCCTCCATGTACTCCACCCGTCTCACCCGCAAAGCCGTCAGAATCACCAGGGACCCTAGGCACCCATCACACAGTCTCTTCAAGGTAATGCCTTCAGGGAGCAGACTGCGGAATCTACGGGCCAGGTCGAGTCGACTGAAGAACAGTGTCATACACAGGGCCATCGGGAAGCTGAACTCCCACCCCTCTTCCCCCACCCCCCGCTCCACAATCAAGGATGAGAGAAATATAATTTCAAATCAGTCACAAATGGTTTGACTAATATCTTAAAACTAAAAAATCTTTGAATCCAGCAGAACCTGGGACGTGAGGACACAGAGCTCACTCCTATAGAGACAAGGCTTTTGAATCTGCTACAACTAAAATCCGCATACGAGTCATGTGTCCCCTTACTCTGGACCCCCGAGGTTCCTTGTGTGTTCAGGGTTTCTGAAATTTTTTTCAAAATAATCATATTTTTTTAAAGTACAGCCCATTTCCCCGGAACAATGGTTCTCTGTAGTACCCCCATATCTACCAGATCCCAGCCAGATCATGACAGGCAACCTATATTTGGACTAAACTGTCTGAAAAGCCAAGATTCAATTAGTTCTAAACAAAGACTAAGCCAAAAGAGGAGAAACTTTAATAAAACTGTCTCTCAAAGCAAAAACTAGAACTCCACAACTTCAGAACATGCCATTTCATTTCACACGTTTCTCTCGTTTGCATAAGCCGTGGTCTTGTCGTCGCCTGCAGTATGCCGTGGAGGGTGGACATGGGAAGGACACGTGGACACGGATAATCCTGTGTGATGGTTTGTCTGTCCAATCCCTCACTCGTCTGCTGCTGCTGATGTTAAAGACAAGCGCGCTCTCACTTTCTGACACTTTGTGCTGTGGGTGGCCTGCTGTGCCCTTTAATTATGTTTCCAAAGCCCCGTCCTAGTGCTTAGCCGTTTGATTGCGAAGACCAGCTTGGTTTTATTTGATTAAATACAAAAAAAAAAAGAAGAACAGGAAGGGGAGGGAACCGTCTCAAAGCCAGAGCGCTGTCAAAACAGATGTTGAACTCACAACTTCTTGTAAGAGACTGCAATACTGTGTCGTTAAAGTAAAGGGGAGAGTGGGGTAAACTGTATGATATAAATGGAAAAGTTTACAGTTCTGATGCTGTTGTTCCAGGCACAGCATTAAAGGAAGTGACTTGGTGGTTTCAGCTCAAATAAATGATTCCCCCCCCCCCCAATTTTTTGCCAATTTTTTTTAAATTTCTAATATTTTCATTATTTTCTCCCCATTTCTCCAGAATGTTTCCCTCTTTTTAATTTTTTTGTATTTTACACAAAACAGTTTACTTACAATACAAGCGGCCGAAATGAGTTTCCTTCACAGGGTGGCTGGGCGCACCCTCCGAGATCGGGTGAGGAGCTCAGTTACCCGGGAGGAGCTCGGACTCGAGCCGCTACTCCTCCACGTCGAAAGGAGTCAGCTGAGGTGGCTAGGGCATCTGTTCCGGATGCCTCCTGGTCGCCTCCCTCGGGAGGTGTTCCAGGCATGTCCCACTGGGAAGAGGCCTCGTGGAAGGCCCAGGACACGCTGGTGGGACTATGTCTCTGAGCTGGCCTGGTGTCGCCTCGGGGTCCCACCAGAACAGCTGGAGGAGGTGTGCGTGGATCGGGAAGTCTGGGCATCTCTGCTGAGACTGCTGCCCCCGCGACCCGGCCCCGGATAAAGCGGAAGAAAATGGATGGGTGGTTTTCTTATTTTTGCCACAATTTCTCCCCATTTTTTCCCAAAGTACTCCCTGTTTATTTGCCATTATGTAATCCTTGACATTGGAGATTAACCCGAATTAGCAAATTTGAATATATTGTAAATATTATTGTTTTGTATTATTATTGTTGACAAATATTTTACAAATAAGCATGGGCGCCGTAAAGGGGTGGAAGGTTAGGACGATTCTAAGGGCCCAGGCTGATGAAGGGCCCAGAAGAGCAGACCCTCTTTTTCTTTTCTTATTTCTTTTCTCTTTTTTATACATACGTGTAATGTGCTAGGGCCCCTCATACACTTAATGTGTATTTTGTCCGTTTTGACCATAGATTTAATATTTAACAAACAAATAATGTATTTACTGTTTAAGTCACACCCCTCCCCCTCACAATGGTTCATTCCACCTGCGCTGTCCGAGCTACGCTCGTTAGCCTAGCGTTTGTTATGATGCAGTGCAGATAGTGACACACGCGGGCATGTCACATCAAAAGTCAGGGCATCAAAAACGGAAAGAAAAGAAGGAAAGAGAAGACCGAGAACGCCGAAGTCGACAGTATGTCACACAGTTTTTCAAAAAGAAAGGTAGCTTGCCCTATTCCTGTATTCCAAAACTTTCACTTACTTATTTTTGTTGCTACATGACCTGCTTTTATCTAGCTAGCTTAGTCAAATAATTACTGAATTATGATTTACATCCAACAATAATAACATCTCTGCTGTCTCCGGGTTATCATGTCTCGTAGACACAGATTCAGCGGCCGCTGCACACCCACGTCTCCCTTCCCCCGCGGCCCCCGTCCCCGTCTCAGCCAAACAAGGTGAGCCTGAGCGTAAAACTTCACCAAGATTGAAAGCTCTAAGCACGTCTTATCTACTGTGTTCTCCACGTGATGATAACTTTACTAAACAAAAAGTAATCTACACGCTTCAAAAATTACAAAAAACAGTTCTGTGAAGTGACAGTGCTGCTGCTACGATCGATGCTGTCAAACTTGACGTTCTTAATATGAATAAAATGCCCCTTGAAAAAATAATATAAAGTGGAATAAAAAATGTGTCTGTGGTAACCATTGGCTATAATTAGTTTACAGAATAGATATTTTAATATTTTATATTAAGAAAACTAAATAGGCCAATACACATTGTGTGTGTGCGTGCGTGCGTGCGTGCGTGCGTGTGTGTGTGTGTGAGTGACTTATACAGATGTAGAGTCAGCTTTATTCAGGTGATGTGAACATGGTCAGCTACCAAGACAGTAAAAAACTAATACAGTTTTGGATTGTCTAATTTTTTTCTTGTGTTGTATAGTTATCTATTTCATACAATATTATTCAACATGATGATCAAATCCATTCTGTATGCCAGCCATTGATTTCAAAATACAACACTGATCTGACTTGTGAATTTGAAGATGAAGTCAGACACCTCAACTCTGTATATAGGGCCACTTTCCCAGGGTGTCTGTCACCAATTGATCTGCTCAACAGCATTTACAAGATGCAGCTGCAGAGTATTTTTGGGCAGGTCTGCATAGTTTTGCGAATATTTTGCACATTGCCTGTGACCGTTGCTGGTGGCGAGAGAGCATTCAGTAAGCTGAAACTGATTAAAAATTATCTTAGGTCTGCTATGTTGCAGGACAGACTTTGTCACCTTGCCATACTATCCATTGAAAGCAAACTGGCAAGAAAGCTGAACTTTGATGATTTGATACATGATTTTGCCAGCAGAAAGGCGCGCCGCTGGGCCATTATAAAGTGATGTTGAACATAACTTTGTTATACCTGGATAACAAACAGTTTATGTCTGGTTCAGTACTTGTTTAGTCCTGGACTGGTTTAGGCCTGGCATTACTCCTGGTGTGTCTTGATTTTGAGCCCTTTTGGCCTAGTTTTAGTCTTGGACTGATTTAATTATGGGTTAGTTGTAGCTGATGTTTCCTGATTGAGCAGTTGGACCCAGTTAAAGCTTGTTCACGTAAAGTATATGTCAATATGTGTACATTATGTTCTGTTGTGTTTACAATTGCAATTGAGATAATAAATATTCTCCTTTTATGTAAACAAGTACATATTTCCATAGCTTTTTCTTGTTTTTGTAGGCTTTTACTCATCAGACATTTTAACTATGCAATGTGCTAAGTATCTTTTTTAAAGTATACAAGGTATGTTTATTGGGTTACATTTTATCTGTAAAAAATGTAGGGGGCCCAGAAATTTTTGTTTCCATAGGGCCCAGAATTTCTGGCGGCACCCCTGCAAATAAGTATCAGAAAAATTGTTCAGGTATTGGTATCGAAAACTAAGTATCGAAAAAAAATGCAACAGTACCCACCCCTACTCATTAGCAATTTTATACAAAAACAAAATCATATATTTTTCTCTTAATGCATTGCAGATTATGCAAGCAGCTCGTGTCCTGACGAAGACCAGGAGGCGGGACCACATTACACCGGTTTTAGAGTCGCTGCATTGGCTCCCCGTGTGTTTCAGGGTCGATTTTAAAGTTCTTTTAATGGTTTTTAAATGTCTTAATGGTCTTGGTCCTTCTTATCTTTCAGAATTGATTTTACCATATGAGCCTTCGCGGTCCCTTCGCTCCTCTGGCAGGGGTCTCCTAGTTATTCCTAAAGTCAACAGAAAGACTCACGGCGAGGCGTCTTTCCAATACTATGGCCCTCGCCTCTGGAACGACCTGAGGAGGAGCTCAGGACCGCAGAGAACGTTCATGTTTTTAAGAGCAGGCTCAAGACCCACCTTTTTAGTTCAGCTTTTAAATAATATTTATTTATATTAGTTCTATACAATTATTTCTTTCTTTAGTTTCTCTTTTTTTATCTTGTGCTATTTCACATTTTTAGCTGAGTTTTAGCTGTTTTTAATTTATCTTTTATTCTTTGTTTTTTTTATGTTCCTCTGAGGGAGCCCTCTGGAAGAGTGCTGGTTGGCTGTGGCCGTGCGGGCGCTCTCCTGGGGGTGCCTGGATGGAGGTAGGACGTCTCTCCTGCACCTCCTCCGGGCCCCCTGGGTTGGCGCTCTGTGGCCGATGGGCTGCTCCTGGTGCAGACGGCTCCTTGGATGATGTTTCCTCTTTCAGTCCATCTGCACTCAGCCTTATGCACCCAAATGTTGTCCCTAAAAAATACCCCTCAAAATTTACAAAATGACATTTTTTCATGTCATTTTTATTTTTTACATTTATTTTGTTATTTTGTAACAATCATTTTAAAGATCAGGCCAAAAATTGACTTTGAGAAGCAACAAATAAAAAGTGAGGCTTATGTGTTTTCTGGACAATTTATCAAAAAGAAAAGTTGTCTGGTGAGTTCAAATCATGTACCAAATCAAATGTATAATCTTACATGAAAATAAACTGTTTTATTTTCAAAATACTGTATAATGGGAGGTATACACGGGAATCAGCCTTCCTCTCTCTCTCTCTGTACAGCTGCATTTTCTTTTTTGCCTTTTTCTGCGTGGTCCTGAAGAAAGCAGCTTTTTAAAAGTAAACAGCTATAGCTCATCAGCTAAACCCATTTAAAATCTACACATTTCTTCTTCTGAGACACTGAAGAGGCACCGAGAGCCCCCACAGCTGCAGCACAGGGGAGGCGTCACAAGAGGAAACAAAAAAGGGACAAACAAAGAGAAGGTGAAAGACTGTTCTATACAATTATTTCTTTCTTTAGTTTCTCTTTTTTTATCTTGTGCTATTTCACATTTTTAGCTGAGTTTTAGCTGTTTTTAATTTATCTTTTATTCTTTGTTTTTTTTATGTTCCTCTGAGGGAGCCCTCTGGAAGAGTGCTGGTTGGCTGTGGCCGTGCGGGCGCTCTCCTGGGGGTGCCTGGATGGAGGTAGGACGTCTCTCCTGCACCTCCTCCGGGCCCCCTGGGTTGGCGCTCTGTGGCCGATGGGCTGCTCCTGGTGCAGACGGCTCCTTGGATGATGTTTCCTCTTTCAGTCCATCTGCACTCAGCCTTATGCACCCAAATGTTGTCCCTAAAAAATACCCCTCAAAATTTACAAAATGACATTTTTTCATGTCATTTTTATTTTTTACATTTATTTTGTTATTTTGTAACAATCATTTTAAAGATCAGGCCAAAAATTGACTTTGAGAAGCAACAAATAAAAAGTGAGGCTTATGTGTTTTCTGGACAATTTATCAAAAAGAAAAGTTGTCTGGTGAGTTCAAATCATGTACCAAATCAAATGTATAATCTTACATGAAAATAAACTGTTTTATTTTCAAAATACTGTATAATGGGAGGTATACACGGGAATCAGCCTTCCTCTCTCTCTCTCTGTACAGCTGCATTTTCTTTTTTGCCTTTTTCTGCGTGGTCCTGAAGAAAGCAGCTTTTTAAAAGTAAACAGCTATAGCTCATCAGCTAAACCCATTTAAAATCTACACATTTCTTCTTCTGAGACACTGAAGAGGCACCGAGAGCCCCCACAGCTGCAGCACAGGGGAGGCGTCACAAGAGGAAACAAAAAAGGGACAAACAAAGAGAAGGTGAAAGACTGTTGTGGAGCGGAGGGAGCTGCGCAGGAGGAAGAAGGAGGAGGAGGAGCTGATCAGTGCAGGACACCACGCTCCGAAACGGGCAAACCCAGGAGGCGCTGCACCGTTTCAGACTATAATTGGAAACTGAAGGCAGCCAGGTTTCCTCTGAGTCCTACAGTTTCCCCGACCCTCCAAAAACCATGCTGGTCAGGTTGACCCACAGTTGCAGTGCGGCTCAGGACTAACACCTCAACACTCTGTTGTTTTTTGTCATTGTGCACTTCTACAATGACAAATAAAGCACTTACTTATTTACTTAAAGGCGCACTATACAACTATACAGGGGCTGTTTGGGTGGTTAGTATAACACCTTTACCATCCCACTGCCCTCTAAGACGTCTTATGTATCCATTCAGACCACAGGGATGGAAAGTAAAGTTCCTGAGCTAACCACCCTGTTCACTGAAAGGTCACGCACAAATATTCACTTTTTCTTTTTTACATAAAAAGTTGCATAGTGCACCTTTACAGTAAACCACCCATTACAGTATTTTAAAAATAACACCTTTTCATAACAATGTTGATTTGATCTTTACATGATTTGAACCAGACCAAACAATTGGCAAATTGGCCAGAAAATAATCCCACTTTGACTTTAACTTACTTAAAGGGGGAGCGACCTCCCCCACTCTCCCCCAGTTTTGGCCTTTCAACTATTATTATTTTTGACCTCTAGCTGTAGGTGCCGATCTTCTATGGATTTGAACCCTGTCAAACCTAAACCTGTTTTACCCCATTACCTCCGCCTGCCCCTCTTCTTCAGAGTATTTTAACATGATTATTCCATATTTGCCTAATCTTTCAGGGCGCGTAAGTGGCATTGGGCTCATCCTCCGCGCGGCTGGCTGCCATATCCTCAGATCAGGAGGGCTAAGAAGATTTCTCCTCCTGACTCGCGGACTAAAGCCCCGCAGCTTTTCTGGTATAGGTTTATGGGTCAAAGCGTCTGCTGCGCAGTCACCTCCAGCGTTTCATAATCATTTAGGTTTGTTCATCATTGTGCTTAGTATTGATTTGAACGGGGGAACTGAGATGCTGACGTGGATTTATGCTCAGTGGCTTCAGAAAATGCACACGGCTATTTAATAGATTACTAGATACTAAAACGAAACGGTGCAGCTGGTCTTGAGTCGTGAGTTGGAGTCCTGGCTCTGAAGCCTTGGGGCCATCCTTTAAAACAAAGAAAAGAGAATAATCATTGGACTTGGGATTATTTTGTATGAATAAAGTAGATGTTCCATGTTACGTTCAAAAGGAAACTTAAGTTCTATGATGTTTTTCATGAACAAAAGAAAAAAGCTCCCGAACACGGTCTCACTCTTCTCTACGTACCTGCCGCCTCCCAGGCGTGCGGAGCCTTTCTGTGCAATGATGCTCAACTAAACACTGAACAATCTGAGTTTAGTCCATCACTTTGTAAAAATAGGTAGGGGTAGACAAGGTAGGGTTGCCCCATGTTTGCAATAAACCTTTTTCTAATTTCCCCCCCATTTTTTCCCCCCTTGTTTTTTAACAGAATTTCTCCCACTTTTACCCAATTATTTACCAAATTATTCCCAATTTTTCACACATTTTCTTCACATTGGAGATGAACCCGATATTGTCATTTGAAGATCTTCCACCCATTATTTTGTCTTCTGTTCCCAGCCCGAGGCAAGGGGTGTATAAATGAATGCTGCTGTAGGTCACCATCGCTGCTGACAAACTGCCGCATTCAGAGGGAAATTCAATTCAATTCAATTCAAGTTTATTTGTATAGCACATTTAAAACAAGTGCTTCACAGTAATAGCAGGTCACATAGAAGTAAAATACAAGTAAAAGAAAACATGCCAAGATACACAACTAGCTCGTATTGAAGGCCAGGGAGAAGAGGTGTGTTTTCAGCCTGGATTTGAACTGTTCCACAGACTGAGAAGACCTGATGGACAAAGGAAGACTGTTCCATAGTCGGGGCGCTGCCACAGAGAAGTTTTTTTCCTAGTTTTAGGAACATCCAATAGGAGCTGGTCAGCCGACCTCAAAGCTCTGGATGGAGTATAAAGTCGCAAGAGATCACTCAAACAGAGCCCAAGGAGTGGAGACATTTAAAAACAATCAACAACACTTTAAATTGAACACGAAAGCTGACAGGGAGCCAGTGTAGGGAGCACAAAACAGGAGTGATGTGCTCACGCCTCTTTGTATTGGTCAGGAGGCGGGCTGCAGCAGTTTGTACACTCTGCAGGCGCTGCAGGGGGCGCTGGTCCAGTCCAATATACAAGGCATTACAATAATCCAGGCGCGATGTTACAAATGCATGGATAGCTTTTTCAAAATCACATCGAGGAAGGTAGGACTTAATTTTGGCCAAAGTTCTCAGCTGAAAGAAGCTGGACTTGATGACAGAGTTGATATGTTTCTCAAATTTAAACAATGGGTCAACCATCACCCCGAGGTTTCTCACATAAGGACGGCAGTAGGAGGACAACGGACCAATCACACTGAAATGCCATCCATCCATTTTCTTCCGCTTTATCCGGGGGCGGGTCGCGGGGGCAGCAGTCTCAGCAGAGATGCCCAGACTTCCAGATCCACACACACCTCTTCCAGCTGTTCTGGGGGGACCCCGAGGCGACACCAGGCCAGCTCGGAGACATAGTCCCACCAGCGTGTCCTGGGCCTTCCACGAGGCCTCCTCCCAGTGGGACATGCCTGGAGCACCTCCCGAGGGAGGCGACCAGGAGGCATCCGGAACAGATGCCCTAGCTGGGAAGGGAAATGTTTTGTTTTAAATCATTCACAGTATAAACACCGGGAAAAACGTATGGATTCTGGTATGTAAAAGCACATAATTTCACATGTCCAGTAATACATATAGTTCTATAGGAAGCACCGACTTGGATTTTTCAATAAGGAGAATTGCTGAAGCAAACACCCAGGATTTTACATTCTCTCAATACGACCTACAGAACACTGAGATCGACATCGACCCGGAAAATAACTTTTTTTCTAGAGATACCAATGACTGTCAATACTACACAGAGGATCTGTACAATAGTAAACTTAAGAACATTAAGGCATTCACTGTAATCCACTTCAATAGTCGAAGCCTTTATGCAAACTTTGACCACATCAAAAGCTTCTTAAAACAGTTTTCCACACCATTCAGTGTCATTCTAATCACAGAAACATGGATTAATAATGACAGAGAATTTGAGTTTTCTATTGATGGTTATGAATGTATAAGTATGAACAGAAGGAACAAGCATGGAGGGGGCGTAGCTATGTTTATAGACTCCAACTATAGTTATAAAGTAATGGAAAATAAGACAATGGTGGTGGATGATACACTTGAATGCCTTACTGTTGAAATTACAAGGCAAAAAAAGAAAAATATTATTGTGAGTTGTATTTATAGAACACCTGGCTCTGATATAGATGTTTTTTCTAACTGGATGGAGGAGCACGTTTCAGGCTTAAATCATAAAGTCATGTTTGTGGGGGGAGACCTCAACATCGATCTGTTAAACCCATATAAACATAAAAAGACGGACGAATTTATAAATACTTTATTCAGTATAGGTCTGTTTCCTCTAATAACCAAACCGAGTAGAATTACAACCCATAGTGCCACCTTGATTGATAACATTTTCTCAAATGAAATTGAAAGAGACACAGTCAGCGGGTTAATTATAAATGATATTAGTGATCACCTTCCAGTTTTCGTTTTGTATAAAAATGGAGGAAAACAAGTATTGGTTTAGAAGGGTAAAAACAGAGAAAACTATTGATGCATTTCAAAAGGAGCTTTTAGCTCAAGACTGGAGTATTGTGTACAGAGAGAATGACACGAATATGGCTTATGATGAGTTTACGCGAGTATTTCAAAAAGTATACGACAATAACTGCCCAATGAAGAAATACTGTAAAAACAGAAAGTGTAAAGAAACACCATGGATGTCTAAGGGTTTACTAAATGCTTGCAAGAAAAAAAAAAATCTTTACAAAAACTTTATAAATAACCAAACAAAAGAAGCTGAGGATAAATATAAGAAATATAAAAATAAACTAACAGGTATCATTAGAAAATGTAAACAGGATTATTATAATAAGTTGTTAGATACTAATAAGAATAATATTAAAGGTTTATGGAACATCTTAAATAGTATAATTAGAAACAAACCAAGAACGATTAATTATCCAAAATATTTCAGATGAGGATGACACTTTAAATAATATGAATGAAGTAGTCAAAACATTGAATAAATTCTTTGTAGCTGTTGGACCGAACCTTGCTGCAAAAATTGCAAACGTTGAGAATTATAATTGTGAACTGATAGACACAAATCCTATGTCCTTGTTCCTCAATCCTGTGGAGGAAAAGGAGATACTGGACATTGTTAAAGGGTGTAAAAATAAAACTTCGACCGATTACCATGACATGGACATGAAAACTTTAAAAACTGTTATTGAAAGCAGTGGCGGCTGGTGATGTGAAAACCAGGGGGGGCTGTTGCCTAACTTCAAAAAGAAAGGTATATTTTAGGGGCATTTAGATTATTATTTTATGCAGAATATAATCAAAACTAAACTTATTTAGTTTTATTAAACTAAAAAATAAAGAAGCATGGAATGAATTTATGCTTTTGGAAAATCTTTTTTCTGATGAAATGACATTTTTGTGTAAAGATAGTCACTATACATATTTTTGTTTTGCACCACTGATTTGTGTTTTGTACCAACAGAACAAAGGCAGGAGGTGTATAAAAAAAAATAAAAAAATACATGTATATATTAAAGTAAATTGGGACGTGGAGAAAAAGCTTTTTGTGGAGTGTCCCCACCAACATTGACACCAAACCTACGCCCTTGTCAGAAATAACTGTGTGACTTACGTGTTTAGATGAGAGTCCTCCTCCGTAGCACCTGGAGCTCCACCTCTGTTTCACTCAATGAATGAATGACGTTCCCTCTTCTGTCGTAGCTCCTCAAGGTTGTGAATCTTCTCTCCATCAAATGTCCACGTCCTGGGACATAACTGTCCAAGTCAGCGAGGGTTGTCCCAAAGTGTGAAATAAACAAGCAGTAGCTAAAGCAGACGAGCTAGTTAGCATCGTAATGCTACCTCCAGTAAAGTCCGTTTAGACGTCACTTCTGACTGAAGAAAGTTGTCAAAGTCCATAAGTTGGAAAAAATCCTTTCACCTCCTCTCAGGAAACAACAGAAGATTCTCCCGTCTCTCAAATGAGAAGTTTTTCCTCTGATCGTCCGTGAGCTCAGAGCTGCTCCTCGCGTTTTGTTTACAGTAGACGCGTCCTCGGTTTTCACATGTTAGAGACGCGCAATGTTAAATCTCCCATGGGCGCTCGGCCTCAGCGCCCATGGGAGATTTAACATTGATTGGTTGAATTAATGATATGTAGTGACGTTTTTAGACCCTATCAGAGCGCCATTGGTTAGATCGCTTCCTCGCCGCCCCAGGCGAGGAACAGCGCTACTGTAATTACTGTTTTAATGTAAACTACACATTTATGACGCTGTTACGGCACATAATGAAGCTGGCAGACAAAATGACACGCTCCTTCCCCTCCGCTCCCCCTTCCTCCAATGTATAAAACACATGTACATTAGAAAGTCATGATTCTTAAAACTTTTTTTTTTTTTTGTATTTGCAAAAATTGATAGGAGGGGCGGCGCCCCACCGCCCATAATGGACCAGCCGCCACTGATTGAAAGTTTCTCTAAGCCGTTAACTTACATCTGTAACTTATCGTTGCAAACGGGACAATTTCCTGATAGTATGAAGGTAGCAAAAGTGATTCCTCTGTTCAAGACAGGAGATAAACATCTCTTTACAAACTACAGGCCTGTTTCCCTTTTACCACAATTCTCTAAAATCTTAGAAAAGGTTTTTAACTTTAGACTTGACGGCTTTATCGAAAAGTGTAATTTACTCTCGGACAATCAGTTTGGTTTTAGGAACAATCACTCAACCTCACACGCGCTCTTTGATATAACTGAAGAAATAACTAATGCTGTAGATAACAAGAAATATGCAATAGGGTTATTTATTGACCTGAGTAAAGCGTTTGATACAATAAACTATGATATATTAATTAATAAACTAGAACATTATGGGATTAGGGGGGTAGCTCTACAGTGGGTTACCAGTTACTTAAAAAATAGAAAACAATGTGTGAAAATCGGTGACTATCAGTCGAGTTGTCGACAAATTGTCTGTGGTTTACCTCAAGGTTCTATTCTAGGCCCAAAATTGTTTAATATGTATATTAACGACATTTGTAAAACGTCTCAAATACTTACATTTATCTTGTTTGCTGACGATACAAATATTTTTGCCTCAGGAGACGACTTACAGCAGCTGTGTCGGATTGTTAACTTGGAACTCAAGAGTGTCAACAAGTGGTTCAAACAAAATAAATTATCTCTAAATCTGAGTAAAAGCAAAATGATGATATTTGGCAACTGTAACTCCAATGCTCAGGAAGCAATTCAGATAGAGGGTGTTGTTCTCGAGCGAGTGCATGAAATCAAATTCCTTGGTGTGATTATTGATGACAGAATTACTTGGAAATCTCACATTAAATATATATCTACGAAAATTTCTAGAAGCATTTCAGTAATTGCAAAAGCAAAGCACATTTTAAACATCAAAGCTCTACATACCTTATACTGTTCTCTGATTTTGCCCTACTTATATTATTGTACTGTGGTTTGGGGTAGTACTTATAAAAACACAGTTAAACCAATAGTATTGTTGCAAAAAAGAGCTATCCGAGTAATTCATAAAGTTGGGTTTTTGGACCACACAAACTCATTATTTTTAAAATCAAAGATCATGAAGTTTTGTGACATTGTTGAGTTCCAAACTGTACAAATGTTATTCAAAGCAAGGTATAAATTGTTACCAAACCAAATACAAAGAAGGTTCCAAGAACGTACTGGTCGTTATGAATTACGTGATGAATTAAACTTTAGGATTCAGAAACATAGCACAACTTTGAAAAGTTTTAGTCCAACAGTTAATGGTGTACAATTGTGGAATAAACTGGAGATGGAATTGAAACGATGTCCAAACATCAACCTGTTCAAATTTAAATACAAACAAAAGACTTTTGAAATATACAGACAAGAAGAAATGTGTTGCCACTAGGGGGAGCAGTAGGATCAATTATGTGTATTTTTTCCTCTATAATCAAGGAAGAGTGTTGCTGCTTGGAACGGTTGTCATTCTATTGCTCAAATTCACAAATGGAGAATTAGGGTTGGCAGGTTATGGATCTGTTGATATCCTCCCAACGGGCTCTAAACCTTGTCTTTTAATGCACCACTCAGCATAGGAACATAATCTACAAAATCAGCTGTTAGGGCAGTCGTGTGGGGGTTTGTTGACGGGGAGTTACTGCTCTCTTCAAATGGCCCGCTCTACACTCTGGCTTTTTAATGCACCACACTATGCAAGGATACAGCATACTTCATATATAACTCAATTAAATAAATATATAATAATAATGATTATGAAAATTACACCCAAATTAAAATTATACTGAGAATGGTAATGACAGGGAAGTATCAAGATCTCGGAGTATAATACCTATTAATGTACCTTCATAACATAAAAGTAACTCTCGGTTATCAAGGGTAAAAATCTGAAAGAAATATATTATGGATCACATTTTTTTTTGACTGCTTCGTTCTGGACATCGTGCATGAAACGGGATTGTTGTTGTAGTTGTGCGTTGTTTCAATTAATTATATAAACAGTTCATATATTTTCTTTGTAAGTTGTAAGTTGGTCTGTACGAATGTAGCTGCTTGAAATGTTCTGAAATGTTCTTTTTTTATTTTTATTATTATTATTTTATTTATTTTATTGCACTTGGGGGTGGGCACTAATAAGCTTTTGCTTCAGTCCACTCCTTTTGAGCACTATGTGTACTGCTCAAATAAACAAAAACAAAAAAACAGTTCCGCGCCCCCGCTTTTGATAACAGATCCTCCCCCCCCTCTCACTCACACATCAGAACTCTTCTCGATAACCCCTGAGTTGGTCAGCCGGGATGGACTGATCTTTCTCCTCTGGGCCTCCGCTGTTCTGTTCCAGCGCTGGGCCTTCAGCTCATCTTCTCACTGCTCCAAGTCTGACTAAGATCCATGTGGTTCTTCCTCTGACTTCGCAGAAACATTACCCTGACATGCTAAAGTAACCGGCCCTCTCTCACTCACTCTTCAGCTCACTCTCCCGGGCCTTTTCTTCAATTGATGAAGCGGCAGACTAATCTTCTGATGGTCTTCCCAGGCTTAACCCTGATTTGAGTAAGGGTCATCACTATTGGCCATCTGTCCCAGAAACCCTGCCTGTGATTGGCCATATGGCGCGGGGCAGCGGGGGGGAGCGCCTCTCCAAACGGAAAACAAAGATGGCAAGTCACAAATCAAAGTTTTGGGGACACTTTGAATTATCTTTGCTTTTTTGTGTTGCAGTCTGAAGCTACAGTGATCGTTGTACAGGCTATAATGACACATGTGTCTGGGTTTTAGGCCGTTATGAAAAGCAACAGGGGGCGCTCTTCATCAGCAGTGCAAAAATGAAACGTTAAACAGTGACATTTGGCCTACATCCTCAGCGTGAGGAAGAGTTTGCCCGTGGACAGGATCAGAACACATTTGGGGAAGTGTAAGATCCTTGTCTTGTTCTGCTCATCGTTGTTATGGCTCCTCCTCCGCATGTGGACCGTCCACAGTGACCCCTGGGAGGGCTTCTCATGGCCAATCATGAATTCATTCTGACCATTCATAAAAGTTCAGATCTGTGGAAAGTTCCATTCCTTACCATCACACAAATAAGTGCAGCCTCTCTAAGACTCAGTGTGAAGTTCTACATAACCGTCTTGAAAAAGAGATGGTGCATCTCAAGGGGATATACTCTCAAATAAATAAATTAATGGCATTAAAAAACATTAAATGAAGTATGCATATGAATTAAGGCCTTTGGTCGCCTCCCTCGGGAGGCGCTCCAGACATGTCCTATTGGGAGGAGGCCTCGTGGAAGGCCCAGGACACGCTGGTGGGACTATGTCTCCGAGCTGGCCTGGTGTCGTCTCGGGGTCCCCCCAGAACAGCTGGAGGAGGTGTGCGTGGATCGGGAAGTCTGGGCATCTCTGCTGAGACTGCTGCCCCCACGACCCGGCCCCGGATAAAGTGGAAGAAAATGGATGGATGGAATGAAGGCCTTTTAAAGTCAATGAAAAGCTTTTAATTGGATTCAATCTTGGATTAAATAAAAATTTTATAGAAAATACACTCCAGCTCAACTAGTTTTCCTGCAGACGTTCATCAGAAACACAAACACTCTGGTCTCAAACTAATTCAGCTGCAGTTCTGATAGAAATGTTCCATAATCTTTTGCTCAAAAGTTTCCCTTTGTGTCTAATTTGATTTTGAATATCAAAGTCCCCCCCATTCCCCGTTCAATTGAATGAAATGAAATATGGACAGATTTTCTTTAGCATTTGTGGCATTAAGAATATAGTATTTATGTATTAAAATGCATTAACAAGCCTTTGATCTCTGATTTGTGTAAAGTTGTTTCTCAAAATCGTCTTGAGGGCCAGAGCTTCTATGCTGGAGGGCCGGATTTAGCCCCCGGGCCTTGACGTTGCCTACCCCTGAAGTACTCAATATTGTTACTTAAGTAAAAGTGCACATACAGGACCAAAAATGTACTAAAGTAAAGGGACTATACAGAGTATAAAAATGTTAAATTAATGTATTAGAATGAGCCCAGACCTGTTCACCACAACTGCCTCTAAAATCCTGCACTGTCGCTCACAAAGGTGTTAACTCGGGTCCGAAGTGCCGTCATGCACAGAGACATAGAGACTGCAGTTACGCGTAAGACCTGAGGTGGCGGTAGTGAGTATAAAAATGTCCAACTTTCATCTAGTCCCTTTAATGTAAAAGTATCTGATAACATTTGTACTAAGAAAAAGTATAAAAGTATGCATTGTAAAGTGTACTTTATAAGTAAACAGTAAAAGTATTTAACAGTTTAATGTGCAGGATTATTTTAATCATTTGAATCAAACCAGGTCTAAACGAGTAAACCACTAACTCAGGTCAAAAGCAGGTCTAAACTGGGACTAAACCAGTTCATCGTAGAGACGACACTTTGAAAAAAATGCTTTTACTTTTAACCCAATTTAAAAATGTAGTGGAGTAAAAGTTAAACGGTCGCAGAGGCCGTCCAGATGCTGCTGTTCTAATCCTCCATGGTCAGTGACGGTCAGAACGGTCAGTGAGGGTCAGAACGGTCAGTGACGGTCCAGACGGTCAGTGACGAGGGAACGATCCATGTGCACTTGGCCTGACCTCGCTCTGCTTCTGTGTCCCGCTCCATCTACGCATGACTCGGCCAATCACTGACTTCCCCGATGCATTTCATAAGAGTGTGAAAGGCGCCGTGCGAACCGCCCCTACAGCCAAGGTCAAAGGTCAATTACACACAAATAACGTTTTATTTCTCGCATAAAAAGTTGCATAATGCGCCTTTCAGAAACAAAACAAATAAAAAATCCTACATGTTTCATAGTATAATCCTTTTATTCCAGTGAGGGCTGTGATACAAGGAGGGGGAGAGATATCTACAGTGGCAATGTAGGACAGAGTTTGTAGAAAATAAGAGTAGCCTATGTTATGAAAATTGAGCTGGAGTTGATTTTTGATCAAAAGAAATAAAAAAATAAAAATAAAAAGTGTTAAGCGTGTTTACATTATTGAATTGCTCCTCTTAATACAGATAAATAAATACACCCTTCTCCCCTGCCGGTCATAATAAGCTTCCCCCCTTTCACAGACCTCATCTTAACCCCCTGTGTGGGAGACAGTCAGAAGTCGTCCTGACCTCTGGCCAAATGTTCCAAACGGCAAAATGAAAGTGGCTCATTCCCCGCGCTAATCAGGACGATCCCATGCCTGCTGAGGGCGGCAATGCTAATGCTAATCGCTAACCAGAACTGTGAAGTCATCCATTTAAGAGCCATTAGCCTCGCCAGACTCTCCTTTTATATATCACACTGTGGATGGGCAATGTAACACATTACACTCTACTCTGTACTCCGGTGTTTCCATTACAGTTTGGCTTTACCCAAATCTAAAAGCTTCTTGGAAAAAGTGTCAATTTAGCAGCGAAAACCAGGAGGAAAACGCAACAACAAAAAAAGCGATAACGAAGCAATAAAAGAGCAACGGAAACGATAAAAAAGCAACAAGACCAAAAAAAAACCTATGAAAACACAACAAAAATGAAAAAAAAACCAACACTAAAAAGTGATAAAAACTAAACAAATAAGTGACAAATGAAAAGCGACAGAGAAGCAATAAGAGGGCGACAGAAACATACCAGAAAAGCAACAATAATACAACAACAAAAAATACGACAAAATGAGACAAAAGTGCAGGAACAACGCAACAAAAAAAGTTAGAATCATTTTAGTAGGCCTTAGCTTTCAAATGAGGCTGCTTTTAGATTTGGGTAGAGCCGAACTGGAGAAAATGCACTGGGTTAAGGCGGCAAGAGGTTAAGTGTCTCAAATTGAGCATAATATTTTAAATGAGTTTCTGACTTGATTCAACACACTTTATTCCAGCTCGGTTTGTCTGCCGGCGGGGTGAGAACATTGCTTTTGTTCCACTGGCAGTTTTACTTTCTTATTTCAAGCGAGACGACTTTAGAAGCAGTGACAAAATGTCCTCAAACGTGAAAAAGTCAACTCAGTCCGATAAGTGAAATCTGCTCAGAACAAGATGACCAGAACAGATATTCTCATGCCCTTTGACCTCTTAACCCCCGCCTTAAAGGACCAGGCCACCGTTTTTCCACACTGAGATATGTTCTTCCCTGAGCTTAGACGAGTTGATGCGTACCTGTCTGGTCTCTGTGCGTGCGCTCAGTCACGCAAAACGACCAAAGATGTTGTTAGCATTTGGCCTCTCCCAGTATATTCCTATGGAGCCAAACGGAGGTGAAGTTAGTGCCAAGCTCTTCCACGGGTACAAAGACCAGACAGGTACGCATCAACTCGTCTAAGCTCAGGTAAGAACATATCTCTGTATGGAAAAAACGGGGGTCTGTTCCTTTAACCAAGTGCATTTTCTCCAGTTCAGCTTTACCCAAATCTAAAAGCAGTGTAACGCCTCATTTGAAAGCTAAGACCTACAAAACTCAATTAAATGGATCTTTTCCCTTGCGTTTTTGTCACGTTTTCGTCACGTTTTGTCACAATTATGTCACTATAGTTTTGTCAGAACGCTTTTAGATGTGGGTTAAGCCAAACTGGGGAAAATGTGCTTGGTTCAGGTGGGGGTTAAGAGGTTAAACCCATGCTTGACATTTCGTTTTTGTAGCGTATGTGATCTGTTCCAGAGAGGACCTCCTTCCCCCGTCCCGCCAATCTGTTCCCGTCCCAAAGAACAAACTCACACTTTGTCTGCGTAAGCTCTCAGTCGTACAGGAGTGGTCCATCTCCTGGGAACCACTGGTCTAAACTACAAGGTTAGCATCTTTTGTACTACAAGAGCACCTCTGTACTGCATTGAAGGGGCTTTACTAGTGCTGTCTACACTAAACAAGACAATACAAACATATGGGTGATGATGAGGGTGAGGATGAGGATGGGGTAAACCAGAGCACACGGAGGAAACTCACTCCGACACAGAGAGACAACAGTGCTAGCCACCAGTGTGAGAAGATTTGATTTCTATATATATATATATATATACATAACATACAAAACATTTCATGTATAAATCTATCCTACTGCTTTTATCGGTGCGAAGTATGGGGGATCTGGAGATCAACAGGAATAGCACTAAACCAGCACTAAATCCTCTCTGAAACAACACAAAGATCCTCTGAATCAGCCGTCGAGGAATGTGACTGCTGAAACCACCTGCTTTCCCAGGTGACGCTTCAGAAGAGGCTGCCAGGATGTGGTTTCTATGGCAACCACTATGGAAATCCTTCAAGTGAATTAAAGACAAGTGTCAGGCAGCACACAGACGGTTTCAGTCCAGACTGTTCTGACACAGTCTCTTCAAAGCCCATCATGGACATGTCAGTGCAGACCTGGGGTGTTCAGTTAATCCTGCTTTAGACATATTACCCTGGTTCATAATAATCATATATATATATATATATATATATATAATACATGTATAATAAAACAAAGACGAAGGAACACACACAAGACAGAGATGCAACAATTCAAGAAACAACAGTAGCAAACAAGTGTCCGCTATTGAACGGCCCATTTATGAAAGTGATTTTAAAAAATATCCCTGATTGTGCCAGCCTTATTTACAAATACTTATACTATACTTGGGAGTATCGAGCAAAGATGTGAGATACAGTATAACAGGTATCACGAACAATATGTTTAATGCCACAGACGAAACACATTTAAGGCTTTGATTTTAGCTCAATTGAATCAATCAATCAATCAATCAATGGTTTTGTATAGCCCAATATCACAACAGGAGTTGCCTCATAGGGCTGCACCGAACATTAAGGCAATAAAACAGAACAGTAAATAAGACAGTGTAAAGTTCAGGTGAATCAAGTATCCAGGCAAACATAAAGTCCAAATAAACGTCAGCAGTGGAGACGAGCAGCTCGGGCGTCCCCTGTCCTTAGACTCTCCAACACGGCAAGGAAAAACTCAAAAACCCAGTGGGAGAAACGAGAAACCTTGAGGAGAACCACAGAAGGAGAGATCCACTCCCATGGACGGACAGGCTATAGAGACCCAGGGCCGAAGGAGTCCCTCAGTAGACGGGCCAAGATCACAGACCGTCCAGTCCTTGTTGTCAGTAGGCAGGGTTCCTCCGTTCAGCCGGGTTCCTCCGTTCAGCCGGGTCCCTCCATTCGATCTAGACAGGCACTCCCGAGGGGGAGTGGGACAGGAGACACCATGTGAATAGTAATGAACAGACTACAGATAAAATAAATATTGTATCATAGTAAGACAAAGTTTGCAGTAAGAAGAAGAAGAGGAATTAGAATTGAATGACTTTCAATTCTTTTAAAGCTCCGTGGACACGTTCAAAATGTGAAATGTTTAGTTTTAGCCCAAACTCATTTCTAGCTCTCACAATCCCTGCAATCCTGCACACCCGAATTGTTCTGCCAAATTAATTATACGCATGTTTCACGTCCATGTACAGCTTTCAAAAGTGGCAAAGTGGGGAACACCCCAAAATAAATTGTATTCTTTTAGATTCTACCTCCATCCTCCATCATTCAATAAAAACATAGGTGAAGACAAAGCAACAAGATCGTTTCTTTGCTGTGTTTACAACATACTCTGTGATAGTCTGCAAAAATAAAGTCGGGTACCTCAGCTCCGTTTTGGCCTGTTCCCCCAAATCCATCTCACCAATCCTTAAAGTACATATGACAGGTTTTAATGGCTTATTTAAATGAATAACATCTGTTGTAAGTAATTTTTAAGCTGTTGACTGGAACTGACAGATACAGTTCAAAAGCAGTTTGACTCATTTCCCATTGACTTTAACATGGTTGGCACGGCAACAGTTTAAAATTGTTGTCCTTTATCTGTATCACTTCCTGTCAGTGTCCAAGAAGGAAGTGAAACTAAACATCACAAAAAAGGTCGACCTAAAGAAAGCTGGGTTAAAATATGATGGTGTTAACTATGTTTGAGCAAACATTGTGTCTAATGTGTCATATACACTTTAAGTAACAAACTATGTTTAACAAACGCACTGGTGAAGTGTGTGCGTTGGTTGGACATTCGTGCGTAAATACGCGCAGCGAATTGACGGACGCCGACTTCAGTGATTTTTCCAATCAAGTTAAATGACTCCTAATCCATTTCTGATGCCGCCGCGTGAAGGAGAAAAACAACTTCAACAGTGACGCACATGCGCAGAGGGTGTTTTTCCCTGCGCCCGTGCCAAACGTCCAAAGCCATGTCTTTGCTTTAAACCCTCCTCCGCGGCGACGCGCGGGGGATTCCACTCACTCTCAGCCCCGGCTCCAACACGAGGTCAGCCCTGCCTTTTCTCCACGCGCAGGATCAGCCTCAGCAACATCAGCCTCATGGGGGACGCTCAGCCTGACATCTGGGTCGCAGGACCCGCCGGTAGCACGGCCAGCGCAGGTGCGGACATCGAAAGTTGATTTGGAGAATCCGCCCGAGACCAATGACTTAGTTTCACAATCTAGATCCCAAACTGTGAGATGTGAGGCGCGAGTTTTCTTTGTTCAAGGCGCGCGAACGTCTCCGGGAGGATGTACGGGGGTGAGTGCTGTCTGACCGAGGGGCTGAGTTCCGGAATTTTGGGATAGAAAATCAATCAAAATACGCATTATTTACGAACATTATTTATCCACGGGGTTATTTGCAGCATTATAACTGAGATCATACTTTGTGGTATAACATAAAAAAAAAAAAAAGTGCAATTGGCAAATCATATGTGTATGATTTAGCAACAAATCAAAATAGCATGGTTGCCATGGGCACGTCGCAAAGGCTGCTGTTATTCTGTCCTTATGAAACAAGCTGCTAACCCTGTAGTGTAGCTCTACAATCATAGAGCAGGTGAGGCCGGTTACCTTTAAACGATTAAAGAGGTTAGGTATGATTTATATCAAAGAAAGAAAAGAATCAACAGCAGGTACTGAGAAGAGGAATAAAGATATCTTTAGATCTAAGTTTTGATATTTTATCTTATTTATTTTTAATGTTCTTTATGCATGCCCCTAAAGCCTTATAGTGTAAAGTGTAGGGGGTATAGTAGCAACAAAAAATTAGCAAAAATTAGGGGGGAAAAATTGGGAAAACGAGAACAAATTGGGGCATACGTAAACATTAGGCAAACAAAAAAAAACAAAAAAATTAAAAATCCTTAATTTTAGCTGAAACAACGAAGTCACTTCCTTTCCCTGGACCAACAGCATCAACAGTTTGCTTTCGACACTTTCATCCGTTCGATAGCAGTGGTACCTAAATCTTTTTCCCCAAAGCAGACGGGTATCATTTCACCGCACCCAGCCCCACCTACGACTGCGTACAGACGAGGTGTTGAAAGCACAGCTCCAGCCTGACTGGCCCAGGCAGATGGAGATGCTGCAAAATCCCAATGTTTTCAAGTCAAATGACTGACTGTGGCTCCGTGGCTCGGTGCCTGGACACAAGACGCGCCTGTCAGCTCCAGCCACACACAGACGCACACAGACGCACACAGACACACACAGCAGCTCCATGCAACTGGAACATCAAACCCTGTACAGACATACTGCTGTAGAATAACACATTTCATTGTGTCCGTGCTGTTGTTGCAGAAATACATCTTTTACACCTATAATAGTTCTGATGTTTTGTTGTTTATGTGGCACCAAGCAGGGAACGTTTGGGATCATTTCAGGTTCTAAAAAAGGTTGAAACTGAATAGTATTTCAAAGGTTAGATTTAGTGGTTTTGCAGTCGAGGGTTTGCATTTGAGAGTGTTTTAGCTTTACTTTAAAGGTGCGACTTTTATGTGAAAAAGAAAAAGTTGATATTTGTGCAATGTGCATATGTGACCTTGTGGTGACCCGGAGGCTGTATGAGTGGTCCGCATGGCGCCTTTACTTTTCATCACGGTGGTCTCCAGGATGCTCCAGGATCGATCGTTTGGAAGGTTTTCTCTGCCGACGGAGCCCCTCGCCAGAAAACCTTCAAAAACAATGAAACCTGAAGCGTTGCACTTCACGATGGAAAGTAAAGGGGCCATGAGGACCACACATACAACCTCTGGGTCAAAGAACGGTCAACTACGCACAAATATCACATTTTTTTTTTCTCACATAAAAAGTTGCGTAATGCACCTTTAAACTCAGCACGCTACTAATGACTTAGGCTGGGACGTTTTGCTGCGATACCAATACTTCTTCATCCTCAGGCTAAAACATTTTTCCTCACCAACACGTGATGGAAATTGTTCATAATGTCTAAGACTGTCACTAAATGTCCAGATATTGTCGTTGACTCACAGATGCAAACGGGAAATGATCAGAAAAGGCGAAAAACACCTCATATATTTTCAATGCCTAAGTATAAATTACATTCTTGTAAATCACACTACTGGCCAGACGTGCGGTTACATATTCCCCCCCAGATTGCGGCATATGTCAACACGCCACTCCCGTGCAGCTCGTGCCCCGAGGCGAGCGGCTCTGACTGGCTCATGCATTATGTAACAGAAATCTGGCTCCAGACATCGCCAATCTATGGAGACTTTTACACCGAATCAGGCCGACAGTTGTTGACAGACGTGGCTCCCTCCGACTGCCAAGGTCAGGCTGAGAAAGTAACAAAGGCAGATGGAGGCGGCGTGCCCCGGTTTCCTCCACTGAATGCACTATACGTTTCTGTTTTAAATCCCGCTAAGCTTTGCGGCTTGTCCCGTATCTCACAAATCTTCCGACTTCTTATTTCCGTTTCAGTGTGGATAGTCTTCATCTTCATAGAGGAGGGATTTGCCAGTGCGCAGAAAACCAAAGGTAATTGAAGGCCTGTGGCGCCGTCGCTGTTGGTGGTGTTTTGGATCAGAGTTGTGTCGTTTACTTTACAGACGTCTCGGCTGTTTCCAAAGCGGTCCCGCCGTCGCAGACCCCGCGGGACGCTCGCCACTGCGGGACCTGGGTGCGCAACGAAGACGGAGGGAGTTTCAGCTCGCCAAACTACCCCAATAAATACCCCCCGAACAAGGAGTGTCTGTATGTGCTCGAAGGTAAACCCTTTATGTGTTCCTTTGTGACATAAACAAATAAACAAACAAACCATAAGCAGTGGAACTCACGATAGTTACTATACCGACTTATCGCTCAAAAAATCAAAGACAAACATTACATTTTTGGGCTCAATATTTATCATCTGTACATTTATTTAAAGGACCTGTATCATGCTATTTTAAGCCATTCCAAAGTAAAGTATAGGCCTTTATATGATATATTGTACCTCTACCACTACGGAGCACTCATTTTTGTGATAAATATTAGTATTTTCTGGAGGTATTTTTCCAACCCGGAAGACAAAACGCTTGGATTCAGTTAACTCCGCCCCCTCTCGCCGCTCATACAACTTTAGCAGTAGTAGAAATATATATATCACAGCAAAAAGTGAAGTTATTTCATGATGCTGTTATAAGGAGTTAACATGTGCAACAAAGCTTCATGGCTAAATGGCTAGCACACACGCTAACACACACGCTAACATGCATTTTGATCGACTCACCACTCTGATGTTTCCAGTATGGGACTTGCGCTGGTTATAAAAGTTAATCCACTTTGATTCTGGCCGGGGTTCATCAAGCATCCATCAGTACAGGCACAGACAAACACTATTTTGGCTGCTAGTCGCTGAATCCCGGAGGGAAATGCCAACTTCTATGGCCTCTTCTTTAGGAAAGTTGAATAAAGTCCAGTCCTCGCAGCCAAACGCGGTTTTCTCCGTGACATTATCGTGAGGTAAGAAAAAAAGAACAGGTGTCCAGACTCCAGAGTAGGTTAGAAAAAGCTCCCTCTTCACAACTTTCGGTGCAACATGACATCTGTTCAGACCGTTCGGACGCTCAGGGGGAGCGTTTGTTTTCGCTACAGGGGCAGCGCAGCGTCAGGCACTTCCTTTTTTTTTTTTTTTTTTTTTTTTTTTTTAATTTATTTTTTCTTACGACAGAAATAATGAAAAAAACTGTTTTACAAATAAAAATCATGCCGTAAGGCATTAGATTACAGACGTCGAGCACTTCCGTTCCGCTGTGACGACACAACTGAACATGCCAGTCGTTTACCAGCCCAGATAGCAAAATTGGTATGGGCCAGTTGTGGCCCACATCAGACACATTCATTTGGCCCACATACCGCATGGATTATCGGCCCAAAGGCGGTCCGCTTTCGGTTACCTTATCTGGCCCACATCAAATCCAGAACAGTGCCAACGTTTAGCCGGAAGTGCACCATATTATCCAAAGGTGGTCCAGATCTGGCCCTCTCATGGCCAAAATGTGGCCCAGATTTGGCTCAGTGCAGTGCCGTATGAGGACACCATATTTTGGCACATATCTGGCCCACATGACTTACTTTTGGCTCATCTGGCTGACATACCGCGTGGATTATCGGCACAAAGGCGGTCCGCATTCGGTTACCTTATCTGGCCCACATCAAATCCAGAACAGTGCCAACGTTTAGCCGGAAGTGCACCATATTATCCAAAGGTGGTCCAGATCTGGCCCTCTCATGGCCACAATGTGGCCCAGATTTGGCTCAGCGTAGTGCCATATGAGGACACCATATTTTGGCACATATCTGGCCCACATGACTTACTTTTGGCTCATCTGGCTGACATACCGCATGGATTATCGGCCCAAAGGCGGTCCGCTTTCGGTTACCTCATCTGGCCCACATCAAATCCAGAACCGTGCCAACGTTTAGCCGGAAGTGCACCATACTATCCAAAGGTGGTCCAGATCTGGCCCTCTCATGGCCAAAATGTGGCCCAGATTTGGCTCAGTGCAGTGCCGTATGAGGACACCATATTTTGGCACATATCTGGCCCACATGACTTACTTTTGGCTCATCTGGCTGACATACCGCGTGGATTATCGGCACAAAGGCGGTCCGCATTCGGTTACCTTATCTGGCCCACATCAAATCCAGAACAGTGCCAACGTTTAGCCGGAAGTGCACCATATTATCCAAAGGTGGTCCAGATCTGGCCCTCTCATGGCCACAATGTGGCCCAGATTTGGCTCAGCGTAGTGCCATATGAGGACACCATATTTTGGCACATATCTGGCCCACATGACTTACTTTTGGCTCATCTGGCTGACATACCGCATGGATTATCGGCCCAAAGGCGGTCCGCTTTCGGTTACCTCATCTGGCCCACATCAAATCCAGAACCGTGCCAACGTTTAGCCGGAAGTGCACCATACTATCCAAAGGTGGTCCAGATCTGGCCCTCTCATGGCCAAAATGTGGCCCAGATTTGGCTCAGCACAGTGCCATATGAGGACACTATATTTTGGCACATATCTGGCCCACATGACTTACTTTTGGCTCATCTGGCTGACATACCGCATGGATTATCGGCCCAAAGGCGGTCCGCTTTCGGTTACCCTATCTGGCCCACATCAAATCCAGAACAGTGCCAACGTTTAGCCGGAAGTGCACCATACTATCCAAAGGTGGTCCAGATCTGGCCCTCTCATGGCCAAAAGGTGGCCCAGATTTGGCTCAGCGCAGTGCCATATGAGGGCACCATATTTTGGCACATATCTGGCCCACATGACTTACTTTTGGCTCATCTGGCTGACATACCGCATGGATTATCGGCCCAAAGGCGGTCCGCTTTCGGTTACCCTATCTGGCCCACATCAAATCCAGAACAGTGCCAACGTTTAGCCGGAAGTGCACCATACTATCCAAAGGTGGTCCAGATCTGGCCCTCTCATGGCCAAAATGTGGCCCAGATTTGGCTCAGCGCAGTGCCATATGAGGACACCATATTTTGGCACATATCTGGCCCACATGACTTACTTTTGGCTCATCTGGCTGACATACCGCGTGGATTATTGGCACAAAGGCGGTCCGCATTCGGTTACCTTATCTGGCCCACATCAAGTCCAGAACAAGGCCAACTTTTAGCCGATCATAGTTACGTTACAATACACACACAAAACTAAATAAAAAATAATTGAAAACCTGAAAAATACCCACATGCGCAATGAGTGGGATTGTCCGCGGTTTCCATGAGGGCCCCATCTGAGTTGGCCCGTGTGGGCTAAAAGTGGGCTCTGAATGAGTTGCATATGGGGCCAAAGTGGGTTAAAACCATAAGGCCCACATCAGCCCATACATCTAATTGCAAGATAGAAGCTTGATGAGATAAGCTGAAATCATTTTAAGATGCAATAAGGAGCAAACACTGTAAACCCGGACAATTCACCATTAATTACAAAACAAATTAGGCCTCATTTGACAGAAATATTTATTTTTTGTTAAACATGTAAAATTCATCTAAATAAAAAAATTATCCAACATTGGCATTTTGAATCCTTAAAATAAATAGCATGAATTAAACCTAGTTGCTATTTTTTATATATATATATATAATTTGATTAAAAATGTAAATGTAAAATAACATTGGAATTACACATTTCAGTAACAACAATAATCTATTAAAGAAAGAAATTATGCTTTTTCCTGGTATTTGGTAATAAGGTCAAAGACATCTTTATCACTATCTCACAATTTGTTGGTTAGAAAATGCAATATTGACCTAAAACAGCTGAATCAAATATCCAGTAGTAGTAATGAGGCCCTCCCAGTCACACAGAAAACACAGACCCTGGTATGTTTTTGATGAGAGAACAACAGTGTAACAAGTTGTAAAACATTTATTTCAGAAATAGTTTCAATTCCTCCAGGATTTTGCGGGTAATTTTTGTGATTGTTGTGCACTAACAAGCATGATTTTGTGGGGCATTTCTCCAAAAGAGGTGATGAAAGGTTTAGCTTAAACATTATATAGATATAAAAAAAAGTCAAGTAAAGTCAGACTCGAGGTGCCTGAGAGGCAGATAGAGTGGTTTTAATCCACTTTGGGCCCACATGGAACCCATTTGCTTCAGTCTGAATGATTTAACCCAAGGATGTACTAGACATTGCCTCCTATGCCCAAATTTAACAAACAAAATGTATTTTAATATTTTGCGTTAATACGTAGTTGTGATGGCAACATTGTAAAATCCTGGAGGGACTGTAAAATAACGACAGGCCAACGAACAAACAGTTCCTCATTTCCAAAAGACATGATAGGTCATTTTGCACAGCAAGCCTCAAAGTGTGAAAGGCTGGAAGTTGTGACATGTTTGGGACAGGTGTAAATGAGCCAGAACTGGGCCATATCGTATTGCATATCGTTATCGCAATATAATTTTGTTATATTGTTGTAATTTTTTATACCGCTGTGGACACTATATAATTTATGTTACGCTCAGCTCCATCAGAGCAGCATAAACACTGACTGTGTAGGACACAGGGGCAGGTGCTTAAAAAGTAAAATGGAGATGAAGGATGTAAACTACTTGAGTAGATCATATTTATGAGGAAATTAGTATGGCGCAAAATATATGACAATACATGTATCTTCCCAATAGGCGTAAGGCTGGAATTTTGAAATAATTTGTCTTTTGTCAATGATATCGTCAAATATACTGTTATTGTGATATTTCTTTTTTATATCATGATAGACATTTTAGGCCATATCGCCCTGCCCTAGCCAGAACTGTACAAATATTTACATAGGCTCGTGGCAACACATTCGCTAATGCTAACGCGGCTAGCTTATTAATCCTCTCATTGAGGCTCTGCACCTGCTAAAACATAATTATTGTTAGGAAAGACTTGCCTTTCCACGTCGCTTTTATAATAGAAGAAGAGTCCGAATTTTGGTTGAATTGAGTCAAACAGCTGGAATCGGGAGCTCACATTGTTACTTAATACACAATACTGTTAATACTGTTGTGTACTTGTGTACACAACAGGACGTAATTCAGTGCTCCCGATTACAGCGGTTTGACTCAATTATATCAAAGTCTGGCTACTCTTCTTCTACTCTCAAGGCGACATGGAAAGATAAGTCTTTCCTAGCAATGATGATGTTTTAGCAGACCAGACCCGCCTCAGTGAGTGTATTTATAAGCTGCTGAGGATGTTAGCTCATCGCGTTAGCATTAGCGAATGTGTTGCGAATAGCCAATTTATTTATTATGGAATCATGACTGTACTATAGAGATGGTATGTCCTTACAGCATGACCCAATATGATACATTGAGATGGTTTACTTTAGACTGTGATTCCCCTCACGCAAATATTTTTACAGTTCTGGCTCATTTACACCTGTCCCAACACAACTTGTTTGAGGACTGCTGCGCATGCGCAAAGTGACCTGACACATATGTACCAGCCTAAATATAAAAAGTCAATTTCATACCTTTTATCATCAGACCAAGGACTTTCTGAACTGGGTTGTTGAGTGTTTTAGAAGAGCTGATGTGTAAAAAGTCTTATGAGAAGAAGTCCTTGTGTGTTTTCAAAACAATTCCAAGTGTTCATACATTGTAGGTTGGATTGCCACTGCATCACTGACAGAAGACCCAGAGTGACTGGACAGCTCAAGCTTCTTCATGTCCTGCTGCAAAAACAATGTTCAACTTGTTAATCTCAAGCACATTTATTTTAAGAAAAGTTGCAAATAATGGAGAAGACATCTTAATTCATCTCTCGCTAATGTCAGTACTTAGAGCCTAGAACTCGGTTTATCCTCCTGCCAAAGGAGCCTCTAGCGCATTGTGAGAGCAGTGGAGAAGATCTGCGGAGCCCCTCTCCCCTCTATTAAGGACATGTACTCCACCCGTCTCACCCCCAAAGCCGTCAGAATCACCAGGGACCCTTCGCACCCATCACACAGTCTCTTCAAAGTAATGCCTTCAGGGAGGAGACTGCGGAATCTACGGGCCAGCTCCAGTCGACTGAAGAACATTTTAATACACAAGGCCGTCGGGGAGCTGAACTTATTGAGATGTAGAAAGTCAATACTTACAGTAAAATGTTGTATTTCTCAAGGATAAGAAGGACCAGACCTCCCAGGACCCGATGCATAGTAGGCAGGAGTTGGAGAGCCCAGACTACGATGTTCTGCAAGCTATGAGAGATAATCATATATGAAAGTGTGATTTACCAAGAAACGTATTAAGAGCGTGTCAAGTTCAACACATGACCAAAAGGTTATGCAAGACTAAGAGACATTTTTAAACTTGCCTTGTTCTGTTTTGGTACCAACAGTGGACAGTTCATGTCTCTGGCAGATTCAAAAGGTCCATGATTCTTCACTCAGCTCTCATTCAGAAAAATATGATAAAAATCAGTTTAAGAAAAAAATAAAATAACAATAGATTAGAGGTTGGAAATAAATCATGGAATGATGACTATATACGCACATTTTAGAAGAAATAAAAGTAAATTTAGTCGCAACATATAATTACTAAACTGTCAAGAAACATTTAAAACACACTAAACACTAACATTAAAAAACACAAATCTGTACAAAGCAGAAAACCATCATCAGATATTCAAATATGCTTGCTTGACATAAACATGTCAAAAGTGCATAGTAATATTTGTCATGTTATGGGATTAAATACAGGTCAAAAAGTGACAGAACGAAATGTTTGGCACTAGCTTTGTAAATATAAAGAGTTAGTTAAATCATGAACTTAATTGTACCTTGTTTGATACGTTGATAATTCTGTCCTCACGTTTCTCCTCCTCATCCTACGATGTAGAATCAAAAATAGCAGAAGGCACTAAAGTATATATAATTTGCAACCCCACAAGCCCAGATAAAAACAAACTAAATCACTCACACCGTCCAGATTTAATGCCGAAGTACGGACAGTATCCGTCAACGTACGTCACCTGCGTAATTCAAAAAAAGAGCGGGAGGACCCCGCCGCACCGAAACGGAGCGAAACGATGCATTTTGAGACACAAACACTGTTTCTGACTAAAGGTTTAGATCCGCCAAAACGTTCCGCTGCATAGTTTTGAAAATCTCTCACTTAGATGCCCGGGGTAGACAGCCGTCCTCCGTGCCCATTAGATACAATCACCGCTAAGCTAACCTAGCATACTCGGAGCGCGATGACGTCATGACGCACGGGTCCATCCGCCACCGTAGTTACAGAAGGATGTTTGAGAATAGTTCAGGCGAAGGGAGACAAAAGGAAACTGTAGATAAATAAATTATGCTAAGAAAACTACTCAAATATAGGCTACTTGCACCGCTCTCGTCACGTTTGGAGCGCAAATTGCAATGACAGAAATAGTAAGCCTATAATTGTTCAGAAATTAATTTGTGATATAGATATGATAAACCTACAAAATGCAAGCAAAAAATAAATAAAAAATAGCCCAAACTTAATATAGGCTATGTAAAAATATATAGGCTATATACAAGCAAGTTCACTATAATTCATTTCATTAAAAAAAAATTAATTACATTATTTAAATCACACACACACACACACACACACACACACACACACACACACACACACACACACACACACACACACACACACACACAAATGATTAGTTGCGTGACTTTTATTTTTACCTAAAATTATCTTAGTTTACATTATTTTATATGTGGGCTACATTTAGTTCACTGTTGGTTATTCTGGGCACAAATATACTGAAAATGGCATGTCTTTGCCATAAGTGGCCCATGTTTGTTTTGTCATAAATAGGCCATAGTTGATCATTTATAAGTGGGCCATATTTAGTTTCTGTCTGGTTTATCTGGAGATATGCCGGAAGTGACATATCTTTGCCACTAGTGGCCCATATCATGTTTTGCCATGTTTGGGCCATATTTGATATTTTGTATGTGGGCCCCATTTGGTTAACCTCTGGTTAGTCTAGGTCTAACCATGCAGGAAGTACCATACCTTTGCCATAAGTGGCCCATATAGGTTTTGCCACAAATGGGCCATAGCTGATAATTTATAAATGGGCCACATCTGGTTGACTTCTGGTTTATCTGGAGATATTATTACCGGAAGTGCCATACCTTTGCCATAAGTGGCCCATGTATGTTTGGCCATAAATGGGCCATAGCTGGTAATTTATAAATGGGCCACATCTGGTTGACTTCTGGTTTATCTGGAGATATCAATGCCGGAAGTAACATATATTTGCCACTAGTGGCCCGTATCATGTTTTGCCACGTTTAGGCCATATTTGATATTTTGTATGTGGGCCCCATTTGGTTCACATCTGGTTATTCTAGGTCTAACCATGCAGGAAGTACCATACCTTTGCCATAAGTGGCCCATATAGGTTTTGCCACAAATGGGCCATAGCTGATAATTTATAAATGGGCCACATCTGGTTGACTTCTGGTTTATCTGGAGATATTATTACCGGAAGTGCCATACCTTTGCCATAAGTGGCCCATGTATGTTTGGCCATAAATGGGCCATAGCTGGTAATTTATAAATGGGCCACATCTGGTTGACTTCTGGTTTATCTGGAGATATCAATGCCGGAAGTGACATATCTTTGCCACTAGTGGCCCGTATCATGTTTTGCCATGTTTGGGCCATATTTGATATTTTGTATGTGGGCCCCATTTGGTTCACCTCTGGTTATTCTAGGTCTAACCATGCAGGAAGTACCATACCTTTGCCATAAGTGGCCCATATAGGTTTTGCCACAAATGGGCCATAGCTGATAATTTATAAATGGGCCACATCTGGTTGACTTCTGGTTTATCTGGAGATATTATTACCGGAAGTGCCATACCTTTGCCATAAGTGGCCCATGTATGTTTGGCCATAAATGGGCCATAGCTGGTAATTTATAAATGGGCCACATCTGGTTGACTTCTGGTTTATCTGGAGATATCAATGCCGGAAGTAACATATATTTGCCACTAGTGGCCCGTATAATGTTTTGCCATGTTTGGGCCATATTTGATATTTTGTATGTGGGCCCCATTTGGTTAACCTCTGGTTATTCTAGGTCTAACCATGCAGGAAGCACCATACCTTTGCCATAAGTGGCCCATATAGGTTTTGCCACAAATGGGCCATAGCTGATAATTTATTAATGGGCCACATCTGGTTGACTTCTGGTTTATCTGCAGCTATTATTACCGGAAGTGCCATACCTTTGCCATAAGTGGCCCATGTATGTTTTGCCGTAAATGGGCCATAGCTGGTAATTTATAAATGGGCCACATCTGTTTGACTTCTGGTTTATCTGGAGATATCAATGCCGGAAGTAACATATATTTGCCACTAGTGGCCCATATCATGTTTTGCCACGTTTGGGCCATATTTGATATTTTGTATGTGGGCCCCATTTGGTTCACATCTGGTTATTATAGGTCTAACCATGCAGGAAGTACCATACCTTTGCCATAAGTGGCCCATGTATGTTTGGCCATAAATGGGCCATAGCTGATCATTTATAAATGGGCCACATCTGTTTGACTTCTGGTTTATCTGGAGATATCAATGCCGGAATTGACATATCTTTGCCACTAGTGGCCCGTATAATGTTTTGCCATGTTTGGGCCATATTTGATATTTTGTATGTGGGCCCCATTTGGTTCACCTCTGGTTATTCTAGGTCTAACCATGCAGGAAGTACCATACCTTTGCCATAAGTGGCCCATATAGGTTTTGCCACAAATGGGCCATAGCTGGTAATTTATAAATGGGCCACATCTGGTTGACTTCTGGTTTATCTGGAGATATCAATGCCGGAAGTAACATATATTTGCCACTAGTGGCCCATATCATGTTTTGCCACGTTTGGGCCATATTTGATATTTTGTATGTGGGCCCCATTTGGTTCACCTCTGGTTATTCTAGGTCTAACCATGCAGGAAGTACCATACCTTTGCCATAAGTGGCCCATATAGGTTTTGCCACAAATGGGCCATAGCTGATAATTTATGAATGGGCCACATCTGGTTGACTTCTGGTTTATCTGGAGATATTATTACCGGAAGTGCCATACCTTTGCCATAAGGGGCCCATGTATGTTTGGCCATAAATGGGCCATAGCTGATCATTTATAAATGGGCCACATCTGGTTGACTTCTGGTTTATCTGGAGATATCAATGCCGGAAGTGCCATATCTTTGCCACTTATGGCCCATGAAATGTTTACCTATGTGTGGGCCATATTTTATATTTTGTATGTGGGCCACATTTGGTTCACTTCTGGTTGTTATGAGAACAACCATGCCATAAGTGGCCCATGCGTGTTTTGCAATAAGTGGGCCATTGGTGGTTATTTTTTATATGGCCCACTTCTGGTTCACATCTGCTTCTACGGGCCACACCAATGCCACATGTGCCACATCTTTGCCGGATGTGGGCCACATCGGCTTGCTATCTGGGAGGAGAGGGCGGATCAGCTGCTCAGAGCGCAGGATTCAGGAGGATTACTGAGAACTGCGTGAATGAATCCAAAAACCACTCTGGGGGTGTTTTTGATAAGGAAATAGCATAACAACATGGTTAAAAGCTCCAAAAAGTCGATTTTGTATGATATAGGACCTTTAAAATTGTTCACGTCCCATGTTTCTAATGTAATACTTGTATTTCATGTATTAGTGGGATATTTAAGATTACGTACTTTTTTAACAAAGCATTGCTGTAATTTTTAAGCTTTAGAGTTACTTCCTGTGGCTTTTAAAGGTCTTCAATAATATTGTTTATAGTAATATTTTTGTGGCTCAATATACCGAACTTCAAATTCTGTTATCGTGACAGGCCTGTTTGTGGAACTCTAGTCTAAAAGACTGGAACACTACATTAGGTCGATATATGATGGGCTGTACAGGATAGATTGCTGTGTAACACAAGGTCTTATATATTGCTTTTAATTAGTTTATTTTCAAAGGAAGATTTAACCATTTTACAGAATAACACCTTTCGAGGTGTCTTTTTTGTAAAACAGGATATCAAACAGGGCAGCACGGTAGCACAGCGGTTAGCGCTCGTGCTTCACAGCTAGAAGGTCCCGGGTTCGATTCCCACCTGGACGGGGCCTTTTTGTGTGGAGTTTGCATGTTCTCCCTGTGTCTGCGTAGGTTTCCTCCGGGTACTCCGGTTTCCCCTACCACTAAAAACATGTACAATAGGCCAGCATGAATGAGAGTGTGTTTGAGAGTGTGCATGGGGGACAATGGATTCAAATTAGCCCAAGGCTACAATCCGGTGTGGCTTGTTTACATGCATGAGACCCATGTATGTTCATTAACATGCACTGTCCCGACCAAATAAACCAATAAATAAAAATAAAATAAATAGATACAATTTAGTGCAATCTGATGTATTTTGGGTAATAATAATATTATTACCTAAAGTACAGCATACTATGCTGTTGAAGTCAGCCTTAAAACACTGTGACAAACATCAGAACAGTCTACATGATTATGTTCTTTAAAAAGAAGAAATGTTTATTATAGCCATCCATCCATCCATCCATTTTCTTCCGCTTTATCCGGGGCCGGGTCGCGGGGGCAGCAGTCTCAGCAGAGATGCCCAGACTTCCCGATCCACGCACACCTCCTCCAGCTGTTCTGGGGGGACCCCGAGACGACACCAGGCCAGCTCGGAGACATAGTCCCACCAGCGTGTCCTGGGTCTTCCACGAGGCCTCCTCCCAGTGGGACATGCCTGGAGCACCTCCCGAGGGAGGCGACCAGGAGGCATCCGGAACAGATGCCCTAGCCACCTCAGCTGGCTCCTTTCAACGTGGAGGAGTAGCGGCTCGAGTCCGAGCTCCTCCCGGGTAACTGAGCTCCTCACCCGATCTCGAAGGGTGCGCCCAGCCACCCTGCGAAGGAAACTCATTTCGGCCGCTTGTATTCGCGATCTTGTCCTTTCGGCGTTTATTATAGCAACACTCATTTTTGTAGCGTCTATTAGACAACATTTATTATTTGTTTATTGTTTTTTTTATGTACTGTCAAAATCCAGTGTTATTTCCCAGTGGGGCCCCGTCAGCCCTTCTGCTGTGGGGCCCCAGTCCCTCTGCAGCCTGTGTCAGCTCCGCCCCTGCTCCGTCTGTAGCTGCTCCTCCTCCTGCTGTGGAGAGGACACAGGCTCCAGACAGCTCTAAAGACAAATCTTTTACAAACAATTCCTGACTTTATAGTTGCTTTATTAACGGGCAGATTCATAGGATCAGATCAAGTGATCGCCTTCATGAACGCATCCTGAGTTAATCTCTAAAACCGAAAATATATGATATGATATGATATAATATATGATTGTTGACAAATAAAAAGTGGTCAAAAGCATTTGGGTTGGGCGATGTTCCCTTAACTGGCAGTTGACAATGTTTACAGTGAATGTCTCATTATAAGCATTGTTTAAAGACATTTACATAGCCTATATATAAGCTGCATATTATTTATGTTAGGGAAAAAGTGAGATTGCAGGATAAATGGATCTAAACTAAATATGATCTGAACAGAGTCATGGAACACGAATTTTGGAAGAGAAATGTGTATAAACTCATCCGTAAAAGTCTCAGAGGAGAACGACCTATACCAAGGCTCTTATTTACAACGGAGCGTGTTATTTGCATTCACATAATGTTTACGAAACAGTGGGTGAACGGGACAGTATTTAGAAGTTTGCGTCGTAGCCTACGTTTTTGAAGCTGCCTCGTACCTCCTGCTCTTCTCCTTCTCTCTCGGCCCTTCGTGAGTTTATCCAAATCCATGTGCTCTCAGTTAGCTCCGAGGTGAGATCCACTTTGATACACTTTAAAGCTGTTTAGTTTATGTCCGTAGAGTTCATGATAATGATAAATGCTGTTATGTTTAGGCGAATTAAACTTGCAGCTTCTCCCCTCTCTGTGCACACGGACAGTGGACTCTGCTGCAGCTGCTTTTTTCATGATTCTTCTCCAACGTCTCGGTAACGTAGACGGCTGTCCAGCGCAAGCTACGCAGTCAGCAAATTACCATAAGCCCAGTGCGCCTGTGATTGTCTGTCAGCCTTTTTTTTTTCTTTTCTTTTTTGTCACTACCCAAGGTGGCGTTCGGGATCGTTCAGGCCCACAGTCAGTTTCAGAGTTCGACAGCAGTCAGCGCTTTATTAGAGGTATAGGGCGGATTTATTCAGGACATTCATGTTTGGATATCCAGATGGAGCTCGTTTTGAAAGACAAAAATCAACAGATTCCAAAACAAAACAAAACATAAATGTCGTTCTGAAATTATAAGAAAAACTCTGCAGTGTATAAAGTGGTATAAAAATGTATCCGAGCCTTCAAGGGGTATAAAACATATGACCGATTTTCACCGTGATGTTTCTCAGTTCCCCTGAGGCCTCTGACAGAATCTTGAGGAGAATCTTTCCATAACCGGCGTAGACACAATGTGGTTATCTCTTTTGACAGGTAGGGCTGGCAACGTTCAACAGAAAGTATCGAAAGCAGGAGCCGACAAATTAATTACAGTTAATGCTGTTGGTCCAGGGACAGCATTAAAGGAAGAGACTTGGTTGTTTTTGCTCAAATGAATGATTCCCCCCCCCCATTTGTTTTCTCAATGTTTGCCCAATTTTTTCCCAAATCATTCCTCTTTTTTTCTTGACATTGGAGATAAACCCGTTATTGGAAATGTGCAGATCTTCCACAGAAGAATGCCAGATTGAAAAAAATGTAATGGTACCCAGCCCCATTGATCATTGGGGCGGGTAAAGTGGAGTGGACATGTGCTTATGGTCCAACCTGTGCCTTTGGTCCTCAGCGCTGCCCAGACAGAGAATAGAGCTGCGTTTCAACCAGACCTTCTACATCGAGGGCTCGTTCGAGTGCCGCTTTGATCACCTGGAGGTCCGGGACGGCCCCTTCAGCTTCTCCCCCCTCATCAACCGCTTCTGTGGGTCAGCCAACCCCGGCATGGTGCTGTCCTCCGGCCGCTTCATGTGGATCAGCTTCTTCAGTGACGAGGAGCTGGAGGGCATCGGCTTCGGCGTGGAGTACAGCTTCACCGACGGTAAGACGGAGGCCGTTTCTGACCGACTTCATGAGCCACTGCCCTCGCTAAACTCCCACGGGGGATTAGCTGAGAAATAAATGTTTAAAGATTACACCGCGGATGTTTGTGTGGGTCAGGGGTCGGCAACATGGCTCGCTGGCCCCTGGGAAATGAAACTCAAATAAGTCATTCAAATCTTTTTACTCACGTTTCCATTGTGTGGGTGGGTCCAAATAGAAATGTTTTTAGGATAGATTTGCTTGCAATAATTTGATGCATTCTTAATACAACATTTTTGTCAATTGATTATTCAAACCTTGTCATATTTACCAAAAGTGCCAGTGTTTCCTGAGGTCACTTTTTAAAAATAGATATAACTTTAATTTAATTACATTAATGCCGAAGGAAGCTCATGGAGGAGTAGCACAACATTAAATACAATAAAACCTAGAATATGGGCACATGGTTCTGTTTTTTACATGATACAACAATATGAAATATTAATATATTATTTTAAGTCTTTTCTTATCCCTAGAGTGTAAAAATGCAAAATGCAAAGAGAAGCTTGTTTTGGTAAAAGCATGTTTATATATCAGGCATTTTTGCTCCCTACAACCACAAAAAATGCCTGCGAAATCCTGGAGGGACTGTTTTTTGCTGTCTATGTGGACTCCCAGATATTTATACGAGTCCAAAATGTCCACGTCCGTGCCTCCGATGTTGGCTGTGGGGACTGGGCCTTCTTCCTCCAAAAATCCACCACCATCCCCATGGTCTTTGAGAACATTTAGCTGTAGTTGGTTTTCTCCACACAACTCCACAAAGCGATCCACAGCGCTCTCCTGTGCTCCGCCTCCTGCTCCGCCTCCTGCTCGCTGCTGGTGCATCCAACAACGGCACAATCGTCGGAGAGCTCGAATAAGAAGGGCGTGAATAAGATGGGCGAGAGGACAGAACCCTGAGGACATCCCGTACTGCCTTTGGAGTTATGCTGTGATCCATACCAAATAGTTTTTCAGGAAATATGCAACTAGATATTTTTGTTGTTTGTTTTGTTGGTTCAGCACAAAATCAGGGAATGTTATGTCAGTGTCAGGTTGAAGCAGTGCTGTAAAATGTACTTAGTGAAGATCACACAATTATTTCAGTGTTTGGTTAATGCGATGTTCCACAGAAATGAAACTAAAGCTACCTTACTGCACTGCACTGTGGGAAGCCAATTCACTTCAGCTGAATGAGTATGTCATGAACAGCTCTGTGGAAAGTGTTATTTCATATTTATTTACTTATCAAAGCAGCCTGAATGACTTCTTCTTGTCTCTTCTGTCCATCCAGATCCTGAGTTCCATTTGCACATAGGAGGTATTTTAAACCCCATCCCAGGTATTTATACATTTTTATTTTTGTGAGTTCTTGTGGTATGTGGTGGCTTTGGAGTAGGACTGGGTAACGTTAGACGATACTGGTATGGTAAAAAAGTGAAGGTACTACTGGTATCGAAAAAATAAAAGTATTGAAAGTTTTGATTGAGGAAAAATTGGGAAGAGAAAAGGTTGGGAAAAAAGTGGAACAATTAGGCAAAATGTATTTATTCACCTCAAATAAATAAGTACGTTTACAAATGTAAAATACATTAAATGGAAGAAGTATCGTTTAGGTATCACTATCGAAAAATCAAGTATTGGAAAATTACAGATATCGGAAAACATTTTACGGTACTCTGTCCTACTTTGGAGTTTGGCTGCATGAGAAAAAAAAACTGTCTTTAATAATTGGACACCAACATTTAGAGGTCGACCGATATGGGTTTTTCTGACTGATTTTTTTAAATGTCCCGTCTATAATCCTGCGTGTCAGTGCTGAACTGTGACAGCAGGGGGCGCTTTATTAGAGGCACAGGGCTGATTTATTCAGGACAGTCATGTTTAGTAGATACTTCAGAGGATGGCTCATATGAAAGAAACAGCTGATGCCAAAACAGCAAAAGTCTGCAACATAAAATATATAAAACAGGATTTGAGCATCCGAGGTGTACAAACCTGTTTTCACCACGAGGTTTCTATCACAGTGGTGCCCAAGAACATTTGAAGAAAAATAATATATTAATCACAATCTGATGATGAAATGGACAGTTTAATACCAAGGACCGTGACGTCGCCCGGTATGGCGCAGCCGGGGCCCCACCCTGGAGCCAGGCCTGGAGTTGGGGCTCGAATGCGAGCGTCTGGTGGTCGGGCCTCTGCCCACGGGGCCCGGCCGGGCACAGCCCGAAAGGACGACGTGGGCCCGCCCTCCTGTGGACCCACCATCCGCAGAGGGATCCGTAGGGGTCGGGTGCAGAGAGGACTGGGTGGCAGTCGAAGGCAGGTGCCTCGACGACCTGGTCCGCGTGCGCAGCTTCTGGCGTTCGGGACATGGAACGTCACCTCGCTGGGGGGGAAGGAGCCTGAGCTTGTGCGGGAGGTTGAGAGGTACCGGCTAGATATAGTCGGGCTCACCTCCACGCACAGCCTGGGTTCCGGATCCCCACTCCTGGAGAGGGGCTGGACGCTCCATTTTTCTGGAGTTGCCCGCGGGGAGAGGCGGCGGGCTGGGGTGGGTTTGCTCATAGCCCCCCAGCTCAGCCGTCACGTGTTGGAGTTCACCTCGGTGAACGAGAGGGTCGCGTCCCTACGCCTTCGGGTCGGGGACAGGTCTCTCACCGTTGTCTCGGCCTACGGGCCCAACATCGGTGCAGAGTACCCGGCCTTCTTGGAGTCCCTGGGAGGGGTACTAGATGGTGCTCCGGCTGGGGACTCCATTGTTCTACTGGGGGACTTCAACGCCCACGTGGGTAACGACAGTGAGACCTGGGTGGGGGTGATGGGGAAGAACGGCCTCCCCGATCGGAACCCGAGTGGTGTTCTGTTATTGGACTTCTGTGCTAGTTACGGTTTGTCCATAACGAACACCATGTTCGAGCACAAGGATGTCCATAAGTGCACGTGGCACCAGGACACCCTAGGCAGGAGGTCGATGATCGACTTTGTAGTTGTGTCATCCGATCTCCGGCCGCGTGTCTCGGACACTCGGGTGAAGAGAGGGGCTGAGCTGTCAACCGATCACCACCTGGTGGTGAGCTGGATCCGCTGGCAGGGGAAGAAGCCGGTCAGACCTGGCAGGCCCAAACGTGTTGTGAGGGTCTGTTGGGAACGTCTGGTGGATCCCTCTGTCAGTAGGGTCTTCAACTCCCACCTCCGGAAGAGCTTCAACCAGATTCCGAGGGAGGTAGGGGACATGGAGTCCGAGTGGACCATGTTCTCCTCCTCCATTGTCGATGCGGCTGCTCGTAGTTGTGGCCGTAAGGTCTCTGGTGCCTGTCGCGGCGGCAATCCCCGAACCCGGTGGTGGCGCCCGGAAGTAAGGGATGCCGTCAAGCTGAAGAAGGAGTCCTACCTGGCCTTGTTGGCTTGTGGGACTCCAGAGGCAGCTGAGAGGTACCGGCAGGCCAAGCGTGCTGCAGCTCGTGCAGTCGCAGAGGCAAAAACTCGGGTTGGGGAGGAGTTTGGAGAAGCCATGGAGGAGGACTATCGGTCGGCCTCTAAGAGATTCTGGCAAACCATCCGGCGCCTCAGGAGGGGGAAGCAGTGCTCCACCAACACTGTTTACAGTGTGGGTGGGGGGCTGCTGACCTCGACTGGGGATGTGGTCGGGCGGTGGAAGGAGTACTTCGAGGATCTCCTCAATCCCACCGTTACGTCTTCCGATGAGGAAGCAGAGGCTGGGGACTCGGAGGGGGGCTCGTCCATCACCCAGGCTGAAGTCACCGAGGTGGTTAGAAAGCTCCTCGGTGGCAGGGCCCCAGGGGTGGATGAGATTCGTCCTGAGTACCTTAAGTCTCTAGATGTTGTAGGGCTGTCTTGGCTGACACGTCTCTGCAACATCGCGTGGCGGTCGGGGACAGTGCCTCTGGATTGGCAGACCGGGGTGGTGGTCCCTCTCTTCAAGAAGGGGGATCGGAGGGTGTGCTCCAATTACAGAGGGATCACACTCCTCAGCCTCCCTGGTAAGGTCTATTCCAGGGTGCTGGAGAGGAGGATTCGGCCAATAGTCGAACCTGATCCAGGAGGAACAATGCGGTTTTCGTCCCGGTCGTGGAACACTGGACCAGCTCTATACCCTTCATCGGGTGCTCGAGGGTTTGTGGGAGTTCGCCCAACCAGTCCACATGTGTTTTGTGGATCTGGAGAAAGCGTTTGACCGTGTCCCTCGTGGTGCCCTGTGGGGGGTGCTCCGGGAGTATGGGGTCCGGGGCCCTCTACTAAGGGCTGTCCGTTCCCTGTATGACCGCAGCAGGAGCTTGGTTCGCATTGCCGGCAGTAAGTCAGACCTGTTCCCGGTGCGTGTTGGTCTCCGGCAGGGCTGCCCTTTGTCACCGGTTCTGTTCATTACCTATATGGACAGAATTTCTAGGCGCAGCCAGGGGCCGGAGGGTGTCCGGTTTGGGAACCTCAGATATCATCTCTGCTCTTTGCAGACGATGTTGTTCTGTTGGCTTCATCAAATCAGGACCTCCAGCTGCACTGGGGCGGTTTGCAGCCGAGTGTGAAGCGGGCGGGATGAGGATCAGCACCTCCAAATCTGAGGCCATGGTTCTCCACCGGAAAAAGGTGGTTCTCCCGCTTCAGGTCGGTGGGGAGTCCTTGCCTCAAGTGGAGGAGTTCAAGTATCTCGGGGTCATGTTCACGAGTGAGGGACGGATGGAGCGTGAAATCGGTAGACGGATCGGTGCGGCGTCAGCAGTGATGCGGCCGCTGTATCGGACTGTTGTGGTGAAGAGGGAGCTGAGTCAGGGGGCGAAGCTCTCGATTTACCGATCGATCTACGTTCCCACCCTCACCTATGGTCATGAGATTTGGGTAATGACCGAAAGGACAAGATCGCGAATACAAGCGGCCGAAATGAGTTTCCTCCGCAGGGTGGCTGGGCGCACCCTCCGAGATCGGGTGAGGAGCTCAGTTACCCGGGAGGAGCTCGGACTCGAGCCGCTACTCCTCCACGTCGAAAGGAGCCAGCTGAGGTGGCTAGGGCATCTGTTCCGGATGCCTCCTGGTCGCCTCCCTCGGGAGGTGTTCCAGGCATGTCCCACTGGGAAGAGGCCTCGTGGAAGGCCCAGGACACGCTGGTGGGACTATGTCTCCGAGCTGGCCTGGTGTCGTCTCGGGGTCCCCCCAGAACAGCTGGAGGAGGTGTGCGTGGATCGGGAAGTCTGGGCATCTCTGCTGAGACTGCTGCCCCCGCGACCCGGCCCCGGATAAAGCGGAAGAAAATGGATGGATGGATGGATGGATGGATGAATCTGATGAAAATCAACTTCTAATTCAGGCGTGCATGAGCTTGTTCTGGACCTAAGTGCCGTCCACTTCTTTGGACCAGTTTGTAAAACTCCACGGAGACCAGGAGCCCGGCTGAAGCAACAACAGCTGTGGCTTTAACAGTGCGGAGGTTTGATTGAGTCGTAATGTCTTTACTATCTGCCATAAAGACAGGAGCTCGTAGTTTCCCTGATCTGAAGAGCAAGAGTAAGAAGAGAAGCGTCTGCAGCCGTGTCTTTTCTCTCCACTGCCACTTAAAATGAAAACACTCAGCCTCGTTAAAAATAATAACTCACAATTTCTTAAAAATACTCTTTTGTATTGAACGAGGCCTCTCCTGGAACCGTCACCCTAACGTGGTGGAGGGGTTTGACCTGAATGATCCTGGGAGCTCTGTTGTCGGGGGCTTGGTGCCCCTGGTAGGGTCTCCCAGGGCAAACAGGTCCTAGGTGACGGGTCAGACAAAGAGCGGTTCAGAAGCCCCTTATGAGAGACCAACAGGCCCGGTTAGAACCATGAGGCCGTCCTCCTGTGGACCCACCACCTGCAGGGGGCGCTATAGGGGCTGGTGCAGCTCCAACAGCTGCCCCCACGACCCGGCAACGGACAAGTGGAAGAAGATGGATGGATTAGGCCTACATATTTTGAACAGCGTATTACACAGACCAGCCAAAATTGTTCAAATGTGGAAAACTTGATTAATTTCATTTCAATAATAGATAAAATAGATATTTCGACAGTGTTTTCTATTATATGATATTGGTCGACCTCTAAGGACATTACTGCATATTTTACTGTATACAGAAAAATAAATATAAAAGGCTCATGTCAAATGTTGATTGTGGGAGTTCTAGTGTTGAGTTAAATGGATTCTCAGCTAACACACGTGTACAGGCCTCCTGGTAATAAGTGTTCTCTGCTGTGTGTGTGTGTGTGCGTGTGTGTGTGTGTGTGGAGACTGCCAGTTCGAGCTGTCCGGCCCTGACGGCATGATCCGCTCCAGTCAGGTGGAGGAGGACAACAAGGTGAAGCCTGACCAGGCCATGGACTGCATCTGGAACATCCGCGCTCCCAAGAACAACCGCGTATGTGCACCGTCATGCTACATCGCGGTTTCCTGACAGGCTAAACGAATAAATACAATAAACCAAGATTAACAGAACGATGAAATAAAACAGGACCGGGCTTTGGATGAAATGGATTGAACTGAATTTTGCACTTTTCAATCAAACGGAAGAGGCCCTATATACACATTTACAGTTCAAATTCCAAGTCCTTTGTAAATGAGTTACATTAGTCAACACTCGTAAAATTATGTAAATGAGACATTAGACTATTCCATAGCCTTTTCTTAGTACGTTTAAATGGAACAAAGTACACTGACTTTTACAATTGAACTCTTTAGTGCAAGGGTGGGCAATTCATTTTCACAAGAGAAACCGACATTGAGTCAGAGAGCTGCACCAACAATAACTCAAACTTATTCTGCTCAACTTGATCCTATTTTACATTGCACTAAATGATGTACTTTGAAGAGCGGGTATTGGTATTCGGTAGAACTATAATAAAGTAAATATTGAGCCATGTCAGGTCTGAACCAGTACTAAGCCGCATGTAAACTAGGCCAAAGACGGGTCAACTACAGCAGGGGTCCCCAACATGTTTCCTGCAAGACTTAGGAACACGTGCATAATTAGACTATGGGTCACATTTTTAAAGCATGGCCCGATGATTGCAGCGCGGGACATTCTCTCTTCTCTCAGGACGGTTCAGTTCGCAGGGGGATAAATACAGCTCTCTGTCCTGTGAGAGCGTGAAAGGTGACAGAAAGACGGAGCTGCATGTTGAACTTTGACCTGTACGTGGCTGCGCTGATTCTGTCTGTAATAAAACCAGATGAACTCCAGTTCAAACATTTCTATGGTGACTTTCTATCAGGAGTTTCATTATACAGGGCCTTGCGAAAGTACTAATACACTTTGAACTGTTGCACATTTTGTCATGTTTACAGCCATAAACATAAAGATTTTATTTTTTTACTGAAAGTTCACACACAAGTAACAGAAAACTGTGAAGTGAAAGCAAAAATAAAATCTTTATGTTTATGGTTGTAAACATGACAAAATGTGCAAAAGTTCAAGGCGTATTAGTACTTTTGAGAGGCTCTGTATATTTATGGATGAGCTTATTGGTGAGTCAAGAAGGACAGGCCAAAGATACATCGGAGAAAATGCGGTAGTTTATAAATTATTTACTATTTCTCTGCGGCCCGGTAGTGAATGCGTCACGGCCCGGTGGTTGGGGACCACTGTACTACAGAACTATAAACAAGACACGGGAGGAATAAAGTATTCCCCAAGACCCCAGTGATTCTGAGTCTCAAACAACACCTCACTCCTACAGCTGTGCCGACAGAGGCCGACCAGGCACCAGCCTGTGGAGCCGCTGTGCTTAGAGTCTAGACTTGATCAAAAACTCAGAGGTAAATAAATGATACTCAACGTTATTTATTCAGCTTGAGCCACTCATATCCTTCATTGCTTTTTTTAAACTATGAAGGCAGGCGCTGTCTACCGCCGTGGCCCCTGAGGAGTCCTGCCTAAGCGAGAGGGTCTGAGGGTGCACAGCTTTTCTACGAGCCTTAATAAATAATTACCTCCGTTACTTAGACAGAAAGGGGAACGCCGTTCTCACAGGGGACACGGTATTTAAATGAGTTACTAACGCCATTATTTATAAAAGCCGTTATTCCCAACAGCAAAAATGAATGGTTGTGTTTTATACTGACATGTTGTTGTGAAATGTTCCGCAGCCTGGCTTTATGTTTATTTAATGGTAAATGCAGGACCAACCCCGGGACAGACAGACTTAAGAAGAGTGTGTCCACACAGGCTTAACATACACCGCATATAATCAATCCTCATCCCACCCACAGCTGTTGGTCATACAGTATTTACTATATCCAAGACATAATCCACGCGGCTGCAGCTGACCTCATGTCAACACTCATGAATACATGCGGGAACACAATCATGAGCCGGCGCACAAATACTGAGTTGGAATACTTGCCTAAGCTCCTGCAGTTTTGTGAAAGATAGTTGTGAGTAAATGTCACCACGCCACATTTATTTTATTTTATTTATTTATTTGTTCAGATTTAAGGCGGGGACAGTTTAACATTTTTTAAAAACGCTCGGACCATCGACATTTTTGTAATTTTATTCATTATAGGGAGCGTGCATATGAACAAACATCACTATTTTAAATTTGTTGAACACAGAATTTTGGTTTCCCATCTTGAATCATGTGCGGGATTGCAGGGCGCATTGCTGAAGTGTTTTCAGTTGTATTTGACAGACCGGTCGTATGCTGTAAACGGTCCCTTCAGCTCGAGAAAAGCATCCCTTGGAGTGCCACAAGGCTCATTTTTAGGACCAGTCCTTTTTGCACTGTACATGCTGCCACTGGGCTCCATATTTTAAAATATATAGCTTTGCAGATGACGTGCAGATTTATCTTCCTCCACTTAATGTCAATTCATTGTCTTTACATTTTCTCAGTCTAAATGAAGATGAAACCGAGATTGTTGTCTTTGGTGAGCCCAGTTGCTCTAAAAATATAATATGCTTTTTTGTATGGATATGTTGCACCTATTTCACTATTTAGAATAGCCAGTATTACAGTATTAAAGCCCCATTATCTGAAATCTGTTGCAAGTGCTACTTGTTTTGCACATGAGCTTAACGCTTAACTGCCGTGTAGTATTTAAATCTTTTGAAAACTGATTTTGGGTAATTTGAGAAAATACTGCTTGGGTTAGGGTATATGTTTAAATGACAAATACCTGTGTTTCACTTTTTGATTTGATATTCTTAAAGAAAATGTACAAAATATGAATAAGTCTAACGTTCTCATTTAAATATGAAAATAGAGATGATGTCTCAGTGGAAGTTTCCTGGTTAAAGAACAGTTATAAGATTGAAGCATTATGTCTGTCATAGATCCCATGAAGATGTCTTCTCTCTGACTAAACTGTGATCTTGCGTGTAATTGGAAGCTGTTTGGTTTGCTGCTCAGATTTACCTGCACTTCCTGGAGTATCAGATGGAAAACTCCAACGAGTGCAAGAGGAACTTTGTGGCCATCTACGACGGCAGCAACGCGATCGAGGACCTGAAGGTAAAGCGTGCTCGCTGTGCTATCGCCATGTCCGAGCTCACGTTACACTGCCTTCCTCCTCTTTTAGTTCTAACCCTTTTTACTGCAAAGCTCTGTAGCAATTGGCCTACAGAACCGGGCAGCACTGAGACCCCACACTAGCTAAAGGCGGGCCGTGTGTGGGGTTTCTTGCAGGCCAAGTTTTGTAGTACAATAGCTAATGACGTGATGCTGGAGACGGGGGTGGGCGTGGTGCGCATGTGGGCGGACGAGGGCAGCCGACTCAGCCGCTTCCGGATGCTCTTCACCTCCTTCTCCGAACGTGAGTGCTGCCTACTCTTCACTTGTCTTTGCAAACGAGTCCCCAGTGTGTTTCTTTTTTACGGCGAGGCACTGCGGGTTGAAAGTGGACTTTTTGAGGTTTACTACAAATACATTGTCGGATATGCACAATACGGCGTTTTCTTGCACTACATAAACTTTCCTCCGTAGATTTAGAGGTGGGCAAGTCTACAAGGTCATTTACCAATCGAGTTTCTCTCCAATGTAAAGACATGAGGGAGAAATTGGGGAACAAAATGGGGGTAAAATGGGATGAAAAATGGTGGGTAAAATTGAGGGGAAAGCAGGGGGTAATGGGGGGAAAGTTGTGGGAAAAAAATGTGATAGAATGGGATAAAATGGGGGTTAAATGGTGGATAAAATTGAGAAAAAGTGAGGAAAAATAGGGGGGAAATTAGATACAAATTGGGAATTAACTGAAAAAAATGGGATGAAATTGGGGTAAAAATGGAGGATAAAATTGAGAAAAATGCGGAGAAAGTGGATAGAAATCTGTAACAAATTGTGAAAAAATTGGTGGGAAATGGGATTCAAAATGGGGGAAAATCTGGAGAAAATTTGGGGAAAATGGGAAAATGGGGGAAAAAAATCTGTAACGTAAATTTAGATATTTGCAGCACATGCATATTTCTGATGGTTAACAAACAAACATATAGCTTCATTATCGTATCAATAATGTTCTATTATGGCTCAGCACCATGTGGATTTACAAAGGAACCTCCTGTAATGCTTTTATCTCACACACTGCACACTTTCCAGTCGCGTGTCTTGAGTGTGGACAGAATGAAAAAGGATTCCTAAGATGCCAACTAAAGAAACCAAGAATTTGAAACCTTATCCATTATGTTTTATGACTCTTTTCTGATATCATGGTATGGACATCAAAACCGTGTCAGCTTTAGTCCAAACTAGGGCTGGGTGCATTTTGTTTTCTCCCTACACCGATACCTAAACGATACTTTTTCCGATACCTATGCGATAATATTTGTCATCTAGAACCAGAAAACAGAACAATAATCGGGTTCATCTCCAATGTCAACGAATGTGTGAAAAATGGGGAATCATTTGGGGGGGGGAAATTGGGAGAAATTGTGGCAAAACTAAGAAACAATTGTGTCAAAAAAAATTGTGGGGAAAAGGGGCAACAAAATTTGAATAAACTGGGTAAAATAATAATAATAATAGGGAAAATATTAGTGTAAGAAGGAGCACAAAACGAGGGGGAAAATAAGGGAAAAAATGGGGCAAACGTTGGGCGAAAAAAATCATTTACAAGTGACTTCCTGAAGCACTGTACCACGTGATGGATTCAGGAACTGGCAGCTCGGTGGTGTTCCATACATCTTTTTCAAAATAACTCTTTTAATCAATAAAGACCCCTCTCTCGTCACATTACTTCAGATAACACAAGAATATTCCACTCCTAATTACAGTGACTCTGTGGTAACTTAACTTGAAGTAAATTTTTTTTGTCCACTTGATGGCGCATTAGAGCAAATGAACCCCCCTGAAGCTTTGGTACACGAGTCGATCCACCTGTGTGACGGCTTCAAAGGCCTCACGGGGATTCATCTCACCATCACTCCAGCCAGGTCAAAACAGGAACAAAAACGAACCGAAAAAGTGAGCAGCCATGGTGTGGCCTGCACCATGCTGCAGCGCCCAGGTATGCGGGGCGGGGCGAGGCTGGGCGGGGCCGAATGGCACAGAGAAACAGGCCCACCTCAAAGAGCAGCCTTTTAATAGGCTCCAGGCAGCCAATCACAAAACACACACTGAAAATGGTGCAAAAAAAGATGCCCCAGCACCTAACACAAGCTGAGCCATAATAAGCAACATTATAACAAATAAAGGCTATACATATCTCACTTTGCATGTAATGAGTCTATCATGTATTAGTTTCACAGTTTAAGTTGAATAACAGAAGTCAATGCACTTTTTCACGATATTCTAATTTGCCGCGTTTCACCTGTATTTGAGCTGAAACAACCAAGTCACTTCCTTTTAATGCTGTCCCTGGACCAACAGCATCAAAACTGGGATCTAAAAATCAAAAAAAAAAAATGTTGATACCAGCAGTACCTCAACCTTTTTCCCAATACCAGACTGATATCATGTAACGGTGCCTGACTGGTTTAAACCTAAAGGAGAAATTCTACAACCCACTTTTTCCAAATGCCGGACTGATTTACAGTTAGTTGTAGAAAACCTGCAAAAATATTATGTATGTTCTTAATTTAAGTCATTTATCTGCTGAGAAAGTTTCAAATTGGATTCAAGATGCATTTCTTTCCTCTTTACCTGCAGTGTCTCGTGTTAAGTGCCAAATTACAATTCAACTCATTCATGTTAGGTCATAAATGTTATCACTGTTTTTTCCAACTTAAAAATAATAATAGTTCTAAGATAATATGGGAATAAATAGAGTCTGAATACTTCCTAAAGCCACTGTACTCACCCCGTGGATTGCTTTTGCCTCCTGTAAAGTTGTCCCATATTGAAACACTGCCCCCTTGTGGACATGTGACTGTGATGGGGGAGTGGGGCCTCGTGCTTAAACCTGTTTATGTTGCAGCTCCGTGTTTGCACGACTCGTTCTTCTGTGACAACAACATGTGCATCAACAACTCCCTGGTGTGCAATGGTATCCAGAACTGTGTGTTCCCCTGGGATGAGAATAACTGCAAAGGTACCGTCCTGCCCCCAGGGGGAGCCACCATCATGTGCAGCTCTAATACAATGTGCTGCTTCATCAGCTTTAGCTCTGTCATCTGCTGAACATGGTTAGACTAAAATGGGGATCTGAATGACAACTATTGTAATCATGCACCAGCACATCATTTAGATGCAGAAAGGCTTTACAAATACATCCTAAAAACAGAGTTTGTTGCTGCTACTACTTTAAAGTATTTTTTTTAATTTTTTTTAATGTATTTTACCTCTCGGTCTTATTTTAGTGGTCCTAATATTCTTACTTTAACTTTTTATTTATTTTAACAATTTTTATGCTCTCCCCGTTTCCTCTGGAGGAGCCCTCTGCCTCGGGAGCAGTCATTGGCTGTGGCTGCTGGGGTGCTGTCCTGTGGGTGTCTGGATGGAGGTGAGGTGTTTCTACCGCGCCTCCTCCGGGCGCCCTGTGTTGGTGCCCTGTGGCTGCAGCCGAGGTGCTGCTTCCGATGCAGATGGCTCCTTGGATGGTGTTTCCTTACCTGGTTTATCTGTACCCAGCCATATCTCAGCCTTATCCCAGCCTTACCTCAGCCTTATCCCAGCCCTATGTCCATTGTGTCCATTGTTTTTCCTTGAGTGTGTGTGGTGTGCTTGTGTGGTGTGTCTCTGGGAAGGTGGGTGGGAGTGTTTGAATACGACAATGTGTTTGTATTTGTGGGAGGAGGTGGGTGTGAGAGAATGTTTTTAAATCTGTAAAGCACTTTGTGTTACATGACATGTATGAAAAGCACTATATAAATAAAGATTGATTGATTAAAAAAGTAACCATACATTTGACAGAATAATAATAATGAATATTAAGTGACCGTGACAGTTTTAATTTCTCAGCTAAAGGAAAAGGTTCCTACATCAATAATCATTTAGACAGTGAGTAAATACTATTATATGCTTGAGGTGAACAACGTCACATAATTGCTAAAAAAAACAAACGTTTGTAATTAGCACAAAATGATCCAACTCACTTCATTCCAGCTTTTCAATGAGTTATTTTCACATTTTAGTGCAATGATCATAGATGCTTATACTTTATTATAAAGTACTGTTGTGGCTACTTTATCAACAGCATCACAAGGCTCCCTCCGAAGTGAAGGCTTTTGGCCTGAGGCCTCTGTATCAAACATTTAAACCATGTCTTTTCCATAACAATGCACTGAAAGCTGGATTGTTATGAGCAATGCTCAGTCTATAGTCTATTCATCTTGAAATGCTCAACCTGACCGTGTGATGGGAACAACACGCACTTTCATCAGTGAACAACATGGCAGCATAGGAAACACTCAAGGTGTTACAAATACACTTTCAAGCTAAATATTGAATTGCTCTGGTGCTTTGTTGTTTGGCTATGTTTCGAGACTTAACTGGGATTGGCTAGAATTATTGTATTAATAATATCATAATAAAAGTGTGTCCTTTTCCTGAATGATTTAAACTGGAGCCTTTCCAGATTTTAATCACTAAGCTCAAGTTATTTTCACTGTACTACAAAAAATAAATCTCAAGCAGCGGCTCAAATGACTTGAATTGAGGAAATGGATCTTATTTTCCTGATCTGACCAAGATGACTTTGCTAGTGCGATGACCTTTCAGACCAGTTGTAAGGTCATCTTGCTTTAAAAGAGAAAGTAGAACTGCCAATGGGATTAGACCAACGTTCTTTCCCCATTGGCAAAGACAATGACCTGAGATTAGGACGAAATGTATCGAAACGAGTCAGAAACATCTCAGAACAAGTGAAACAATCTAGGTCAAATGCTCAACTAAACCTTAACTACACAAAACAACTCAAACTTTATTATGCTCAGATGAATCTAGTGAATGACTTTTTGCAGTGTAATATCAGTCTGGCTTTTGACTCCCTCCCGTTTTTGTTTGCAGAGAAAAAGACCAAAGGCCTGCTGTTCCATCTGACCAAGACTCACGGCTCCATCATCTGTGTGTCCACTGGCCTGGTGCTGCTGCTCTTCATCGTCTCCATCTTAGTGCAGGTCAAGCAGCCGCGCAAAAAGGTACGAGGCCCCGTTTATACCGGCTCCATGTGAAGATAACTGACACGTGCATGTGTTTGAAAGGTGCTGGTGCGGAAGAACATGTTCCAGAAGGGGGACTTTCAGGAAGTCTTTGACCCTCCGCACTATGAGCTGTTCTCCCTGAGAGACAAGGTCAGTCACGCCAGCAGGACCAACACACGGGACCGTTCCTGTTGTCCGCAGGGCTGACGGGGCGCACTAAACTGATCACTGCATTTATAGGATTCTGATATCAGGGGATTACGGTCCAATAACAAAGGACAGTATCTCTAAACATCAGGGGTGGGTCTTCTGTCCCACCCCTCTTCATTCAAAGGTTCAGGTTAAGAGTAGCCTTTGAATGAAGAGGGTGTCCCACCTGTGAGCAGAAGCCTTCTGGATCAGAGGTGAAACGTCCTTCAACTACAGAGACCAGACGATGACTCAAGAACCTTCATCGAGGATACTGGATATAGTTTTTATATGCACTTGTTATTATTAACCTCTTAACCCCCACCTTAGCCGTCCACATTTTCTTCCGTTTGGCATTACCCATAATCTAAAAGATTCTTGAAAAAAGTTGATCAAAATATTACAAAAAAGCAGCGATAGGCGACAAAGAAGCAACCAAAAAGTGTCCAAAGCTATGAAAAAGTAAAAAAAAAAATAATTATGACAAGATGATAGATTTGGATACTACAGCTGAACTGGAGAAAATGCGCTCGGTTAAGGCGGGGGTTAAGAGGTTAATCGTCATTTTCACTGGAGGCGTTTTTAGCCAAGCTAAAGCTGTGATGTATTTTGGAAGATCAGGGCCCGTCCCTGAAGTTCACAATATATAACCATTTTACTGTACCAATGACGTCATACTTTGGGGTCACACTGACAGGGCCAATTTGGCGCCCTAGGCAACATTGAACTTTGGCGCACACGTATGGGGTTAAAAAATGCAGGCGCAATTCGGCGCCCCCTCCAGCAGATGGGTCGCCTATGCCTAGAGCCCTGCACACTAAAAAGTTCTGGAGGCCATTTAGTCATGGCTAATAGTTTGAGCTGTACTTTGAATGAGATAACGCTGTCTATGTCAGTCTTCTCTGTTTAATCCAGGGGTCGGCAACCCGCGGCCCCGGAGCCGCATGCGGCTCTTCAGCCTCCTTGTAGTGGCTTTTTATCCATCAGAACCGCGTGACTCCTTCATTAACGATGCCTCTTATTGATGCCGCTTTGCGCCGCAGCCTCTTTATGCTATAAACCTGCAGGCGCGGAGCCGCTGTAGATACATGCACCACTTCATCCGCACTACACGTCGTAATGAGTCCGTCTAAATCTGTTCTCTGTATATACGCTCATACGGGCAGCTGCTACGTTTTTAGGAACCAAAACAAAGCACACGTGCTGAACAAGAATATCCTTCGACCCTTGTTCATAAAAATAGAGGAATGGAGAGAAAATCACTACCAACCTGTGAATGTGCAGCTCCTCCTCTGAGCGCCATGGTTACAGGAGTGTCTGCTCCTGAAATAGCTTTGAGTCCCGTTCATTTAAGAACCATTTTACAATAGCCTTTATAAAAATACTTTGTACGAGGACGTTTGTCAAAATAGGTCAATTTACTATCTCTCCTGTTTAAATAAAAACACAAGAAGCATATATTATAATATATAGCCTATGTTTTAATGAATTGATAAGAGAAACGATAAAGAACCGTATCAATAAGAGAAATGATCAATGGTATTAATACATCGATAAAACAAACAAAACATAATTCATTATAATCAATATTGTGAATGAATTTGTACTTTTTAAAAACATATCAACAATAATATCAATATTAAAGTTTGACTATTTTTAAAACTAAAGCTCTTTGAGACTTTTGTTGGTTTAACCTCTTAACCCCCACCTGAACCGAGCACATTATGTCCAGTTTGGCTTTACCCAAATCTAAAATCTTCTTGAAAAAAGCGTCCAAATATAGAGACAAAAACGCGCCTGAAAAGCAACAATAACACAATGATAAAGCGACACAAACACGGCTAAAAAGTGATGGAAAAAAAATCCACAAAGAAGCGACAAAAGAGTGACAAGAACGTCAAAACCACAACAAAAATGCTTCAAAAATGTGACATAAATGTGGCAACAACGCGACAAAAAAGTCACAATCAGTTTTTAAGGTCTTAGCTTTCAAATGAGGCATAACGCTGGTCTATAGACTGTGAGCTCCAGTCGAGAAGCTTTTAGATTGAGGTAAAACTGGAGAAAATGTGTTTAGTTAAGGCGGGGGCTAAGAGGTTAAACTGTGCATTCTAAAAATCGTAATACTCATATATTGTGTCTGCAGGACACTCCAGCCGACCTCGGGGTCCTGTCCGAGGAGCTCCAGTCACTGCAGGCTCTCCGCCGCTCCTCCTCGGGCTCGCGCTGCATTCACGAGCACCACTGCGGCTCCCTGGCCTCCGTCAGCTCCCTGAAGCCCGTCGCCTCCCCCGCCGGTCCCCTCGGGCTGGGCAGGGGATCCCTGGAGCTGCCCCCCTTCAGAGGAGAGCTCCACGGCCCCGACGGCAGCCTGAGGAAGAAGAGCTGGCCCAGCGTTCAGCCGGGCAGGGAGCAGCCCCATCACAGCTCCCTGGGCCGGCAGGACAGGGTGATGGAGGAGGAGGAGGCCGAGGAGGACGGCCGCTACGACGTGTACGTGCGGCGGGCGGGCAGCCGGCGAGCGGAGATGGCCCAGCAGCGCTCGCTGTCCATGGATTTTTGAAACGTTCCGGTTCAAAACAAACTGAGAAATCAGAACATTTTTCTAAAGCTCCGGTTCCTTTGTTCGAGCCTGACCTGCCGACGCTTTTCCTTTTCTGTGCAGAGTCTGGGACCTTTTGTCTTCCCCCACGCTTCAGTTTGTACGACGTAAAGGTCGAACGATATGGGTTTTTCTAAGGCCGATGCCAATTTTTGGGAATTTTTATTAACCGATGCGGATATGCTCGACTGATATTTTTGGCCGATTTTTCCATTTGTCTGGTCTATAATCCTGTAAAAACATAAATACTTGGCCGCTCCAGAACTAGGCTTTATTACTTTAGGCGATCCTAGTTAGTTTCTGTCCAAGTCTTTATTAGTTTCTGTTAGCATTAGCATGCTGCCATTAGCATTAGCATACTGTTGCTAGCAGGCATTTTGCGCGGCGATCCAAAATCCAATTGCGGAGGTTAAAACTCCAGGTTCTGTGCTTCAAAAAGACATTCAGCATGTCCATATTGACTGAGATTTAACTTGTATTTAACAAACTGATTTTGATGGCGACGTTTCTCCATTCCCCCGAGGCCTAGGATGAGGGTGATTGTGGGACGACTCATTCTAAAGTCCTGACTTCGCTCTTTCACTACCGGTCTCTATCACTACCGGTCCCAGTATATCGTTCGACCTCTAGCGCAACCGGTTTATGTAAGCTAGGGCTGGACGATTTTGGGAAAAATAATAATCAAGGTTATTTCCCCCATTTCCATTGATCTCGATTTCCGATTAGATTTTTTTGTTTTAATAATAATAAAAAAAGCACGAATCGTGGCCTTTCCTGCACCAGTGGGTGAATCGATGGTGCGGCCGGACTCGAAACTCTGTCCCGCAGAAGCAAAGACGAGCCTCACACAGTGTGCCACATCCCCATCACTCCATGTCAACGCAAACATGGAACTGGCTGAAGAATGTCAGAAGCAAGCAGCACGAGTTAACACTTTCCAAACAACTGTAAGCCATCAGTCCTAACCGTGTTATAAACATTTGAAAGAACCCCGTGCTCCCTGGACATTGTGGCCTGGCCTGTCTTACTACCCACAGGCCTTTTTGGCCAATAAACCTATGGGTTATCAACGCACCTTTTATTACAATCCTGATTAGATGAAAATCCGACGAATCGTCCAACCCTGAGGCTGTTTTTTTTCAGGCGAGGAAACTGACGGTTTCCCTGACGATTTACAAGTAAACCGCTGTTACTGGACCGGATTTACTGAGACGCCGGTCCAGAAGAGAAAGAGAACTGTTCTGGACTTTTAGTGGTGTTTACGCCGTTCCCTGTTGCTCCCGCGTGTGAGACAGCCAAATAACAATAAACTAACTCAAATCCTTCACTATGGTGGAAGTTGTTTTCTTTTCATACGGCACACAAGCAATGTAAGCAAAGGAAACGGTAAGGAGTGCCCTCTGCAGGCAGTAGTGGGAATAATAATACCTTGATTTGTTTATGCACTTTACATACAAATATCTCAAAGTGCTACAATTACAGACTAGGCCGGGTACTGTTACATTTCCCCCCCACTACACTCAAATATTTGTTATATAGCAACAGAAAACAAAACAAAAATGTTTAGAATACAAATATACGCCAATGTCAGGAAATGTGTGGAAAAATGGGAAATATTTTGAAACAATTGGGAGAAAATGTGGCAAAATATAAAAGAAATTATTTGGATTGGGGGAAATTGGGAGAAAATAGGGAAAATATTAGTAATAAAAAATCGGGGAAAGAAATTGTGAAAACATTTAGAAAAAATGAAGGGAAATTGGGGGGAAAAAAATCATTTATTTGAGCTGAAAGTCACATTCTTTAATGCTGTCCCCGGACCAACAGAATCAAAACTTTGAAAAACTTTTGGGACCTGACCTGCTGTGTGTCAGGCCTGTCCCAGAGCTGAGTGGCTTCATTGGGCACGTATGTGCAGAGGAACCAGCCAGGCAGCAGCTCACCGGCTCACTTTTATTAAGACGTCACACTGAGGGAAATACCTCTGTCCTCTCATTATGTAAGCGCTGTGTGTTGTTGTGAGTCATCAGATAATGAAAGTAAGAGTGTGTGATCCAGATGATTACATAAATGAGACAGACTTCATTATAAAAGAGCTTTGATTGGGTTATAATTAAGGGATTTGACATTCAGAAAAGGAAAATATATATCGTATATAGCGCTAACCTAAGAGTTTCCTCAACTCATCTAATCCTCAATCAAAAGCTATAATAAAATGAAGGATTGATGTTATTTTTAAACTCTTCCCCTTATCGTACATAATTATTTTAACAGACTTTCATCATCTTCTGGGAAAAGCTTAGCAGATCATCTGTTTTATTCTCCAGTGAACGTTCATTAGACACACATCCCGGTCACTTTGGCTTCACAGAATCATAAGCAAATAAAAAAAGACTTGTTTGTTTTCATTGATTTCTTACACCAGTGTTTGTCTTCTTCCTTGACACTTCCGACGATCCACAGTTATAAACTTACTGAAAAAAATACAAGTTTCTGTCCCAATGGAGTAAAGCAGATGGACTAATTCAACTTTTTTGCTTCAGATACCGATACTGGAGGTCTGAGCATCTGCTGATATCCGATATTAACTGATACCAAGAGACTGTTAAAAGTAGCCGTTGTGAATGAAAAAGTGAATGGTCCGCTTTTCCTCATCAACTTATTTTTAGAGCAAAAAAAAAAAAAACAGGATTCAATTAATTGCATTATTTTCACAGCAATAGATTTAATAAAGGCGTACATCTTGATGAGCTTGGAGCTTCCTTCTCTTTTAAATAAATACATTATTTTAGACCACTCAAAAATACTCAAACTGGAAAAAAGGATTAGCATGAAAGGAGTTATGTCATGATTTATAAATAAAAACACAAAGTGCATTGACAGTCCAAGTGACATATTCAGTACAGTATGTTGTGACTGTATTTACAGGAGTCACATGAACTTAAGAGTCATAAAGTCATGTTCTTTTGACAGTATAAAGTCGGGGCGTGAGCTTGTAAAGGCTCCGTGTACAGTCGCTCACGCGGTCCCTCACTCTGAACAGGACACAGGAATGTCCCCGAGCAGGTTGGTCGGACGCAAGGTACATGCAGTATGTTCTGAAACCACAGTATATCAGCAAATTATAGTTACTGCAATAATTATATGTAATCCTGCGTATTCAGTCCGTCTCCTTCTGACCGGCTCTCAAATTGCCTTCATTGTCAACATGCTGCAATGGCTGGTGAACTGCATGCTGAGACATCGGGGCCAAAGCACTTTTACATGCGCATTTGAATGTCATATAATCCAAAAGGTACATCTTTACAAAGGCTTGGCCTGGGCATTTCAGCTCACAATTTGCCGTCACTACACACGTCCTGAGAGAAAAGCCACTTTGCGTGTTTGGAAATGTTTTCCATAAACGCACATTGGATGTTTAACGCTTGAAAAAATAGCAGCTGCTCATCTTCAGTTCCATTGTCCTGACCTCCATGTTTCCCTTCAGTCTCAGGGACGTTCTAGGACATACTTTATGAAAAAAACAAAACACTGCTACAGTGAGTGCTTGGACAGTCAGACGGAGATCTTGAGTGATTCCTCGAAGAACGCTGCCTGGTGGTAGGTGATGAGAGGCGTGTGCTCCCCCAGGACGCCCTCGGTGAAATTGGGGCGATTCCACGCGTACACCATACTGTTCAGGAAGCCTTGAAGAGACACAGTGACAGCCTGTGGGAAGAGTGAGGACAGACAATTTGTCTTAGAACAGATAATAGTACACGTGTGGTATGAGTTTAATGAGCTACAGTATCCTCCGAGACCCCTCACTTTGGGAATTACTGTTGTAGTCTGTTGGACTGACTGGTCATCGAACTACAGCTCCATAGAGGGTGGAGTTTCTCTCGAGCATTCTGTCTTACTCTGGACCAATCTGCAGCTTGTACTTGTACTCATTTAACCCCAGGAGCTTGTTATATGTATATACATTTTTGCATTCATCCCATGTGGAAATGAAGGCTTTTTGAATAAACCCGAGTGTGGGATTTCATTTAGTGTGGAAATTATTCATTACTATTGGAGGAACAGTGCGTTCCCAAAAGGTTTCAAGTTTACAACATTTTAAAGAGACTTTTACATTGCAATATCAGACATTTATTACATCGGTGTCTTACCTGTATGATATAGAGTGGGAAGAGCTTGTTCTGTTCCACAGTAAAAAAAGTGAGCACAAAGAGGAGTAGAGCTGCACAGGGAAAGCCTCGCATTAGTTCAGAGTCGTAGAGGATACTTTAGTTTAGTGTGTGTCTCTCACCTGGGAACCAGCAGAATATGATGACCAGCACCATGTTCCTGGCCGTGTGCTTCACATGTTTGAACCTCTTCCTGGACTGTCCGTCCCCCTCCACAGGGAACAGGCCCTGTTGATGCTGCTGCTGGCCTTGGTACCATTTGGAGACCTGGTAGTAAGTCACCTGCAGCAGACACAAGGCAGATTAACTGAATGTATTTAACTCATTACATTTATTCTGGTATATCATTTACATCTGAAGAGGGTTAAAGTGCAACAGACACCTTTTCATGTTTTACAGTGACACAAAACAGCCAAAGGTTCCAAGTGTAATCTAAATCTCAATTGCGTTTTCTCTAAATGAAGCATGTTCGAGTTGTGTTGTCTGTGTGACTTACACTGCAGAGCAGAATCACTCCTACTGCCATGAAAAACAGGACAACATAGATTGGTTGTTGAGGCCAGAAGTTCTAAAGAGCGAGAAAGAAAAACATGAGCACTTTGTATGATGCAAAGGAACAAAACACAACAAAAGCTTACATTATCTGGACAGCCGTCCTTCAATATGTGAGAGAACAACAGGCAACTGCGAGAAAAACAAGTCCAACGTCAGCACGAAATATTCGCTTTTGGGAAATGATGCGAGTGAAATCCCAAAGTCACCTTCTGCAACAGTCGCCCCGTTTCACAGCGTCGGGTACACTGAACCGTGTGATCAACATATAAATGACGTACATTCCTCCGGGGACCAGCCTGCACACAAGCACAAAACACCATGGACTTTAAACAGCAATGTGTCCAGTCAAAATATACATCTCCATTTCAGACCAACACTACAGAAACTAAATATCAAGCATCGGCTAAATGATGAGATTTTTTTACTTTGCCATTTCTCACTAAAACTGTCAATGGGACAATTGCCATTTGGGTCACACCACTGACTGGGCAGTTTTGTTGTATATGTTTTAATGTCACTTTTGAAAGAAAGAAATGAGCCCACTCTGGCAGGGGCTGGACATACAATACTTTGTGTCTTTATTTTAGAATAATTTCTTTGCCAATGGTGTAAGAAAAATGCTCTTGTCCCCATTGGCAGTTTTAGTTTCTTATTTCAAGCAGGATGACTTTAGAACCACCAGTCTGACATGTCAAACAAGCAAAGTAATCTTAGGCTTGATTCATATTCACTTCTAGTCGTGTAGGACTGACATGGAGCCAAGAACAAGACACATGTTTTTGTTTCAGTTTTAGCCATGATTTTGTTTATTTGTTTATTTGAGCAGTACACATAGTGCTCAAAAGGAGTGGGCTGAAGCAAAAGCTTATGATTGCCCACCCCCAAGTGCATTTTCTAATTTAATCCTAATTCTCTTGTCTTTGTAAATCTTGTTTCGGTCCAATTGGATGAAAAAAAACGAACTGCGCCTGATTTGGTTAAAAACTGATAGAATGCACTGTTGAAATGGTATGGTAAAATGTTGCAATATTTAAGGCTAAGTTGAGAAAAAAAAAAAAAAAAAGAGTTTGAAAAGCCCCAGCAGGAAAGTCTGATAGCGTTGACTCACCACAGGAGAACATAGAAGTCCTTTTCCCCGGCTTTTTCGCTCTGAAAGAACAAATCCATCATGAATTAAAAGATTAGTATTTACAAGTCAAATTCATCTCTGCGGCTCCGCGCCTCACCTGGGCGTCCTCAGAGTCGGCCGGTCTGCTTCTCCAGCCTCGGAATACGTTCTTTGACTTGTGAGCGTAGCTAATGGCCAGCATGAACGAGAGGATGTAGAACACCTGCAGCAAAAGGCACATTTTATCATCCAAGTTTAGTCCTGGTCCTAAATAAATCCGCCTCGTGAGTTGTACTTGCTTAATGTTAAGTAACAAAGAGCAAAGGCTGGAGTTCCAGAAGTACATTTCCGGTTTGTTTTTGCCTGTATTAAAGAGTTAAAAAGGCACGACGGACGCTAAACCAGCTACGTGCCAACTTTACAAACAATAACTTGGAAAAAAGCTTTAAAGGACAAGTCCAGCTTCATCAAGAAAGGCACTGGTAAAAGATCACTGTGTCGCGGCCGCAATCAATTGAGGTAAACAGGGAAAATATTAGTAATAAAAATGAGTACAAATTAGGGAAAGAAATTGGGAAACCAAAAATTACAATAATAATAATTGGTGGAAAACATTTTATTTGAACTGAAACACCCAAGTCACTTCCTTTTATGCTGAGCCTGGACCAACAGCATCAAAACTTGGATCTAAAAGGTACGAGATTTTTTTTTCTCTGTACCCGTTTGATACTTTAAATTATTCCGATAACGATACCTAAACCTTTTCTCCGATGCCAGAGTTACCCCTGCCCTTGTTAGCATTAGCATAGCTGGTTAGCCTACAATGTGCCTTTAATTACCATTTTTTCTAAATCCCTATGATAAAAGTGAATAGAGAATTGCTGTGTGTTGAGCTCCAGACAAAATGTCAATTATGTTTGCACTGCTAACCCTATAGTTTAGCGCTCTACACACATGTTCAGATTAATTATGATGCAAGTATTATGCAAGACTCCTGGATTTGGACTTGAAGCTTGATGTAGTCCTGGTTTAGTCCTGGTTTAACCTTTAGAATTGCGTGTGGACTGTGGGCCGTGTCACAATACAGAAATTAGTATTGTCACTCAGGATTGTCAAACGTGACTTCGCAAAACAAAACCTAGGTGTCACGTGTAAGGGTCCATGCCCTGTTGCCGCTCACACTGATCATATAGAACGGGTCTGACGCCCGTTATCTGAAAATTCCCAGCATCTCGGCCGAGTGTCAAGTTGAAATGTACCTGTGCATTAGATTACATTTTCTGCACTCAGCACTCCTCTATCTGCACATGTGCCCTGCCTCCCAGCCACATGTGACTGAGCCTGTATGTGCTAACCCTATAGACACTCCTGAGCTGAACCATTCATCTTGGCCTATTGTGCATGTTTTAGTGGTATGGGAAAGCAGATTCTAACCCGGACTGCTGTAAGTCAAGAGGGCCAACCGCTGTGCCATTGTGCTGCCCTATATTTAAAGCTAGAGTCAAAATTCTCATGGTTTCAAAATGAACTGGTATAAACTGGTTTAACTTAATAGTGTGGTTTAAACCAGCACGCATGTTCAGGTGTTTGATTCTTCTGCTGGTCTGGAGTCAGATCTCATTATCAGTAATGTTTGAAAAACACCAGAACAGACATTCAGAAACTGAATTCTACAGTCTACTCTTGCTGACAAAGCTTCTTGGATGAGAGCAGAAACATCCAGCTTTTAAACTACACAGCGCAGATGACAGCTTAATGACATTTTGTTTTTACTAATTTGTCTCTCATAAAATAACTGAAGGGGGCAATACAAGGCACTAACTTCTTAGAGTTTCCTTGGAAAACAGGTTTCACTATATGTGAACAGGCCATACCTCATTTGAAGGCTAAGAACCTGCCTTGTAGTTTTATCTACTGGACGCTTCACTAGCACTTTGTTGTGGAAGTCGATGCCGGGCTCCAGACTGACTCACGTGCAGCTACACGGTAATCGAGTATCAGTCGAACCAAGTGCAGCAGCTTTATGTATGTACGTACGTACTGCTCAACATAATGCAGTCTGTATCCTTTTAATAAAATCTCACATAGCCTTCATTTGAAAACAATTTCTAAAAATTAAGTGTGTTTGAAGTGGAGTTGGAATACCGAAATCCAAAATCTAGCGTTGGATATTTCCCATATCTGAGTGAGGAATTTGAAGAGTGACCATGACTGTCACAGAGTAGCAGTTAGCACCGCTCAGCCCTTTCCCACTATTACAATGAACCTATTAAAACAGAAGGGACATGCTTCTGTGCACATTCACGTGTAAACCGCTCTGCTGTTGTATAACCGCAGACAGTGACACAGCAAAAGGCCACATCACTATTTATGACACCACTTTATTGTTACAGCTCAGGGAAAAGACAAACACAAACTAAAAGTTGTCCCTGGAAAGTACCACAGGGGACATTTTTGCCCCAATTATTTCCTCTAAGACTATGGTTTCTCAGAATAGCTGCACATCTGAATGTGAAACTAAATATACAGAGGAGTGAATGATTAACCGAGATGTGACTGAGTGGAAATGCATTCACACCACAAACCAGGGTGACCGAGCAGGTCAGTGGGAGAAATTATAGGTAGACTATGGAGGATTTTATTCAAAATATCCCATAAACATGCTCAAGTCTAATTATACTAAAAACAATTGTAATGATGTAAAAATCAATCATTACAATTTTCAAACGTTCTTTACAAAAACATTTGACATGATGATTCAAGATTCCAGTTTCATTTTTTTACATTTTCAAGATCAAATCAGAAAACAGAATGAACCCACACTTTAGGTTGCCAGATCCTGTGGCCAAAGCCAGTTTGGAAGTGAACAGAGTCCCCTGCTTGAAGAATTCCAGCACCTTTCCCCAGTCAGGTCCAAATGAATGCTAGATGCTTTCAAATGAGGAAGGCATTTTCACAAGTCAACCTTGTGCAGCTTAAGGTGAAATTGAAAAAAAATTGTAAAGCAACTTTGAGGGTCGACTATACAGTATATGACAAATGCAATATTGTCTTTGCAATTGGCTAACTGCGACCACGAATGTAATCTATAGGTTTACAGAGACTAACCAAAAACACTACTATGGTTGTAATTAGGGCACAATACATCAGGCCGCCATTTTAGTATTTCCATTTTTGGCATTGGAAAGAGCCCAGTAATTTCTTTAAAATGAGCCCTCCCACAACTATCTATACATTTCTAAAGATTGAAACTTTTACTTTAATAATAAATGTTTGACCATAGGCAAGATTTTAAAAAAATTACATCAAATTACTTAAAATATCGGCATTTGGCCTATATATCGGCAACCCCTTTCATATCAGTATCAGACCCCAAAAATCCATATAATTCATCTTTGCTAAAGAAAAGACTTGAAACACTCATGTTTGACTAGCTCTGTATAGCATTATTCTCTAGGCCAGAGAAAGGGAAGACTATTGATCTGTAAAATATCATTTGGCCTTGGAGTTTATGCTAAAATCACAAAAGTCAAACAAAGGCAAAAATGGCAGCGCACAACCCAAACCCAGCCTTTTTAGAGCAAAGAGCTTCTTCAGAAGCATTAAAAGTTAAAATAGCGGATTCCTATTTACATTCCTTTGTGGACTCAATGCTGGCTTTAAGGCGGATCATCAAACAGTGAGTCACAAGAACAGAAGCATCTCTCCTCTCTATCTCGAACGGTCTCCAAAGCCAAATGTCTGGAGTTGTCACTAGGGCTGTCAACAACCAAGATTTTCTTGGTCAACCAAAAACATTCTCTGACCAACGATTAGTCGACTAAAAGGGGCGTGGCATGGCGCTGACTAAATAACTTTTCTGACCAAAACATAGAATTATATCCCAAACGGCATTCATAAGACATAAAACTTTGGGAGCTCGTGCTGCAACTACTATTTATACATAGAAGCAGCGTAAACGGTGCATTTATGTGTAAAGTCACATTAATCTCAGACTCCAGCTCCCTGCCTCACTCCTGCTGTACATGTGCTGTCCATACATCCATATAATCCAAATAGCTCTGTTTCGCCGTAATGTAAACACGAGCCATGTGCTTTAGTGTGAAATGCGCCGCCCGCGTGGTTCCGTGTGACGTCCTCTCGCCGTTTCATTTCTTCGACTTTTGCGCTGCACGGTGTAGTGACCAATCGGTTCACGTTACACGGAGCGCCTCGTCTTATTTATCTCGGGAAAAGCCAGAATGAAGCGGAGAAAAACACAGCAGGTCCATGAGCTGCGGAGCCTGACGTGAGCCGCTGACTGAGGACGGGCGTCAGACTCAGGATCGGCTCACTGTAGAACCAGGGGATCTGTGATTTAAACAACTGTAGAAGTCTGGCCCATTAAAGGCAACATCTCGCCAAGACACAGAGCCGCTGATCTCAGCTGCTTATGCGCACGCAGGAGAGGCGCTCTTCGTCCTCTTTTCTCTCCTCAAAGTTTTTTTAAAAAATTTTTTTTAGCAAAAGCATTTAAAAAACTATTCAAACGTCAGTCTGTACATCTGTTTTTATAATGAAATATTAGCCGAAAGTAAAAGATAAACTTGCAACACGCATCTGGTGTTATGTAAATTGAGAGCATCTCAATCGTTTCAAAAGTGTGTGCATTAGTCGACCACAACGGCATCGACCAAACGACCAGAGTTGGCCGCCCTAGTTGTCACAGCGTTTCTCACCAGAGCCAGGGGCAGGCCGTAGAGGCAGAGCGTGGTGTTGTACTCTGTGACCTTGGTGAGGTTGAGGTTGGTAGTAGTGACCCACAGGAGGAGCACAGAGGCCAGGAGGTCAGCCAGGGCCAGCTGCACCAGGAGCTGCCACTGCAACACACATTACTGTTACACTCGGAGAAATATCCAAATGGAAAACAAAAATGTTCACGTGCCAATATTGTAAATCTACTGTTTGCCTTTTGCCCCCTCTAAAACTCTAAACCTTCAGTCTGGCCTCATAAGTTCAGTATAAGGTGCTGTTAAAGTGACATGATGCTATTTTTTTACAATTCCAAAGCTTCATACAGAGCTGTCCTCAGAGAAGTCCATCAGATTTGTTTAAAGTTAAAACAAGTAACTTAAACATGGTAGGCTACATGTACAATAAAAATACAACAAATAGTAGCAAATTCCCAGTGGCACTGTTTCCTATTAATAGGAGGAGATGGGTGAAAGTATAATAAGTAGGTCTGAGTAAATATTTAGCCAAAAACAAGATGACGTTTCACTCAAACATTGCATTGGATCTTTTTCTTATGAAAATGATTGTTTGTTCTGTCATAGTGTGTGAGAAGGTGTGTCCCAGCCATAAGCAATGTATTGTTTATTTTCCAATAGTGGAACGATAATTTACAAACTTTACAACATTCGAGTGAGCCTTTCTATTGATTTTTAACGCAAAAATAAATATCGGCAAATATCGGATATCGGCTACAGCAGCGAGGCAAATATTGGATATCGGCAGAAAATGTTCATATCGGACCATACCTACACGTGCACTAAGGCATTGACGGAAAAGTCGACATAATTTTAGACTATTCGTGTGTAATCTCTTTCCCTATGCATTTGTGTTGAGGCTTGTACGTTTATTCTGCACTTTACTGTACGTTGTTAATGCTACACTGAGCTTTAGAACAAGTTGTTCATTTCCTCTGCTGTTAATAGGATGACGTCATCATAGGACTAGTTGACTTTATTGACTGAATCTGAAGTGGTTAATGCCCTAATGTGCACCGTCATGTGATCTTCCCCACTTCTGGTGAGGTAAATGAGTTCATAACAGACGTTTCAACAAGTGAAGCAGACATGATTTAGAATACAGTATTATGATTGGACAAAGTATTCTCCCCAACACTGCCCATGGCGTCTAGTTTAACCCTCACACTCCTTTGTCATGAGTAACAAGGGAATTTAACCAAAAAATCCTTCATTTATGACTTTAAAACACTCCACCTTGCAACCAGGCTATTCTGCAAAAGTTCCAGAAACGCCCAGCAGCCTTCCCCGTCTGAAATCGTGAGAGCATTTTTGTGTGCGCACTTACATAAGAGAGGACCCACCTGTTCTTGGAGATTCCGCCATCTCAATAATGAAACCAGTAACACTGAGAAACTCCCAATCACACTGCGAATCAGACAACATTATATAATCAGGTCGGGAGGACACGCTAAAGCAAAACTATATTCGGTGTAGACTCAAACTGTCTTTGCTTCAAACTAAATGGACAGGATTGGTTTGCTGTCACATTAGTTAAATCAGGGACAGATATTTAAAAATAAATAAAAACTTACCTGGTACTAAATGGTAAAATACATTATACAAGTACCCTAATAGGAAAGTACAAATTACATAAAATAAACACTTTAAATATATATTTTTTTTTTAAATAAGTTCATACAAATTAACTTTCAGTAATCTTCATGTGTCACATGAAACTTTTGCTAGCTCCAGACTTTCTCCTAGTGAAGATTTAACTGGCAGTTGTACTGTTACCTCAAAATCATATACATAGTAGAGTAGAAGTTAAATAATATGAAGTCAAAGTAAAAAGTACGATGTGAGAAAATTACAATAAAAAATAAAATAAAGTTTACATGTGCCTTTGCAAATAAATATCCCTGTGAATGAATAAGTTAAAAAAGGACCAAGATAAAATGTTTACCTGGGAACGAGAAATGCAATATATACATAGGTAATAACAGCAATCTGGTGATCTTGTAATGTCTGAAAAATAAATAATTCGAAGTTACTGCACAAAAAACAACCATGCTCTGCACAAGTGCCCAAATGTTACTTACATGTTCAGATGGCAGAATAGTGGACAGCGCGGTAGAGTTTTCAGCCATTGTCCCCCAAAAAAAAGAAGTAAAAAAATAAGAAATAAGAATAAGAAATTTAAAATATATACATCGAAGTTGCTCAGAGCACAGTACAATACGCTAAGCCGTTGATCAGTCACACAATTTGTCTCTATACCAGCCCACAGACGGAGTAAGATGCACTTTACTTAGTACAGCCAGCGTACCTGTCCGAGCAGAACACCTGCACGCGCGCTCTTAACCTGCCTGTCACGTGCTGCAGCTTGTTGCTGTTTTTCCCGCCTCCATCACTTGGAAGGCTGTTAAAGTGGTTAGTAAAGTGGATTTCTCAAGGAAAGTCAGCCCGCACAGAAACACTGTTTGTTCAGCATGTCGAATGTATTGACTGTCTGTCAAAGAGTCCGTATATGTACACTGTCAGCTAGCTAAATGTATCGTCTTGGTAAATTAACTCACTCCGTCAAAAGATTGAGATTGAGCACGGACTCGTTTGATTACAATGACATCTAGTGGCAAAAGTTATATTGCATGTGGGGAGGAGGCCACGATTTCGACGAGCTCAGTCGACAAAATAAAAATATATTTAAATCTACTCACACATTTGTATGGGCATTAGATGAAGCACTAACATAACTGTGCAAAAACTATTAATTTCAAGGTATTTGGAATACATTTACTTCCTAAAATAAAAGGAATGCATACTCAATCATTCCGTTTCATATTCATAACAATAAGAAACAAAGATTTTTTTTGCCTTCCTAATCAGTGGTAAATAAGTTAATAACAGGCGTGTAGCTGCATGTTTTTTAATCATACGCCGCTTTTATGCCAACTCTGGACAAAGAAAACAGAATCGGTCAAAATGGTGATGTCGCATTCGGCCCACAAGAGCGCTAGTGGAGTTTGAGTTACGTTAGCTATACTGCTAAACAGAAGAGTTTGCAGTAAGAAAAGGGAGAACAGTTGTTAATGAAAAGTTGCTGTAGCACTTTGGACCAAAAAAATACTCCAACACCTACGTTTCTATAGGTTTCCTAGGTGGAAAATATGCCATGGAGGGCAGTTTGAGCAAATTAGCAGAGGACGCCAGTCAGCTGTGGGGCGCAATGATTTCCGTGGCTCTCCGTGCTGTAAACCAATTAACACAACGATTGGCAGGTGTCATATTACCTTCAATGCATATTACACGCAGCCGAAATGGCGACCTCTGGCGGACTCGTTTGCACGTGTCTTCATTTGACCGATAGGCTTACATTACAGAATACGTTATAAGTCAAGTATTCAGTATTCTGTATCTGTAACTAAACACAATTTCAGCGTATTCTCCCCAACATTGTTAAAAATGTTGCAAAGGTTTATATATATTTTAATGTAAATTAAACAAACACAAATGAATAAGAATTAACAAAATAACAAAACATATTATGAAACTATAAAATGTGAAGCGATTTTTTACTATTATATAACAATCGATATATAGACATTTAGTAAACATTCATATTTAGTACACACGCATATTTATTTTATTTTATACTTTTGACTTTTTATCGCCTATTTTTTTTAATACACGTTTCCCTTCTAGCTTTTTATAACCCTGTATTTGATCAATTCCAAACGCATATACGGATAAACCATTGATATATGATAGCAAATATCCACAACAATTATGAAACTGTAAAATGTGATCATAGAACAAAAAAGAAAAAAAAAGGGAGCAGAAAAGAAGTAGAAGAGAAAAAAAAAAGGCTGGAATTTTCTTTTTGTCTCTTGTCAATAAAGTTCCCTTGTTCAAAACGGTGACGTCGACAGTTCCACGTTGGCCCCGGACGTGGCACTTCACCGTCGGCTGCAGCTGTGCGATCTGCTGCTTTTGTTCCCCGGCCAGGGCGACTAACAACCAAAAAAATACACCCTAGAATCTGAGAATCCGACAATTCACCATGGGACTCACCATTTCGTCTCTGTTCGGCAGGCTTTTCGGCAAGAAACAGATGAGGATTCTAATGGGTGAGTCTGTGCTAAAGCCTGGGATGCACTGTTAGCTTCCCCCGAAAGAAGCCGTATCAAGCTATTCACGGTTTAGCAAGGGTAAAAATCTCTAAAAGTCAGCAAAAAACAGGAAAACGTATCTGTTCTTGACCATATATTACTTTAAGTAGTTATTAAGTGTTGGATGCGCGGTGTTGTGTTTGTGTTTTTTTTGCTACATGTAATTTTTTATTTTTTTACACAAGCTAACCCCATCAGCTGAGCTAGAACTAGGCTAATAAATGTAATAAAAAGAAAACATCGTTTAAAATCGTGTCCTTCGGCTTTTAACAATTGATAAAAAGAAACCGTTGGACATTGCCTGTTTTGCCATATCTTCAGCCTGATGGGGGGTGTTATGCAATATGTAGCAATCTCCTCTACTTCCTTTTAAGAGATAGTTAAATGATAATACAGCCAATTTCAATCAATTTTTAGTCTTTTTAAAATTTTTATTTTCTACAGTAGTTTCAACGTTGTCCAGTATGACAAACAAATCAGAAACTATGCAAGATTGGCCAAAGTTGACTATATGGATTGTAGCAAGGGCTGTGGGTTATGTTCATTTGACACTGCAAAAACAGTCTGCCTTTGTTGACTATTTGTATGTAACACAGCCATTGTAAGCCTGGTCATAGTTTGCTCATATTATAGGAAATCGGTTTGTTTCTCCTCAGTCTAAAATCGAGCTGCATTTTACTCAAGCTTTCCAATTTGTGTTTCTTTATAACTATGCTGTAGGCCTACACGTGTTGTCACAATGCTAAATGTTCAGATTTGATGTAGATACAAAAGTAAATATCCTACTTCTATTTTTCTTTTTTCTTTTTTTTTTGAAATTGCGTATTTAAATTTTTATAGTACAATTTTTATGATTCAATATGTTTTATAACATGTTAAACAAGCACCACCTCATAAAACATTTGACCTTCCAAGTACCACCAGACCTAGATCAAGACCAATTGGATCTAAAGTAGACTAAATTATTTTTAAACTGTATGTAAACCACGCTTTAAACCAGAAAAACACTTGACTTGTAGAATTCAATTTCAGTTGGAGGGCAAGTGCCAGTACAACTCTATGGAAGAGAAACTGTTTTCTCTGATCATTATTTTGACGGTGACTGGATTCACAAACCTGCCACATTATTCTCATGGCTGAAAGTCCTTTTCTATTGACCAACATCACGCACATGTTTTTGAATATTGTCACCACTTTTGGACACCTTTTTAGGATGAAATAATAAGACCATAGTTCATATGAGCTGGAAGAGAGGACTTTGAACTTTTGTGTCAGTTTTTGTTTCATGTGAATTAGCCCAAGAATGACTGAGAAATTGGCATACACAAAAAAATTAAGACTTGAAAATCTGCATTGTCAGTTACCGTAGTTGGGACAAGCCCAAGTACCATCGTTTAAGAACCACTCATCTAAACTATTCATGGCAGTCGATACCTGCTAAGAAAGTCGATGTGTTGGTTTTAGTCTATTAATTTCTGGATGTGAATATCGTACTTTAATACTATATGCTCATCAATAGTAAAAGTGCAAAATAAAGTTCAGCAGAAGTCTGTACATATTTTAGGTGTGGTTTTTTTGTATTTTTTATTTTTTTTTACCAAATTGAAATGTCCCTTTTGTCTCTGTGCAGTTGGTCTGGATGCCGCCGGTAAAACCACTATTTTATACAAACTGAAACTGGGCGAAATCGTAACAACAATCCCCACAATCGGTAAGGGATTTGATCTGTGTTTGCCTTGTTTAATTTTATGCTATATTATAATACTTTTTTGTTTAGGTTTTAATGTGGAGACAGTAGAGTACAAAAACATCAGCTTCACTGTGTGGGACGTGGGCGGTCAGGACAAGATCAGACCTCTTTGGAGACATTACTTCCAGAACACACAGGTAATTAAGGCTGACGGGAATACTATGTAAACACTGTTGGTTTGGGACATTTAAATAAGCTCAAAGTAAACACGGACACATATGTGCTAGTGAGCTGCGATAGCCTGGGAAGGTTGCAGGGGTGCCATGCAAATAAAACAAATACTACCAGTTAATTGGTCACCTGTAAAGCAGAGAACTTACAGAATCGAGGGTTAAGAAACCTAAAATAAAGCAACTGCTTTCTAAAGCATTGAAAGTCATTTAGTTGGTTGGAAAGAAATTAAGGCCTTAAATGTAATTAAAAAGCATTACATTTTGTTCAAACTTTTTCTCAGAAATAATGACATTGCTCAACTTCATAGTTTAGCCCGTTCTGTTCAAATTGATTTTAAATATTAAGATTTTCCCATATTCCTCTGTTTGATGGAACATTTGCAAATCTTAAATACATTTCGCTTTAGGCTTTAAAATGCAGTTTTTGGGCATTAAAACGATCTGCTGCTGCCCGTGAAAAGGCCTGATTTTTACTTATATTTTTTACGATGAAAGGGAGGTCAAATAAATTGTTAGCAAACTCACTCTTGCAGTGCCTTGCGAAAGTATTCGGCCCCCTTGAACTTTTCGACCTTTTGCCACATTTCAGGCTTCAAACATAAAGATATAACACTGTAATTTTTTGTGAAGAACCAACAACAAGTGGGACACAATCATGAAGTGAAACGAAATTTATTGGATATTTCAAACATTTTTAACAAATAAAAAACTGAAAAATTGGGCGTGCAAAATTATTCAGCCCCCTTAAGTGAATACTTTGTAGCGCCACCTTTTGCTGCGATTACTGCTGTAAGTCCTTGGGGTTTGTCTCTATCAGTTTTGCACATTGAGAGACTGAAATATTTGCCCATTCCTCCTTGCAAAACAGCTCGACCTCAGTGAAGTTGGATGGACAGCGTTTGTGAACAGCAGTTTTCAGTTCTTTCCACAGAATCTCGATTGGATTCAGGTCTGGACTTTGACTTGGCCATTCTAACACCTGGATATGTTTATTTGTGAACCACTCTATTGTAGATTTTGCTTTATGTTTTGGATCATTGTCTTGTTGGAAGACAAATCTCCGTCCCAGTCTCAGGTCTTTTGCAGACTCCATCAGGTTTTCTTCCAGAATGGTCCTGTATTTGGCTCCATCAATCTTCCCATCAATTTGAACCATCTTCCCTGTCCCTGCTGAAGAAAAGCAGGCCCAAACCATGATGCTGCCACCACCATGTTTGACAGTGGGGATGATGTGTTCAGGGTGATGAGCTGTGTTGCTTTTACGCCAAACATAACGTTTTGCATTGTTGCTAAAAAGTTTGATTTTGGTTTCATCTGACCAGAGCACCTTCTTCCACATGTTTGGTGTGTCTCCCAGGTGGCTTGTGGCAAACTTTAAACAACACTTTTTATGGATATCTTTAAGAAATGGCTTTCTTCTGGCCACTCTTCCATAAAGGCCAGAGTTGTGCAGTATACGACTATGGACAGAGTCTCCCACCTCAGCTGTACATTTCTGCAGTTCATCCAGAGTGATCATGGGCCTCTTGGCAGCATCTCTGATCAGTTTTCTCCTTGTATGAGCTGAAAGTTTAGAGGGACGGCCGGGTCTTTGTAGATTTGCAGTGGTCTGATACTCCTTCCATTTCAATATTATCGCTTGCACAGTGCTCCTTGGGATGTTTAAAGCTTGGGAAATCTTTTTGTATCCAAATCCGGCTTTAAACTTCTCCAACAGTATCTCGGACCTGCCTGGTGTGTTCCTTGTTCTTCATGATGCTCTCTGCGCTTTAAACTGACCTCTGAGACTATCACAGAGCAGGTGCATTTATACGGAGACTTGATTACACACAGGTGGATTCTATTTATCATCATTAGTCATTTAGGTCAACATTGGATCATTCAGAGATCCTCACTGAACTTCTGGAGAGAGTTTGCTGCACTGAAAGTAAAGAGGCTGAATCATTTTGCACGCCCAATTTTTCAGTTTATTTGTTAAAAATGTTTGAAATATCCAATAAATTTCGTTTCACTTCATGATTGTGTCCCACTTGTTGGTTCTTCACACAAAAAAAATACAGTTTTATATCTTTATGTTTGAAGCCTGAAATGTGGCAAAAGGTCAAAGTTCAAGGGGGCCGAATACTTTCGCAAGGCACTGTATGTAGCTGTCTGGTGTTTACGTGTGCCCTCAGTCACGTAACCTGAGCACAGACGGTGTTAGCATATAGCCTCTCCTCTCTTCTAAGGGGCCAAACGGGAGTGAAGTTAGAAGCTACCAAGCTCTTCCACGTTTCCCCCCCATTTAAATACAGTTACATGAAAAGTTACATGATCCAAGTTTAGTCACACAAAGTTAAACATGTCCTTTTTCTCAGCGGATAAAAAGGGGAACTATATTGCAAGGCCTAGTAATATTACGACACCTTGCAATATAGTAGTATAGAGCTTGGTCGCTTCAAACTTCACCTCCGTTTGGCCACATGGAAGAGAGGTTAAATGCTAACGCCGTCTGTGCTCAGGTCTTTACGCGTGCCCTCAGTCACGTAAACGCAGCTATGCATCAACTCGCCTAAGGTAAGAACATGTCTCAGCATTTAAAAACGGTGTCCTATTCCTTTAAGAATGATGCAACTATGTTTTTAAAATGCTCACTTTTCTATTTTTGTGGCTTTCTTTTATTTCAAGGACCTATTAGGCCAAATTGTGAGGTTCAGTGTGCTCTTGTATTGAAATGTTGAATGTCGTGTTTGTAGGGCCTGATCTTTGTAGTGGACAGCAACGACAGAGAAAGAATTACAGAGTCAAGAGAAGAGCTCATGAAGATGGTATGTATTAGTCTTCTGTTATTTGCTTTATGATTAACTGATGATCACTTTGAAAGACATTTTCTTTGTATCACACTCATTCTTGTGATGCATGCATTTATGTCACGCCAAAACAATAAAATCAGGGCGTCATGAGCACACGCCCAGGCGAGGGGATTTCCCTTGAACACGTAAAGCTTTTATTTCTGGTATAAGCTAGAGTTTTTTTTCTAGATGTTTTCATTTTAAATGTACCTTTTACAGTATTATTATACTGTTACCACATTACCACTATGACTTCCATATTTACGAATTGTGGCCGGACAATTCCCTATGACTGTGGTTTCTGTTGGTTACTTTGAGACTCATAATTGTGTTTGTTCACACCACAATCCAAGATAAAGAGCTAGTTGACGATACAGAAAGGGCAGGAATTCTTATAGTACAGGGATCTCCAATCTGTAGCTTCCCAAAAGGCCCACCGACAATTTGACAGTGTGGCTGTACTTCTGTATTGTGGCATCAGTTCCTCATGTTAAAGACGATGTAGGTTTCCATTGGTCCGTTTGATGAGGCTAACCACTATATTCAGAGATGTGACGTATTTGACTGATTTCTAGAGAACATAAAGTCCTACAATAAAGTACATTCAGACTTTATTCAAACTATTGTATCAATGTTCTAAAATGTGACAGACAAAAGGTAAAGCTTTTCTGAAGCGCGAGCGGCAAAAAGTCAACAAAGGGTGATGAATGATTAACACATTAATAAATAAAGCTGCAAAATGAGGAAAAACTGTCAATATACCAAATAGGGCGGGGCTTAATAACGATTATTTTCCCCATATTTATTGATCACGATTTTCGATTTGATGATTTGATTTATTTTTTATGATTAAAAACTATAAATGTAGCCTCTCCTGGACTAGTAAGTATCCCGATGCTGCGGTCGGACTGAAAACTGCAGCTAATTCGGCAGCAAAGACCAGCTCCCAACTTCTAGCCTCACAGGCTTCACCGGCCCCGCACCACGCCACACACATCTGCAAAGGAGACGCAAAAAAGTGGAACATTTGAACGTCAGAAGCAGACGGCGAGAGTTTGCGCACGGTTTGTGTTCAGAGCCTCACGAGGCAACGACTTCAGAGTTTAGGCCTAACGTGTGTGCATAAAGAAATACTAGTAAACAGCCATTTCTAAGTATAAAAGACGATCAAACTTACAATTCACTCAGAAGTCCAGCTAATCCACGGCTGCAGCCTCAAATAATCCACTTTACACTTAAATTCACCAGATCCTCTTCTCTGACAGGCGCCTCTCGTGGTTGCTTGCGACATGAATATTTGTCAGCTAATATCGCAAAAACGATATCCCTCATGTTAGGGCTGAAACAACGAATCGATTGACAGTCGACAACTATTTTAGTAATTGATCGTTTTCTAGTAAACACAGACTGAAATGGAGCAAATGTTTATTTTTGATGAAAACCTACTTTGTTTTTAAAGTTGGTGTATGTAGTGTTTTGTACATTGGATGAGACGGATATTTATGAAATTTACAATCAAGCAGAATTGGTGCCAAGAGCCTCCAAACATTTATTTTAAGTTTACTCCATCAACTCGTCCTCAAGCGATGCCACTTCAGCGTTATGTGATTAAAAACGAATTTAAAATACAATTTTCATACATCATTCCCTGCCAATCGATTAATCTTAAATAATTGGTAGATTAGAGCGATTAGTGGTCTGCGTCACTCAGCGCCTCGTGCTGCAACACTGCGCATGTCGCCTGCAGAAAGACCAAAGCATGTCTTGTCGTGCGGTTGGTTCCACAAACCGTTTTTTAATTAAAAACAAACCGCAAAACTTTTTCACTGAATTCCGTCACCATTTCACCACTTTCAAGGCAAATAAGAGACATCTTTGGCTACAAGCCATCAAAAGAAGCGATTGAAATGAGCACATGATAAAAAACAAATGCAACAATCTGCAGCGATCTTTATATCAGGTAAGCCTGATCCAATGTAACAAGCTAATGTGCATAACTAGTGACCTGCTCACACTGCGAGTGATACGACACGTTAACATGGATACGAGCTTGGTCTGTCATCTCGTCCTTTCAAACGGCAATGAAATAACATTAGCAAAGCTAACTTCAGCAACAAATGACAAGTAGCCTAGCTTAAATGAGCCGATGGCCACTAAACGTTTGCAGACCTTCGTGTCTGCAGTGATCTGTTCAGGAGTGTTTAGCCCTCGCTCATTTCTCTGTGTCCGCCTGGCAGCGGTGTGTCACCGTGTCCACCAGCTTTAGTAGCGCGGTCACAACACCGTCCACATGTCTTCAGATATTGAAATGCTAATTTCCTTCTCCCATTTTTGCTTTTCTATAGGTTGTTGAGTTTCTTTTAAGTGTTATTAAACTACGGTACAGTTGACTAATAAGGCCTTTTAAGACTTTAAGGTTGAATTATATGCACTAATGAAAATATTGACAAATAGTGAAAGTTCTTTAGAATTGTTGCTAGGTATTCTTTTAGTGATGGTCACAAAATTGCAGGAATCTGAAAACTTGTTTAAATGATACCTCCTGCATAAATTACTAAATCAGAATAGATTTATTGCCATTGTTTATTGCCAGGCGCATTGAGTTGCCTTGTGTACGAAATGCGCGGTATAAATAAAGTTGCCTTGCCTTTTCAGAACAGGGTTCACAAACTAGGAATTTTTCTCGGTGCAAACGTGCGACATAAAACATATAACACAGAATTGAGATAAAAAAAAGCTAAAGAACTTTAATCTATAAGGCTATAAGGGCATGCATAATAAATATTAAATGAGATAAAATAAAGTGACGTGTGGTAAGACAACAATTTGACATTGAACAACAGCGGGATTGTATTTACAGATGTGTAGGCATATAAAGTGATATTAAGTTTGATTTTTCAAACACTGTGCACACAGCAGTAAGACCATTTAATGCCCACTGTCTAAAGCTGTCATCATGTAAGGCAGGTAGAAATTCAGGGTCATACACTGGCTATCTGAGAAGTTTTACTTCCTCCTGGAGTTTACATTTTCTAATCTCTGATTTCTAAATCTTAAATGCCAGATTAACCCACTGACTAGACGTTAGGGGGTTTTCATTTTCAAGGATACCTAGTTTAGACTGAAGTGGTACTTCGGATAAAGACATCTCGATTGTTTTCCAAGTTGCATAATAAGACTGATTACACCAACAGACCAGCGGCCACAACTGGGCTGATGTGTAATAGTCAGGTAAAGAGGGCAGGGCCTGCCCCCCTCCCTTCAGCAACTGTAGAGTACCAAATCAAACTTTATTTATAAAGCGCTTTTCATACCGGAAGGTATCACAAAGTGCTTTACAGATAACAAACAAACGGGTGCACACACACAAAAAAATATATCATTAGGACTAAATAGATGTCAGTTAAAAGCTAAGCTAAAAAGGTGGGTCTTGCTCTTAAAAACATGAACGTTCTCTGTGGTCCTGAGCTCCTCCTCAGGTCGTTCCAGAGGCGAGGGCCATAATATTGTAAAGACGCCTCGCGTCAAACATCACACTCAGGTTCTTCACCTGTGAGGAAGGATTAAAAGACCGTGACTGTAGTTTGGGTAAAAGTTTCTCTCTGGGCCTTAGGACCAGCTTAACCAGTTTTGTCCTGGTTAAGATGGAGAAAGTTTTTTTTTCTTGAGCCAAATGAACCTTGAAATATGTTTGTTCCATTCAGCATCAAGACTAAGAATGACTGAAGTCATCTTCCTTTTGTTAAGCTCAGTTTTTATGCGTCCATCCGCTGCGTGTCACCGGAAGTCACACTCGCAACCATCCGCATTGTTGATGGATAAATAATCCTTCTTTACAACTGCAACTAACAGTTATTTGCAGCCCTAATTATGTGTACAATTTTCCGGGGAGTTGCTCATGACTGAGCCATTAGTTTCCAGGGTGACTTTTGTTTCACATAGTGGTTTATTTGAACATTAAAGGATGATTTTCTAAACGATCAGCCTCCGTAACTTTTGAAAAGATGCCCTCACAGCTCAGGAACATGTTTCACTGTTCGCGGCTGAATTAAAAACCTGACAAAGTGACATTTGTGGCTCTGGAACATGCAGTGTTTGGAACATGCTTGTGGACTAAAGCTGGGCTTAAACTGTGACATGTTTGGGGCGATTTTGAACATGCCAAATGCGACTGACTCTCAAACGAGGAAAGACTTGGCCCACGGAGGTGTTTTTAACTGTAAAGGGCGATAACGCACAACTGACCTGCTCACACTGTACGAGTGACATGCCCCGTGAGGCGATACAATACGGAGCAGGGGGTGAATACGTTGCATTTTCCATTAGTTTTGGAAATGGCTTTGCAACTATTTTCAGATGTTTTTTTAAGTAAAACCTTTTGACCTAATTAACCTACAGATGTGGCATGTTTGTATGTTGACAATCCACCCTCTAAGCCTAAAGTACCACATCTGAGTAAAGTCTTTGTGAAAGATCGCAGAGTTAGAATATATCCACAGAGGTTAAGTGGAGACGATTTGACCAACACGATCACGGGTCAGAAAACTCTTCGATGCTGCCATTTTGGGTCATGTTTATTGTGCGCAGCTAATCACGTGTTCCCACATAGTCTAGAGGACCTACATGAAAACAAACAGCGGTCCTTCTCATACCAAAGATCCCTCCCATACTTCACACAAAGGCTTATGGGGTGGAGGAATAAGGTGGATATTGTTGCTGGTGTTGGTTTTATTATTCAATGAAAAACCGGAAAAGATCCGTCTCTTTTCTAAATGATTTCAATTCAAAGACTTGGAGGCTGCTTTCTTGAAGGAGCCGTTCTGAACATTAAATCCAGTCCTGGCGGCTGAACATCACTGCATTTTTATCAACAGTGTGCTGAGCCAACTTGGCACTAAAAACTCTCTAACAACATTTGACCATAACTTGAATGTGTTTATTTTCCTTGTGTCTTTTAGCTCCAGGAGGATGAGTTGAAAGACGCTGCCTTATTGGTGTTCGCCAACAAGCAGGACCTGCCCAACGCTCTACCGGTCAGCGAGCTCACGGAGAAGCTCGGCCTGCCTTCCCTTCGCAACAAACCCGTACGTCTCCTACCAACCAAATTTAGTCACATTGCTTTTCAAATGTTAGTCCTATTTGATGGTTGCACGGCTAGTTCTGTGTTGGGTCGTGATGATCTTCAGGCCAGGGTCTCCTGAACATCCCAAAGGCTTAGGGTGGTGCAGCAGTTAGAGCTCGTGTCTGAGTAGGTCTCCCCTTACAACTAAAAACGTGTACAATAGAGAGTGTGTTTGAGTCTGAGTGCTGTAGTCCCAGACCCAGTATCAGCCGTCTGCGAGGGTTGGGCTGGAGGATGCCCTTCCACGCTTTAACTTGACTTCAGGTGCAAAATAAAAGCGATTACTTTTCTCACCGCTGAAATGTTATGGACGGACAGAGGGAAGCGCAGGTTAAATTCATCCAAAAAATCCGGACAGTCTACGCGGACAAACTGGGGAAAGTGCCTCTTAACCCGGTCACACTCCAGGAACAGCCGCTGTGGAGGCAGTGTTTGACTGAAAACGTGCACTGTCACTGACTTGGGTGCAATATTTTATTTAGCCTATTTTCTTGTTAGCCTTTTTGGCTGATTTGAAATTCACTATGGAGAAATTCACCGAAAGCTACATGTTACTGCAGCGAGTTTTCCACATTTAGTGAATCATCGATTTTATTTCTGCCAACACTGTGCCAACAACATTCCAAATGACCCAATTCTGTATCAAACTTTGCTTGAGCTTAATCTGCTTACAATCTAGCAGAAATATCAGGAGATACTGGAAAAACGTGTGACTTTGACTGTATTAAACAGGATATTTATCCTCACCCCAGCTGTATCAGTCTTGTCAGGCACTGTGTAAAATACTAGTTCTCATTTCTTAAGTGGAGCTAAAACGATTATTTAACTTTCTGCCCGTTTGAACCCACAGTGGAGCATCGAATCCACCTGCGCCACCCAAGGCACTGGTCTCTATGAAGGACTAGACTGGCTTTCCAATGAACTGTCCAAGAAATAGTGACATGGGACCCGCGGACACAACCACCCGACATACTCCACGGAGACCGCCGCAGTTTGAGAGATCTGAAACGCCGGATGCATCTAACCACCATCCTCGGCTCCTCTTTTAGATCAACGGAACTTTTTAACATCTCATTCTTTCTCTCCTATTACCAGTGCTATTGTCACCCCTCAACAACAAAAATCTGTTTCTGTACCTTTTTTTCATTTCCAAATGCGTGCGTTAATGACTTTATTTTGTGTCTGACATTGAAAGTAGGCTGTTCCCACATAGCATCGCTCTTTTTTTAGTACAGTCCATGTACGAGGCGGAGGTTGGCAGGATTACAAAGTCGCTCTGGATATGCGAGTCGCTCCAAAAAGACAATTTCTTCCCCCTTTTTAAACACTTTATTTTCATTAGTTACCAAGTTATTCTTTTGCTTTATGCATGAAGCCTTGGACCACAGTTTTTGGCAATCGGACATTCTTTTTAGATTATCTTTTTTTGTTGTTTTTTTTTCGTTAATGGAATTTTGGAATTGGTTCTGCACACGCATTTTCGTTTTATCTTTAAAAAGGGATGGTCCAGTATTTGGTTAGCAAGCGACTGTTATCATTACCCAGCGATGGTGAAGTGCTTTCTACAATGTGAACTCACTGACTCACTCTTTGTTTTGGAGTATTGCAGTACAGGTTTGTTAAAATTCTGCAGGTGCAGCCTGAAACCTATGGAACTGCCCTCCATCTGAAAGATCACTGCATTAACCCAACTGTCCACGTAACATGGCAGTTTATCACTGAATTGACTTTTATACCTCAAACTACAGCGCACTTGTCTTTTCTCTTGCCTCATTTTTGTGCTGTGCTCCTCCAAACTTTTGGCATGGAATATGAGATGACGGAAATAGAACCACATCTGAAAAGATACCAGACCATCCCTTTGTCGTAACCGTAAAGTAGCATGTTTTGTGTTGTGTAATATTTAATAACATTTTAAATGATCGTTGTTTGTGTCTCAATCGTCACAAGCAACGACGTCTGCCCATTCCAAAATCTGCTTGAAACAAGTCAGCATTTAAATATTATTTTACAAAATATCTTTGAATAAAAATTATGGTTAAACTGACTGCTTTCTGTGTCCATTTGAAATGCAAATCCTTTTCCCCAAACCAGAATGTAAATGTTAATGCATCGGTTTTATATAGCGCTTTCCTGGACACTTGGACGCTTTACATTGCATTAGTCATTCACTCCATACTTGTTGGTGCTAAGCTGCTATTGTAGCCACAGCGGCCCTGGGGTAGACTGGAAGCGAGGCAACCAGTCTGCACCGTCGGCCCCTCCGACCACCACCAACCACTCACTCCCACAGCAGGATGAATGAGAGTGTGTTTGGGGGAAGACGGATGGAAATTAGCCCAAGTCTAATTCCTTGATTCAATAAGAAGGAAAGTTATAAATTCAAACATTTTGAAAAGTGCAACGGCATAATAAAAGTATGGCTCTTTGGTTTAGACAAGGGGTAGCCAAATCTGGTCCTCCAGCATTTTAGCTCCCAAATACCTGGGAACATACACTAGAAATGTGAAAAATGTTCAATTCAAATTTCCTGGCCCATATGGTCATATGTGATGAATACTTTACTTCCACCACAGTGGGGCGGTTCAGCTTTTGGCTTCCCTCCATCAGTCAAACTGGCCTTCCCATGGATTAGACCAATTAATCGGCCTCAAACTGGTAATAAGTGAAGAAACTTGTGTTTAGAACTGATTTTGGATGTGTCAACAGAAAATCTGTTTAGAACAATTTTTATTGAATAGTTTTGGCCTGAAGTACCTTGATTTCCTCTTCTTCATACTGAAGCAGAGGAACTCAGCAGCCTCATGGATCTGCACGATGTCTTCAAAGTACTGTGAGAATATGCAGATATTATATAGACTCCATCACCCACCCTTATGTGTAACGAGGCCAGCCCCATGCTAAGTGTAGTATAAGCATTATCTAATTGGCTTGGTGGAGGTGTGAATGTACTCTTGTTAAGCAGGATTAAGAAGCTGGGGCATTAACTGGATCTGTGCTGCCCCACACTGAACTGAGCTCGACTCTACCGCCATGTGGGACTGAGGGAATCCGAACTCACGCTGGCCCCGGACACCCATCCCAAAGGTATGCAGTTATTGGCCCCTCGTGCAGTGGCTGAGACCCGAGCCGATTCCTAGTTAAGTTACTTGAATGGAATCTAAATACCAAGATGTTCGTCTTGTACCAATGACTTGTTTTGATCATTTTAGACACTACATGTTATAGCTACGTTATATAGCAAGATGTGTTTATTGAATTACTATTTTAATTTGAAATGAATCATTTTATGTGGATGGTTTGTCTTTATGGGTTGACGTTAGGTCAAGCTACAGCAGAGATCCACAGGCCTAACATACAACACTCATTCACTTTGTGTTGAAATATGACCTTAATTACCAACTCTCCAGGCCACCTACCATAATAGTTACTCCAATTACTCCATTTCATAAGTTATTCAGTTCATTTAAAGGCACTAAACCATATTTTTTGTTCTGGAAATGGAATGTCATTTGTTTTATCCTCCTTCAGTACATGGTAAACTCGGACAGTTGAGGGGAAAAAACACTGTGCAAGCATTTGTATCTATGATAGAGCTTATGTGTGTGATGTGTATGTCTGCAATGTTATTCTTTTGTTATACGTTTGTTAAGTGTGACATCACGCACAATAATAAGCTTCTTCTGGATCTGTTGACAGTTCCATTGACAAACACAGCAAAACCACACAACTTTATCTGAATCTCCTGCTGAGATAACAGCAGATCGAAGCCCAAAAGCTGTTTTACACCTAATTAGTATAACATATCTGACCATTTCTCCACGCAAAAATGAAGACATGTTTATATTTAAATCAAGACTACATTGTGTATGGGAAAAATAATTTGATAATATCAAAAAAGCATTACTAAAGAAATCCAGACTAAATGTAATAGTTCTGTGTGATCAGCTGTTTAGAAAGAGCCTGTAGTCGGCTGTGTAGCAGGTTCAAATCAGCCAAATCCCGTTCTAATGAATGGGGCTAAAGTTCAGTTGAACCTGAAGTGGAGCGATGACATAATCAATTACCAAACGTATTTAAATACAAATAGAATCTTTATTTATTTTATAAACAAGTTTCCTAAGATTTCTGTAAAGTGACTCTGAAAAGAGAGGGTCCCTTTATACCTGTTCTAAAGTTCTAAAAAGTTTTTAAGAAGAGTGGATTATGGCACAATGATCGAGGACTTGTTGATGATCCTGATGTTTCAGACCCGAGGATGCCCACCCTGGCCCCGCCCATCCAGGTGCCACGTCCGTCCTACTCCCAGGCACGGGAGAGCCTTGTGCAGGCCATCCCGCCCAGGCTGCTGTGTCTGCTGGCCTGTGGGGGGGTGGACTGCAGGTACGAGGGGCCCGAGTGCTGGAAGGACAACCAGCAGGCCATCAGGGGCCTCTTCTCTTCATGGTGAGGACGTCCCACGCACACTTTGACACAAACATCCTGTAACCCCATGGTTCTCAAACTGTGGGCTATTTCACTTAATGCTTATGTAATGTTCAGTGTTTGTATGTCTGGTTTAGACCATAGACTTAATATTGATAGTCATAGTCACCTTGTTTAAGGGATTGAACCTGGTAAATTGAAATATTAAAGGGACTATATGGAGATCAAAAATGTTAAAATTGAGTTTTTTCCTCCCCCTACATGTTCCAGCAATGTCCTGATGTGTAGAATGAGCCCAGACCTGTTCACCACAACTGCCTCTAAAATCCTGCACTGTCGCTCAAAAAGGTGTTCATTCGGATCCAAATTGCTCTCATCTAGTCCCTTTAAGTTTAAAAGCACGACGCTAATCAGCTATTTGCTAACTACCGACCATTGGGCGGATGTTTCACAAGAAAGAAAAAACTTGAGAATATGCCGAAATTATTTTAGACAATAAGCCTTGTGTGTTTTATGTGCATGAGTTAGCGCAGGGCTAAATCTTTCTAAAAATGTATGCTAAAGACAGAACACTGTTGAGCTTTAATTGTCTGTAACGAGGCGCTTGATCCAACCTGCTGCAAAAGTCCGTGCTCTTTCCAAACGGTTAAAACCGGAGCCTTTCCCGATCGATAGTACTGTGCTCCTGAGATGTGCAGTGGGATATCAATCTGACTTTACATTAGTTCAGCCGTCTTAACCTGTTAAGCACATCTTCTCCAGTTTCGAGTTTACCCAAATCTAAAAGCTTCTTGAAAAAAGGCATCAAAATGGCGACAAAAACAAAATGTAAATGAGGCTGAAAATGCAGCAAAAAAGGCATCAAAAGAGTACAAAAAAGGCACAAAACAGGTGACAAATAAGTGATGAAAAAGCAACAAAAACTGACCTTCTCCACAGGGTCACTGATGACATCATAGCAATGGCACGGCCGTCCAGGAAGCTGATAGAGAGATACAACATCATCGACCAGTTCAGGAGGTAAGGCGTGCTAAAGATGAAGAAGATCCCAGGTCTGATTGTCAGAAGACCTTTCTGTGTCTGAGGGGTGATACGGTCACAATACTTTTGAATACTAGTGCTTTTTATGAAGAGACTTTTGATGAACTACATCATCCATCCTAATGAGGCCGCAGGGCTCCACTGCATTCACAGTCAATAGAGGCCAGGAATGGTCAGTAGAGGGCAGCACTACAAGTTTATGCACTTGGTCTACCAAACACTCATTTAAAGTTAAGTCCTATATCAACTGTATATTATATATATATATATATATATATATATATATATATATATATATATATATATATATACAATGACAGAGGAAGCCACTAAATTCAAATATTAGTTGAGGTCCAAATTCCTAAATTTCCGAACATACGGTGGGAACCATATGTTTACATACACTTCGTAAAGAGACACATTTGCTTTTTTTTTTCTCACTGTTTGACATGAAACCAGAATTAACTTCTTTTTTTTTTTTAAGTCAATTTGAATTTTTTATCCATCCATCCATCTTCTACCACTTGTCCGTTGCCGGGTCTTGGGGGCAGCTGTTGGAGCTGCACCAGCCCCTATGGCTCCTCCTGCAGGTGGTGGGTCCACAGAAGGACGGCCTCATGGTTCTAACCGGGCCTGTTGGTCTCTCATAAGGGGCTTCTGAACCGCTCTTTGTCTGACCCGTCACCTAGGACCTGTTTGCCCTGGGAGACCCTACCAGGGGCACGAAGCCCCCAACAACAGTGCTCCCAGGATCATTCAGGCTCAAACCCCTCCACCACGATAAGGTGGAGGTTCCAGGAGGGGAAGAATTTTCAAAATTATTTATATTTGTCAAATGCCAGAAGAATGAGAGATAGAATTTTCTACACAATTTTGTATTACCTTTTACAAAACCAAACGTTTACATACAGGTGAAACTTGGAAAATTAGAATATGGTGAAAAAGTTCATTTATATCTGTACCAACATGGGCTGAGTGGGAACTCTGCCAGGAAGAACACCTGACTCCAAAAGAAACATCAAAAAGCCAGCTTGGAGTTTGCAAATAAAAAAAGGATAAAGACGTTTGGCCATAATGACCATTGTCACGTTTGGAGTGTTAGGACTTGGTTCTTTTATATCACGCGAGAACAGTTATTTGGATATAACCAAAGCAGACACTGGAGATAGGAGTTGTCTCAAAGAAAAGGCTTTTATTGCCGTTGTTCCTAGTTACAAAGTTACAGAGCAGTAAAACCAGCTGGTGACTTCAGAGAAAGAGAAGAAGTGAAGTCCAGACCTGACAGTTGCCTTTTATCCTCGTCTTGCACTTCTCTACGCAGAGAGGGTGACTGCTTACCAGTGAATGAGTTGTATGTGTCTATGTGTTTGTACTGTATCTGTACTTCACGTTATGTTCAGAATGATTATGGTGTTTGTTGACCGTTGTTTATCAGCTAATCTCACTGACATGGTTTCCTTGTTCTGTAGCGTGTGAGCAAAGCATGCGTCAGGATCTTGTTCAGATTTCGTTACAACCCTTACAGGAGGAAACTGGTGCACTTCACAAAATAGATGACATCATGAAGAAGAACACTATGACAAATATCAGAGCAACACCTCAAGACATCAGCCAGGAAGTTGAAACTCGGGCACAGATGGGTCTTCCAAATGGACAATTCTCAAAGCAAACGGCCAATACTGGTTACAAAGCGGCTTAAGGAAAACAAAGTCAATGTTTTGAAGTGGTCATCACTAAGTCCTGATCTCAATCCAGTTGAAAATGTATGGGCAGAGCTGAAAAGGCATAGGCAAGCAAGGTGGCCTAAAAATGTGTCTCAGTTACACCAGTTCTGTTTGGAGGAATAGACCAAAGCCCCTGCCAACTATTGTGAGAAGCTTGTGGAAGGAAATCCAAAATGTTTGACCCAAAATATAAAAGCAATGCTACCAAATATTAATGACATGTATGTTAACTTTTTGTTTTGTTAAAAAGTAATGGAACAATGTGTAGAAAATTCTCTCATTCTTCTGGCATTTGACAAATAGAGAATATTTTTTTAAATTCTAATTGACCTAAAACAAATAAGTTAATTCTGGTTTCATGGTTGACAGTGAGAAAAAAAAAAAGCCAATGTGTCTTCTGTTTCTAAACATATGGTTCCCGCTGTATTTGTAACATCCCAGTTCTTCACAGGGATTAATATGCACTTTTCACACTTCCCAGTCACAGAAATGCTATAAAACTTGTGTATTTTAAGTGTAAATGAAGTGATCCCATTTCAAAGGCCCATTTTCAGTAATCGCGCATCGTGAGGTCATTGTTCTTGTGTGCACTGGGACATGCGTCATGACTTTGTTGTGTATATGCATATCATTACATAACCGCCTTGTTACCAGGCAGAACATCAGGTCCATCATCAACATGCAGTTGCCTGGGGAGCACTCCTACTGCGGACCCCCCCTGGAACCCTGCAGCGGCTTCACCTACTCCCCCCAGACCTTCATGGACAGCGACAGTCAGAGCCTCACCGATATAGCCTAATATAGCGTAGTCGTGTTGCATGTAGCGATGTCAAATATTCCACTCGTGTGTCTGCAGTTTACTTCTATAACTTCGGGATGCCAGACTTCGGCGTGTCCACTCTGGTCAGCATCATCGACGGAGTCAAGGTCCTGGCCTTCGCGGTGAAAGAGGGGAGAGTGGCTGTGCACTGTCATGCCGGGCTGGGCAGGACAGGTACGCTTCACCTTTTGTGGCTTTGAAATATTATAATGTTTCAAAAAAAGCTACCTGGAGCCGTGTTTTATATATCCTCCTTCACTTAAAAAGCTTATACAAAACAGACTTTTTTGAGGTTTGAATGGTGTTATAAGGTTAAACCTGGAGTGGTATTTTGTTTCATTGGCATAGGTTTCAGTCCACCTTAATACTCTACATTTAAGGGAGAGTTCCATGATGTTTCACTGTGTTTTACAGCCTGGACTGCTTTACCTGCATGATCCTGTCTGTGACCAAACAGTCCTCATGTTTGCCAATATCGTGTAACTTTTGCTTTGCCCATGCAGCTCTGGTCACAGTGGCACAAAAGAAGGAAGTGCACCCTCTGGTGGCCAAAAGTAAAACTTTCCCCCTCCAATCAACTCATTGAAATCAAACCTATTTGGACACATACATGATTTTGATTAATACTAATTAAAAAATATTCATGGTTAAAGGCTTTAAAGTAGTTGTAAAAGCCTGGATGAAGCTTACATGACCTTTAAGCTTTGTGGGAAGTTAGAAGCTACCAAGCTGTTCCACGTTTTCCTTATTTAAATACAGTAAAGTGAAAAGTTACACGATCCAAGTCTAGTTAAAGCAGTACTAAGTAACTCTTGCCCCTAGAGGCCATAAGCGCAACTGCAGGTGTCGTAGCAAGTTACGATTTTCGAACTTATTAAATGTCTTGGAGAGTAAATACTACGCTGACAGAAAAGGCGAAGGGAGAAAGGGGTGTTGTACATCCAGTAATGCAATGGAAATCATTTTTTTCACTCAAACTTGGCTGTAAATACTGTTTAAAGTGGGGCTAGCCCGCAGTTAGCTTTGCCCGTTAGCCTTCTTCTTCGTGGTTCTATTAGTGTGTATTGGTTGCTCCGACCCGGTGGCAGTCAAGTTGCAAGCATGGTTTTCTGGCCAGAGAAACCGGGGGGAGATGAAAGACCCTCCAATCATCCCATTAACACTTGTATTACCCCCAGAGGGACGACGGAAAGGATTTATTAAGGTAAACACGTTACTTAGTACTGCTTTAACACAAAATTAAACATGTGGATTTTCTAAGCAGATAAAAAGGGATACTATATTGTGAGGCATAATACCATCTGGAGTACTTTGACATATTACTGCGCGGACGTAGTACTCCACTTATTATGCCTCAGAATATAGTACCCCTTTTTATCTGCTTAGAAAATTGACATGTTTAATTTTGTCTAACTAGACTTGGATCGTGTAAAGGCTCATATCTCAGTATGGAAAAACGGTGGCCTATTCCTTTCAGCAAAAAATGTCCGAGGGCTAAAAAATTTACCGGACTGAGCGAAACCAAAGTGATTTTTGGATTGAGCACATCCAAACTGTCCAAAATGGTTCAGAGGGTCCCAGTCTGTGCTTTGTCGTGGCAGGTGTGCTGATCGCCTGTTACCTCATCTACACGCTGCGCATCAGCCCCAGCGAGGCGGTGCACTTCGTCAGGGCGAAGCGTCCGCGCTCCATCCAGACGCGGACGCAGATCGGGCAGGTGTTCGACTTCGCTCGGCTCCTGGGCACTCAGCTGGTGCAGTACCCCGACCTCAGCCTCCGCCACGGGGCCCCCTTCACCCTGCAGAACTACCTCAACCGCCAGGCGCTGCTGCTGCACGGACAGGAGGCGCGCACACTCCGCCACACGCCAAAGGTCAGCAGAGTCACTGTCGCGCAGTGTAGTCAGGTGTAGGGCTGAGTGCCGTAAAAAAAAAAAATCCAATACCGAAACCTGAACCATACCGATGTTAAAATATTTGTCATATAGAACCATAAAACAACAATCAATGTTAATTTCTTCCTTTTCTTCCATTTCATTTCGTTAACATTTGTATCATTTATTTGAGATGAAACGACCAAGAAACTTCCTATAACTATAAAAGGACAGGGACAGGGACCAATTTTACTCACATTTTTGTGTAACGGTACCCAACCCTGCTCAGGTGTACCTTTGTCCCGGCGCTGTCCTCAGGTGCTGTACCTCCTCTGCCTGCGCCTGTCGTACTTAGCCCTGGACCTTCCTGCTCCCCCGGAGGTCCAGGCTGAACTGGACAAGCGCTCAAGCATCAGAGCGCTGGGCCGGTCGGTACGGGACACCCTGGTCTCCCGACAGTTCCTGCCCCTGCTGCATGCGGCGCAGCTGCGCAGGGAGGCGGGGCAGGGGGCGGAGTCTGTGACCTCCTGGGACGAGCCGCTGGGATTCCTGCAGAGGAAGAGAGAGGTCCTGCTGGACAAACGCAGCTACAGCGACTCCGACCTCAGCAAAATCACACTAGACGAGGTGGGATTTTTTACTATACTCAGTGTACTGCTCTTTGTAATCTTCACTGCAATGAATACATTAGAGGGCTCTTTGTGACTGCACAGTTTCTCCTTAGGGGTGAACACTCATTAATCCCAGAGCAAATTATTGGCCATCCATCCATCCATTTTCTTCCACTTGTCCGTTGCCGGGTCGTGGGGGCAGCCATTGGAGCTGCACCAGCCCCTATGGCGCCCCCTGCAGGTGGTGGGTCCACAGAAGGACGGCCTCATGGTTCTAACCGGGCCTGTTGGTCTCTCATAAGGGGCTTCCGAACCGCTCTTTGTCTGACCCGTCACCTAGGAACTGTTTGCCCTGGGAGACCCTACCAGGGGCACCAAGCCCCCGACAACAGAGCTCCAGGATCATTCAGGCTCAAACCCCTCCACCATGTTAAGGTGGCGGTTCCAGGAGGGGAAAATTATTGGCCTATTTATTTATTTATGGGCCTTCTTACACAATTTGAAAATATATCAAATAGAAATATAGTATTACCGAATTCCTGTACTTCACTCAGTTTAGTTTATTAGCCATTTACAGTATAACACATTGTTTTTGTATATTAATATTATTAAAGCATAGTACTTATTATTAAAGAGTAAGGTTATATACAAATCTTGTAATGGCAGCCCTTATCGATGTTACACATTATATTTCTTCCTCAGGACATGGAGCTGAGCCCGTACTTCACAGCTGCTGTGGGGCATGAGAGACGCTGGTGTTTCCAGGAGCTTAGACCTCACAAAACCACCAGGACTTCTCCACAGGAAGCTCCAGGAGCGTGTCCCAGGAGAGCCAAGTGCTCCACCAAGAGGGCGCTTCCCAAGTTAACCTCCACCTCTCAGGTACTTTGAACACTATGAACCGATTACTGTATTAGAGAGGACACTTTCTAAGGCTTTCTACGTGTTTTATTTTCTCTTTTGCTCAAAGTGCATGAGCAGTTTTCGTGTTTTTCTAATAATTACATAGTTTGATAAAACTATAAAAACCTGAGAACTTCAGGGAGGGGTCTCCTAAACACGGTGAGGCTGCGTTTCAGTTTCATGCAGCTAAAATCTGGAACAGTCTTCATGAGGATGTGAGACAGGCCTCAACTCTGACAATGTTCAAATCCAGGCTGAAAACAGCTCTTTTTACCCGAGCAGATGAAAACTGAAAGTATTTTATCTGCACTCTTGCCTTTTACTGTAATTGATTAATTTTTATGTTGATGTTTTATTGATTTGATCTGTTTTCTTGTAATTTTCTGCAACTGTGAAGCACTTTGAATTGCCTTGTGTATGAATTGTACACAATTAACTTGCCTTGTCAATAAAGTGTCATTGAAACTGAAATATGACCTGGATCTCTTCATTCCCAGATGTGCAGGACCCCTCAGCACCCGGGCCCCAGTGCGGTGAGCCGTGCGGTGGCCAAGGCCATGGCAAACCCAGGCCCTCCGGGAGAGAGCGTCCTGCAGAGGTCAGCCCTGCTGCAGGTGAGCCACTCACTGAGGACTTTAGATCATGTGGAGCGTGAGCGCTTACTCCTCGTTTTGTTCTCGGATCCAGGAGGAGCTGAACAGCAGTGATTGTGGCTGGGCCTTGCTGGTCACTGAGTCGGACCCTCACGTGCTCAGCTGTCTGCTCTGGACATGGATGGACAGGTTAAGGGTGAGAGGCACCAGGTTCACACTGGTACATTGTCAAAAACATTAGAACCAGGTTATTGTGCCTTAATTAGACAACAGATCTCAGGGTCAGGAGTAAGAGTAACACTACTTTAAAATCATTTTTACTCAAGCAAAAAGTAGTGGCCAATTAATAACTCAAGTAAGAGTAAAAAGTAACTGTTACTTGAGTACTGTGAGTACTGACTCTTATTCATGTTTCAGTCGTGACATAAATTATGAAAAACAAAACATCAAATAATGTGAACATTTTAATATTTTCAAAGAAAGACATAAAAAGAAATCATTATGAAGAATTAAAGGCCCTATAACTGATTCACGACTGGCAGGGTCACTTTTCAGGGTCACTGTCACAGAAATGCTTGAAAATGAGCCTGCAAGTTCATGAAATTGATACAAATGTTTCATAATATGATTCATAGTGGGTTTTTTTTTTTTCAAATGACTTTATAATATACTAAAGGAGGACAAAACTAATTTTGTTCCATTACTAGAAATAAATCGAACACAGTGCCTTTAAAGGAACAGGCCACAGTTTTTCCATACTGAGATATGTTCTCACCTGAGCTTAGACGGGTTGATACGTACCTGTCTGGTCTTTAGACCAAAGATGTTGTTAGCATTTAGCCTCTCCCAGTATATTCCTATAGCTCCAAACGGGGTGAAGTTAGAAGCGACCGCGCTCTTCCACGGGCACGAAGACCAGACGGGTGCGCATCAACTCGTCTAAGCTCAGGTGAGAACAGATCAGTGTGGAAAAACACTGGCCTGTTCCTTTAAATAACAAAATACACAATTTTACACCTCAGAGTTAAGATTTGTCACTTAACGATTTACTGATAGTGGCATAAGTTACATTTCACTCAAGTAACAAACAGACATACTTCTACTTGATACTCAAGTAGAAGTAAAAAGTACTGAATGAAAAAAAAATACAGTTACTTCAAAAAGTAACTTGAGTACATGTACTTGTGTAAATGTAACTGAGTACTCCCCACCTTTGAGCAGCTCTATCTTATAACCCAAGGGGTCCTACCGTTTGTCCCCTGGAACTGTCATCTATTCTCACATTTTACTGCAGTCTATAGAATAGTATAATGTATGCGAAGTACTTACATACACAGTACCTCTGGTTGGGAAACACTGTCAACATGATCGGAGGGCAGTGTTCATTCCCACAACAGGTCTTTTCTCTTTTCATACACAAACTAGTAATTCATGTTAAAAAGGTTTTGTTGATCTATACAAACGGAATCAAAATGATAGACAAACATTTGTCTCAGTCAATAGAAAATGGAACATCCCCGGAGTAGAACTGGGACTGACTCTATATACTTTGGATTTACTTGACTACATGTGTTGTTGTCTCCAGGAGCCTATATTAACTGCTGATGACGTGGCCAAACTGTGCAGTAAGAGCGCCCTCTGTGAGCTGAAGGAGGTACTGTACATGTGCAGTCTGTAATGATGTGTAATAATGAATGAAAGGCTGAGGTGCTTGTGTCCCCAGGCTCAGAGACACACTCTCCTGTGTCTGCTGCGCTGTGTGGGGACAGTGTCCTCACTGTGTCCACACCGAGAGGACGCCCTGCTGCAGCGGCTGCTCCGAGCTGTCACCAGGGTACGACTTTCGAAGCTTTATGTTATTCAGGCCTTCAATGGCATTAAGTGTTAGAGCCGTATGAACCATCTCGGGCCCTGAGAACTTCAGTGAGGGGTCTCCCTGGATCCAAAAGACTCGGCTCCCAGTAAAGAGCCGTAAATCCCATTACTAGATTTACATGAGGTGTCATAGAATAATTGTGGCTCATCTGCTTTTGGCCGCCTCAGCTTGGATATTTTCGGTTTTACAATTGAAAGTAACAATAACTATGAAAGTTCATAGTTATTGTCTTTGAACTTTCAAACTGCAGAGGACACGTCCGTGTTCTACCTAATACGCCAACAATGCAGGATAGAAGAAGATCTCCATAGACGATCGTGATGGAATGTAAGGCTGCCATGCTAACCACGCATACAGCCGCTGGGTCACTTAAAGGTCATTTGGAATCATAATACACCTTACAGAGAATTGAAATGATTTTACTCTTTAACCATCAGGCCAAGCGGTTTACTGAACAGTCTCAAACCGGAGCAATGCCTTAAATGTTATTGCAAATATATCAAGCTGATGAATGACCTTTCCTCTCCTTAGACTCCTCTGGAAGACGTGAAGGCAGCAGACGTTCTGATGAGTGTCTTCAGGTCTGCGTTCAGAGAAACCTTCCACAACCCCAGCAACCTCACCAGAGCCTGAAGAATGCACTCTGTATACGTTTTCCTTCTTATTGTATGAGTGTATATGTTTTAGACCTGTCTGGTTCTGATATAAAAAATTATCAAATAATCCATGGGTCGTCCTGTTAATTATTAGGAAGATACTTTTCTCTCCTGTTCCTACATCATTTTATTAGTGATTGTGTAGCAGGTATTGGCCGGTACGATCACCGCTAACAGTTTATAATATTTGTGGGGAAGGATTGGGTGTCTTTCTGTAAACAAATAAATAAGGAGACGGAGTCAAATATCATCGGTGCTGCGTCCAGGCTCTCTGCTTGCCAACTTTATTTGTGTTCTCTTGCACAATATAAAACACAATATCCTTATGATAATTTAGTATACAGAAATCCAAACATACAGTTGATTATAAATTCTCCAAATTTAGCTTTTTACTAATTACACACATGTCAACTTGACATTGTCATAACTTTGGCACTGAGACTTCACTTTTCTTTGTACTTTCAGTAAAACAAAATAACAATTTCAAATATTTAACGAGGCCTAAAACGCAAAACAAAATGACGGTGAGCCAAATTCTAAGAGGTATGTCGGCTAACGGCTAGCGCGCGAATAGCATAAAACTAATTGCCTTAAACTACAATAAAAACAGTCTATCATCGACTAGCACCCCATATAGCATGAGCTATTTTTAACGGGCTTCATATGAGCCAACAGTTACGTTAGGTGCGACTGTACAAACCTGTAAACAAATAAATAAGGAGACGGAGTCAAATATCATCGGTGCTGCGTCCAGGCTCTCTGCTTGCCAACTGACGAGGAGCAGGAGTGAACGCACTAAAACCGTCTCCCAATCAGCGCTGCCCTCTAGCGGTAGGCGTCGATACTACTTTAATTTTTCAAATCTTACTCTAATATATATTATAATAAAACTAAAACTATGTGACCACACATAGTGGGCGTCACACGCTCCCTGACTAAAGAAAAGATGGCTCCCGACATAAACTAAAATATTAAATTTCCTCATAACCAAAACATATTAACTTCAATATATACTTTTTTTTTTTACAAAATGTCTTTGAAAAAGTCTATGAAACAAACACCCCAGGTTGTGTGTATGCCGGCGTCTGGTAAGTATAAGGCGAATATGCAACTGGTGGTGTGTAAGTACCAGGTAAGTATGGCATATACATAGGTGGCATGTAGGTCATAACTGGGTAGGTGTTCTGAGTAAAAGGAAAGTATTGTAGTTTTCCATCAACTAAATTAACTGTTCCCTGCGTATGCAGTGAAGGCTGACCTAATGTCTCATATGTAAACATCTGACGTGGTCTTCTATCTCGTGCAGACCTTCTAACCTCTGTGTGTTCTTCCGGGTGAGGAGATAGTCTCTGTTCATGGTCAGATGTGTAGTTGTCCTCAGGTCCCTCTTCTTCAGGCATGGCGAGTGCAGGATGTTCATTACCACCTTCTTCCTCCGACAACTCCTCATGCATGTGAGGGGCAGTGGATAAATCCTCAGTCTCTTCTCTATCCAGTGAGTGTGGAAATGCAGCTCGTGTGTCCTCTCTAGTAGTTCTCACAGGTCTGTTTAGTTCGTTTGTAGATTCTCTGACGCGTCCTAGTGCTGTACTTGGCTGGCATGAGGTTTGCTCATCACTGTTTTGTCTTAGCACAGTCCTTTCAGCAGGTATCCTCAACCAGTAACCAGCGCAGCCTTCTTCATCGGAGTCGCTTCCAGAGTTGTCACTGTTTTTAGTCTGTTCTTGTGTCTGTACAACTCTCCTCCTTGTTCTGCTTTCTCTTGGATTGTTGTCATTTTTGGGTCGTGTAGGGTGTGTACCGATTTCAACAGGTAAGTCATTTACTAACAACAGGAGATTACGATGCAACGTGCGTGTCTTTTTCTTTTCTCCGCTCTCAGGATGAACAACATACACTGGGTTTTGACCAAGCTGTTCTTTCACTATGTAAATAGTCTTTTCCCAATAGGATCTCAGCTTGCCGGGCCCTCCACGTTGACTGAGATTACGGACTAAAACTCGGTCTCCTGGCTGTAGTACAACACCTTTTACTTTCTTGTCATATGTCACTTTTCCTCTTGCACTGGACTTTTTACTGTTTTCACTAGCAATGCGGTATGCCTCTGACATGCGCTCAGCCCATTTCTCTGCATATCCTTTAGGTGAGTATGTCTCTCCTTCCTCAGCTAAACCGAACAACAGATCCACGGGTAGGCGAGGATTACGGCCATAGAGCAGAAAAAAGGGTGAGTATCCAGTAGCCTCATGGCGCGTACAGTTATACGCATGTACAATCTGTGGGAGGTGGTCTTTCCACCGCAGCTTTTCAGTGTCTGTTAGTGTCCTTAACATTTGAAGAATGGTTCGATTGAGCCGCTCTGCTGGGTTGCTTTGCGGGTGGTATGGGGATGTGCGTGAATGACCCACACCAGACAAGTTTTGTAGTGTCTTAAACAGTTCATTTTCGAATTCAGGCCCCTGGTCATGATGTAGTTTAAGGGGATACCCAAACCGGGGAATGAAGTCTTGGAAAATGCGTTCAGCTGCTGTGCGTCCACTTTTGTTTTTTGTAGGATAGGCCTGAGCATATCTAGTGAAGTGATCGATAGCCACTAGTATGTACTCATACCCTCCACGACTGGTCTCTAGATGTAAATAGTCAATACACACAAGCTCTAGGGGAGAACTTGTTGTTATGCTACCCATAGGAGCTCGGACGTGTGTCACAGGTTTCTTTGACATGATGCAAGGACATTTCTGGGTGACATATGCCTCGACTTCTTTTGCCATAAAGGGCCAATAAAATCTTTCCCTGGCAAGATGGAGCACTCTTTCAGTACCAACGTGTCCCATCTCATTGTGTAACTGTTGCAAAGCTAGACTTCTGTATTTTGCAGGGAGTACTAGCTGCTTTCTCTCCTTGATTCTTCGGTATAGGAGCTCGTTTTCCAGGTATAACTTAGTCCATTCATGTAACAGTTTCTGTGCTGCTCCTCTCACTGTTTTACGTACCTCTTCTGTCAGTTTTGTCTCAGATTCTTTCAGTCTGATAACTTGACCGATGGCAGAGTCTTCCCGTTGAGCTTTGACCAGGTCACTGTGGCTGATGCTCCGCAGGTTGGCAGGAAGGGGCTGGTGGGAGTCTGGGGCAGTAGCGTTGAGAACGGCAACCCAAGCGACGTCTTTCTGCTGGGCAGCCTGGCTCCCATCCCATGCAGCTCGAACAGCCTCATCTGAAAAAGTCTCAGTACACTCACACACATACTTCTCAATGTCTAGTGGTAAACGTGAGAGTGTGTCTGCGTCAATGTTCGTTTTGCCGGGTCTGTATCTTATGTCAAATCTGAAGTCTGAGAGTTCCCCAACCCATCTGTGTCCGACCGCATTAAGTTTTGCTGTGCTCATAACGTAAGTCAGAGGATTGTTGTCGGTATAAATGGTGAAATGGGGCGCATAATACAAATAGTCCCGGAATTTTTCACACACAGCCCATTTCAAGGCGAGAAACTCTAGTTTCCCACTATGTAAATGGTAGTTACGTTCAGCTTGTGTCAAAGTCCGTGACCCATAACCTACGACACGCAACTTGCCATTCTGACACTGGTAAAGGACAGCTCCTAAGCCCTTGTCTGAAGCGTCTGTGTGCAGTGTAAAAGGCAAATTAAAGTCAGGGTAGGCTAGTACAGGAGGGCTAGTGAGGAGAAAAACTAACTGTTCTAGGGCTTCCTGCTGTACAAGTGTCCATGTGACAGGCTCTCTTGAGTGTAACTGTGGTCGCTTACTACTTTTCTTATAAGTGGGACTCTGGACTGTGCCTGGCTTTATCTGAAGCAGTTCGTAGATTGGCCTGGCTATTTTTGAAAAGTCCTGTATGTAAGAGCGGTAGTACCCCAGGAATCCTGCTAGTTTCCTCACATCTCCCACAGTTTTTGGTGTCTTGGATGTCAATGCCTTTACAGCTTCAAGGTCACGTGGGTCTATTTTGACTCCTTCAGCGGACACAATCTTGCCCACGTATCTTACTTCGTTTTGGAAAAGTTCACACTTTTCTGGTCTTAGTTTTACTCCATGTTGTTGTAGGGCACGCAGCACTTTTCTGAGGCACTCAACGTGTTCATCGAAGGTTTTTGCATAGCACAGTATATCGTCCAAATAAGGGAGGCAACATTCATCTCGTAGGGGGCCAAGCATCTCCTCCATGCTCCGTTGGAACGCCGCTGGGGCATTTGTCAGCCCAAATGGGATACGGACCCATTCGTATAGGCCCCAGGGAGTGATGAAGGCAGTGTACTGGCGGGACCCCTCTGCAACAAAACCCTGGTGATATGCCTTTCCCTGGTCTAGGATGCTGAACCAGGCATAACCACCAAGAGTATCTGTCAGGTCTTGTATTCTGGGCAGTGGATGTCGATCTGGAACAGTTTTTTTTATTGAGAAGCCTATAATCAATACATAAGCGTAAGCAGCCATCTTTTTTTCTGACACATACAACTGGAGCAGCGTATGGGGACTTAGATTTTACTATCCACCCTTTCAACAACAGTTCTTGTATGTAGTCCTTGACCTCCTTAAAAAGTGGTTTTGGTATTGACGAGTAGGATCTTTGAACAGGGATGTTATCAGTCAAATTGATCGACATTTGCAATGTTGGTATGCACCGATGTCTGTACTGTCCTGGGCAAAGGCACCCGATTCTTCACAAAGCATTTTGTGTACTTTTGCTTGTTGCTCATTCGTGAGGTGGCTTACATCAACAGGAGGTTGCCATGGTGATGGGTCAGTAGTAGTAGAGGAGGTACTGCTGATGGTTACTGTGGGCTCTAAATCTTCCGGTTCTTCAGGTGAGTTCATGTTTATCACTTTGTCAAAACTTTGAATACAACCAAGAGCTGTTTTTCTTTGCAATGTCACTGTGTGTTGTTGCCCACAGGAACAAATACATGAGGGTACTTGGAATTACGTACCTCCACGAGGCCCTCACCAATGTCCAGTTCAGCAAGACTTGTGTTATTCGCATCAGGTTCAAAGAGAAAGACAGTCTCTGACAAGTTCATATTTGGTGAAACATTGCATTTGATCCACGCAACTTGACCTGCTGGTATAGTTGTGTCATATTTACCAGTGCGGAGTCTCTCATTTTGAGCTAAGGGTTTGTCAGTCTGAATGAAGTTCACCAGCAGCTCTGCTTTTTCTGTAGGGATGGACATGGCATTACAGAGTAGGTTGGTGAGTGTTGGAACAAACTGCTCAGGTTCCTTTTGAATCACTTCCTCTAGCACGTTGAAACCTAGTATTGGTCTCTCCAGAGTAAAACTACTGATGAGGAAGGGCACTGTGATAGACAAGCTGGGGTCAACATTACCCATGAGGTTGACTGTTATGGCAACCCAACCCTCAAATGGGAGACTATCACCATTGACTGCATATAGTTTCAAGTCATCCTCTTCATCAACAATTTCGCTGAGTGGCCTAGTACTCGTGTCAGGAAGATATTTGTTTTTCCACTCTTTATCAATAATGCTTACTTGGGCCCCAGTATCTAAGAGTGCACTGACTGCAAAACCATTTAGATTACACTGGGTGAGCGCTTTCTTCCCAATAAGCTTTGCAAGTCTTTCACTTTTAACATCAGGTAAGTTCATAACCAGTGTGTTGACATGTTTAGTTTCTGTCTGTTGTCCATTTTCTTTGTCTTTACTCGTTGCAGTTTGGGACGTTGAGGGGGATCCGGTCACTGTTTGTCCCTTGTCAGAGACCGGCTCCAGTTTCCCTGACGCTGTGTTTTCTTGAGACAGCCTACTGCTCGATGTCCCTCTAATCCACAGTAAAAACAGTGAGGACAATCCGAACGATTCTCTGCGAGACACGTTGCACAGCCATGTCGTTTTGGTTTCTGATAACTTGCTCTGCTCTTTGTGTACTGACTTGTTTGTTCTGTCTTTTGTGACTGTAAATGCTCAACCATACTTGTTAGCTTTTCTACTTTCTCTATCAGCTGTTGGATTGTGTCTGCCTTTTTATTATCATTTTGTTTCTTCACATGAGTGTCCTCTTTTGCAGAAGCGCCCTGAGCAACGTTTACTTCGGCTGCAGCACTATGTGCATTTGCATTTCTTGGTCGTGACACAGGACCTAATCGACGTTGCCTTTCGCTTTCATCACTCATTACTCTCTTCAGATGCTTAAGTATAGCCTCATCAGTGACTGAAGGGTCAGTGAGTAATGGTTTGAGTTCTCTGCGAATGTCACTGTGTTTGTGCCCTAGACCCTGGTACACTGTGTGAAGAAAAACATCTTGGACTGTGCTGGCAGAATACTTCACATCGGTAGCGATGTGTTTTGAGGCGAGCAGGATCTTTTGCTTAAGGCCTATTACTCGATAAAGGAACTGCTGCGGAGTTTCATTGTCATTTTGCTTAGTGCACATCAGTTCTTGGAAAGGTTCGGTGTTGTTCTGCTCACCAAGGTGGGAGTGCAAAAAGTCTTTCAATTCACTTACAGTCAGTTCATCTTTATTCATCAGCATGTCTTTGAAATTACCTGGTTTGATGGCTCTAAGAACAGCTCGGACAATTTCAGTCTCACTAAACTGTTCTTTGAAACCTTCTTCGATCTGGCGACAAATGTTGTTATAACTTATGTCTGCCCCTTGATCCCCAATCTGTCCTCCTTGGATTTTGAATTCTCTCCGGTGAAGATACGAGAGATCCTTGAGTGACACGACTCTTTCCGGAATGGCGTGTTCACTATTTTGGGCTCTAACCTGTGACTTAGGCTGTGTTTGTACAGGCTGAGCTGCTGTGGGCATGAACTGTGACATTTTCTGACGTAGATCCTCATAGCTACTGAGTAACCCCTGTAACTGTGTACCATTTTGGGTCTCAGAATCAGCGTTTGCATTTTCAGGTGGATTATTATTACTATCTTGACTTAGTAGAATTTAGCTTTTTACTAATTACACACATGTCAACTTGACATTGTCATAACTTTGGCACTGAGACTTCACTTTTTTTTGTACTTTCAGTAAAACAAAATAACAATTTCAAATATTTAACGAGGCCTAAAACGCAAAACAAAATGACGGTGAGCCAAATTCTAAGAGGTATGTCGGCTAACGGCTAGCGCGCGAATAGCATAAAACTAATTGCCTTAAACTACAATAAAAACAGTCTATCATCGACTAGCACCCCATATAGCATGAGCTATTTTTAACGGGCTTCATATGAGCCAACAGTTATGTTAGGTGCGACTGTACAAACCTGTAAACAAATAAATAAGGAGACGGAGTCAAATATCATTGGTGCTGCGTCCAGGCTCTCTGCTTGCCAACTGACGAGGAGCAGGAGTGAACGCACTAAAACCGTCTCCCAATCAGCGCTGCCCTCTAGCGGTAGGCGTCGATACTACTTTAATTTTTCAAATCTTACTCTAATATGTATTATAATTAAACTAAAACTATGTGACCACACATAGTGGGCGTCACAATTGCAGTGCAGAAAACAGTAAATAGGCTACACATGATAAATGTTTGCATCAAGGACTTTAAAGTAGTTGGCTTTTAGTTACGATATCAGACATACTAGGTCTCCTAAAATATTAGCATTTAAGATGAAATAGTCCCCTCCTGGAACCGCCACCTTAACGTGGTGGAGGGGTTTGTGCCCGAATGATCCTGGAGCTCTGTTGTCGGGGGCTTCGTGCCCCTGGTAGGGTCTCCCATGGCAAACAGGTGACGGGTCAGACAAAGAGCGGTTCAGCAGCTCCTTATGAGAGACCAACAGGCCCGGTTAGAACCATGAGGACGTCCTTCTGTGGACCCACCACCTGCAGGGGGCGCCATAGGGGCTGGTGCAGCTCCAACAGCTGCCCCCACGACCCGGCAACGGACAAGTGGCAGAGGATAGATGGATGAAAGAGTATGGCCATAGGGTTCAGGTACTCAAGAGGAGCTCAAAGTAGATCACGGGGTGTGTCCGGAGGTGGGTAGAGTCGGCAAAATATTGACTCAAGTAAAAGTTAAAAAGTACTTGTATAGGCCAAGCAAGTCATGTTTATTTATACCGCACATTTCATACACAAGGCAACTCAATGTGCCTAGATATGTTTATAATATATATATATATATATATATATATGTATACAAATGTTACTTGAGTACTGTGAGTAACTGTTTGAGCGAAAAAGTCTGGTTTATTGTTAATGACGCCATAAATTATTAAGCCCCCTTAAGTTAATACTTTGTAGTGCCACCTTTTGCTGCGATTACTGCTGTAAGTCCTTGGGGTTTGTCTCTATCAGTTTTGCACATTGAGAGACTGAAATATTTGCAAAACAGCTGGAGCTCAGTGAAGTTGGATGGACAGCGTTTGTGAACAGCAGTTTTCAGTTCTTTCCACAGATTCTCGATTGGATTCAGGTCTGGACTTTGACTTGGCCATTCTAACACCTGGATATGTTTATTTGTGAACCACTCTATTGTAGATGTTGCTTTATGTTTTGGATCATTGTCTTGTTGGAAGACAAATCTCCGTCCCAGTCTCAGGTCTTTTGCAGACTCCATCAGGTTTTCTTCCAGAATGGTCCTGTATTTGGCTCCATCCATCTTCCCATCAATTTGAACCATCTTCCCTGTCCCTGCTGAAGAAAAGCAGGCCCAAACCATGATGCTGCCACCACCATGTTTGACAGTGGGGATGGTGTGTTCAGGGGGATGAGCTGTGTTGCTTTTACGCCAAACATAACGTTTTGCATTGTTGCCAAAAAGTTTGATTTTGGTTTCATCTGACCAGAGCACCTTCTTCCACATGTTTGGTGTGTCTCCCAGGTGGCTTGTGGGAAACTTTAAACGACACCTTTTATGAATATCTTTAAGAAATGGCTTTCTTCTTGCCACTCTTCCATAAAGGCCAGAGTTGTGCAGTATACGACTGATTGTTGTCCTATGGACAGAGTCTCCCACCTCAGCTGTACATTTCTGCAGTTCATCCAGAGTGATCATGGGCCTCTTGGCAGCATCTCTGATCAGTTTTCTCCTTGTATGAGCTGAAAGTTTAGAGGGACGCCCGGGTCTTTGTAGATTTGCAGTGGTCTGATACTCCTTCCATTTCAATATTATCGCTTGCACAGTGCTCCTTGGGATGTTTAAAGCTTGGGAAAGCTTTTTGTATCCAAATCCGGCTTTAAACTTCTCCACAACAGTATCTCGGACCTGCCTGGTGTGTTCCTTGTTCTTCATGATGCTCTCTCCGCTTTAAACTGACCTCTGAGACTTTCACAGAGCAGGTGCATTTATACGGAGACTTGTTCACACACAGGTGGATTCTATTTATCATCATTAGTCATTTAGGTCAACATTGGATCATTCAGAGATTCTCACTGAACTTCTGGAGAGAGTTTGCTGCACTGAAAGTAAAGGGGCTGAATAATCCGGTTTCCCCTACCACTAAACACATGTACAATAGGCCAGGATGAATGAGAGTGTGTTTGAGCATGCGCATGGGGGACGACGGACGCAAATTAGCCCAAGGCTACAATCTGGTGTGGCTTGTTTACATGCATGAGACCCATGTGTACAAAAGGTCCCAGTTCCTGTGTTCTGCTCATGTTATTTCTAGTAGTTTAGTTAGTGTGTTGTTTGGGTGTAATCTGCGGCATGTCCACTTGAGGGCGCTCAAGGCTCCCGTATGTTTGCACAGTCACTCGAGTGAGACGTGGTATCAGCAGCTGAAGTTTTCCAGTCAGTTCCTACCTGCAAATTGTGTGTCATTTTCAAGGAGTGTGCGTTTATGACAATAGTAAGTTTGCACCTTGATAGATGTGTAACTGTATTCTATATGTAGTGATATTTCCAGTGGGTTTAAATGCCTTATATGCTACCAGCTTTCTGTCTGTCCAGCTAGCATGTGCTAAGCTAATTCTCATTGCCATGCGGTTGGATAGATGGTAGTTAATTGTGCATGTGCCTTAGTTTGTTGGCAGTGCCATTTTGTGTTTTACTGTATATTATGTGTTTTGTGAACACAGGAGTAATTGTGTATTTTTATTTCTGTTTATTTCAGAGACCACACACACACACACGTACAAACAAACCTGCTGACACAAGTCAATCTGTCCCTGTGCCTCTTCTGTTGTTCAATACATAGGCGCCGATCCCGTGGGTGCTCCGGTGCTCGAGCACCCAGCCAAATCTTTGAGCACCCAGGCGAATTTACCTTGAATTCACAAAATGTCCAATTGAATAAAACAAGCGAATAATTAAAACTGTACTTCTCTCTCGCAACAGTCAGGCGCGGGTCCTACCATCATATACAAATGTGAATGTGACACTAAGCACTAAGTATGTGTAGCGTGGTCGAACGGTAACCTCGCCTGACTTTCATGCCAAAGGTCCCTGGATCGAGACACCCCTGTGGCAATTTTACTTTCTTACAAATTATATTGCTAATACTTTATAGAAATAGAATTCAATCGGGCATATTGTTTTTCTATAATTCCATATCATACGTCTAGGGAAAATATAATTTGGGCACGCGGGCAGTGTGTTGCTAGGTAAAAATCCTCACTGTCAATCAAATCCTTGATCTCATTATCAACATGATGCTCCGACGCCGTGTACGTAACTTCGGCCAAAAACAAAGCTCGTTTGCCGCCAATGGGCTAATGACCAAGAAGCTAATAAAACGCACTAAGATAACAATGGACAGATTTGTAATTAGAAAGAAATTGCATTTATCAGAAGATTCCACCAGCGAGGAGACTGTCTCCATTCATTATGAGACGGCCTCTACAACTACTTCTAGTGCCAACAATGGTGAGTTGCGCGCAGCGCACCAATGCATGTTTATTGCTTTCGCAAAAAATAGCCTCAGTCTATAAGATGATAGTAGACATTGCCAAGTAGCTTGCATTTCTGTTTAGGTAAATGTGAGGCGGTGTGCGTCACATGACAGTACCGGCTGACTGAGCACCCACGGGGGAAAACATAAATCGGCGCCTATGGTTCAATACAAGAAGCTAAACTTCAAGCCCTGTCTCCTCATTGTCTCTACCCATCTGAACATTCATCCTGGCCCAAGTAGTGCTCTGGCCGGCACTCCAGAGTAGTGACAGCGTTACACCCAGACCAGAGCCTATACAGTCCTTCACCTAGTTCCTTCACCACATTAAATGGTCCTTCGAGCCGGATACGCTGTCTCTGCCCTATCAAGATGGATGATGTCCAGGACTTCTCAGCTCTCGGTGCACGCCCTCGACGTAGTATACGACGCCCCCTTCGCTATGATGATTATGAGATCAACCTACTCGGACTCGAGGCGCGCCGCACTGAGGATGGGGTAACAACACCACCGCTAGTTGGCGCTACCTATGCACCCCCCCCACCCCCCTTGTTTGAACACTATGGAGAGGGTTCACAAGGTTATGCTGCACCTATGAGAGCAGGGGTAGAAGAGATACAACGGGAGAGGCTTCTGCTTCAGCAGACCCAGGAGAGGATGAGCGCGGGACTAGCTGATCTCCAGGCCCTTCATGCCAGTATGCAGCAGATGCTGAACCGAGCTGAGAATCTGCAGCACTCCCCCTCACCAGCAGTCGCTTCAGTCTGCTACCATCCAGATCCTGTTAAAGAAGAAGAGTATTGGCCTCCACCTCCTGTTGTGTTCAAAGATGAACTTGTCTCCAGTCAGAGCCCTGAGATAGACTGTTTGACACCCTGGCCTAAGACCACCCGACCTCCAGTGCCACCTCCTCAAGCACAACCCCCGCCAAATACATCATTGCCATCTCCCGCACCACCCCCTGAGTCACCGTGGAGGTCACCGCTGGCGCAGAGAACCCACGGTCCAGTGGTAACACCAGAGTTCACCTACAGGGGGCCTCGTCCAAGCTTCCCTAAGCTCACTCACAGAGATCCTGGAGAATTTGCCCGCCTGAAGATGGCACTAGACAACTTATTGCCCCCCGAGAGTTCCGAGCTATTCAAATACCAAGTCTTATTAGACCACCTGCACCTGGAGGAGGCAAAGTTAATAGCGGATGCGTATCTTCACTCCAACACACCCTTCAGCGACACCATGCATGCTCTCAACGAGAAACTGGGCCAGCCCCACCAGCTTGCCCTCCGGAGAATCGCAGCAGTGATGGACTCACCTAGCATCAACAGAGGGGATGGTGCAGCATTTGAGCGGTTTGCTCTACAGATACAGTCGCTGGTGGGCATGTTAAAGACTTTAGGCCCTCATGGTGAAGTGGAACTTCGGTGTGGCTCCCATGTGGCTCTACTCCTGAGCAAGCTTCCCCCAGAGCAAAGAGCTGAGTTTCGTCGGTGCATGTTTAACCGCTCCGGTGAGACTTACACTCTAGACGACCTGGCCGCATGGCTAAAGTATGAGTCGTGGTGTCAGGATTTCGACGGCCTGCCCACTCCAAGAGATACTAAAGAGAGACTTGCCCCCAGACACCCCAAGCGTTCCACTACAGTGCTCCACAGTGTAGAAAGCCCATCAAAGTCACCAAGTAACACCAAGCCAAGACAGCAGCCCTACTGTGCTTACTGTGATAATCGTGCCCACCACCTGAGTCAGTGTCCAGACATCATCAAACTAAGCCAAGAACAGCTGACTGACTGGATCAAGGCCAACAAGAGGTGCTGGCGCTGTGCCCGGTCCCATCTGGCAGCTCAGTGCACCCTGAAGAAGCCCTGTAGTCTGTGTCAAGGTCGCCACTTGCAGGTCCTTCACCAAGTTAACTGTAAGTCCCAGAAGCCACATGCTCCGGCTCCTGGCCCTACTTCCCAGGAAGGTGAGAATCCCACGGGCGTCCTGTACCTTGATCGACCCACAGAGAGTGGTAGAGTACTGTTGAAAGTCGTTCCGGTCACCATTCACCACAATGGTAAGGCTCTGAGCACCCACGCAGTATTGGACGACGGGTCAGAAAGGACCATGCTGCTGCCCGCTGCTGCTCAGAAGCTCAATCTCCAAGGCAACCCAGAGTCACTTCCCCTGCGCACTATCAGACAAGATGTACAGACACTCTATGGCACATGTGTTTCGTTTGACATCTCCCGTAGCGGCAAACCCAAGCAGAAGTTCAGGGTCAACAACGCCTTCACTGCCACTCGCATTGACCTAGCTGAACACAGTTACCCAGTTGAGTCGCTTCAGCGGAAGTATAAGCATCTCCGAGGCCTTCCCCTTCAGCCCTTAAAGAAGGTTAAACCCTTACTACTAATTGGCAGCGACCACCCACAGCTCATAACGCCAACCGAAGCTGTGCGTCTTGGGCCTCCAGGAGGCCCTGCTGCAATCCACACCAGGTTAGGTTGGACATTACAGGGACCCTCTAGTCTCATCTACTCATCCTCATTGACACAGCAGTGCCTTTTTACCACTACCACCGCCCCTCAGGTCAATGAGCTACTAAAACATGTAGAGAAATTATGGCAGGCAGATGTTATTCCACCACAGAAAAGCAAGGTCGTTACACGTTCAAGAGAAGATAACTACGCCGTTGACCTGCTCGAGCTAAAGACAGTTCGTGTAGATGTAGAAGGCATCGACCTCTATGCCACCCCTCTTCTCCGCCGCAAGAACATGCCACCCCTCAAGGCTACTCCTGCCGCTGTTCTGCCCAGTCTAAGAGGCATAGAGAGACGCCTCCAGAAAGATTCAGAGCGAGCTAAGATCTACATCGCTGAGATGGAGAAGTTAGTGCAAGCTGGTTCTGTGGTGAAGTTGTCTACTTCTGAGATCGCCCAATCGGATGAGTCGTGGTATATCCCACACCACCTTGTTAGCCATAATGGCAAACATCGCCTTGTGTTCAACTGTTCGTTCCAGTTTCAGGGCCAAACCCTCAATGAGCAGCTTCTCCCTGGTCCTACCTTGGGGGCATCCCTTCTCGGTGTCCTCCTTAGATTTCGGGAGCATGCAGTGGCAGTCAGTGCTGACATAAAGGGCATGTTCCACCAAATTCGTCTTCTCCCTGAGGATCGTTCCCTCCTGCGCTTTGTGTGGCGTGACCTGCACCCAGAAGAACCTGTTGCAGTCTTCGAGTGGCAAGTTCTTCCCTTCGGCACAACTTGTAGCCCATGTTGTGCAACCTATGCCCTCCAGCGCCACACAAAGGACCACGCTAAGACCGATGAACAGCTCCTTCACTCTGTGGGACAGTGTTTCTACGTTGATAACCTTCTCCAGAGCGTGCCCACACCCGAAGAAGCACGGGGCTTGGTGGACAAGCTAAGAGCCCTTCTGTCTTCTGCTGGATTTCTCCTTCGTCAGTGGGCTAGTAACAAAGTCAGTGTTATTAGTCACCTCTCTGAAGACCTCAGATCTACCAGTGCGGAATTGTGGCTGGCACGAGACAAAACAGACACTTCGGAGCCGACTTTGGGCCCTAGCTGGCATTTTCCCACCGACACCTTAGGCTACAAGCACCGCCCTATAATTTATGGTGCTCCCACCATGCGGAACATTTATAAGGTTCTCGCAAGCCAGTACGACCCCTTAGGTTACATCCTGCCTTACACCACTCGGGCCAAGATGCTGGTGAGGCGCCTTTGGGACCAACAAAGAGGCTGGGACGACCCTCAGCTACCACCTGAACTCGTGCAGCAGTGGAGAACCTGGGAAGAAGAGTTGCAGTTCCTCCCTCAAGTCCTGTTGTCCCGCCCTTACTTGCTGCAGCACCTCACTGAGTTTGTAAGAGAAAGGGAGATTCACATATTTTGTGATGCGTCGGAACAAGCCTATGGTGCAGTGGCCTACCTGAGAACAGTGATGAGTGATGGGAACTCACAGCTGGCATTCCTGCTGGCTCGCTCAAAGGTTTCCCCCAAACGTGTGCTCTCCATGCCCCGACTCGAGCTGTGTGGCGCCCTTTCCGGAGCTTATCTCTCCAGTGTCCTTGAGAATGAGCTCACTCTAGATATCAAGAGGGTAGTGCTGTGGTCTGATTCCACTACAGTACTCACCTGGCTGAGCTCTGAGTCGTGCCGCTTTAAAGTCTTTGTTGGCACCCGCATAGGTGAGATCCAGGAGCTGACCCATCTTCACACCTGGCGCTATGTGGATTCAGCCCAGAACCCTGCTGATGATATAACAAGGGGAAAGTCACTTCTGGAGCTGACCAGACCAAACAGGTGGAGTCAAGGTCCCCCTTTCCTGCTCCTGTCACCAGATCGGTGGCCTTCAGAGCCCAGCGGTACCTGCACTGAGCCTCCAGACCCGGCTGAGCTCCGTAAAGACACCTTTTGTGGAGTTTCTACCACCACCAATCCTGCCACCCCAAACTTCGGTGAGTGCGACACCTGGACACAGCTGTTGGAGGCTACCAGCACCCAGTTGCATGGGGCGGCTACCGGAGACGGAACACCATCTGCTGAGGACTACCGTCGAGCAGAAATCCTGGTCCTGAGAGAAGCACAGCGGGAGAGCTTTCCAGACGAGTACCGCCTTCTCAAGTCCAATAAACCGGTCAGTCGCAGCAGTCGTCTCATTGCACTCGCTCCTGAGTTCGACTCGGAGAGTGAGGTCATCCGAGTAGGTGGGCGTCTTCGTCGCTCTGAGGATCTCGCCTACTCCAATGTCCATCCATTAGTCTTGGATTCAACGCACTCAGTCACACGCCTGCTCATTAAGGACTTCGACAGTCGTCTGTGTCACCCAGGGCCAGAGAGAGTCTTTGCGGAGATCCGACGTTCCTATTGGATCATGAGAGGCAGGGAAGCAGTTCGGCGCTTCCAGAGAACCTGTACAGAATGCCGGAGGTGGAGATCGCAACCTACAATCCCCAAGATGGCAGATCTGCCGGTCGCTCGCCTCCGCCTTTACAAGCCTGCCTTTCATTCGACAGGCATGGACTGTTTCGGACCCTTTGAGGTCAAGCTTGGACGCCGAGTGGAGAAGAGGTGGGGCATCCTCTTTAAATGCCTTACCACTAGAGCTGTCCACATCGATGTCCTCACCTCCATTGATACCGACGCCTTTCTCATGGCACTCCGGCGGTTCATTGCCCGAAGAGGAACTCCGGCTGCGCTGTATTCGGATCGAGGCACCAACTTCCGCGGTGGAGAGCGTGAACTCCAAATGGCCTTCACCTTCATGTCTCCTGACCTCCAAAGGCTCCTCGCTCCCCAGAAGATCCTCTTCCACTTTAATCCTCCTGCAGCTCCACATTTTGGGGGAGTGTGGGAGCGGGAGATTCGATCAGTCAAGACGGCGCTCTACACTACAGTTGGAGCCCAACCTCAGCAAGAAGACGTCCTCCGCACTGTCCTTGTGGAGGTAGAAGGCATCTTGAACTCGAAACCGCTGGGTTACGTCCCAACTGACGTCAACGATCCCGATCCAGTAACCCCCAACTGCCTCTTGATGGGGCGGCCAGACGGATCACTTCCCCAAGTGGTCTACCCGAAAGAAGAGCTTCTGAGTCGCCGGAGGTGGAAGCACTCCCAGGTGCTTACTGACCACTTCTGGTCCCGGTTTATTCGGCTGTATCTTCCGGGTCTGCAGTCTCGCCAGAAGTGGCGGTTATCCTCCGCTGATGTCACTGAAGATTCTGTGGCGATGATCGTGGATCCACAGCTGCCTCGGGCTTCTTGGCTGATCGGTCGTATCTCCAAGGTCCACCCTAGCCCTGATGGCCACATCAGGTCTGCTGATATCCAGGTCGGAGATAGAACTTTTACCCGACCCGTTGCGCGACTGGTGATCTTGCCGGCCCTCCCGGACGAAGACCAAGGAAAGTTATCGGTGTAGAGAAGCCTTTTGTTTGAGCAAATGTTTTTCATACATTTGGGGGCGGCTGTACAAAAGGTCCCAGTTCCTGTGTTCTGCTCATGTTATTTCTAGTAGTTTAGTTAGTGTGTTGTTTGGGTGTAATCTGCGGCATGTCCACTTGAGGGCGCTCAAGGCTCCCGTATGTTTGCACAGTCACTCGAGTGAGACGTGGTATCAGCAGCTGAAGTTTTCCAGTCAGTTCCTACCTGCAAATTGTGTGTCATTTTCAAGGAGTGTGCGTTTATGACAATAGTAAGTTTGCACCTTGATAGATGTGTAACTGTATTCTATATGTAGTGATATTTCCAGTGGGTTTAAATGCCTTATATGCTACCAGCTTTCTGTCTGTCCAGCTAGCATGTGCTAAGCTAATTCTCATTGCCATGCGGTTGGGTAGATGGTAGTTAATTGTGCATGTGCCTTAGTTTGTTGGCAGTGCCATTTTGTGTTTTACTGTATATTATGTGTTTTGTGAACACAGGAGTAATTGTGTATTTTTATTTCTGTTTATTTCAGAGACCACACACACACACACACGTACAAACAAACCTGCTGACACAAGTCAATCTGTCCCTGTGCCTCTTCTGTTGTTCAATACAAGAAGCTAAACTTCAAGCCCTGTCTCCTCATTGTCTCTACCCATCTGAACATTCATCCTGGCCCAAGTAGTGCTCTGGCCGGCACTCCAGAGTAGTGACAGCGTTACACCCAGACCAGAGCCTATACAGTCCTTCACCTAGTTCCTTCACCACACCATGTATGTTCATTAACATGCACTGTCCCAACCAAATAAACCAATAAAAAAATAAAATATATAAATCATTATCTTTATGATAAATATTCTCAAAATTATTATTCATTATCATTTGTATAACGTAATGAGACCTTTTGGTGATTTCTAATGTTATTGCTGTGTATCTAGTCCACCAGGAGGCGCTGTTGGCTGAAGTCCCCATTCAGACCCGGGTGAAGAAGCCGTTGCGTGGAAACCAGTCAAACTATGACGGAACGTGTTTGTGCTTTTCACGCGGCTTCTATTCCAGAGTCGTGTTGACTGGATGTGACTTTTATCTACCCAGAGCATCCTGAACCATCGGTCTGTGGACTAAAGGAGCGCTGATGTCATACATTGGCTTCATGCTAAGGGCCGTAGCCGGGTATTTAATGCTAGCAACCCGTTAGCATTAGCATCCCTCAGCTGTTTCCGAGAAGTGAGGGATTCATTTAACTTTAAGCATAAGGGCGTCAGGCTTTACCCTCACGTTAAACATTTGCTAATAAACGTGGAGGTGAGGGAGACATGGCCGAATTCTATTTTTGTATTCGATTGTTGCCGGTGTTAGCCATTTAACATCAGCTAGCTAACGCATATTACAGCAGCCAGTTTGTAGTTTTGTCAGATTGAAAACCAAAAACAGATTCCCAAAACCTGTGAACATGGCCAGAGATGAATGCGGTCACCCAGATCTGGACCCAAACAAATACGACGCAGATGGGGCAGTGAAGATCATATGTTTAGGAGATAGCGCCGTCGGCAAATCCAAGTAAGTGCTAACCGGATTCATGTAAAGACGAAGCAATAATTCAAATAATTAATCCATTCTTTTCATTCGTTGTTGTTTTCCAGGCTTATGGAGAGATTTCTTCTGGACGAATAGTATCCTTAAAACATGTTTAATGTTTTGGAGTGAGATGGTTTCTACTGAGGATGAGAGGATAAAGATGCTGTAACATAAGAGTAGGCAACGTCAGCCCCGGGGGCCAAAACCGGCCCTCCATTATAGAAACTCTGGCCCTCGAGATGATTTTGAGGAACATAATTACACATATCAGAGATCAAATGCTTGTTAAAGTACTCTAGAAATGTGATGAATACTCACAAGTGAATGCTCCTAGATTTAATTAAAAGGTGCACTGTGAGCTTAATCTTGATAAAAAAAAAAAAGCTAATCTAAACTCGATGAATCTGTTTGTAGCCTGCACACTCTTTGTTGATCTTCACTTTCCTCGCATGACACTTTATTTTCACAATGATTTATTACCAATTGAAATATGTATTTTGTTGTGTGGTTTTGGGCCTGTTTGCCCCAATCACTCATGTTAAATGAACAATTAAGTAATCATTTTGTTAAAGTGAGACATGGCAGGTGTATGAAGGTTTCCTGCTTAAACATCTTACTTTTAATGTCAAAGTAAAAATAGACCAAACTCACCCTTTAGACTTTTATTTTATAACGTGTTTGTTGCTATTGTGTCTGAAATCACTCTATCATTCTGACCGATGCTCCCTGGTGGTAGTGATTTTCCTTTGAACACTTAGTCCTACCTTCACTTTTACAACTATAATATTGTAGTGTAACATTTGTTTCATTGTGGGGTGCTGCTGGGCCGAGGGTCTGTTTAACAGTTAACTGCTTTGTTGTAGAAATAGAGCGTGTGTATAAATAAAAGCAATCTTCTTGCTTATTGTTCAGGGATGCTTTCAGACTGTGGGTTTCACTCGTGCTCCTTAACCCTGTTCTCCAGTCGACCGCAGCAGATGTCCACCTTTGCTCTGACACTTTACAAACACAAGGCCACTGTGGGAAACAAGACCATCCTAGTCGGTAAGTATTCCACCAGCACACTGCTCTTCTTATTCCTACTGCTACTACAACTGCTAAGTTCTACCCATTTCCACAGATTTCTGGGACACGGCAGGTCAGGAGAGGTTTCAGAGCATGCATCCATCGTACTATCATAAAGCACACGCCTGTATCATGGTAAGAAATATGGCATGTTCTCCTGTTAGAGGTGAGAGAGAAATAAACAATTTTAGATCAGTGTAAAATGTTCTAACCAACAAAGGGTAAGATAGTCAAAATATTTGAAATGATTCCCAAATAACTGCAAATAGTACAATACCCCCTCATATATTTAAACCCTGCCTTTTTCTGGGGCGACGGTGGCGCAGATGGTAGAGCAGGTCGTCTCATGATCGGAAGGTCGTGGGTTCGAATCCCGCCTCCTGAAGGTGCATGCTGTCGTTGTGTCCTTGGGCAAGACACTTCACCCACCTTGCCTCCAGTGTTTGTGTACATTGGTGTATGAATGGGTGAGCGGTTCCTTGCTGTAAAGCGCTTTGAGTGCCTAATGTAGGTGGAAAAGCGCTATATAAGTTGAGACCATTTTACCATTTCTCCAGTTCAGCTTTACCCAAATCTATGAGGTCAGTGTAACGCCACATTTGAAAGCTAAAACTCATCTAAATGGAGATTTTTCCCATTGCTTTTTTGTCACCTTTTCATCACATTCGTTCTCAGTTTTCATGCGTTTTCGTAATATTTTTGTAACTCGTATCATCGCTGTTTTGCCACCGTTTTGCCGCTCTTTTGTTGCATTTTGAGCCTTGTTTTCGTCTCATTTTTGTTGTTATTTTGAAAAAATTTTCAAGAAGCTTTTAGATTTGGGTAAAGCCAAACTGAAGGGGGGGTTAAGAGGTTAATTGTGTTGCATAGGATCTGGCCAACCAAAACATGGTGCTTTGACGCTACGAAAGAAAAAAAAAAAACGTTACTTTGTATATTTTGGTATTCTAATCTAGTTTATTTTATTTTATTTGAGCAGTTAGTCTGCTCAAAAGGAGTGGGCCGAAGCAAAAGGCTTATAAGCGCCCACCCCCAAAATACAATCAAAGCAAGGAACAAAGGGAACATAGGGAGAGGTAACAACAAATAATAAAGAACAATAATAAAGAAACAACAGCAAAATAAAGAAAGGACAGCAAAACAATGTACTCAAATGTACTCCGCCACAATCAAGACTGGGACTGAATACCACCGCTGTAGCTGCTACAGTGAAATATAACAGTTAAACCTTAGTTGACTTGTGCTGACAGAGAAGACACTAAAATGTCTCTTAGAACAGAATAGACAGAGACATTTGGCCCGCCCTCCACTTTAAAGCAAGGTTGTTTTGTAAATATTTCATTCCCAGACATGAGATAATCACATTCAATCAGATATCAGTTTTACTCATCGCTATTATAATTTTGATACAGTTTATGTGATGTAAAAGTGGTTTATTTTCACATTGTTTGTTTTGGATCTCAAAGATGTTTCTGTTCAGCCAAATATTACCACAGGCTGCACCAATATTACTCCTGTCAATGATCATTCTGTTGGTTTTTTCAGTCTCTCTTCTGCTATTACTTTCGGTATCTGTACCTGCTGTGGTTACAGTCATATTTCACAGTCTCTCCATTGATTTGCCTTAGGGACTAGTATATTAAACATTCCTTACTCCTCCCCATTTACATTTATTACTCCATGATGCAGCTCAGTCTTCTCCAACAGAGCATGTTCCAAAAAAAAAAGGACAATAAGGAAGGAAACGCCGGCCGCTTGAGGCGGGCTGAGCGGCAACAAGCCTTCTCATTGCTCCAGGGCCTGTCAATCAAAGCCCAAAGCTAAAACTTCAAAAAGAATTATAACAAAAAACAGATTGGTAAAAAATATTATCACGGTAATAAACTGTATTTTTTTTTAGAAACAAAAGTCTTTCGAGCCAGGCTTTTAAGTTGTTTTTGCCTTGACCACCGTGAACCTGGCCCCTCATCAAACTCACCTTCGTTTGTGCTTAAAATCATTTCTTCTGCGTGTGTGCCGTTTTGTGCTATAAAGATTTCCGTTCATTCTGGTTCCGTTTTTACAAACTTTAAAGCAGGGATGCTGTCAATTCCTGTAACATTCTTTTGCAGAACACCCATTTAGGCCATATATGATGTACAACACTGACATTTGTAGAAAGTCATGCTTTACCTGGGCCTATAATTGGAGGGTTCGGCCCTTGGTGTTTTGATGATGAAGAAAATCGTCCCTTTATCAAGCAAACATACCTACCCCTGCGTTAAAGCCTTGAGGCGTCAGTGCACCCCCCCCCCCCTCTCAGGCTAATTTAAAGCCATTTAAACAAACCAAAGCCGGCTCATGCACGCTGTATTTCTTGCTCAATGATGAATTTATCACAGTAAAAAGTGCGCTCTGGCTGCTCCAACAGTAGTGTGGGGTTAATGTGCACACAGGCCACACGGCGCCGCCCCCATCCTGCTGCTGTTGAGACTACTCCAGCTCAGCGGTCGTGCCTTTTTTTTTTAATCACGAAGGGCACGTCCTTTAATCGGACACAAAAGATCCTGCCCTTTATATGTTAAGGCATCACATCTGGTAATGTCTGTTTTATTATTGTATGATCATACATACCATCATGTATGATGGTTGTGATTGATCTTTGCAGGTGTTTGACGTCCAGAGGAAGATCACATACAAAAACCTGGGCTCCTGGTATAAGGAGCTGCGGGAGTACAGGCCAGAGATCCCCTGCTGCGTGGTGGCCAATAAGATCGATGGTGAGTGCAGCGGTCTTTGGTCACACTGTGATAACGTCTCTTTAACTGCGACTCCTATGTTTGCAGCGGACATGAAGGCAACTCAGCGAAGCTTCAACTTCGCAAAGAAGTATGTGCTGCCTTTCTACTTTGTATCGGCTGCAGACGGGACCAATGTGGTCAAGGTTTGTGAACGTTTCTTATCGATAGTTTGCCTTTACTTTCTTGACCATTTTGAACACCACATGACAACATTTCACCTATAGAATAAAACACAGAAAGGTATTTTATTGTCACGCACTTTTGATACGGCCAAACCCAAAGCACAAGAACAGAGCGAGTCCTCCAGTGGCAAAGGAAACTCACACCAGCAGAATGAAGTTAACTCAAGAGTTTGTTGCCCTTTTCTTAAGTTTTTGAGTTGTGGGCATCAGTCTAATAATCAAGCTCAACTTTAACATCAACAGTGTGATAGCATTGGTGGTAATATACGCGGGGTCCCGGGGTCGAAAACCATTCAGTAGAGGCTCCTCAGACCTGGGGGGAACGGCAGGTGCACTTGTACTTGTGTTCAGTGTTCAAGAGTGAGCAGATCCTCGGCCCCTGAGATACGTGTGTTTCTAGCCTCGTGCCCCAGACTGAGCAGTTTCCCTGGTTAGCACTCCAGTAAAAGCAGCCCACAAACCCATAGCTCCCCCTACAGGCTGCGTGATATCATGTCTGTGCTACGCTGTCCGGGCAGTGCCTCAGACGGAGGTTAGAAAGCTGGGCGAGGCTTGCATTAAGTGATGTGGTTATGTAGCAAAAGTATTCTACTGTCAGAGCAAAATAAACAAATCAAACACATTTTCATTCACAACTTTGTGCTCAGTGAAGTGGAATAAACCACAGAAACAGGTTTCTCGCTGCAGTAGCCGTCGAGGTGAACAGCAGCTAAAAGAACTCAAGCGAGTGACTGGAACATGTTCAAGCGGGTGTCGGATGTCACTTCTGTTCATTCACTGCACAACTTTTCCTACACACACACACACACAGTCTTATGTTCTGAATAATCTACTGACTGATAAAAAGGCTGCACAACCCTGCGCCCCTCTGCCATAAGGAGCACATGTAGTACTGCTGCTGCATTTCATTCATGTACTGTTGCTTTGATGAAGGTTATTTTGGCAGATGTTTCGAGAGACCATCAAAAGAGCCGTGGAGTACAAACAGAACCCGACAGACTTTATGGATGAAGTGCTGCAAGAACTGGAGGTAACGTTGCTATCGCATTCTAAAGAGCCTATATTTAAATACGTGGAGAGGAGCAGAGTGGTTCAACAGCCACATAAATACTCCAAAAAACAATGCTATTCATGACGCTAAGGTTAGCTTCGTGCTACACTAACATTAGCTACAAATGTATTTTTTGTGGACCTTTAATTTATTTTTCCTATAGCCGTTGGTATTAGCATCCAAACATAGCAAATGATGAACAATCCAGATGTTTTCAGCGGTTGTCAACCATCGACCACAATTAGGTCAAAGCCTTGTTAGAAATCATTAACGAATGTACAGACCTAGAATTTACTTTAGATACAAATGTAAAAGTGCCCCCTGAGCTAAATGCTAACTCTAATTCAGTTCAGTTTGTGCTTTTTGTGGGGACGGATACACTAATTATCATCTTATGTTAATCATAAAAAAATTATATAAATGCCGTGAAAGGACAAAACGCACCTCCCCATTCCTTACGGACGCCGGGCTTCCCGTTTCATTTGTTTAGGGGACGGAACGTTCAATTTAATCATGTCCAGGAGCCGCTGGCTAAACAAATGTGTGCATTTGTAGGAACAGGTTCAGAGCTTAAGGCGATTTCTATAGTTGGACCTATTCAGGTTTTAGTCACCATGTCAACCCAAAGTGTGGGGCTCATTCTGATTGAACAGTTTTTACATAGTGTAAAATGCTTTTGGAAATGTGCATAAATTGTCATCAATGAAAAAAACAACATTTTTAAATTAAAGATGTAGGTCAAGTTTGAAATATTTACCCCCCCCCTCCATTATCCTCCTATGTTCATAAATATCCCAATCTTTGTCGTGTTACACATTCATTTCTAAACGGTTAACCGCTCTTGTTTTGCAGAACTTCGACCTGGACCGGACTGTGGAGGATTCCGAGGGAGACGATTAGAAATCCTAAGAAGTACTTGATATATTGTACTGTACGTGTACCTCTAAATTATTTTTGTTAAGCCTCATATGTACATCTCGTGAACGCGCGCTGTGAATAGATTTGTAATACTTTATGTGACGTTGTATTGTACTTTATATTGTGACTTAGTTTACTCCGAACGCCAGAGTGACTTAGTGTAAAATGTGAAGGGAGCGTCGGGCCTGGACGGATTTGTCCCGAGCGCCGTGTGAATCCGAGGCTAATGTAGCGTGAGGCCGTTTCCTGTCGGAAAACCCGAAGAAGTCGCTGAGAAACGCACATTTGTCGTCGAGGACTTTTCCTGAAACATAATGTCAAAACAACATTAAAAGTGCTGCACAAGCTGAAGTAGACTCCGGAGCCGCTGGTTTTCATTATAAATTTATTACAGAATAAACATATTTCTGTGGTGGACAGATCCTGGGGTCCATCTCAGGGCCTGCCCCGGCCTCCGCGGCCCGTCAGCTGCACCGGTGAGCACTAGGTAGCTTGTCACTTTTATTTGTACCCCAGTCGGAGTAGTTCTGGAGGGGTTGCTAAGAGACCAGAGGTTCCCAACCTGGGGGTGGGGGGGGGGGGGGGGGGGGTGAGGGCCGGGGTTAAGTACAAAAAAAAAAGGATTCGAGCAAATGATTGTGAAGAGCAGAGGTGCACAAAACACTCTCATTTCATTTTATTTGTCTGACATAAATGCTTATTGTAGGCTCCCAGTCGTCCAGGAAATACACGTTGTGATGAGACATATTTTGACATATCGCACTGCAAAAAGTAATCTTGAAATGAGTGAAATTTTCTTGAAGTAATTTTGTCCTTGATTTGAGAATTTCATTTCAAACATGTTTGCATCAATTTCCCTGTCTTCTACGCACCGGTCGCCTCCTGGGTGTGCGGAGTCGTCCTGAGCTACAGAGTTTAATCTCTAGAAATCTGTCCATGTCAGGGGAACATGTCCTGCATATGGAGCTTAAAAATAGACTTAAAAATGGTTTGGTTTTTTTGGAGCCCCAGCTTTGATATTTTACACGTTATCATTTAAAAATATGTCTCTGTAAGAATTAAATAATAACAATGAAATGCTGGGGCTCCTCCTGCTGGCAGCTATAGGAATAACTTTCTTAAATAAATCAATAATGTTGGATTATGGTTAGTTTTTGAGTTTGAACAATGAGTGTAAACAGGAAGTAGGGAACGAGGCGCTGACACCGTAGAAGAAGAAAAAAACAGCGAAAAGAATCCATGTGTCTCTGAACATGGAGGATCAGTCTGGCTCGTGCCAGGCTAAAGAAATACTACTCCATTTCTGTCTTTGACGAGGAACGTTTAAACATGTCCATTAGGATAAAACTAGTTTTAAAGAGTTTTATTTCAAGTAACGCAAGATTTTTTTTTTTAATTTTCTAGTTTTGAGAGCAATGATTTCCTTTATCTTAAGTTAAGTGTAAATATTTTGCCCCATGGACAGATTTCTTGAAATTAGACTCTGAAATCAAGGACAAATTTACTCATTTTGAGAACATTTGACTTCCATCAAGATCTTTCTTACAGTGCGACGGGACAGGGTTGACGGCGTTGAGGACATTTAGTATCTTTTGAAGATCAAAATGGAAGCAACAAATCCCGGTCCGGTGGGTGCAGGGGGGGCTGTGAGGAAGGGTTGGGACCCGCTGGCTCAGGACCCGCCCCGTGGGACTAACTGTGGCCCATGATTAGAGGCAGAGGAGGCCACGGCTGAGACGGGCCAGCGATGCATCCACCAGTCTAAACTTCACAGTGCAAACAAGGAGAAAACCAACAATAACTTAACTCAAAGCCGATTCATGATAAGAGCACTGGTTTCAGTGTGGGTTAAAAAGGTTACACTGCTCCCTGCACAACGCAGATTGTGCTTTGTTTGATTAGAAAAGAAGTTGGATGAGGCGTACGCCGCAGTCTCTGCTCTGAGCTGCTCCAGTGTGGTGGAGAGACCCTTGTTTTCCTTGTGGTCCGGGTTCATTGGTGGTTAACAGGACCCCCTTTATCACAGTAAAAATCAATAGTGGAGCAGATTAAGTCCATCGTTCACTTTGGTAATATCAACACATTTAGTACAAAGGTTGAAGAGAGTCTTGTATTTCAGAAAAGCAGATTAGTCACTCAAATTATTGCATTTTTCAAGGTTTATATTGTAAATGGGCTTAACATTAGACTCCAATTAGTCATTTTTATTGTAATTTTGTTGTTACAGTGTAGCTCAGCCCATGACAAAGGCCATGAACTTCAAACTAAATGAAATCAAACCCATTTTTTGTTGGGCCAGCAAAGCGAACGATTCTTGACCTAATCCACTCCGCCGCGAGCAGTCTTGACATTGAAATAGAAATATTAATGCAAAGCTCCAGTGGGAATTTCACAGGCTTTTCACGTCGTTCCCTATAGACCGCCGCCCGAAATAGACCTTGCTATTATTCAGTGGTAATCTTTGTAAAAGCGCACACATTTACAGCCTGTTCACAAAATAAAATCGCCTGCATTTTTGGAAACACAGTAGTAAAAGGATCTACGAAATGTCTGCAGTTCTCAAGATTTCCAGGAGATGGCACCATATTATTGAGTCTAACAGCTTCAGAGTGCTGTAACTAAGATAGTCCTAAAGCAAAGACGGATATACAGTTTAAAGTAAGGTCGTTTTTGGCACATTTTTTTTTTTAAATCTACCACCCTCCTTTGTGTTCGCCTCACATCCTCCCAAACCCCTAAACTGAATCTGAAAAAGAGGAGCGCCGAGCGGACCGGAGCGAGGCGACGGGGAGCGCACGCACCATCTGGAAACGACAACGAAACAGACACCGGCCTCGCACGCTTTAACGAGGCGCCGAAGAGTCCGCTCAGCACCCAACGGGCAGAGGCGTCGAGGGCGGCCTTACATTTACTCCAGTACATGGGAAATGACTAAAGAACGGTTACAGGGTTTCTGTGGGGCATTAAAAGGGACTAGATGCAAGCTGGTCATTTTATACTCACTACTGCCACCTCAGCTCTTACGCGTAACTGCAGTCTCTATATTAAGCTCGTGCATGACGGCACTTCGGACTCAAATCAACAACATTTTGAGTTGTTGCAGTGCAGGATTTTAGAGGCAGCTGTGGTGAACAGGTCTGGGCTCATTCTACACATTAGGACATGGCTGGAACATGTAGGGGGAGGAAAATAGTTAATTTTAACATTTTTAAACTCTGTATAGTCCTTTTAAGGGGAGACACTGCAGGCAAAACAATGATTTTAATTTTAAACTTTTGGGCTAATTTGGTACACTTTCACATGAAATTGTCCTTTCAAGAGCCAACATGCATTTTTCTCACATTGTGACGACAGTAGCACCTGCAGACTCTGATCTTTCCAGTCTTGGCCTTAGCCATATTTTGAAGGGATTTTCAGTGGGATTTTTCAAAATCTAATCCCTATCCTGATTTTTTGAGTTTTGACTTTCAAAAACCAAGGCAAACTAAATTTTTTTAACAGATTTTTCCCACTAAAAACTGCTTATTTTACAAGGTATCTAAAATCCCCTCTGAAAAAGTTGTTGTAACTAATTTGTAAAATAAAACCATACATTTAAACCTGTCTTGATCCATATTCAGATATCTAGGCACAAATGGCCTTATTTTCATATGTAAACATGAAAAGACAATCACACTTGTATCTTTTACTGCTTTTACTGCATGCAAATGTCAAAAACACAAAAACTAGACTCTCAAACTACTTCTGCTGCGCTCCTGACTAAACTTTTAGTTTTTTGTTCAAAAGTTTCCCGTTGTTTGCAATTTAGTTTTGAAATGTCAACCTCATTCCACTGTTTGATTGAATGTTTACAAAACAAAATATGGCAAGATATTTTTTTTTGCATTTGTGGCATTAAAAATATAGCATTCAGGCATTACATTTCATTTGACTTGCTGCTGCCTGTAGAAACCCTGTGTTAAGATTGCAATTCCAATCACTATGCATTACAATTGAGGAAATAATGAAGGGAGTGTGAGGGACATATGAAATTACAACTCCAGCCTAATGTGGGTCCGGAAGTCAAATTCACAAAATAGTTTTTAAAAAGTGAAACTTATCACTAAAAACACTATTAATAATACAAATATTTATCGGACACATTTTAAACCAAAATGTTATAAAAGCTATTTACCAAATCTTCAAGTATTTGGTATTTACATTTCCCCAAAAGTATTTTACTTGTGGAGCCGGAGAAGGTTTGGAGACCATTGAATTGGGAAGAGGAGTCAAAAATAACTGAACAAATATAATATGACTCTCAGAAGTACAGTGACTTCCTGAAGTTCCTCATGCACCTTGAGTACTGGAATAAATGTAACAGACGACCCCCCCCGCGCCTCTGCCAAGCACCCGTCGTAAGCTGCACCTCGCGGGCGCCGAACGGTCCGACGAATGGAGCGAGCTGCATGGAGGTGTGTGCATCTGAACATTTGACACAGCCACTTCCGGAAATCTGGGACAGATCGTAGTAAGGCTCTAGTCAGGTCCATTCACAAAACAAAAAGAGAGAACAACGCACGCACACGGACACGCTTTCACGCACGGAGCTCCAGATCACGCCTGCGCTTCGACGATGGGTGGCTTTTATGTTAGCACCTTGTCAGCTTTTGTTTTTTGTGCAAATCACCCCCTAGTTCATAGTTCAGAGTTCAAAAGTTCAAGAGTTTGTAGAAAGAATAAAATCTGCTCACCCTTTCCACAGGTGGTTAACTATGCATATATGCCAAACATTCATATTATATATATTTATATATATATATATAGATCTATATACTTTTTTCAAAAATTTATATGAAATCTATTGTATCTACATTGCTTATGAAAAAAGCATATATTTGTTCGTTTTACAAGTTAGAAAGGACAGAATTGTTTGTTTTTTTTCTTCTATTTTTCTCTGTCCGTCAAACTGAATTAAATATATGTTCCACACGCTACAAAATGTACCCCACAGTGCCAGGGCGGGAAATCAAACGAATTCGGATGTCGAAAGTAGGACGCTAAACCGAAATCAATTCAAACACAGTATCAGTAACATTTGTGAGGTCACAGTGAGGCAGTGAGTGCTATTCTCCCAAAGACATGGCCGCGGGTGTCAGACAGTTTGGCTCCGCCCACTGCTTTTACAAAATAAAGCTGCGCCGAGTGAGTCGTCAAAGCGTTGGTTGAATAAAACTCACTGCCGAAAGAAGCTACTCACGCAAAACAATAGCAAACCTATGTCGTATATAAAGGATTCGTGACGACCTGCAGGAGTCAGGTCGCCGGGTGAAGACCGGGCGCGTCCATCCCCACAGCTATAGTGCACATGTACAAAAGTCCACACACCCACGCTTTAAGCCCTTAGGTGCTTGTGTGTGTGTGTGTTGTTTTTTTCCTCTCATCCTCTTTTGGCACAAGTCTAACAATTCAACATATGAACTAAAATGGTACCTCCGTACTGTCTACCGTGGAGCTTGGTGGGTAGTGTTGCATATTGTTCAAACAAACAGCCGTGAAAGGCGCGGGGGGGCGGAGCGTCAGCAGCCGAGGGGATGGGGGCGCCGGGTCGTAGCCTCACATTGCGGGATGCCCTTTAGTATGAAGGAAGACTGTAAGAAAAGAAACACGGACGACAGTCTGGGTGCAACACATGATGCGACTCGTCATGCTACGCTCAAAGGAAAAGTGACCGCAAGGAACGCTGTATATCTATGAAAAAAAAACATTATTTAGATTCCTCGAGATTTTTTCTTTCAAATATATATATTTATATATGGATTATATAGTAATTAGTAGAAATGAGTAAACTATTGGTGGAATAAATTTCTTTTTAACTTTCTATACTAAAACCTCAAAACAGGCGCAGGTTAATTTATTAGATGTCCTCTTTGCAAGATAGTTTTTTTCTTTTGAAAGCTATATTAACATACATAGCTCCTGTATTATATCCTTATATATAATATTCCCTTTGGAAAACCAAAAATCTGATTATGAAAAAGCCACGAGTGTTGGTTGAACATTCACCAGTTGGTAGCACAGTTGGGTCCCGAGGCAGAGGGAGGGCCTGGTCCGGGCTGCACAGCCTGCGCAAACAACAGTGTAGTCCGCAGTCAGGGCCCAGCGCGGCCCCACTGCGGGGAGGGACGGGAGGCAACGGGCTCCTCTTTTACTCTGCAAACAGGGGCTCAGAGAGGGCTCCTATACGGGGCTCAGAGAGTGCTCCGACAGGGCTCAGGGAGGGCTCTATACGGGGCCCAGAGAGTGCTCTATACGGGGCTCAGAGAGGGCTCTATACGGGGCTCAGAGAGGGCTCTATACGGGGCTCAGAGAGGGCTCTATACGGGGCTCAGAGAGTGCTCCAACAGGGCCCAATGAGGGCTACGACAGGGCTCAGAAAGGGCTACAAAAGGGCTCAGAAAGGGCTACGACAGGGCTCAGAAAGGGCTACGACAGGGCTCAGAGAGGGCTACTAAAGGGCTCAGAAAGGGCTCACAGGGGCTTCACACGGGGCAGAAGCAGATCCAAATGTTTTAATTTGAACTTCTTTCGTGAAAACGAAGGCCCTGAAGGTTCAGCTCAAATGGCCTGATCTCTGTGGGCAGCTTCCATGATTAGACCCGACTCTAGAGCCCAGTAAACGTGTGTAAACATAGCTGCAGAGTAAAAGAGGAGAGGCCCCCCTGCGCTCTTCTGTCTGTGTCCCTCAGGGCCGCTGTCAGCTCTCCAGCAGCTGCTTCAGAGCTCGCTCTATGTTCATGCGGTGTCCCACTCGAGTCACCCCCAGCTCTGCGAAGTCGTCCTTGGTGAGAGCTGGGAGGTGCGAGCCCTCGATCTCGTGCTCCTGGAAGCCTGCACGGTGCTCTCCTAGGTTGATGCTCTCCAGCCAGTCTCCCACGTCGTACTTGTTCCACAGATGCAGCGGCTTCTGGTGGAAGGGCCGCAGGGACAGCAGGGGAGAGCCCATTCGGGGAGAGCCTATGCGGGGTGAGCCCAGTCGGGGGGAGTGTGAGGGAGAGGGCGAAGGGGAGCGCGAGCGGGAGCGTGAGCGGGCGCTTGAGCTCCTCATCACAAAGCGCACCTCTTTGGGTTCCTGCGGCAGGCTGAGGCTGGACGACTTCAGGATGGTCTGGGGGGGCGTGGTGGGGGGGGATGGCAGGCCGAAGCCGTAGCGGCCCAGAGGGTCTCGGTCCGGAGAGCCCGGGCTGGGAGTGCGGCGGGTCACTGGGTATCGGCTGCCGGGGCGGATGGTGTATGTGGTGCCGTAACTCCTCTGAGAAATGGTGTGGAGCTCTCCTAGACTGCTGAAAAGTCTGACAGACACAGAGAGGCCACAGTTAGTCTCCGGACACAGCGGAAATGTCAAATAAGGACAGGAGACAGTGTTTTCTACAAAAGCTGAGGTGAGGTTAGTTCTCCAGGTTAATACACGTTCACTAAATTATACCCTAGACCAGGAAGAAGCACAGGACAAACAGCCCGCCTATTCCAGTCACATGACTCACATTTGGTACTACACTACAGATACAGCTGTGTGCCGCCAACATCCTGTCTGTGGGAAATCATAGTTACCATCTGCAGGGGGCACGTGGAACCAGTCTTTACTATACCAGTGGTTCCCAACCTGGGGTAGCACGGATGGGGCAGAGGCCTGCAGCTTAGTCTAGTCAAAGATATTATTTGAGCAAATAGATGAGCAATTTCAAGAAAGTGATTTGGGAACCACTTAGCTGTACATAAAAGTACATAAAGGTCTAGTACAAACTGTTTCTCTGAAAACACACACAACAGAGCAGGACACAGAGGGCTCCATGTCATGATCCAAGAGGGAAACCGGGTAAAGCCAGGTCCATATCACAGTATGTATATCACTTAAGCAGAGGTGGGTAGAGTCGCCAAAATATTTACTCAAGTAAGAGTAACATTGCTTTGAAATAACTTAAAGGCACGCTGCGTAACTTTTTTGACTATGCTGTTGCCATCAGTACGAAAACTGCCCCTAATGACCAGCTCAGCACAGAATATGCTATGACTGCAATGGATAATCAAACAAATGTATCTGGATGAGAATCTAACTTGTTTAAATCTCAAATTCTGCTGACTGTAGTCGATATCTCCATGGAGACGAGCTGGAGACGTACCCACTTCCAGTAAAGTTACAGTCATGTCTTAGGAGACGTGACATGACTCACAGCAAAGGCTCATGCTTGTTTGTGCATTTATGAGGTCTTTTTCAATGATGAAAATATCTGTCACAAAATAAATGCTTGTATTCCAATTTCATTTATTCGGTCAAATTCTACGCGGTGTAGCTTTAAGTAAAAAAGTAGTGGGAGAAAATGTTACTTGAATACCGCGAGTAACTGTTTGAGCCAAAAACTTTGATTTATTTTCAATGATGCCATAAATTGAGGGGAAACAAAACATACAATCATATAGAAATTGTGATATTTACAAAGAAAATTCACAGAAAAACTAAATAATTCTAAAGAACAAGGAGCACAAGACAGTTTATATCTATTTTAAAGATCAAAATGTAACATTTGTTGCTTAAATAATTACTCACGGTGGAAAAATAACAATCTTTTTACTCAAGTAAGAAACAGATACCACATTATACTCAAGTAGAAGTAAAATGTATTGCATGATAAAAACACCTCAACAAGCACATTTTCTTCAAAAAAGTTACTTAAGTACATGTACTTAAAGGTGCACTACGCAACTTTTTATGTAAAACAAAAAGTTGAGATAAGGCATATTTGACCTTTCAGTGACCCAGCGGATGCTTGGGTGGTTAGCATAACGCCTGTAGGACGCTCCAGGATCAACTGCTTTTTCCGTTTTCTGCTGATTGAACCGTATCCATGGTTACATACACATTCCATTCTGAAAACCTACCAGAAATCCTAATAAATCTGAAATAAAATGTATCCTGAAGCATCATAGGCGCCACCGGGATGGAAAGTAAAGGTGCTAAGCTAACCACCCAAACAGCCACTGGGTCACTGAAAGGCCAGATACTGTTAACTTTTGTTTTTACATAAAAAGTTGCATAGTGCACCTTTAAGTAAATGTAACCTAGTACTACCCGCCTCTGCATTTAAGTAAGTACAGTAATAGTCTTACAACTTCCATAAACATGCAACAGCATACGTTGTGTTTTAGGCACAGAGGCGTCGCTAACTTGTATCGATAAAAGTGCTTGGTGTTGTCACAAATGAGTTTGACAACAAAAAAACTCAAATAATTCTAAGGTAATGATAATTCCGAGCTGTCCACTGCCTCGGGTGGAGAGAGGTGAAGTAAAGTGGAGCAGGATGGATTAGAAAATCAACAGTGAGTACTATTGAACACACTGCAGGCCAGAGGGGGAGGGTGCTGTGCCGGTGCATGTGTGCAGTCAGTGTTTGCTCCTGGAAGGTCAAAAAAATCATAATAAATCAAACAGTGAAAAGGTAAGAAGCATGAGGCTTTAGTACACACTAGGGGGCGCTGACAGACATGAGATGAGCTCCATGCACACTTACACAGTTGTTCTGCCCTCCCGCGCGCACAGTCAGTTCTACACCAATCAGATCAGAGCAGCGGGGCGGAGCATGCAAGGTGGACAGAGAGAGCAATGGGAGAGAATGTTAGCATCACCCATGAGACGCAGCCTACAGCTTGCTCCGGCCGCCCGGCTCCACAGGAGTGTGTCTGTGTGTGTGTTAAAGGCCTCAGTGTAAGCAACATTAAAGAGATATGCATATACGTTTATGTGTCTGCATTATATGGCTTTGCCGTATCAATTATGCTATCCTTTCACAACGGTACACAGTTTAGCGTTGTTTAGCAAAAGGGTACATTGCAACCTCATTTTGAAACGCTTGCACCCTCAGTTTGTGTGGCCTCACAATGTCGGGACGGCAAGTTGCTAGTTGCTCCCTCAGTCAGTTTGTTCTGGAGCCAGCGCTGCCCCCTGCCTTGAAGAGCTGGCCAAAATGTTGTCAAAGTGGTCAACTGAACTCGAGCGAGGTGTGTTATGTTCAAAATAAAAATAAAAATAAAATCCTATCATGATATTAGGTGATGCAATATCAGTATCGCAAGAAGCCACACTATAACATCACTTAAGTCTTCATCTGACTGAGATGGATTTTTATTTATTTTTGCACACAGGGTTCAGTTTTAGTTAAGCATTGTTTTATTTTTTACCCTTGTTCTGATCCTGATTGTGTTTTTTCATGACTTCTGTTTGCTGAAAAGAGAATGCAACATATCGTGTTGAAATGGTTTCATAAAATATCATTATCGCAATAGTGCACAGCTGTATCGCATGATGCAAGTTACTTCAATATTGTCCAGCCTTATTCAAAGCAAAGCTAAAATGCTCTCAAACTCTAAACCTTTACTTGAACACATTATTAAAACAACTTTTCCTTGAAAGTAATATTACTATTCTCCTCAGTTTCACCCATTTATTTAGTACCCTGAGCAGCTCCTGTACATTTTGATCCATGGTTCATCTCAGAGCGGAGTTTAGCGCAAAAACACGCACATCCCAGTCATCTCCATCACTGTGTTGGATCCAAAATGACAACATAGTGATGCCTTTATAGCCTGTGCGGATCTGTCTTTTGTTTTTTTTTTTCATCTCAGAGCTGAGCCAGTTCTGCAGAGTCCAGAGTGGGCCTATCGTACTTGTTTAAATATGTGCATTCAGGACACTTTATTAGATGAAAATCGGCCTACTGTTCACAAATATCTGTGCTCTGAAGTCCACGACCCGCATAAACCGCTGATCAGCCACCGAGATAAAGGACTTGTAGATCCACAGCGGCGGAAAGAGCACATAACTTCTCATAGCATTCCTCACAGGAGTAAAGTTCAGGCGTCCTGACTAGTTTCAGCTCTGTTAGAGCAGCTCTAAGAAAGTGTCATATTGCAGACTCAGGCTGGTGCCCCTTGGAAATAAATAAAGTCATGGATGTAACGCTGCAGTCAGAGCAGACTCTGGACCATGATCTGAACCAGCGAAAGGCAGTTTTGACTCAGCGCTGGAACCGGGGGCAGAACTACGTCTTTCGGCCTGACCAGAGCTTTCCTCCGGGAGGAAACAGGTTTAGGTGGTGTAAAATTTACATCCGACTCTATGTAGGATCTGAGCACACCGTATGATAAACGTTGATAAACGCCATAACAGGTGGTGATTTTTCGTACACCTCACATATGCTCAGATTTTGCCGTACGCAAGTTTGATAGATGAGGGCCAGTGTCACTGGTGTATGAATAGGTGTGTGCGGTTCTTTGATGTAAAGCGCCTTGGGCCCAAGGTAAGTAGTGCTGTAAGAATATGTTTTTAAATCTTCGTACATGTGTGATCTCTTCAAATATTCAGCCATTAGAGGAGCACAGTCTCTCTAAAGTAGCATGGTTAGCCACATGACTTCCTCCTGTATTCTGTACAAAGTAAGACGGTCTCCCTTGGACAATTCAGGCCTGAACACCGAAGGCCCGACTTGAAATCCCATTCATTCAAAGCAGAACCAGACCTACTAGGAGTGAATCTGCCCAATACATGGAGTAAGTCAGGTAGCTAGCCAGGCTAAGCTTGAACACAAACACTACGTTTAAAAAGAGAACAGAAAATGAACAGGACATTCAGAGGACGAAGATCATGAGATACTGTCCAAGCATGTGAGCCTGCTGGCAGAGTCAATGGAACCAGTAGTGCTTTATTCTGGTCGAAAAATACTCAACTACACATTTGTAATTCCATTTTAGAGCTTTGCGGATTGGGAATTAGGATGAGGAAGTGAAGCATTTACAAAGATACATTAGCTGCATGGCTTTTGCCAACATAATGCTACTGGATAGATGCTCCATAGTGAGGGATTCAGTTCTGAATTCAGAATGAGTCTGAAATTAACTTTAAAAAGCAGGATCACATGCTGGTTTTTAACTAATGACAGAGGAAGTTAAAACCAAGAGCCAACACCAAACAGGATTACTTAACATGCATAATATGCAACATATTATGTCCTACTGATGCAGGGGTGAAGTGGAGAATAGCCAGGAGAGGATAATGGTGTGTCAGGAGGATATGCTGAGAACAGTGTCCAGTATACGGCTCACACTGGGCTGAAGCCACTGCCCAAGAGTCTGTGCCAGTGACAATCACTCAACTGACACAGCCGGACTCCCCACTGTAGCAGTGACTGTGTGGGAGCTCTTTAGATCAGCTCAATTGCTTACAGGTGGAAAGAACTGGACTAATCCAATCAGACAAACAGCGCACAAACATGGCTCTAGCAACGCTTACAAAGATAGATATTCAAACCTGTGTATGTGAACAGGCTTGATGTTTATCTGGCCATTTGAATAGATCTGAAAACAGGCTTGAATAACTCTCAAACCTCTGAGCGACATTGTTTTCATTAAGTGGTAATTACCTCGATGCATTGCACAAACACACAAGTGTGCGTCACACCAAATAAACCAACATGACAGGGTCTGTTCCTTTTGGCCGGAGCAGCTGCTGCAGTGAGGGACAGGCTGATGTACAGGGCTGCCATCACCAGGGCTGGGAATGACAAATAACGGTTTTCGTACCTGCGTTAGATTTCCCAGTAATGAGTAGTCTAATTATTGACTATTTCCTAACTAACATCCATCCATCTTCTTCCACTTGTCTGTTGCCGGGTCGTGAGGGCAGCTGTTGGGTCTGCCCAAATCACATTGCACCAGCCCCTATAGCGCCCCCTGCAGGTGGTGGGTCCACAGAAGGACGGCCTCATGGTTCTAACCGGACCTGTTGGTCTCTCATAAGGGGCTTCTGAACCGCTCTTTGTCTGACCCGTCACCTAGGACCTGTTTGCCGTGGGAGACCCTACAACTTGGCTCCTAGGATCATTCGAGCGCTCAAACCCCTCCACCACGTTAAGGTGGCGTTCCAGGAGGGGATTTTCCTAACTATAACTAATTAATTTTTTAAAGTAAGGTTTGTAACACTGGCCATCACACACCGTCAATGATATAAAATACTCAGATCATTGTTCTTCACTAGCTTCGATTTGGACACAAGTTCTTAAAGTGGGCCATTAGTTACTCATTAAGCACTACACAGCCACAGCCGCCACAGGGCCATCTGTGCCAACTGCAGACCCTTGGCTCCATGGAGACCTGGTCAGATTAGGACACAGCAGTCATGCCACACCATTATAAATGAGCTTCGTTCAAACATCTTCTGGGAAACACATCCTTCTGTGTTTGAAGTAGTCACTGACACTTTACTGTGATAGAAGTGTGCTTTGACTTCTTATCAATGTACAGCAGCGACAACTGCCGACTGACAGACAGAATGTCTGGAGTTCGGCACCGTTTGAACGAACGTCTGGGAAAAGCAGGAAAAACTGAGGAGAGAAACTGCTAGTGTCTACGGACAGAGCCCAGCAGGCAGAGGATGAGAGGATTCAGGAAGAGATGTGCTTTTAAAGCTCTTTCTCACTTTGTTTGCATCTGCAGAAACACGGGGAATTACACTTTCACTAGAACAGTGTGCAACGATACAGTTTTACAAAGCACTACTAGAGCACTAGTTTCAGGGTCCATTAGAAAGTGAATCCAGAGGTGCAAACAAGGTCAGAGTCAGATGTGCAAAATATAGGACATGGAAAAGTTGAGTTAAACTGAATTGGATTAGTTTGTAGGTTTAGAAGGAAAGTAATTCAAAGAAAATGAAAAAGCTTTGCTTTACCCTAGTGAATATAACCTTAAGGTTTACTGTCTTCTGGCTCCTCACATCTGTAGAAATATGAAGACTTCATTGTATAGTGTGAAAACAATGTATTTAAGACCCTCCGTCTTCTCCACATGAACTTTTTCTAACAATGGTATTCACAGTAAAAGGTTAGCATTACAACACAGTACAGTAGAGCTGACCTCATGACCATTCCCTCGCTCTGAGGACTTAGCTGCATCATATAACATGTGCATGAAAACAACCACTATTTACATCAAAGAACTACATTATTAGCAACTGCTATTAACTTCCTCTAAAGCCGTGACTCTGCAGCATCATCATCAAGTAAACGTAAACTAAACACTGAGGCGACCCCACAGTGTGAGACACAGTAGGAGTTATTGTGGTGTATGAAAGTAGAGGGGTGTTCTCTTACCTGGCACCTGCCACAGGGGACTTCCTCCCTGGGTCCAAGGATGTTCCGAGCGGCTCCTCTCCCAGGGATCGGGTGTCTTTGTTGAGCTGCTGCAGACGAGAGCTCAGCTCTCCCATGACAGAGGGTCTCCCCTCATCAGCACCCAGGCCTAAGCCCAGCCCACCCAGATTACCCAAACTCCCAAGGCCCAGGCCCACTCCAGGGCCACGGGGCTCCACAGGGTCTCCCCAGAGCTTAGACCTCCGCTGGAAGAGGTAGCGTGGCTTGGTGGGGGCTGGGGTTGGGGCTAGTCCAGTCACTGATGCTGACCCTCCGGATGGCAGTCCAGCCCCCCCAGCAGCGGCCATAGCCAGGGCAGCAGCCTGCTGCTGGGACAACAGCTCACTGTCAGAGCTCTGCTTTAACAGAGGGTCCCTGAAGGTGACCGGCCCTTTAGCTCCTCCCACCTGGGACTTGAGGCGGGGCTTGGGAGGCACAGGCGGCTTGTCGAGCACAAAGGTTTGTCCGTCAGCGTACGAGGTGTGAGTGGTGTGTGTGTCTGCAGGCTCGCCGCTCTCGGAGGACAGCGTGGACATGCTGGAGACGGTGGAGACAGTGCTGGTGGTCTCCAGATGGTGGTCCCGCTCCTTCTCACTGGAGCTGCGGGTGTCTGCCTCCTCTACACCGGAGTCTGCTGCAGAGCCAGACTCGGCCAGCGGAGGGCGCTCTGAAGGCTCTGACGGCTTCCCTGAGACAGCAGCTGCAGTGGGGGGCGGAGGGGGCTGAGGCAGGCTCGCTGTTATTGTTGGAGTGGTGGATGTTGTGGAGGTCAGGGACGCCGGCGTAATAGGGATGGTGGAGATACTAACAGCTTTAGCTGGGGTCACAAACACCCCCTGAGCCAGAGCCAGCCCATTGGCAAACTCGTCCGGTGGGGGGACCACGCCAATCTTCTTGAGCTCCTCTCGGGTCTCCTCATCACTGGAGGTCAGCATGGCAGGGGGCAGGGTCACTGTGTATGGGTCTGCATCCTCCTCAGAGCTCCCCAGAGGGAGGTTCTTGTCTTGTGCAGGAGTGGCGGGGCGTGCGGGCTGCGCCTGGGTTACAGCGGGACTGGGGGATTTAGCCCGTGTGACTACAGCTTTACTGGGCTCTGTGGGTGTGGGGACCCTCCCTGTTTCTGAGCCTCCTTCCACCTCCTGACCATTACTGGTGGCATGGACCATGACCAGCCCAGCAGCCTTCTGCTGCGATGTGTCCAAGATACTGATCAACATACTCTTCTTATCATCCAGCCGCTTGTCCTCCTTCCTCTCGTCTCCTCTGGTGTCCACGTCTTGGCGGAATGACACCGGTGATGGTGAAATGACCCACTGTTTGGTGGGCTGGGGGAGAAGAACTGGACTGGGAGAAGGTCCAACTCCATACCCTGCTGCCTTGGTGCTTTTAGGAGAGAATGGTGGGGATGCAGAAGAAGACTCTTTGGTCTGAGTATCAAACAACAGGATGCCTTGACCCATTCGTTCCAGTTTAGTCCTTGGCTCTGGGCTGCCAGTCGGGGACTGGCTCTGGGATGTCAGGGCCCTCTCCCTTGCGGCCAGCGCAAGAGCCAGTGGTGAGTTGGGGTCCAGGGGCTTTCCTGTCAGTGGATGGATAAATGTGGTCCCACTAGGAGAGGGGCTCAGTGCCAGGGCGGGGGGCGGCAGTTGGCCTAGCTCACGGGACAGCAGTCTTTCATCTATAGAGTGAGACTGAGTGAGAGAGGGCGACTCAGTGCTGGTGCAAGCTGCCCCCTCCATGGTCCCGACAGAAAGGAAGACAGTGGATTTTCTCCGCTCCTCTAGGCGGCGCTCACGGTCTTTAACTGCCCCGGCGATTGCAGCGGCAAAAGGCCCCTTCCCCTGAAACATCATCTCTCCCTGGGCACGCAGACTCTCCCGCTCAGCCATTAACTGCTGCTGGTAATAGTCCACGCGGCTGGTGTGTGTGTGCCCAAGTCGTCCTGAGGAGGAGGTCTCTCTCGAGTGGGCCGTCGCCAAGGCCAAACTCGCCTTTTCTTGTGCATCTTCAACCTGCAACAAATCAGACAGATTTACCTTGAGCAGATCTAACGTCTGCATAACTTTAGCCTCTTAGCATAAATGTCTTGGTCAGATCTGAAGGTTTTGAAAATACTAACAATGACAGGGTCTAGCTCTCAGGCAAAGAACTAGACTGATTCAGGTTATTTTCCTCAGTAATGTAATGTAAATCATGAGGCGTTTGCTTAGTGAGGTTAATGCAGTTCATGAACATATCACATAATCATCATGTCACACATTCACAGCGAGAAAGTCACGCCACCCATGGTATTTAACATATCTGACTCATTTTTTCACATTGTTGGAATCCATTTGTAGATTTCAGAGATTAGGGAACGTTTTCTTTTTTACGCAAGCGCCAGAGTCGAATGACTTGTCGTTAGGTAAAAGTAGTGAGTAGGTATGTCACGAATCAAGGGACGTAATCAAGGGACACAACTGATGTTTTTAGTTTTGTATTTAAAATGCTTTATAAACATTCACTTTTTCAAAAAATAAAAAGGCTTAAAGACTCTTTTGCATTTAGAGAATACATTGAATAATACAAAACAATATACACTTAAAATCATGATTTTAGGCCACTCTAGTCTAGGCTGGGTTTTATGTTATTAAAACTTACTGCCCAGCCTAAGGAAACATGTATCTACAGTGCACTTACGGGACTCGCATGAACAGCTGATTTCACGTGTGTGCGCGCGCGGGATTTGAATTCCACTTTCCTTTGTGTTTATTAAGATGAAGCAGAGCGGAGCGCATTGGCTTTCTGTTTACATCCTGAGCCATTTGTGGCGACTTTTTCTAAACATTTGCACAACTTTTTGGGGATTACGCTGTTTCTTTCCATGATTTTGACCGATACAGCGAATTATCATCGAGATGTTGTTTCATACGGATTGGCCCGTACGTGTGGTTAATCTTGACATCCCTAGAAGCGAGCAGAGTGTCCATATCACCATCAGAATGAGTGCACTTTGTTATCTACTATAAGTTTCATAGGCTCTATTTAATGGAGGATATAGCCAGTTACACGTACAGAGCAGCGGTGTTTATAGAGCAGAATAAAGAACAAGTCTAAAATGACTAAAGCTTTAGTCTTTACTAATTATAGATAAGGAGTATAATGTCACGACAAAGAAGCACCTGTAGCTGTTTGACGAGGGGACTCTTTTTTCTTTGAGGCTTTGTTGGTGCGTAAAGTCCGATGCTGAACTGCCCCACATTGGCGTAGGGGTTGTCGATGATGCGTCCTTTCCTCTTGATGCGCTCTGGCGGGGTAGCGGCGGAGGGCCGGGGGATCTCTGTGGGCTCCACGGGCAGATGCGAGGAGTCCTGCAGAATGATCATGGAGCGGGCCTTCTTCTGCCGCTCCAGGTGCGTGGCCTGCCTCTGAGCCGCCTCGTAGGGCAGGTCCAGGCTGGAGGGCTTGAAGCTGGAGCGGCCCCCCGGCTCGTGGCCCTGGCTGTGAGCTCGGACTGGAGGGGGCGGGGGGCAGAAGGCCGGCGGCGGGCCAGTGTCCAGGTAATAGGGCGGTGGAGGAGGAGCGGTCTGCGGGGGCGGGGGGATGTGTGGCTGGGAGTGGTCCCGGAGGCTGTCAGTCATGGAGGAGCTGCGAGGGAAGCGGTGCTCTCCGGCCAAGGCGGACAGACGGTCCTCCTCAGTGGCCCCTGGGGAACGAGAACACAAGGTTCAGCAGCAGGACCACGTCTCAACCCACCCTTCCCTCCTAGCCAACCATTCCTGTCTTCACTTAACCACGCCCCGAATTATACAGACGCCCCATTTATAGCAGCCAAACACTGCCAAACACTGTTTGTCTGAGCGGTCGAATCCCCCCCCCCCCCCCCTCCCCCCCTATATACTGTATATGTCTGCTTTACTTCAGCGCTGACTCTTCTGCTCCGAGGGGAGTTCCTGAAGAGCTGGGTACATGCCTGAGACGGAGCCCCCACCCACAGTCTCACCCAGCGATCGTCGATTACTAGCTTTGGGTAGTAACTGAATACATGTATTTAGAATACTCATTTTGGGTAACTGTATTCAGGTACAGTTACTCTTTCATTTGAGGGCATTTAGAATACAGTTACTTTCCTAAAATCAAAAAAATACATTGTGGTGCTCAATCAAGTCAACTCTCAAGTTTAGCTCTGTGTCGTTCTGAGCTGTGGGCATTTGCAAAGTGCTTTTGTGCAATCCTAGTAAAAAAGTGAAAAAGTTCCAAACAGACGGTGTAGCAAGTTTAGCCCACATTTTATTGCTAATATGCCCCAGAGAGAGAGAATATATTGATGGTCCCGCTCTAACGTCAGTATTAAAGAGCGTGGGACAATCTCTACACCGCTTGGGGAGGGACCACTCCTGTACCTAACATTGCCATGGGTGTCGGTCCAGCCCCTGTCCAGCCACTTAAGGGCCTCTCACCGGTCTGGAGACCAGTTGGAGACTAGTTGAAGACCAGTTGGAGTCTTGAGTTGCCGATGGTCATGGAGATGTCTGTGAGACGGCCCTTGGAGTTAAGGGGAGGTTTGATGTCAGCGGAGTGTGTTTACATGCGCACAAGTAACCTGGTTATTACACATATCCTGGTTATGACAGTATTCTGGATATGATGTTTACATGCATCTGAGAAACTAGGACACTCATACAGTATCTCTGTTTACGTGAGCAACTACAGTATCCGGAATATTTTGGCTCTAGAGAGGGGCGGAGCTAATGACAAATATGTTAAAGAGCTAAACAGCAATGTTGCTAACGCATGGCTTTTTCTCACATTTCTATAGCACAGGGAAAACACTTAAAACAGTCGAGTTCTTTCCCAGCTTCAGAGACGTGAGAATTGAATATATATATATATATATATATATATATATATAATATATATATATATATTTGGTTTGATCTTAGAGCAGCGTTGACTTCCACCGGAGATACCACGGAGCAAAGAAGTAGTAAGGTTACTTCAATGTTTTGTTAATTATTAGAAGATACAAAGATTTATAAGTCCAGGTACCAGATAAAATGCCTGTAGGAAAGTTTTTCATCACGCCATATCTGCTTCAAAAGTTCGCACATACTCAGTACGTCAGCAATGGTGAAAAACCATACTATACCATGTAAACACAGTATCCTGGACATAACCTGGATACTTGAGTGCATGTAAACACACACTATGTCTCTAAGAGAGACAAATAGTGCAAATAGTGTTTGCAACGTGGCCACAACTGCTTGAGACCGCATAGACCTCTCGGAGACCACACGGAGACTCCAATGAAATCGAACATGTTAGTTTTCACCGAGACAACCTTGTCTCCAGGAGACGACTTGGAGACGTCTCCATGACAGCGGCAACTTGAGTTTTCTACTGGTCTCCAACTAGTCTCCAGGCCAGTGAGATAGGCCATTTACTGGGCCAGGTCTAAAGCTAAAGATTTCACACTAAAGTCTAGTCTACAGCCTGCTTTAGAAACACGAGATCGGCCCTAAAATTCTTTCCATGTATTTTATGTTTTAAAATATGGTTACTGTAATGCCATATTTTTTTTGATGTGCAAGAAAAGTCCAAAAATGGTCTTACCAAAAGACTTAGTCCGGGATAACCCCTTTGGGAGCGGTATATGGCCTCTCTCGATGCCCGGGTGAAACGTTCCGTGGAAAGTCATCCCTTGTCTCTCAAATAAAGACTGCAAACACATGGAAATGTGTCAGTGTTATATTATATATGTGTTATGAAGATGAGGCTAAAGTTCTGCTCGGGACACATGACTGTCGGCCACTCACATCCAGCTACTTTAGCCACTCAGCCATTCATCTCATAAAAACATACCTGGAGCTGGGCTTAGTTTGTTTGAGTAACCCGGCATTTTCAGTCCTGTCATCTCGTTAAGAGCTGAACATGTTTACCCCCCACATCATGACGTCATGAAGCAATGTACCTGTGCGGTTTTAAATTTCAGACACCATGTTCAGATACATCAGAGCTGACCTCGAGGTCATCAGTCACATCTAGTCCTGTGCGAATTGACATGTCAGAGTTTGAAAAGTTTACCCTGCATAATGAAGTCTAATGAAAAGCATTACTCCGACCCAAATACTGCTTTTTTTATCAGTTCAAAAAGTATAAAAAGGAAGACAAACTACAATGTTACAGACATGACCCAGAAGCACAACCCTGTGAGCAGCATGGAGGCTCCAAGGGAAAGTTTGGATGTGTTTGGGGCAAAAAGCAAAGGCTGTGAATGGATTAAAAGAGAGGAACAAAATGAGAAAGACAACAGCTGTTTTATGCTGTGGATTCTGCAGCTAATACTAAGCACACACAAAGTCAGCAAGGTAAGTGCAGGAGAGGCGCTAGCGTGAATACATAAAATGCATGATGTCATCATTTAGTGTTATTACAGGTTGAGTTAGGTTAGTTTGCATTTACGTGACGTCATGCTAATGAGCCTATAGTATAACATTGGGGTGGTGGGCAGATAAGAACTCCATGGTGGTAAGTAGCAACGTTATTTTTTGTCCTAGTTTTTGTCACAATGTTCAGTTTCTTCTCCGTCAGTGTTTATAAACTAGGGTCCAATTCCATTCTTATAAAGGTGTGCAAAAGTGGTGACCATATTCAATATATCAGTATTAATCTATAGGCTCTTCAGAATGTCATGTGAACACAACCTTGTATATAAGATACCTCTATGTACTACTTAATTGTTTGCACATTTCCTGTCTATTTTGCGCACCCTGAGTGTTTTCTTGAGAACTGATGTAACAAGTGAATTTCTCCATTGTGAGATCAATAAAGGCTGATCTTATCATGAAAATGCAGCAAGGCAACATTGTCTATTGTCCATGTTATAGATGGATTTACCAGTAGTGACTCGACCGCTAACGTTGTTATACAGCTACCGAGTGCACAGAAATCACAGAAACTCTGTTAGCTTTCTGAGCCTGTTCCTACAAACGCCCACTTCTGTCAGCAACAGCCTCCCAGACCTGTTTGAAATGAGCGTTATATCCCTGTACAAAATGGTGAAGCCTGTTCTTGTATTTAAGTATGGCGAGGTATAACATGTCTGCAGTTTCTCAACCATAAACATATCATAAGAGGAGGTTAAATGTGGTCGATGGGTTGATAAAAGCTGAAATTGTCTTGATCGTTCATAATCAGTGATTTTTCATGGCTAAATGCTAACGACAGTTCAGGATCATTGTGTCCTATTGCTAGGCATCTTGGGATTTGCAGCAATAATAAACCAATTGAGATTTTACAAGGTAAAATACTGGAGTTATGGTAAAATATTAAAACACTTGCACACTGCAGTGTGTGAGATGGATTTACCGACTAGCTAATGGAGTTGTTGCACAGCTTTTTTCTCCACTTTTTATACGGTTTGTATAGTATATGAAAAAACTTGCAGACGTGGCAGATCTCCATGGTAACAGTGATTTTTCAGAACTCTATTGTGAAAATATAATGGACAGGCTCACAAACTCTGAAAAGTTTCCATAAAAGGTTTTCAATTAGCGAGGCTAGCCGGTTTGATAACTGTCTGCACATGTATTTCTATGAGTATGGACTTAATTTGCTAGTACCCAGAAACATGGCAGATCTCCATGACAACAGTGAATTTATAATATTACATCCAGTTTTATGTCTCATCATAAAACTGGATGTAATATTATACATTTTGATTAAGGGACTAAATTAACAGAAACAAAACACAACTCCAGGTACTGTACGTTCTTTAAGAAGGAAATGTTCCACAATCTTTCCTGGTTTGAAAAACAATCTTGAAAAACAATGACAGTTATTGTCCCCCCCCCCCCACGGAGTGAGTGTCTGGTATAGTGTGGGAGTGCTCACGCTGATCTCCGCCGGCGTGATCCTCCTGCTGCTGGGCCGCTGTTTGACCGTGGCCGCTCTATAGTCCACCTCCAAGGGTTGCGAGTGTAACATGGACTCCTGGGACGCCAGCATCTCATCCAGCCTCTCTGTGGAGGGGCAAATGAGCCAGAACTAAACACCGCCACACAAGACTCAAGCAGCGTGTCATCGCTCATCGGCATTACTAACGAAGGAGGCGGTAATTACAGCTTAAAGCCATGTTGCAAAATATTCCAGTTATGTTTTCCGACATCAAAGTAGCAACCAACTAAACAGAGCATAAACAAACGCTAAGACGCTAAGAATGCTAATTATACAGTGTGTTATTAGAATTGAGAAGCAGCGACATCTCCAAGGGTGATGTCCCACTCACAGTAAAGTTACATATTTTTTTAGGTAAAAACACAATGTTAAAAGTGCTTGTATTTTATTTTGCTTATAAGGGGAAATGTTACAGTTAGGCTTTAAAAGTGTGCATGTCTACATTACACATTCCCAGTCCTATTGTTTTAGCCGCATGTTTGTTTAATCTGTCTGACAAAAAGCTGTGATCTGGACTGTGTTGTTCAGACTTGAAGGTGTTTTGCTTCTCATCCGAGAGATTTCCTCGGGTCTGGTTTGTAAACAACGCCGTTAAATCACATTTTTGAAAATATTGGCGTTTTAGTCCTACTTTAGAGTTCGGGCTGGATTGAGGAAAAAGCATTTCAATTCAGCACTATTATAAAAGAAAAAGAAAATATCAGGTACAGGGCCTTGAATGTTGTTTTATAAATGTTTAGGCTATTTCATAAAACTGGCTCAGACGTCCAGGTTCAGTCCGTGTCATCACATTCACTCGAAACTGACCGTGCACAGGTATTTAACTGTCACAAAGCACAGAAGACCCTCTCTGAAGCGGATGTTAAAGTGCTCCACATATTTGGACGTTTGTTAAGCAGTTTTTACGTAAAATACTAACTACCAATCGAACTGTATTTCAATCGACTATATACATATTTCTTTCCAAGTGAAGTAGCAATGATATAAAAATAATAATAAAGTTGCTTTCCCCTCAGGGTATGATAAAAGTGTAGTGTTCATAAAGAGTTCAAGATAAGTTACAGAACTAAGCTTGGTCCAGACCAGGCTACGTTCTCTGACATTTCCATAGTAACTGAGGCAGACTAAGAGTGAGCCTGGTTTATGAAACCCCAACAGACTAAGGCAGACTTATTTGGCCAGGTCTATCTTACGAAGCAAGCCAGTTTTATGGAATAGCCCTCTGGACTAGTCCTGCATTACTCCTCATCAGTGGAACTAGCTTTGAAGTGTTAATAAACATAAACATTTAAAAGTTCTAATTTCTTGCCTCAGACTCACCTCCTCGTCTCCTCCGAGCAGAAGCTTGGTGGGAAAAGATGTAGACAGAAAAGGTTTTGAAAAGTCAAGAACAAGCCACAGATTGTTGTAATAAGTACTTTAAAGTGCATATGCCAGGGTTCTCTCTTAACTCTTGAGTTTAGAATAGAACTGGGACTTAGCCCACAACAGAAATCCTAGAAGCAGTCTTAATGCGCGTCCTGTATTCTCTCCACAGACAAATCCACTTATAAACGAATGGCACGTTTTTTCATGACATTTATTTTATTCATGTGGTTTCTCCATTATTAACATATCAAAGTGGAGGTTTATTATCAAAAGTGAAATCACAGACTGCTTAAAGGGACTAGATGGAGTTTAAAAATGTAAAAAATGATGTATTATCCACGCACTACATGCTCCAGCAATGTCTTAATGTGTGGAATGAGCCCAGACCTATTCACTACAACTGCCGCGAATATCCTGCACTGAAAAGTTGGTATTTCGTGCCGAAGTACCAACTATCTCCACTGTCATGCACGAGCTTAACATAAAGACTGCAGTTACACGTAAGACCTAAGATGGCAGTAGAGAGTAAAAAAAATACATCCATCCATCCATTCATCCATTTTCTTCCACTTGTCCGTTGCCGGGTCGTGGGGGCAGCTGTTGGAGCTGCACCAGCCCCTATGGCTCCTCCTGCAGGTGGTGGGTCCACAGAAGGACGGCCTCATGGTTCCAAACGGGCCTGTTGGTCTCTAATAAGGGGCTTCACCCATTCATACTCTCATTCATACACCAGTGTACGCAGACACTGAAGGCATGGAGGGTGAAGTGTCTTGCCCAAGGACACAACGACAATGTGCACCTTCAGGAGGCGGGATTCGAACCCTTCCGATCATGAGACGACCCGCTCTACCATCTGCGCCATCGTCGAAAAAAAAATACAACTTCCATCTATTCCCTTTAAATATAAGGATGTAAAGTCAAATCTCAGGCCCTGGCATCATGTAAATGGGGCCGATGGGTCAACAACAGCCAGGAGCATTTTTATCACGCAATGTTTGATGGCAAATGCTAACAGCTAAGCGAAATAATGCACAATGTTTGATGGGTAATGCTAACAGCTACGAGAATAATATGTAATGTTTGTTAGCCAAAGCTAATAGCTGAGAGAAATAATGTGCAATATTTGATGGCTAAAGCTAACAGCTAATAGAAATAATGTGCAATATTTGATGGGTATTGCTAACAGCTAAGAGACATATTGTGCAATGTTTGATGGCTAAAGCTAACAGCAAAGCTAAATAATGTGAAATATTTGATGGCTAATGCTAACAGCTAAGATAAATAATGTGCAATGTTTGATGGATAATGCTAACAGAAATAATGTGCAATATTTGATAGCTAATGCTAACAGAAACAATGTGCAATATTAGATGGATAATGCTAACAGAAATAATATGCCATGTTTGATGGCTAATGCTAACAGAAATAATGTGCAATGTTTGATTGATAAAGCTAATAGCTGAGAGAAATAATGTACAATGTTTGTTGGCTAATGATAACAGCCAAGATAAATAATGTGCAATGTCTGGTGGCTAAAGCTAATAACCAAGATAAATTATGTGCAATATTTGATGGCTAAAGCTAACAGCTAATAGAAATAATGTGCAATATTTGATGGTTAATGCTAATAGAAATAATGTGCAATGTTTGATGGATAAAGCTAACAGCTAATAGAAATAATGTGCAATATTTGATAGCTAATGCTAACAGAAATAATGTGCAATATTAGATGGATAATGCTAACAGAAATAATATGCCATGTTTGATGGCTAATGCTAACAGAAATAATGTGCAATGTTTGATTGATAAAGCTAATAGCTGAGAGAAATAATGTACAATGTTTGTTGGCTAATGATAACAGCCAAGATAAATAATGTGCAATGTCTGGTGGCTAAAGCTAATAACCAAGATAAATTATGTGCAATATTTGATGGCTAAAGCTAACAGCTAATAGAAATAATGTGCAATATTTGATGGTTAATGCTAATAGAAATAATGTGCAATGTTTGATGGATAAAGCTAACAGCTAATAGAAATAATGTGCAATATTTGATAGCTAATGCTAACAGAAATAATGTGCAATATTAGATGGATAATGCTAACAGAAATAATATGCCATGTTTGATGGCTAATGCTAACAGAAATAATGTGCAATGTTTGATTGATAAAGCTAATAGCTGAGAGAAATAATGTACAATGTTTGTTGGCTAATGATAACAGCCAAGATAAATAATGTGCAATGTCTGGTGGCTAAAGCTAATAACCAAGATAAATTATGTGCAATATTTGATGGCTAAAGCTAACAGCCAATAGAAATAATGTGCAATATTTGATGGTTAATGCTAATAGAAATAATGTGCAATGTTTGATGGATAAAGCTAACAGCTAATAGAAATAATGTGCAATGTTTGATGGCTAATGCTAAGAGAAATGCCATGTGCAATATTTGATGGGTAACAGTGTGCAATATTTGATGGGTAACAGCTAAGATAAATATTGTGAAATATTTTATAGCTAATGCTATAATGTGTATAATGTGCATTATTTGATGGATAATACTAACAGCTAAGATAAATATTGTGCAATGGTTGATGGCTAACAGCTAAGAGAAATAATGTGCAATATTTGATGGCTAACAGCTAAGAGAAATAATGTGCAATGTTTGATGGCTAGTGCTGACAGAAATAATGTGCAATGATTGATGGCTAAAGCTAACAGCTAAGAGAAATAATGTGCAATATTTGATAGCTAATGCTAACAGCTAAGAGAAAAATACATCGAACAGGCTACAGAATACTGAAAAGTTTCCCGGAGTAGCCAGCTGGCTAAATCAGGATCGCATACTGTTTCTATTATATACCTATGATGGCCCAAATGTATGGTTCCACAACGACAAATATGAAATGATTACCTCTTCATATGTCACATTTTTGTGCTTTTTGTAAGATCTTGATATAATTATGCTAATAGGTCATATGCACTTTAAAAGTTGAATAGCTGCAGAGAAAGGCCAAGGGGGGAGGTTCGGACAGTGAAGAGTTATCAAGTCTGTGCACTTACCCAGCTCCTCCAACTCTGCGGTCATGGACTTGGAGCGCAGCGTCAGGGTAGTGCTGGGTGACCTCTTGGGCGGAGGCGGAGCTGCGGACACAAGGCACGGTGTTGAGGAAGAAGTGGAGGACATTCCTTTGGCTTTGCGGCTGAGCGCCCTCTTCGCTTCCCCCAGACGGCCACTCCATCCCTGCTTCAGGGCTCGCATGTGCGCCGCGTCTGGCAATCGCTGCGACTCCTGTTTGGGCAGCGCTTTGTTCGAGGTACGGCTACCAGAGCTCAACTTCTTCATGTCTGAGCGGAGCGTTTGATCTTTTATCCTTTAGTCCATGTGCCGTCCAAACTGCTCCCTGACAATCCTGCCAACATAGCTACTTGAGTGTCTATTCTAGCTATAGTAGAAATTACACAATTAAATGTTTTAAAGTGTGCTACTTGTCCGGAATCAAGTGGGCCCACATAAAACTGCACCCTATCCACAACCACATGCAAGTTCTTCATATAAAAACATATCCTTCCATGCAAAATGCTCAATTTAAACACAGCTAGAGACTTTTCAGTCATACAACATGATCTAATGTTTCTCCAATGTTCTGATCAAAGCCATATTTTGTAATTTACTAATACCTAAAAGTCGACTACAGTAATAAAACAATGACAAGTAACATGCGTTCAGTACAAAAATAAGAAAAATGCACCCAGTGCGTGTCGAAAGAAGCCAAGTTTCCAAGCACAACCCATCATGACTACAGGCTCTACACTGCAACAGCAAAGATGCGGTAAACTGCCCAGTCGAACGCCCCTAATGCCAAACTAAGCTCCTTCTTCCTCGGCTTGTCCGCCAGGCGATAGGTGCAGTCCGAGGACACAAGGGGGTACAAAAAAAAAGCTCCTCGTCAGCTCCATCCGCGGGAAGTGCTCCAGCCGGACAGAGGCGTGGAGCGGGAGAACAACAGAGGATAGGAGGGAGGTGCGCGCTCGCTGTAATGTAATGCTTAATTCAAACATGCAGTGTAGTCGCCATGGCAACCGAGGCAGCAGTGAGGCCCGGCACGGTATTGGGAAGAGTCGATGTTCTCTGTGTGTGTGTGTGTGTGTTTTTGTGCAAAGGTGTGTTACAGTATGCAGAGCGAGTTCCCATGGGAAGATACAGGCAGACGAGCAGCAGGAAGTTTTAAAACGGCGACGGGGAAAACGGCGGTGTCCCATCATGCACCAGAGCGCCGTACGCTCCCGGCACGGTGGTCTGCTGTGTCTACACTGCACGCCGCGAGATCAACTCCTGACAAGTTTAGGGGAGGTACAGTACAGACGTAAACTAGGGCTGCACAGCGAGAGAAAGGACTGTGATGTTGAATAACTTGAGTGTTGAAATATTAACAAACCATTTCTACACAGTATGTTTAATTAAACCAAAACAAAATAATGATAATTGACCCCTCTGACTGCCGCCAAAGACACTCGTACATAGGCAAGGAGGGTGAGTGTCCTTGGAGAAGAGATTTAAATCACCGTGGTCCAGGTTAGAAAAAAGCAAGGTGAGAAACAAGTCTAAAATGGAACTAAATGAAGATAATCATGATTAAATTTGAACTTTTTCACATTTAAAGTCTTTTTTTAGTCGATCTCAGTCGGAAAGATGACCTCATGATTGTGTGATTATAGATATTGCATCAGCCGATATGGGAGTGATAAAAAGATTGGAGAGATGTTGTGCGGAAATTATTCAAAAGTCAGGTCAGTTTAGGCTTTAACAAAATACTCAATCTGATAACTATAATAAGACGAACAAACTGGACTGTACGTTTACTCTCTGTGACCCTCTTTGCGATCCTCAGTTTGAGAAACATCCCCATGGCTGTGTGCTGAGCCCCCTCCTGTTCACTCAGCAACAGAGACGAGTCAAACTACAGGAGTGAGGTGAGCAGTCTGGCCATGTGGTGCACACAGAACAACCTCTCTCTAAATGTGGAGAAGACAAAAGAGATTGTTGTGGACTTTCGAAGAGCACGGGTCCAGCATGCTCCTCTAATAATCAACGGTGCTGCAGTGGAGAGGGTGACCAGCACTAAGTTCCTGGGTGTGCAAAGGGGACCCTACGCAACCATCACACAGTCTCTTCAAGGTAATGCCTTCAGCGAGGAGACCAGGTCCAGTCAAGTAAAGAACAGTTTTGTCCACCAGGATATCAGAAAGCTGAACTGCCTCCCTTCCCTGCCCTCCCTATGCCCAAGGACTTGAGAGAAATGAAAATGTTGAATTTTATAGTAAGTAAATAAGTAAGTAAGTGCTGTATTTGTCATTGTACAAGCGTACAACAAGATTGTGTTCAGGTGTTAGTCCAGATCACACTTAGATCTGCTGCAATCACTTTATATCACTTTATCACTTTACTTTATACTCATACACATCTGTAAATACAATCCCGCTGCTGTGCTATGTCAATTATTTTTTATGCATGCCCCCTAAAGCCTTATAGTTTAAAGTTTTATAGCTTATTTTTATCTCAATTCTGTGTTACTGTATATGTTTTATGTTGCACGTCTGCACCGAGAAAAATTCCTAGTTTGTGAACCTGTTTCTGAACAATGGCAATAAAAAAAAAAAAATTATAATAATCTGATTCTGAGCCACTGTGCCAGAGAGCACTGTGGGTCAACCTGACCAGAATGTTTTTGGAGGTAGAGGAAACTGCAGCCCCCAGAGGAAACCTGGCTGGCTGCCTTCAGTGCTCCTCTGATCCTCTGAAACGTTGCACCGCCTGGTGGTGTCCTGCACTGGTCAGCTCCACTTCCTCCTTCCTCTTCCTCCTGCACAGCCTCCTCCGCTCCCTCTACCCGCACAACAGTCTTTCACCATCTTCTGAAAAGAGCTTAGCTGATGATCTGTTTTATTCTCCAGTGAACATCCATTAGCCAGAACAATAGAAGGCATGTGTGGCTTAGGTGTGAGTCTCGCCCAGATATCTCCTCGTTTGCTCCTTTTTTGTTTCCTGTAGCTCCTCTTGTGATGTCTCCACTGTGCTGCAGGTGTGGGGGCTCTTGGTGCCTCTTCAGTGTCTCAGAAGAAGACATTTGTAGGTCTCAAATGGGATAAGCTGATAAGCTAGCTGTTTACTTTAAAAAAAAGCTGCTTTCTTCAGGACCATTATGGATTCTTTGCAATAAAAAAAAATAATCCACCGATCCCCACATAAGCACAGCAAAGATGAACAAAAGCATCCAGCAAGACAATGCGGATCAGAAACCACAAATGCAGATCGCAGAAACAAGCACACAATGCAGCTGTACTGAGAGAGAGGGAGGCTGCTGCTAGTGAGTTAAGTTTAGCGTTAACCCTGATTTTGCTGTACTACAAAGCTGGTTCACTTTCTAGCAGGGTAGATCTCCATGGAAACATGCCCTTAGCTCATAATCTGGACCAGGTTTATTTCCCAGCATAGATAAGAGGACCGCTCTTTGACCAATCAGAGGAGAGAATCCCCTGCGGTTAGGGAGGGGGAGGAGCAGAGATTTGATAAAGTAGTGTTGTAACCTTTACTACCCATGTGGCTGATGCAGATTTAGATAACATGAAAAAGGCTTACTTCTCATTCACATAATGTGGCATTAAAGTTGTAATAAAGATTGTTAAAAAATGTGAACATTCTCCTAAAGTACCGCTTCATTCATGACTCTGCATAATATATTGGTCATGAGTTTAGATTTAGATTTTAAATAAACCAAAGTTAGCGGTCTCATGATATCTGACATAACTGATCATCTTCCTATATTTGCATTGTTCAATGACAATTATGAAAAAATCTGTGAATCTCCAAAAAATATATAAGGGTACTAACAGAGAAGTCTATTAATGCTCTTAACTATGATCTAGCTAACCAGGATTGGACCAAGGTGCTTGTGGAGAATGATGTGAACAGGGCCTACAATACTTACCTGGAAATATTTTGTTCCTTATATAACAAACACTGCCCTGCGCGTCAATATAAAAAAGAGAAAAAAATACTAAAGTGTCCATGGCTAACACAAGGACTACTTAATGCATGTAAAAAGAAAAAATACTTGTATAAACAATTTATGAACCAAAGAACACAACAATCTGAGGAACGGTATAAAGTATACAAGAACAAACTAACAACCATTGTACGAAATGGCAAGAAACTTTACTACGAAAATAAACTAAATGAAAACAAAAGCAATATTAAAGGAATCTGGAGTATACTGAATAAATTGTTAAGAGATAATTATACTATCAACTCATATCCTGACTATTTTATAGATAATGACACTGAAAACTTTGATCTAAAGAATATTGTCAATAAATTCAATGATTTCTTTATAAATGTTGGACCTGAATTAGCGGCTCAAATCCCAACAAGTATTAATAACAAAACGGCGGACTCAACTATTGTAAGGAACCCGCAAACCATCTTCCTCGCTGACGTGAGTGAGACTGAAATTAAGTCTATTGTGAATAAATGTAAAAATAAATCTTCTATGGACTGCTTGGACATTAATATGAGATTAATAAAAAGAATAGTTGACAATATTCTGAAACCTTTAACTCACATATGTAATGTGTCACTTCAAACTGGTACTTTTCCGGACAAAATGAAAATAGCCAAAGTGTTACCCCTATTTAAAAATGGGAGTAAACACATATTCACAAATTACAGACCAGTATCTCTTCTTCCACAGTTTTCAAAAATATTGGAGAAAACGTTTTACAGCAGGTTGGAAAAATTTATCTCAAAGCATGAGCTAATTTATGAAGGGCAATATGGATTTAGACCCAAAAGATCAACCACTATGGCTATTATTGATGCTGTGGAAGAAATCACCAGCGCTCTAGACAACAAAAAACACACTGTTGGAATCTTTATAGATCTAAAGAAAGCATTCGATACTATCAATCACTCTATCCTTGTTCAAAAATTAGAAAAGTATGGTATTCGGGGAGTTGCTGGGAACTGGATTAAAAGCTATTTAGATGAAAGACAACAATTTGTTAAGATCGGGGACTTTGATTCAAAATGTATGAGCATTGTTTGTGGACTACCTCAAGGGTCTATACTGGCACCTTTACTTTTCAATCTATATATCAATGATATATTTAAAGTATCAGAATTATTAAAAATTGTGTTATTTGCTGATGATACCAACATATTCTATTCCAACGATAACTATAATAGTCTTATAAAGGATGTAAATCAGGAACTAGCTAAACTTAAAACATGGCTGGATTTAAACAAATTATCACTCAACTTAAGCAAAACAAAAATGATCATGTTTGGCAATTACAAGGAATGTCCAGAATTATTGATAAGTATAAATGGTACTAAAATAGAAAAAGTAACAGAAATAACATTTTTGGGAATCATAATAGACAACAAACTGAGCTGGAAATCACACATTGGACACTTACAGAGAAAGATATAAAAAAACATTGCGATTATAAACAAAGCCAAGTACACTCTAAATCACAATGCACTGTATATATTGTATTCCAGTCTTGTACTGTCATACTTAACTTATGGAATCGAGGTCTGGGGTAATAATTATAAAAGTTCACTCCATCCCCTTGTAATACTCCAAAAACGAGCAATCAGAACTATTCATAAAGCTGGTTACCTCAAACACACAAATATATTGTTTTTACAAAGTAACATGCTTAAACTTATGGATTTAATAGATTTTTATACTGCACAGTTAGTATATAAAGCTAACCAGGCTCAACTACCAGCAAATATTCAAAAACTATTTATAAAAAGAGATGACTGTTACAATTTAAGGGGATATGGTCAACTTAACGTACCAGCCATTCGTTCCACGAGGAAAAGTATGTGTGTGTCTGTGTGTGGTATCAGGCTCTGGAATAAACTGGGAGCCCAACTCAAGCAGTGCTCATCCATTTATCAATTTAAATCAAAGTATAAGCAACTCGTATTGTCCAAGTACAGGACGGAGGAATATCCTTGAGTGTGGAAATAGAAATAACTGCAGAGTAATCTAGTTAAGATGTATTACTGTAACTGACAAACTAAAAATGAAGTATTACTGTTTATCTACTTGGCCATACTGTGCTCACGTAGTTATGCAGAAGTGGGAAAAAATAAATAAAAATAATAATAATAATAATCTGTATCCGCTTATGTATATAGGGTGATATATAACCTGTATGTTGTTGTTTGTTTTCTCTTCTCCTCATATCTCCTATGTACTCGCTATTTGATTCTAAAGTTAAAGCTCTATATGAACGTATTTTGCTATAAGTACAAATGCAATTCGCTGTTAAAGCTACTTAGACTATTTACTATCACCATTACTTTTACGGAGGGCTATAACTAAAGTAACAGCAACAAGGTCAAAACTTAAAAACACCATTGTGGCTGCCTGTTGTCACCATCACTGCTCATCAACTATACAAAGGATAATGGCAGGTGAGACATGGACCTGTGGAGAGAAGGCCCCCCCCCCTGCCTCCTCCCAGTGGGTTCATGGATCTCGTCATGTGGCACATTTTACAGCACAGATGACCAACTTCACTGTAAAGTCAATTACTCAGGGCAGTAGGGTTGGGCTGGTTGATTGGGGGCCACTCCCCCCTCCCGGCTGGCCCTTACTCTGCTTTTTAATGCACCTCACAGAATAGGCCTCACACTATCATATAGTCAGCTGTAGATGGTGACAACGAAGTCAACGATTATTATTATTAAAATGGTATAAAGAAATAAATAAGGATAATATAATAGTTAAAAATCAGAATTAGACTTACATCATTAATAAATCATATAATTATGGTTGTTAATAACATAATCCAAAACTATTGTGACCATTAATAGCATTAAATCCAAATCAAGTAACAAATGATCAAATCAAAAGATTGGTGACTAGTTGTGTTGACAGTGATGGGTATTTGTAATTATTGAAGAAAAGGTTCGAGTTTTCTTTCCTTGCCTTGGAATTAGTAGATTATTGTGATGTTTATATTGCTGATTGTATAGCCACTGGAATAGGACAAAATAGCTGTCATATCTTTTTGATTATGCAGTAAATGAATGTATCAAATTCTTTAGTACACAAGGGGGTAGGTGCAAACAAGCTTAAGCTTCTGCCTACTCCTTTTGAGCATCATATCCACACTATTTATTTATTTAATTATTTACGTATTTACTTACGACTGTACCTATTTTTGACTTTGATTACTGTGCTGAACTTTGTATATGAGTAGAACTGTGTGGATCTCAGATGCTCAAATAAAAAAGATGAATGAATGAATTGAGATTTTGATATTCAGATGAACTGTGTCTCTGCTGTGAGCGGCCACTTGGCGCTGCCTCCTCCTGTTTCACATAAATGTGCACAATCCTGAGAGAATGATATTGCGCTTTGTAGTAGCACTGATCTAAAAGCTCCACGTCTCGGTTTGTCGACCCGGGTTAGAGGATATAATCCAAGACAAGTTCAACCAGCTTTGTAGTGTAGCCCTCTGGTGACACTAGGACGGTGAAATATTTGTATAAATAATTGGTACTTCTGGTACTAATTTGAGAATTCCTTCCTGATTGCACACAACAGCCGCTAACCATGGCCATCGTGGGGAGACTCGACCTCTCATCTTGTATTCAGGAAAATTAAATCCATCAGCCCTCCAGCAAAAGCAAACGTCCCTCTCTGGACTATATCATCCAGCGCTGAAACATTCCTTTCACGCACGGACTGGCCATGACTTCAAAGGAGAAGAAAAGTTATTGACTAACTTTGTGTCAGAATGTAGTGATGATTGCTCTATTATTTTTCTGTAAAAATAAAACCGTTGCGTCCCAAAGAGGCAGTTGTAGGACTGTGAGGGGGCGGAGTAATATTGTTAATATGGTAACATCATACGTCCATTTACAGCCGAGGAATGTGGTCAAATCTCCATGGCAACTAAAAATAGATGTGTGCAACTGTGCATTTACTCAAACTGGAATTCAACAGACAAAACACATGCCTCCACCAAGGCATCAAACCTTCACTCTTAGCACATATGGATTTGGAAACATTCCGGGCATAGCTGGAGGAGGAAGGCTCGATTCCTATCTATTTCTATCCAAGGGGGGGATACGCCCCTTTTCACCCAATTTCAGTACGCTCTAGTGGCAGGCCGTGGTATTGCAGCCCTGCGGCTCAAAAAGCACTTTTTGTCATAGACACTCATGTAAAAGGAGGAGCCTGTAAAATGGTCCACAGGGCATCTGGAGTTTCAGACTAAGGCTAATATATTTCTTAAAAATTACTATTTTTAGGACATATACTTTTTTTTTTTCAAAATATTTTTTCAAAAGTTTTGCAATCGTGTGACGTCACCAGGCCTGTGGACGTGCTCGTGCGCGTGCGCCATGACTCATGAACGAGCAGGTTTTCTCCGTGTAGTCTCTGCGGGTCTGAGACTGAGAGCCAAACCATTGATTCAAACAAATAATGAACGGGAATCTACGGGACTGTACTAAGATAAACGCTAAGAAGCACCTCAAGTGTTTTTCTTTACTCAGTACTAAAATGTATTGCGAACCTACACATGGCGGGCGTGTGTTTTAATGTTAAACATTAGGCTTATAGCTAACATGAACAACAACAATAAACTAATGAAGACGTGATAGTTTTCTGATTAGGCTGCACGCTTTTGAAAATAGCTTAAATGTTTGACGGAAAGCAGCGTAATGAAAAGGACAAAATAAATGGGTTTTAAGCGTAAGGTAAGGTGACCTCTTTATGATGGACAGTTCGTGAATCATAACCTTTAGTAAAGTTTGATCAGAAACAGAAACGGCACAATATACATGTCTGACAACAGAATCATTGTTCATGTTGACAAACGCACTTGTAACTCAATTCACTTCTTAACTTATGAACATGGCTACTTACATTAACTTATAGAACACTTTTGTAGTGCTCCTTCTTTGTATTCAGCCAAACAATTCTAGTAGTGAGTTTATATTAGCAAACAAATTGAAGTAAACTTAACTTTTCGACAATTTGTCCCGCTATGGACCACAAACATAAATATATTCAGTTGAAATTTTATGTGAAAGACACACACTAAGTGACACACAATCGTGAAATGAAATTTACACGTGGTTTTGAACTTTAAAAAAAAATAAAAATGAAAAGTGGGGTTTGCAAAAGTATCTATACCCCCTGAGTTAATACTTTGTGGAACCGCCTTTTGCTGCCATTACAGCTGAAAGTCTGTTGTGGTATATCAGTCCTGCACATCTTGAGTCTGGATTTTTTACCCATTCTGCTTTGCAAAACAGCTCCAGCTCAGTTAGATTAGACGGAGAGCACTTGTGAACCACAGTTTTCAGATCTTTCCACAGATTCTCGATTGGATTTAAGTCTGGACTTTGACTTGGCCTTTTTAACACATGGATATTTTGTGTTTTCAACCATTCCATTGTTGCCCTGGCTTTATGTTTAGGGTCGTTGTCTTGCTGGAAGGTGAACCTCCGCCCCAGTTTCAAGTCTTTTCCAGACTCCAACATGTTTTCGTCCAACCATCCTCCCTGTCCCTGCTGAAGAAAAGCACCCCCAGAGAATGATGCTCCCACCACCATGTTTGACAGTGGTGTTTTCAGGGGGATGTGTAGTGTTACTTTTACGCCAAACACAGTGTTTTGCATTTAGGCCAAAAAGTTCAATTTTGATCTCATCTGAGCAAAGCAGCTTCTTCCACATGTTTGCTGTATCCCCCATGTGGCTTCTGGCAAACAGCAAACCGGACTTCTTTTGGTTTTCTTATACAAATGCCACTCTTCCATAAAGGCCAGACTAATAGTTGTTCTGTGTACAGTTTCCCCCACCTGAGCTGTAGCTCTCTGCAGTTCATCCAGGGGCATCATAGGCTTCTTGGTAACAGCTGTGGTCAGTGCTCTCCTTGTTCGGTCTGTAAGTTTAGGAGGACGGCCGGGTCTTGGTAAGTTTGCAGTGATGTCATACTCTTTCTATTCCTGGATGGTGCATTTAACTGTACTTTGAGAGATAAATAAAAATGTATAAATGTATGTACAGATGTTTGAAGCTTTGGAAATCTTTGTATAACCTAACCCAGCTTTATACTTCTCAATAACTTTACTCCGGACCTGTCTGGTGTCTTCTTGGACTTCATGATGCTGTCTGCTCCACAGTAGTCTCTAAACAGACCTCTGAGACCATCACAGAGCAGCTGGATTTGAACTGACATTAGATTACACACAGATAGACTCTATTAGGTCAACATGTGATCATTCAGAAATCATCAGGAAACTTCTAAGGGCAACTGGTTGCACTAAAAACACCAAAAACATGTACAATAGGCCGGGATGAATGATGTGAGTGAGTGGTTGGTGGTGGTCGGAGGGGCCGATGGCGCAGATTGGCTGCCTCGCTTCCGTCAGTCTACCCCAGGGCAGCTGTGGCTACAATAGTAGCTTACCACCACCAAGTATGGAGTGAATGAATAGTGCAATGTAAAGCGTCTTTGAGTGTCCAGAAAAGCGCTATATAAAACTGATGCATTATTATTATTATTATAAAAGGAAAGGGGGTTAGATACTTTTGCACATCCCACTTTTCAGATTTTATTCATAAAACAAAGTTCAAAATCATGTATAAATAAAATTTCACTTCACGATTGTGTGTCGCTTAGTGTATGTCTTTCACATAAAATTTCAACTAGATACGTGACAAAATGTCGAAAAGTTAAAGGTGAAGAAGTGTTTTTGAAGAAGTCATTGGCTGAGTCCTCCTGGCCGTACCTTTCTTGCGCACCACTTCGTCGGACTCGGGCTTGCGTGTGACAGAGACCACCTTCATCAGCAGCCTGTTGCCCCCCTGGCGGATCAGCGACACCACCTGCTTATGACCGACCTTCACCACATTCACCCCATTAACCTGCAGGACAAACACACATTAGGCCGCGCTTCTTTATGCAACTACTTCTGACCACAGTGTAAGGTTTGCCTCTCACAAATACTGTATATCATTTAGGCTCCGAGTAGCCCACTGGTAAGTAAACAAAAACTACAATTTAAAAACAAAATAATGATTTACTAAGTGTTTGCACATACGCATGATAGAAAAAAGCCGGTCTTATTTCTCTCCTAAATGCTAAAAGGCCTCAAGACAAATTCATTTACATTTGAGAATTACACCGCAAATAATATAAACAGTTCCTAGTGATAAATCAGGTGCCGCGTGCTCTGAAATCGCATGCGCTAATCTTAAGTAGTGCCTGCAATTTAGCACCTGGCTTAGTAAATCAGGCTCCAGTATGTTGTGCGCAGCAGCGTGCTGGGTAATCGGCAGAGTCGGGATGTTTACTGGTGGGCCGCAGTGCTTTGGGGCCACCAGGAATTAAATATATCAATAATGGACTCTCACAGTTGGCTTCAAATGGGCTGCAGCATGGGTGTCTGTTTTCGACATAAATAAAGTCACACAAACGTTTTTATCATGTAAATCTATCAACTAATAACTGAGATGTTGAAATCAGAAAGAACTTTCGCATTGTTGTAGCAGGGAGATGCTACTGGACACTGAACTGACTGACGGGTTTTAATGCTTTTTAAAACATGACTTATTTAGAAGTGTGTTGTAAGTAATAGTTATAATTGTATTGCAGTGAAACCGCAATTTTAATGAAGAAAAGTTGGGCAGAAAAGTTATTTTTATTTGAATTTTTAATGTACAGACAGGAAGTGACATACAGTAGTTAGAGGTAAAGTTCCAGAGCAGTTTGACTCATTTCCCATTGACATAACATGGTCGGCACTGCAACAGTTTAAGATTGTTTGCCTCTATCTATGTCACTTCCTGTCAGTGTCCAATAAGGAAGTGAAACTATAAACATCACAACAATGGTCAAACTAAAGAAAGCTGGGTAATATTTTTTAGCAAAATGTTAAATATAATTGTGGTAACTATCTTCAATGAAGGTATTTGAGTCCTCTTCTGTGCTCAGTAGTTGAAATCTTCGAACGTTTCGCCTCTCATCCAAAAGGCTTCGTCAGCGACAAAAGTCCCACTCTGGACACAGCTGAATATATAGACCAACGGGGAGGAGTTAGGGTTGGTCCGGCTCCTCCTCTCTAATCACAGCTACTCTCACCTGTGGGTAAACACCTGTGAAGTAGAGCGTCTCTAACGATCTGCTCACCTCCGTATCGGTCAGTCCTGTCCTATTCATAGATGATCACTGCCCATTATCTGTCCTATTCATGGATAATCACTGCTAATTATCTGCCTATTGTTCTTTAGTTGGCTGAGGTGCCGTCTCCTTGGACTGGCCATGCCTTTTCGGTTTCTCCCGAAGGATATTTGAGTTAAGAGACGGTAGATTAAATCTGAGCCCACTATTCCGGTTCATGGAGGGATTTTCTCCCATGACAAAAATAGCTTCTTTAACTCCTCTTTCAAACCAACGTTCTTCTTTAGGAACAATGTTGACCACCCCGTCCTCAAAGGAGTGGTTGGAGGCTTTGAGGTGGAGGTGCACCGCCGACTGAGGGCCACTTGTGCTTTTTCTTCGTAGTTGATAAAGTCTCTTCTGTAAAACTTGTTTAGTTTCTCCAATATAATGTCGTTTGCATTCTTCTTTGCATTGAATTGAATAAATCACATTGCTTTGTTTGGGGCTCGGAGTTTTGTCTTTGGGATGAACTCATTTTTGTCTCAGTGTGTTCACCGGTTTGTGGTTCACTGGAATCCTGTGCTGCCTAAAGATTCTCTGAAGTTTCTCTGAGACCCCGGCTACATACGGCACTGCAACTCCCTTTCTTCTGGGCTCTGGAGTCTGTCTTGTTCTTTGGGTCTTCTTGCTCTTTGTGCTTTAGTGAAAGACCAGTTAGGATAGCCACAGTCTGAGAGGGCTCTCTGGACATGTTGCTCCTCTTTGGTCTTTCCTTCTGCACTGGTAGCACCTCTTTAGCTCTATGTCTGAGCGTCATGATGACCCCTAGTTTGTGCTGGAGTGGATGGTTAGAGTCAAACATCAAATACTGGTCAGTATGAGTGGCCTTCCTGTAAACCTCTGTCTGAAACCTCTTGTCCGTTTTCCCCAATGATAACTTTACAATCTAAAAAGGCTAGTTTCTCCTTTGCGTCCTCCCGAGTAAATGTAATGCTGGGGTCCACAGCATTGATGTGATCTGTAAAAGGTGCCACTTCCTGCTCTTTAATTTTGACCCACGTGTCATCTACATATCTGAGCCAGTGGCTGGGTTTGTTTCCTGGGTATGAGGCCAAGGCATTCCTCTCCATTTCCTCCATGTAGAGGTTAGCCACTATGGGTGAAACTGGAGAGCCCATGGCACAGCCGTGGATCTGTCTGTAGAAGTTTCCCCTAAACTGAAAGTATGTGGTGCTAAGACAGATCTCCAGTAGTTGGCAAATGTGGTCAGGAGTGAGCTGGGTCCTATCAGCTAGATGACTGCTGCCTAGGTTGGGACTGATGTAAACAGTGCTGTCACATCGTAAGACACCATGGTTTCCAGCTGCAGGTGTTTGATCTGCAGCCCAAGGGGTTTGTGGAGAAGAACTTGAGAGAGTTCTCTGTCAGAGAGGTTTTTAACTCAATTGGCTGTAGTTTTAGGATTTCTATCTATTTCTTCATTCCCACGCCACTGCCTGCTGTATCTTGCCTGGTTTTGCCCTAAGAGTTTTAGAAACTTACCTTTATGTCTCTCATTGGACCTTCTGTGTTGGTCCATCTGAGCCATTTGTGTGAAATTACAAATCTCGGTCACGCAAGACTCTAATCTCTGTTGGATAGCTAAGGCTTCAGAATTTAGCTTGTAGATTCCTTGATTGAGTCGTCTAATCCTTAAATTAAGAATCTTCATAACGTAGTTGTGTTGCAATTTCTCTGCTGTATATCCTGCATCCAGAGCCTTCTGCTTCAGGCAGCTGGGGATCAATCTGTTTTATCTAAGGTTGAACCTGAGGTGGTTCTTCTCGTCTGTTACATTTCTGGTGGTCTTCTCCAGTCTGCGTGCCAAGAGAAGGGTGTCTCTCCAAAAGTTGGCAGCAAGATGTCTGTGTATGTTCTCAGTCGTACAGGAGTTGTCCATCTTCAATTAAGGTATTTGAGTCATCTTCTGTACTCAGTAGTTGAAGTCTTCGAACGTTTTGCCTCTCATCCAAAAGGCTTCGTCAGCGACAAAAGTCCCACTCAGCTTAGAAAAAGACCAACAGGGAGGAGTTAGGGTAGGCCCGGCTCCTCCTTTCTAATCACAGCTACTCTCACCTGTGGGTAAACAACCTTTGAAGTAGAGGTTGTTTACCTCTACCACTATGGTATGGTATAATGTTTTAGCAAATGTCTTAGCATAATGTCATTATGCACTTGTTGAACACCTCTGTGAGTTAGTGTAAGTTGGTGCAGTCCAGTGGAGATAACACAGAAGTGTCTGCTGTGACCAATGCATACAAAGTTTATAGTGTCAGGACCAGATTATGTGTGTAGCAGCACATGTGAAAAATTAAAGTGCTTGGAACCAATCCTACAACCTTTAATAATCAAAGCTAACACCCTACGAGGTGAGCTAAACCTCCGGGGGTAAAAAGGCCGGTTTAAATCATAAAACTCCCGGGCTGAAATGAGGTCCCAGCATGCCCCTTGTTGTGTGTTCCAAGTAAAACAGAAATACGGTCCTTTTACTGCAAAATATCACTTAAATAGCTTTTATTTGAAAACAATAATAAAACATGACCCTTTATAAAGTCCACGCCATCACCGGACCATTTCAGACCCAAAACTGCCTTGCTTCCGTTGGTTAGTGTCCTGCTTCTTAACCTCAGTCCCACCTCCTCACAGAGTAAAACAAACATTCAAACATTCTGCGCTTCATTTACTCAGTTTTGCTCATGTGCAAAAACAAATAGCGCGTGTAAAAGTGGATAAAATAATACTAATATAAGTAGTTAGTTGTACCTCAATGAGGAAGTCGCCCGTCCGTAGCCCCGCCCTCCAGGCCACTCCTTCCACATCCACCGACTCCAGGTACTGCAGCGCGGGAAAGGCCGGGGTCGGGCTGAACTCTTCAATGGGCGTCTCCGCTAAAAGAACACAAAAGAATGAATGGCATGTCAGGTTAGAAGAGATGGTTTAGTATCACGTTGCAAACAAAGACAAAGATCACAGCTGCACTACGACTTAAGATTTCCCCAACAACGAGACGGACATCTCAGACATGCAGCGTACACCCGGCTTTAGGAAAAACGTCAGTGAGATTGAAGACCTGAGGGATTTTGCCATGTGTTCGTGAAGGCAGAGAGTGATATGGAGAATGCATCTTCTGTTATTGTGATACTGACTGTGATCAACATGTGATGATGATGATGTATGTGATGATGATGATAATGATGATGATGCTGCTGAAATGTAATAAAAGACTGAGTGATGTGTTTCAGCCTCTGCCTGTTATGGATGTGATGCTGATGAATGACCCGAGACTGCACTGTATATATATATGACACTTTCCAGAAACTTTTCAGAAAACTATACTACAATTATATTACATCTATTCTTCCTTTACATGTGTATTTTTGGTGCAGTCTGGCATTTTAGATGCCGCAGTTTGCAGGAAATGACATAAACGTTTTATTCTTCAGCTTACTGTGTAATTTAGTTAATCATTTGTAAATGAATTTTCCCCCACTGATTATGTTGAACAAACTGCCCACAATCAACAAACAAATCCTTCCTCCTTCCTCAGCCCTTTCTCAGGCTGATAGATTGGAATAGCGTTTCCTCCACATTATGCCGTTAGTTACAAAGTGTGCATCACTTTGTGTGTGATCATCTTGAGGTGAGTTAAGGCTTGCACCAGTCCATTTAATCCTGGCCCGTATCCAGCCGCCGCCTCCCTGACAAAGCCTCTTCAGAGCCGCTAAGTGAACCGCGGTGCGTTTAGGGCCAGCGGGGCATTGCAGACATGCGGAGTAAGTCGGAAAAAAAAGCAGGTCCAGTCCAGATCCCGGCGCTGGTGCGGGAGCCGGAGCGTTTTTTTTTTGGAGAGCGCGCTTAGACTGTTGGCACGGTGCCTGGGAGCGGTCTCCATGGTAACGGGGCCCAGGCAGGCAGGAAGCTGGCACGTGCGCCAGGGAGACGGATTCAACCGGAAGAAGAAGAACTGACGAGGAAACGAGACGGTGGGAGGAGGAGTGCGGGGACAGGGAGGAGAGCCTGTGTGTGTGTGTGTGTGTGTGTGTGTGTCACATGTACAACAGATGGGACACATGCAGAGCACAGACCAAAGCTGCCCATGTTGATTCACATTAGATGCAGCAAGTGAAAAAATACATTTAGTGAAATCAATGTGAACATTTTTTCTACCATTTTATGTTTTCATATAAAAGTAGGATATTTCATGCAAAGGCGATAGTGGTGATGGTAGAGCGAGTTGTCTCATGATCAGAAGGTCGGGGGTTCGAATCCCAGCTGATGAAGATGCACACTGTCGTTGTGTTCTTGGGCAAGACACTTCACCCTCCTCGCCTCCAGTGTCTGCGTACATTGGTGTATACATGAGACTGAATGGGTGAGTGGTTCTTTGCTGTAAAGCGATGCCTGATGAAGGTAAAAGTTGAAGGTAGAAGTTGCAACCATTTGCAACTTACCATAGAGGATTTAAAAACACTCACATTTGTGTTCAAAGCTCAATAGCTCAGTTTTAGTCTCAGAATTAGATATTGAAAAAAAAAATCCCTATGAAAAAACCTTACAATTGTTGAGTTCAAGACACTACAAAAAGTAATCTAAAAATCTGCTCTTGATTTGACTAGGTAAGTAAAATAATCTGCCAATGGAACATGTATTTTTGCACATAACACAAGAAAAAAGATCTTATTGCCCTTAAAATTAGATAACAAATCTCATATTATATGAAATATATGTTTTTGTCTAAGTGCAAAACTACAGTACTTATTCCATTGGTAGAGTCAAAATGACTCATATAAGTGTAAAATATTTTTAATTCCAGTTATTTTAATTCATCAAGTTATTACTTTTTGCATTAAGTGGTGAGGTCATTGCATGAGTGTAAACAAAAAGCTCATTTGGAGAAACCCGGCCTGAAAGTAAGTGCTGTATTTTGCCCATGGGGTTCTTCCAGAAAGGAAATGACCATATTGGGATTAAAGCGTAATTTCCAGGCGCATTCAGGACACGTGGAATTAAAATACGTCTATATTTGTGAAGCAATGTAGAAGCTACCTTAACCTCACGACAAAACATCATAAAATAAGCATCGTACAGGATAAGTTTGGTCTTTTTTTGATACGCTTACAAGCTACAGGAGCTAAAAATCTCAACATCATTGTTCTCACCTGTCGTGTGTCGCCTTAAAGTTGACATTATTCTGCATGATCAGAGCTTAAAAATACTCCTTGGGGTATTGGACTTTCTCATTTGAAATTTCTATATAAGGATAAGCCCATGGTTGGGCTGGTGAGGCCTGGAGCTCCCTCTGCAGGCAGCAGCAGGAAGGACTTAAAAAAAACAAAAAAAACGTACCTTTAGCTCCTCGTAGGACGAAGCCGAAGCCCTCGTTCTCTTTCTTCTGTAAAACGGCGTTCTTCTCCTCGATGATGTAGTCGCTGTGAGGACAGAGAGGAGATGGGTGTGAGGCGTTGGTACTCGCAGTAACTCCCGGAGTGTGACACCAAAGACCAAAGCGGCAGCAAACACAGATCCTCCATTTACAGATTGGAGGATCTGTGTTTAAAACTGTGAATAAACTGTGAATAAACATTCACAGTTTATTCAAAATGTGAATGTAACAACGATGATTTGCACTTATGGAATGTTTTTCTCTTCTCATGATGCAACTTGCAGTGCAGGTCAATAATATAACTCTAGATCGTGATTGGCCTGTGAGGCTAATGGCGAGCCATATTAAAAAATAGGAACATGGTTTTCGTTGATAAAACGTCAGAATTTCAGATACAGTCATTGTTTGTATCTGAGGTCAGACCTTTTACTCTGCAAAAACGAGTTTTGGAAATCTTTAAAGGACTGTTGTTTCGTCTTTTGGACCATTTATTCTACAATTTGCATTCACTGTCTTATGTTCCTTCGCTAAATACTGGTCACATTCTGTGTATTTTCATCTTTCAGCCTGTGCTCAGACAAACTAAAGGATTGTTTGGGGCGGAGCAAAGTCAATCCACCATTTTCTTTCCTTCTGTGACTTGAGAATAGATCAATATTGCTTAATATTATGTAAAAAAAGAAGAAGCTTATATTATAATATTATTTGCAAAATCTTTTACTCTTTTGTATTCATTTTAGGCTGTGATGGTTTCTTGAAAACAAACCATCTGAAAAATGGTAAATGATTATTGTTCAGCTAATATTACATGTGTTAGTGCTAATGTGTGCTAATGTGCGTTTTAATACTGTGTGCACCACAGCAGACTATAAGCAGGAGCCAATTCTGGTTCAAAGCATCTTTTTGTATAACATTAATGTATTTGTATACATAGTCCCTGTCAAATAAACTAATAAACTAAAATAACTAAAACAAAAAACTAAAAGTTTGCATATATTTGATGTAAATATATACAGTCTTGTACTACAGCGTTTAATAGTATGAAACAAATGTATGTGTTTACAAGAGGAAAATCTGTGTAAAATGTAGCCAAATATAAAAACTGCGCTTCTGTTTAATAATAATAATACAAATAATAATAAAAAGAGCTTAATTAGTATTTAGAAAAAGTCATGAAATGAGCAGATCAAAAAGGGTATAAAAATAAGTGGTGTTTCCTGTCGGTTTACATCGCACCAGGTTCGAAAGGCCAACCAAAATATGGCCGCCAGAATTGTGTTACTATGGCGATGTCCTATCTCGGGTTTTATTAAAGATCTTTTGACAGGCCATTTACAAAGAGAAAGTGATAAGATACATATTTGATGTTTTTAAATGTCAGACCCGGGACGATCTTTTAGCAGATTTTCTTTACACAGCGCTTTAAGTTTAGGTCTTTGTTTGATTAAGCAGTGAAAGACCCTAAATATATTCATTGACTACAGATAGACAATTACAGCTCCCTTAGACACTGCCTGTTTCTTCAAATGCTAATATGTAGTGATAGATTCAGACTCCGAGAGGACACAGCGCTGGTGATGTTGTTGCCATGACACATAGAACAAACTTCTCTGTGAAGGCTGGACTTTATGTTCTCGTTTATATGCACAAGTATCACTCCAGAGCCTTTTATTCACTTCACTGTTCTCTGGCCTCATTAGCATGTTACACTAATGCACTGAGCTGTGCTGTTCCAACCTCCTACAGACTTTTCAAAACACATATCAGACAGGAACAACTCCTCTCCTTTTGTTTTACAGTTCATCCGGAAAGTATTCACACCTGCTTTTGCTTTTGTTCAGATGTTTTGCAGATTTGGTACAAATAAAATATCACAGATACATAAGTATCCTTTTCCACTGATTGTCCTTGAGATGTTTCTACAACTTGACCAGAGTCCACCTGTGCTCAATGAAATGGATTGGACTTGATTTGGAAAGACACAAACCCCTATGATACTTGACTTTGATACAGAAACTCAATTTTTTGTCAATTAAACCATACAACAGATGAATAATGTTAATTTATTATTTTTCCTTCCATTAAACGTTTTACTTTTTTATTATTTATTCGAGGTGAAACAACCAAGAAACTTCCTTTAAAGGTGCTCCTTTTTGCCGGCCTGGTTGCATTCCCACATTGCATCACTAGATGCGCCTTCGAGACAGCGAGTGAGCTAACTTTGTCCCGCAGAAGCAGACTAGCGCCGCACCTCCCTCACCTCACAGCGTACCCCCACCCCCAACACCCCTCGCCCCCACCTGCCCTTGCACCATGTAAACACAAACACGTGCAGGGATCGTAAACGTTTGAATCAGCAGAAGCAGCAACAGTTAGCGGCTAACACAGTCAGAGTTTAGCATTAGCGAAAGATTGTGAACTGACAAACATTTGAGCGACCTGTTCTGATGCAGCTGAAATCCTCATGAAATGTCTGTTTTTAATAAAGCACGCACAGTGAAGTGTATGAGGCGTTTGTGGGTTGCAGGAATTAAAAGCTCTACACTGTAAATTTTTGTTCTAAATGCTTGTGTACTTTGCACCATATTTAATTTATTCTGCTGATAATGTGTGTTGCAGATTATTGCTATTTCCTTTTGTCTTTGAACGTATCGTGATTCGTAACATAGGCCAGCGTGTGGAGGGGAGTGTGAGGGGCCCCATTTTTACTTTAAAATTGTACACAGAAGTTAAATTAATTCAACTGGAGATAGGAGGCTCCACCCGCCCCTTTTTGCCATTTTAAGAAACAGGCTGCGTAGGAGGAGTCTGAGCGGCCATGTTAGTTTCACACAGGACATGGTACCTTTACTTCGAATGGGGCTGAATAGGTATTAATCTATCTCTAATTATTATATCTATGGTGGTGACATACATTGCACAGTCACAAGGCAAAAACAGCAAAAACTCAACAAAGATTGATCCGGATGATATCAATGTATATACTCTTTTTTTTTTTCAAACGTTTTTTGCCAAATTTCTGTCAAATCAGTATTTGACATAAACATGTTGCCTCATACTTATCTGGGAACACATTACGTTTAGGGACAAACAACAAAATCATACATACACACCTTGAATGTGCCATATAAAAAAATATACAAAAATAAAGTTATATCTGCCGCTCACTGGTTTAGTATGGGCAAATAAATAGACCTGTTACAAACACTACAGCGGACATTTGGCAGTTTGATCGTGTTTGCCTCAGGGCTCTGGGCGCATTGATAGCATGTCGCCTTTAGATGGCAGCAGCTCAACAGACACGCAGACACACAAGCTCTGACCGACCTGTATGAGCTGAAGTTGTCGTATGATCCCACAGTGTAGTGTCTGAACAGTCTCTTTGTCCGGTCCTCTCGACTCTCTGCAAAATAAACACACACCGCACATAGAATCAGTGTCCTCTTACTCCCAAATCCTATTCCTAAAGTGGAAGAAAATTTATATTATTACTCTGGAGCAATGTCCAAATATGACAGAACAATTTCATATCATAATCATGTCACAGTACAGCGCTCTGATGAGGACAGTGAGGAGTTTAAAAACACTCTCCCATTTCTTCTTGTTGGCTGGCTTCAAAGTGATTATATCCTGCATAAATGTGGCTTTAATCCTACTTTTGGACAGTCAGCATCGACATATTGCGTTTTAGAACTTTAACCTCATGTCAAAGCTTGGGAATAAAAAAAAATACTGCCGTTTTAGGTCGATGTAACCACCTTTCTAGACCTGGTTTATCCTGATTCAACCTCGAGGTACATCTGATATTTTTATGGGACGGTCCTTAAAGGGCCTTTCTCACTGGCCTGGAGGCTTGTTGGCCACTTTTGGCGACTCGAGTCATGACGTCCCCTGGAGGTAAAGCGAGTCGCGGTGAAAACAAAAAGGTTCGATTTCAGCGGAGACCGCTCGGAAACCTTTCAAGTCAAGTGGTCGTCGTGTGGTCTCCAGCAGTTGTGAGACGTTTCTGTGAAAACAAAACAAAAAGCAAAGCGCGGGGCCGTCTACTGCACATTCAAGCTGCATGCCGTTCAGACAGATACAGTGCCTTGCGAAAGTATTCGGCCCCCTTGAACTTTTCGACCTTTTGCCACATATCAGGCTTCAAACATAAAGATATAAAACTGTAATTTTTTGTGAAGAACCAACAACAAATGGGACACAATCATGAACTGAAACGAAATTTATTGAATATTTCAAACATTTTTAACAAATAAAAAACTGAAAAATTGGGCGTGCAAAATTATTCAGCCCCTTAAGTTAATACTTTGTAGCGCCACCTTTTGCTGCGATTACTGCTGTAAGTCCTTGGGGTTTGTCTCTATCAGTTTTGCACATTGAGAGACTGAAATATTTGCAAAACAGCTGGAGCTCAGTGAAGTTGGATGGACAGCGTTTGTGAACAGCAGTTTTCAGTTCTTTCCACAGATTCTCGATTGGATTCAGGTCTGGACTTTGACTTGGCCATTCTAACGCCTGGATATGTTTATTTGTGAACCACTCTATTGTAGATGTTGCTTTATGTTTTGGATCATTGTCTTGTTGGAAGACAAATCTCCGTCCCAGTCTCAGGTCTTTTGCAGACTCCATCAGGTTTTCTTCCAGAATGGTCCTGTATTTGGCTCCATCCATCTTCCCATCAATTTGAACCATCTTCCCTGTCCCTGCTGAAGAAAAGCAGGCCCAAACCATGATGCTGCCACCACCATGTTTGACAGTGGGGATGGTGTGTTCAGGGGGATGAGCTGTGTTGCTTTTACGCCAAACATAACGTTTTGCATTGTTGCCAAAAAGTTTGATTTTGGTTTCATCTGACCAGAGCACCTTCTTCCACGTGTTTGGTGTGTCTCCCAGGTGGCTTGTGGCAAACTTTAAACAACACTTTTTATGGATGTCTTTAAGAAATGTCTTTCTTCTTGCCACTCTTCCATGAAGGCCAGAGTTGTGCAGTATACGACTGATTGTTGTCCTATGGACAGAGTCTCCACCTCAGCTGTACATTTCTGCAGTTCATCCAGAGTGATCATGGGCCTCTTGGCAGCATCTCTGATCAGTTTTCTCCTTGTATGAGCTGAAAGTTTAGAGGGACGGCCGGGTCTTTGTAGATTTGCAGTGGTCTGATACTCCTTCCATTTCAATATTATCGCTTGCACAGTGCTCCTTGGGATGTTTAAAGCTTGGGAAATCCGGCTTTAAACTTCTCCACAACCGTATCTCGGACCTGCCTGGCAATTTTATTTTTCTTCCAAAAAAAAAAAAAAAATCTGAATTTAGCATTAAGACTACAGTCTGAACATAGCCCAAGTGTGTCGCTCAGACAGTCATGAAAATATCAGATGCAGGTCACATAGGGGCAAAAAAAAAAAATCAGAATTGGGTTGATTCAGCCTGCAGTCTGAACGTAGCCGGTCGGTGAGATTGGCCCTTCAGATTGAGAACCACTGGTCCACGCTGTTTATTTTGGTTGCAACAAAACAAAGCATTTGAGCTCCAATATACCGTGAGACACCACAATGTTATGTTGATACTTGATATCAGCGTTATGGTTATGGTGACAGCCAGTGACTACATTCTGGAGAGCCTGTCACCACGCCTACTGTGTTTGTCAAAGGCACCAGCGTCTGGAATCCTCCTCGGGGGAAAATCATTTTACTCTCGGATTTGTGCCCGTCAGTCATGCTCATCTCAATCCGGGAAGACGAAACCAGATCCCATAGTCTTCCTACAGAAACGGGACAGACCGCAGTCGGGCTGGCCGGGATAATTATTCATCCTCAGAAAAGACACCGGATTTGTTGTGTTACTCGTCATAGATGTCAGTCGGAGCTTTTGTCAAGGGTATTGTTTCTTCAAATTATATTACTCTAGTGTGAGTAGAGAGTTGGAGAAAAGTCAACTCTTGATGTAACTGTAACCGCCACATTTTCCTGTACGAGGAGCAACAATGTTAATTTCTAATAATATTAGAAACGAACATTGTTGCTACTCGTACAGGGAAATCTGCTCGCGGCAAGAAAGGGAAACGCTGAATAAATAAACATGCCCTCCCACAGAGTTAATAACTTAATAACAATACTAACACTAGTGCAGAATATCTACCAGGATATTTCACGTAAATATGGAACGAGACGCCCAATTAGAGCCACAGTTTTCATACAGAACACCCACACTTGATCATACACTTCTTTTGTCAACGGACAGATGGAATTGATGAGGACTTTGGGAATTTAGGTCACACATTGTCCTCTGCAGAGAACAAAATATCCTGTCCCCAGGGGAATTTATCAAGTGGTGTGTTGTGTGTGGAACCTGCAAACTCTGTAGTATAGAGTTCTACAATCACAATGTGATTCTTCAACCAACAAACTTCAACTACAAAAGGGCAAAAAAAAAAAACCCTTCCTCAGCGACACCCGCCGGTGAACAGCCAGCTGTCCTTCCTGTCCCCAAGACACATGACCACCTGTACTGTGTAGGTGTCACATGTGTGAGGTTTTGTGTATGTACTTTGCCTAAACTTTAACCTGATTGTAATTTCGCATATTTTTTTTATATTTTTTTATTTTTATTTTATTTATTTATTTGAACAGGGACAGTGTACAATATACATTAGCCTCAGAAAGGAATGCATTGTACCAGGTTATAGCACCAGGTTATATCATCTTTTTTAAGGCACATTGAGTTGCCTTGTGTACAAAATGAAATATAAATAAACATGCCTTACCTTCCCACATTTTTGTTATGAAAATGTATTTGTCCACTTTGTTTGTTCCAATTTTACCCAACGTTTTCCGCTTTGTCCATCTCCCCATTTTTTTGCTGCCAACAGCAGCAACACTTACTTCCACATACTAACACCTGAACACAGTTTTAAGTTTGTACAATTACAAATAAAGCACTTACACATTTTTTTTAACCTGTTTTTCAGTACACTTTTTTTAATATCATACTGGTATCGTTTAACTGTACCCAGTCCTGATTTAATGACACAATGCTGGTTCACACATGGGAAAGTCAAGTGACCAACCTCTGTGCCACCTCTGATCCTGTTACTGTGGATTATTATGTCCGTCTGTAATCGGATTATACGGTTTGAGAAATGGAACACGGATCAGATGGTCTCACGGAGTAATCTGATTAAACGTGTGCACAAACGAGAGCGTCATCTGGTGGGGGTGACGAGCGGGTCAGATTTTACTACGAACATTGTTTTGACAATTGTCACACGAGGCCTGCACCCACCGTTCAGTGCATCACGGTGCAAGTGTGATATAAATGATAACCAGGTTTTGAGATAAAATTGCCTAAATGTTCATTATTAGGCAGCATTTAGAATTTCAGAATAAAATTGGAAATGCTTTCTAATTTTTCAAAAGCTGCATTATAATAAAATCACAAACAAAACAAAATGGTAGGGCCTGATCTTGTTTTTGTAAACACAGACTTTAGCGTAGCCTTTTGTGCTTAGTAGGAGCGCCCTGTGAGATCGTCCCGCTCCAGACCTGGCGCATTAATTGGGCAGGACAGACTCCCAACCAGACTCCACGGCCGGGAAGAGGCGAGGGAGAGAGGGGAGTGGGGGTCATTACAGCTGAGTGCAGACTGGCACCACAGCGGAACCAGTTGTAATTTACATCTCTTTCTCTCGGGACATGGACAGTGGGATAAACGACGTTTTTAGTCTGACCAATAGAGCTTATAAAAGCCTATAATGCTAAAGGAAGAACATGAGGCAGCTCCATGTAAACGAGGAAAAGAACTACGCCTCAGTCGACCCTTTTTTTTATAAGCGACGCCCTCCCGCCAGTGGCCCAGGTGCAAAGCGTCAAAGCAAGATGACGGCTTTTGGGGCAGAGCTATCCTTTCACCATGGTCCGGCCCGAAGTGCCAGCAGCTGATGGTGTGTTTGGGCTGTTCCTGGACAACATTCTGCTTGGACTTTGTTGGAAACAAAGCTTTTGAGGCGGAATATGAACAAGATCTATCCTACACCGAAGCCTGGTCATCCGCAGGACAAACCTTAACAAAGCCACATAGATGTCATGTGTTTTTTGGAGGATGTAACTTTGCTTTACTCTTGAGCCTTCAGTTTAGCGCAGGTGTAGGCAAGTTTGTTTGGTGAAGGGTCGGTTTTTTTCATCGTCAAAAGACTAAGGGCCAAACCCCTCATTTGTAGCCCAAAGGAAAGCACTACTTTAGATAAATGCCAGTGTTGTACATCATATATGGCTTATTTGGGTGTGTAAAGGAATTGGCAGTATTTTTCAAATGTTTTGAGTACTTTAGCAGGCATTTGATCTCTGATTTCTATAATGTAATTTCTCAATATCATCTTGAGGGCCAGAGGTTCAATGGTGGAGGGCCGAATTTGGCCCCCAGGCCTGACGTTACCTACCACTGGAACTTTAGCGGTTAGTGATGATGACACACATGAGCTCTGTTTGGTTGCGCCCATACACCCATAACACGCGCCACAGAGCCTAAATGTATAAATATAGACTAAAACTGGCACAGTCACTGTAGAATGAAAGATATGGTCAAGTGAAGTAAAGACGTGCCAAACTAATAGGCCAATGGAAATGTTAAAAAACAACGATACAGAGGAAATGTAATCAGGATACTACATTAAATCAGATTACTTTGCCTCTCAAATTCTATTGTCTTATAACACTATTAAAATAAAAAGTATGATTCAGATTTCCGTCATCCATTGAACATTTCAAACACAATAGATTGAATGATATTAATGTTCTCCCCAGAAGGTTCAGCCCTAGTAATACAAACCCTTAGTACAAAGTTACAGTTTGGTTTCATTGTGCCGGTCAGTGGAGGAGAGGAGTTCCTATAGTAAAGCGTGAGTATCAAGCTGACTCAGTCCCTCTGAATGGGCCACTTACAGGCCTGACTCACACAGCACACGTTTGGCCTGCGGCATGAATAAAAGATGAGTGGAGTGAACGCGCGGTACAAACAGCAGGAAGCACGGAGCAGCATCCGCCTCCACTGTCTGGATCGGCGTCGGCCTGTCACCGCGATAGTTCATGTGACATCCGAAAGGCCCCATGGACGGGTTCAGTCATAAAAAGCTCCTTTCCTGAAGCTCCAATAAGGGCTAAACATCAGCTGCTGTTTGATCATCAAAGCCAGGACTCATGCCTGTGATTCTAAAGCTGGTGCAGTGTCTCAGCCTCACCCACTTTGAATACTTTGAATGTCGATTTTTTGACAATCATGTCCCCCTCCAATTTACCTGCTTACACCGCAGAAACCTCTCCTTTACTGGTCACTGTACCAATGCAGAGAGGTACAAACGCTCGCCCCAGAGGCAAATGCAGGGAACAAATTTAATAAAGTATAACTTACTTACCAGGCCTATCTGGCACCTTTAATACCCCTCCGTTGGCATGCTGTCTTGAGTTATGGTTCCCAGATAATGTGGTATATAATGAGCAATGGGCCTCTCAGATAAAACACAGACTCAGAGAGCTGGCGATTGTTTCCTGCCAGTCCAGCCCAGAGACCAGCTCACTTACTGGTCTGGTCTGAAGCTGAAGCTTTCACAGAGCGCCTTTGTCAGCACACACATTTAATCTACAATCTACAAGATCGGGCCATGTCAAAAGGATATAAATCCATGAACTCATAACAAAATGATTTAGACCTGACTCTATCCATTATTTTGTCCTTATTTTGATATGAAGTATGCACAAAACACATTTCTCTCAAATGTCAATAATCGTCAGTAACAGTTTTTTGATATCTCTCCACTTACATGTGGCCCTATTCACCTGCAGTGTCTCGCCTTACACCCTAAAACCTCTATCGGGATCTTTGAATCACGCTGACCTACTAACCTTTGCTCATGTGTATGCTAATCACTAAACCAGGTAGATACACGTAGGAGATAATCCTGTCCGGCCCGGTGTGCCTCTGCAGCTCTCTGAAAACCTGCCTGTCACTCTCCTCTTTGTCCCATCACAGTGTGTCCGTTTGTCTGTCGGGAGCCAGCAGACCATGGCCAGACTCGAGGCTGAGCCATTTTCCCCCCGCACAGCGCACGGAGGACACTGCTACGTCTTTATTTCCAACACCATCCTCCCACCGATGCGCAGCGCCCTCGAGTTTCTAATCTGACACCAAAGTGCCGGTGAATGGGACTTAAAGTGAACAGTGAATAGGCTTCTCTCTCCATTCCGCTGAAATTGGTCATATAAAGTGTGGCAAAGATAGGCCAGAGAAATAACAGGGGCACAAAAAGACACGGACAATGCAGGGATTTCATGTTTCTGAGAGTTCCCTTGTGAGATTCTAAAGCTGCCAAGGATAATGTTCGACGAGGAAGAGCGAAGGCCGGAGGAAGGAGGACGCGTCACCATTATGGACTAAATAATGTTAAATACAATTTCTTGAAAAAAGAAAAAAAAATCAATAGTTTTTCTCTTTTTCAAGGTTGCAACATCAAATCAGTAAGAAGGTAAATAGATGTTATAAACTGTAGAGACACAGTAAAAGGCTTTTCCACTGGCAGTTCTTACTCGGCCCAGTGTCAGGTCGACCCGTGTAGTCGAGCGTTTCCACTGGTCAGACCAGGGTCAAACAGGGTCAGTTTAGGCCTGGGCCAAAGCGCTGAACTGATAACGTGACGTAAACAGACTGCTGTTCTGATTTCAACATCAAACCATTGCTGAAAAAGGTGATTTTGCTGATGATAGCACGTAGCCATTGTTAGCACAGTTTTAGCTGTTCTTAGCGTAACATTAGCATGCAGCTTACCCTCATAGTTAGTCTTTTAGCTGCTTCTATGAATAATTTCATAAATGACACCAAAAGGCAGTAGGTGGGGTTGTAACAGCACCACTTCAACCCCTTAGAGACCAGATAAGTCACATGATCCTATCAGTCTGGAGCCCCTCTCCTCTCTCTGATCACACACAGCACATTTCAAGTCTGAAAGTCTTTCGTAGATTTGATCAAAAAACGATTTTGAGGTAAAATGTGAACTTTTTTGCTCACACTTGACTTTGTGTTTTAGGCTTTTAAATAAGCTATAAGGTCACGGAACTTACACAATATTAAAATACATCTTCTCAGACAAAGTGTGGTGCATTTTCCTGTTTCTATTTTCATCAGTTGATTAAACAGAATAAACAGGTTTTATGGTAAATGGTCTCAACTTTTTTGCCCAAAGCACTTTACATGAAGGAACTACTCACCCATTCACTCTCATTCATTCACCAATGTACACAGCGCTTTTTAAATCTTTAGTATCTTTGATTTTTGTTATTTGAGAACATTTCTTTTGTTTTTCTTTTGCAAAAAAAAAAAAACAGTTTTGAAGACTATTGTTCCACAGACTAAGGTGTGGTCTTGTTTTGTGCCTTTTGCTGATACTGTTACATCTGACCCTGTGTGTGTTACAACCAAAGGCATTTTTTGATATGACTCCGTCTGTGTTAATGTTTCAGGAATTATATTTGGTACTGTCTGTAGCCAACAAATGTGGACATTTGGTGCATAGGTTTGAAAGTCAGAGCTCAAAACAGTGAGCTAGAGTGTTCAAGCAAAACAATCGAACAACTGACTCCGGTCTCCCCTATTTGTCCACATTGTTCTCATCGAGGCTTACAAAACGTTTCATCACCGTTCTGTTGCTCATTCAATAATGTATATTCTTACACATTACTGAATGTGTAGGAAGCGTGCACATCGGTGAGATCGCCGCCCACAACAACAGCCGTCCATGTGCCCTGGGGCCCCGGCAAAAGTTCACAGGGGTCCTATGTATTTATTAAAGGCACTATACCGGATTTTCCCCTCCTGGAACCGCCACCTTAACGTGATGGAGGGGATTAACCTGAATGATCCTGGAGCTCTGTTGTCGGGGGCTCTGTGCCCCTGGTAGGGTCTCCCATGGCAAACAGGTCCTAGGTGACGGGTCAGACAAAGAGCGGTTCAGAAGCCCCTTATGAGAGACCAACAGGCCCGGTTAGAACCATGAGGCCGTCCTTCTGTGGACCCAACACCTGCAGGAGGAGCCATAGGGGCTGGTGCAGCTCCAACAGCTGCCCCCACGACCCGGACACGGACAAGTGGAAAAAAAGGGATGGATGGATATACCTGATTTTTGTTCTAGTAATGGCATGATATCTGTTTTGTCCTAGTACAGTGCCCTGCGAAAGTATTCGGCCCCCTTGAACTTTTCGACCTTTTGCCACATTTCAGGCTTACATATAAAGATATAAAAACTGTATTTTTTTTGTGAAGAACCAACAACAAGTGGGACACAATCATGAAGTGAAATGAAATTTATTGGTTATTTCAAACATTTTTAACAAATAAACAACTGAAAAATTGGGCGTGCAAAATGATTCAGCCCCTTTACTTTCAGGGCAGCAAACTCTCTCCAGAAGTTCAGTGAGGATCTCTGAATGATCCAATGTTGACCTAAATGACTAATGATGATAAATAGAATCCACCTGTGTGTGAACAAGTCTCCGTATAAATGCACCTGCTCTGTGATAGTCTCAGAGGTCAGTTTAAAGTGCAGAGAGCATCATGAAGAACAAGGAACACACCAGGCAGGTCCGAGATACTGTTGTGGAGAAGTTTAAAGCCGGATTTGGATACAAAAAGATTTCCCAAGCTTTAAACATCCCAAGGACCACTGTGCAAGCGATAATATTGAAATGGAAGGAGTATCAGACCACTGCAAATCTACAAAGACCCGGCCGTCCCTCTAAACTTTCAGCTCATACAAGGAGAAAACTGATCAGAGATGCTGCCAAGAGGCCCATGATCACTCTGGATGAACTGCAGAAATGTACAGCTGAGGTGGAGACTCTGTCCATAGGACAACAATCAGTCGTATACTGCACAACTCTGGCCTTTATGGAAGAGTGGCAAGAAGAAAGCCATTTCTTAAAGATATCCATAAAAAGTGTTGTTTAAAGTTTGCCACAAGCCACCTGGGAGACGCACCAAACATGTGGAAGAAGGTGCTCTGGTCAGATGAAACCAAAATCGAACTTTTTGGCAACAATGCAAAACGTTATGTTTGCCGTAAAAGCAACACAGCTCATCCCCCTGAACACACCATCCCCACTGTCAAACATGGTGGTGGCAGCATCATGGTTTGGGCCTGCTTTTCTTCAGCAGGGACAGGGAAGATGGTTCAAATTGATGGGAAGATGGATGGAGCCAAATACAGGACCATTCTGGAAGAAAACCTGATGGAGTCTGCAAAAGACCTGAGACTGGGACGGAGATTTGTCTTCCAACAAGACAATCATCCAAAACATAAAGCAACATCTACAATAGAGTGGTTCACAAATAAACATATCCAGGTGTTAGAATGGCCAAGTCAAAGTCCAGACCTGAATCCAATCGAGAATCTGTGGAAAGAACTGAAAACTGCTGTTCACAAACGCTGTCCATCCAACTTCACTGAGCTCCAGCTGTTTTGCAAATATTTCAGTCTCTCAATGTGCAAAACTGATAGAGACAAACCCCAAGGACTTACAGCAGTAATCGCAGCACAAGGTGGCGCCCAATTTTTCAGTTGTTTATTTGTTAAAAATGATTGAAATATCCAATAAATTTCGTTTCACTTCATGATTGTGTCCCACTTGTTGTTGGTTCTTTACAAAACATTACAGTTTTATATCTTTATGTTTAAAGCCTGAACTGTGGCAAAAGGTCGAAAAGTTCAAGGGGGCCAAATACTTTCCCAAGGCACTGTATACTATATTGTAAACTGGGACATTTCTGGGAAAAGCACTGTGCATCTAATTATAAAGCATTTATATCAATTTCCTGGACAATTTCCTAGCTGACATTTTAATTTACTGCCTTCCTCATTTTTTCTAATTAAAAGTATCAGGTGTAGGGCCTTTAAGGCGGTTACGTGAGTGACGCTGCTCGTGAACAACACGTGACGCAAATAAACTAATCTGATTGCACGGTAACGATTTGATTTTGGGGATACCGCCACCGGGGGCGGGTGACCAGACTGATTCCCCGATGTATCAAAAAATACAGAGGGGAATCATTCTGGTCTCACCAGGCTAACAAGAGGGAGCACTTTACATCAGCATCATCTGATTCTTCTGTGGCGCGTACACAGTCCAGCTCAGTGGCGGCTGCTGATGTAAACTCTAGGGCTGGGCTCACTGTGTTGTTGTTTTTGTTTCTATCAAATGCACTATGCACATTTACTGCTGCATGTCAGACTAAAAAGATGCATGTAACCACATATCGGCAAATACTCACAGAACTAGCATTACAGACAACTCTAATTGTTCCCAGAGCAGCAACAACAAGGCAAAAGTTTACTCTATAAACCGCATTCAGTTACATAACGTCATTTAAACAGCAGACTGTTACATCACAAATGCATTTACACAATGACACGAGAGCATAAAGGAGTCGTTTATGTCCTGCTAAAGTAACAGCTGAACCCGGACAGATTTGAACCGTGGCGTAAACATGGACTCACCCTTAGCTTTGGGGAGCACCGTGTCCTTACGTCTGTTTCGTCTCATTAAAACTCCATAAACACACGGCAGCTTCTCACCTTCATCTTGTGTCGCCGGCGAAAAGTCCCGTTGCAAAGAGCCGTCCAAAAAAACTACGAATATCCGAGTAATCCACTGGTGTTGGCTACTTTGCAACTTAAGTGAAAGTAGCCAATGAGGAGTCTTCAGCGTGGTGATCTGCTCTGTGATCGGGTCCGGGGCTCAGTCCCAGAGCTGAGTGTATGTGTGTGTATGGGCTGGAGGCGGGTTTAGGGCCACGATAACTGTGCCCCAAGGTCGTCCACGGAGAGCAGTTTTGGACATGCGCACTATGACGGGCCGGCCCTATGTCAGGCGCGGTGAGAGAAATTAGGCCCTGGCAAAGCTTTTGGATTATGACATTTTCTTTCCAAATTGGTCTTCATTGAAAATTATTCTTGATAAAATATTATTTATAGATTATTACTCTATAAAGAAGGCCAATTCTATTCACAATTATTTTGAGCCAGCAAAGTGCTCCATAGCGCCATCTGGTGCGGCCAACATGCAGAGACGTCACTGGTTACCATTATTAAAGAACTCCTCTCTTGTGGAGTTACACTATGAATACTGCAGTGTCCTTCCACAAATGCCCAGTGGCACAGCGGACCTTCTGGCTTCACAGCCAGAAGGTCTCAGGTTCGATTCCCACCTGGACGGGGACTTTCTGTGGAGTTTGCTTGTTCCCTCCTTATCTGTGTGGGTTTCCTCTGGTTTCCCCTACCACTAAAACATCTACAATAAGTTCCAATCTGGGGCCAGAAAAAAAGACTCTAAAAAGCTCAGTATCAATGATTCTGAAGCAACTATTCCAAATCAGGGTGAAGACATTGCAAAGTCATGCATTGCTATAGTCCATTAGAAATACAATCAGTCCTTATAAACAATTTCCCCCACCACCAAAAACATGTACAATAGGCCAGGGTGAATTTGAGAGTGAGTGGGGGACAGTGTGGTGTTTTTACATGTGTGTATCCAGGTATACTGTTCATTAACATGCACTGTCCCGACCAAATAAAGAAAAAAGTAAAAATAAAACACTACAAGCTACAAAACACCTGACTGCTGTATGCCATTTCTGTGGGTTCAAGCAAACGCCTCATAGAACTTGCTGCATTAATCTTGTAGCTAACAACTTGGAACATTTGTAAATTACAAACCATGTCACCACAGAGCAATCTTAAACTGTGCGCTCCATTAATCAGGTTCCACTCATGAGCGCGCCTCAAAACATAACTACAAACCACAAAGTCTCACAATGTGGCTTTGGATAATGAAATGGCAAAACTCACCACGAAGTCACAGCAGTGTAGCATGGGAACATAAGTCCCCAAAACACGTAGAAGCAAATACATCCATGCACACACGGGTGAGAGGACGTCACGTGGGGCACGAGCTGGTAACCTGACAATGGCCATAATTCAGGTCTCTGCAAAGGTTTCTCTCAGAACAGCAGGCTGGGGTTCTTAACCCTCATGTGGTCCTTCAATTTTGCACCCTTTAAAGACCCTAATGTAAAAAAAAAGTACACTTCAAAAAAGAGCCTGAAAATGACCACACATTCATATTTTTTTCTGCTTCTTTTTACAAAAATCCTTCAGTGGCTTTTGGGCCATTTGGATGGGCTGCGGCTCCAGTGGCTTTTCAGGTCATGGTGGGTGTTACAATAAACTGGTTTCATTATGAGTGAAAAGTGTGTTGACTGCTCATTCTAAGCTAACATTAGAGAACCATGACTCACTAAAGCATCGGCCAGAGCTTTATAAATAGTGCCAGATAGTGTCGGAGATGTAGTGTAACTGCAGCACCAAAATCATTAGGAAGAATGTCTTGAGCAAGTGCTTGTTATAAATAAGGCTGTGCATAATGAACCGGCTCACGGGGGCCACTTGACATTTGGGGGCCACAAGCTGGCATAGCTTGCCATTCTCTGCGAAGAACACTTCTCATCTCAGGCATTACAGTAGTTAGACTCTCTTTGTACCAAAGTATTTACAGACAAAATACATGAACGTCTCAACTGAAAGCCGTTAGCATTAGCCATCAAACATCGCAATTTATGAACGATCCAGATGTTTTTGAGTTGCCTTGTGTACGAAATGTTGCCTGCCGTTTCAGCTGTTGAGAACCATCAACCACATTTAGGTCAAAGCCTGGTTAGAAATCACTACACATGGGCGTCGGACTGGGGGGGTAAAGGGTACTGAGTACCCAGGGCCCAGAGGAGGGTAGGGGCCCTCAAAAGTGCTGCAAAAAGCGTTCTGTATTGTACTTTCGAAATTTCCTCATAATTGATACTATAAGAATTGAACACAACCGGGCGGAAATACAATGGTTGCTGGACAGAATTTTGCACAAATAATAATGATGGATGATATCTCAGGGCCCTGACACCCCTTTAACAATGTGCCAAATGGTTCAGCCCACACACCAGTGTTCAGGACTGTGCGCTTCAACTCAACAGTGACGTTGATGAGCAATGCAATGACACAGAGCTAGAAAAGAGAGATATTAGTCTTGCCTCGCTCTTATGTGCTTTTATTTAACACCAGCCTATTCTAGCCTTAGATGCAACTTTCTGTCCTAAATGACAGTTAAACATGAGGTGAGGCGAGTCCCGGCCTCATGCGCTGAGAAGTGGAAGGTGCAGAGTCAGAGAAAGAGCCAGAGACAGAGCTCCTTCTTTCCTCGTTTTAACCTCTAAAGTTTCTCTTTCCTTATATGTATTGTAACTGACGCGCAGCTTTGGAGACGAGTCAACGTGGTTCTATTGAAAAGGTGGAGGGCTCGTGCCATTTAGCTTATTCCAGCGTAACTTTTTTAGAACAAGAATTTACTGACTATAGACTTAAAAGTCGGCTTCAAATGGTGAGAGACTAAATGAGGCCAGGGAACACGCCTTTTAGTTTTTTGTTCATGCCTGTGGGCCAAAGAGACACCATGTAGTATAATTATTGTTTGTAAAATAGCATTTAAAAGTCACAAATGTGTTATTCCCAGTACAAATATCCTAAATATCCTGGTGCAGCCCTCCTGTTTAATGTGGTATGCTAATTATCATTATGTTCTATCTAAAGCTAGCAATTTCAATTGACCAATGAAAGTAGAATATTCCACCATCAATTTAAATATCTATATCACTACCGGGATTAAAGGTTATTCAATTTCTGTAACTGAAGCCAAATAAGATGAAATTTCAAGTCAAACTCCAAGGGTCCACCAGGGGTCCACCAAGATAGTTTGTACCCGGGGCCCATAATTTGGTGCTACGCCCCTGTCACTACACATTACAGACCTTTGGAGATTTTACTTTAGATACAAATTAGCATCTAAAAGTGTCTTCTGAGCTAAATGCTAAGTTTTTGCTTTTTGTGGTGACGGATACACATCCACAGGCCATTATAATGATAAAGAAACCACAGAAATTATATAAAAGCCATGAAACTGACATATCGCGCCATACATTAGTATTGCGCCTTTCTTCCCCAGACTAAATGTACGCATTTGTAGTAACAGGTTCAGATAGCTTAAGACATTTCCATTGTTTTCTTTAGTACATACGGAAATCAAATGTTTTGTGCAGTTTAACCTCTTGACCCCCACCTGAACCCAAGCACATTCTCTCCTCTTTGGCTTTACCCAAATCTAAAAGCTTTTAGAAAAAAAGTGGCAAAACGGCGACAAAAATTAGATTAAAAAAACGCGACAAAAATGTGATGAAAAGCTGACGGAAACACGACAGAAAAGCAATAAAAAGATCCAAAAACGCTTAAAAAATGTGATCCAAAAAAAAGCAGCAACAACGCGACAAAACGTTCCGATCAGTATTGTAGGTCTTAGCTTTCAAATGAGGCGTGACACTGGCCTATAGGCTGTAAGCCCCTGTCGAGAAGCTTTTAGATTTGGGTCAAACTGAACTGGACATAATGCGCTCGGTTAAGGCGGAGGGTAAGAGGTTAAACAGGAAAGCCCAGATGCTGCTCTTGGTTTCTGGACCTTACCCCAGTACCGGTCCTGACGCAGGGCACTGGCCGGCTGTGCCCTCACCACAGTCACCACTCCATGGATCCGACTGCACAGCACAGGCAGCTCTGACACCAACAGCGGACAGCAATCCATTTCCAACAGACAGCCCGGAGTTCAAAACCCCCGCCCTCCGCAACGCTTCTCCAAACCCGTCCCGTATTCAGATATTCTCCCTCCGTCCGCCTGCACACGGCACATTACTCCTCTCTCGTTTCTCTGTTTTCCTTCACAGAGCCAGAGAACAGGTCCTAAAAATACCCAGCTTTGACAGAGAAGCAGATGCCTTGAAGAAATTAGTCAAACATAATAAAAAGCTCCTGTCAGGCTTTCTCAAATGAAGTGAAAAAAAAACAAGCACAAAAAAGTGACAAAAGGAACTGAAAAGCTCACTCAGGGCAGAGGGATAAAGTACAGGTGCAAAACCAATACTTTACTACTACTACCACTACTACAACAAGTTTTTATGCTTTTTTACTGTTCCCATTTTGCCTAGGACTCCAGAGTGGAACGGGATAGGTTCATCTGTAATTGGGTCCACCTGGTAGACACCTATAGGCTATATAAACGCTCTGAGGAAGGCTCATGCTTGAACATTTACTTCATATTGTAGCCAAATAAACAGCTACTGTGTGAGTCCTTCTGTGGGTGTGACTGTGGTCCAGCCCTGCAGCGGGGCAGGCTTTCGTGTGTCAGTGCCCCCCCCCCCCCCTTGTCCACCGGGCCGTGTCTGCCCTGTCGAACGTGACGCGAGCCCGCCGCAGTCTGAGCGCTCTTTCAGATTTGATTCATTGTTCAAATAGCTCCGCCATCTATTCTGATTTGATATGGATCCGTCCTCCAAAGAGAGGCGGCGAGCGCGAGGGATGGCCCGACACACTCCGTTGACTTTTGATGAGAGGAACGCGTCCTGGCCATCACTCTGCAGGCGACAAACGGAGGATGTCAGGGCAGGACACCGGCGCCAGTGGGGGAGAGCACTATCTTTAGAGTCACTCTCTTAACACGCTAGTTTTCATGATCATTTACCACTAAATCAACTTTCCTGCAGAGGTTTATCATGGAACTAAACTAAACTCAAAAAGCTGCAGAGAGTCCTAGCCATGCATGAAGCTAGCCTACGAGCTAAAGACATTTAAGACTTACAAATGTCTTCTTCTGAGACACTGTAGAGGCACCAAGAGCCCCCCCACACCTGCAGCGCAGTGGAGGCGTAACACGAGGCGCCACAGGAAACAAAAAAGGGACAAACAAGGAGGTGTCCAGGCAAGACTCACAGCTAAGCCACACACAGCTTCTATCCTATTATTGTTCTGACTCATGTTCACTTATACTTACTTTGAGATGGTTTGTGACAGGTCAAAACACCAGCTCCTTGAAAGGCAGCGTTTCCCTGTCCCAGTGTGATGGCAGGGCGGGCCAAAGCCAGAGACTAGGGCCTTTGGAAGTGAAACTAAATCACGTGTTTATTCACCTTACTCCGGCCCGCCCGCTTTTGCCTCTTTTTGCCACGCACCTGGACTTCTGTTGTTTTGACATTTCTGGTAGAGCGCGAAGTCCATTAGCAAAGCGGAGAACGAGGGAAAATGTTTGCCGCTAAAATCTGACGCACGGTAGATCGACCTGCACTGTTTCTGTGGCTCGCCTTTGCGTCCGTGTAGTGACTGATTTTGAACTGAACGCTGTTCACCATCAGTGGCCGGTCTTGAATGATCAGTCAATAGCTCTGAGTCAGCACTAAAGGAGTAAGGTCACCGTGAGGGTCAAGCCTCACTCTAACTGTGATCACATTTCTGATAAACGGCCAAAATTGTAAATTTTTTCAGCCACAAAATCCGAGCCTGTAAAGTGCAGAGTCTTCTGGAGCAACTAAAGTGCAGATGTTGTCAAAGTTTAGTCCCTTCGTCTGCACATGCGCCCTGTGTCCCGTCTTCAGCCGCTGCCGTCTCACACAAAGGAAATGACCATTTGGATTACAGCGTCATCTCGGTCACAGCCTTTTGTGCTACACGTGGATACCAAACCATTTGTGAAGGAATAAATGTGGGAATAAGGCTGCTGTGTCGCTATGTTGTTATTGTTTCCGGGAAATCTCGTTTCAGCGACAAAGCTTCATGAAATGAGCATCGTAACGTTTCATTTACAGCCCTGAGGTGAAAGTATTGTTTTTTCACGCTGTGGTTGATGTGGAGATTTTTTGCTCATTTTCTTCCTTACAATCGTAGTTTTCATGTCAGAGTATAAAAAAGACAACACTTACCCTGTCTGAAGCTTATTTTATGACGTTTTGTCCACAAGGATAAGTAGCTATGACATTGTGTTCTAGTGCGAATTCATTCACAAATATTTATATATTTGTAGGCTCCCTGAGAGGACGCTATAAACAAAATATGCGATAATGTGCCCAAAACTTTAGGGCTGGTTTTCTCAAAATGAGGTTTTTGTTGCTCCTACAGACTCCGAACTTTACAGTCTTAAACGCACGCTTTCTCAGAGAGATCTGATTCCTAACCTGATTTACAGAGCTTTGAACACAAAAACAGCTTTAAACAGCTTTAAAATAAAAAAATCTGTTACTAATGTTAACAAAATAACCTGGTACTCCGGTTTCCCCTACCAATAAAAACATGTATAATAGGCCTCAATGAATGAGAGTGTGTTTGAGAGTGCACACGCGGGACAACTGATGGATAAATGAATTAGCCCAAGGCTACAATGGCTTGTTTACATGCATGAGCCCCATGTACGTTACTTAACATGCACTGTCCCGACCAAATGAACCAATAAACAAACAAACAAACAAAACTACATTTAAACCTGGCTCTACCCATTATTTAAATGTTGTCGCTGAAAATATCTGCAATACTGGCCAATTTTATGCACATTTTATTTTATCTATTGGTTTATTTGGTCGGGACAGTGCATGTTAATGAAAATACATGGGTCTTTAGTGGTAGGGGAAACCGGAGGAAACCTACGCAGACACGGGGAGAACATGCAAACTCCACACAGGTGGGAATCGAACCCAGGACCTTCTAGCTGTGATGAACAAGTGATAACCGCTGCGCTACCGTGCCGCCCAATAATGCACAAGATGCCTTATTTCTATTTGAAAACATCCATCCATTTTCTTCCACTTGTCCATTGCCGGGTTGTGGGGGCAGCTGTTGGATCTGCCCAAATCACATGGCACCAGCCCCTATGGCGCCCCCTGCAGGTGGTGGGTCCACAGAAGGACGGCCTCATGGTTCCAAACGGGCCTGTTGGTCTCTCATAACGGGGCTTCACCCATTTTTGAAAACATAAAATTACCAAAAAAACAAAAAACACATTAAACCTCATTGTCAAATATAAATCATGAATCATGTGTCTGGGATTCAAAGCATATGCCCGGAGACTGTGGGTGATTATCGGTGATGATCCTGGCTGTACAGTAGTCCTGCGCTCGGCCCCGGCCCGTGCACGGAGCTGCCGCAGTAACAGCCATGTTTAAGCATTCCGGCCGAGTGCAGACACACTGCCAAACTTCTTAATGGGCAGCTAAAAATAGCAGCGGCTGGATCTGACTGGGCTGATTCATGCGGCTGTGAGTCACTCCATGGCGCTGCCGTGTGAGGAGCAGGGGAACGGAGCGAGCCGGGGCAAAAACACCAGAACCAGTTTGCGCGCCTGTCGTAATGTGTCAGCATTACACGTCCCCGATCACGGAAGAAATCAGCACGTTACACGTTCTGTTACAGTATAGAGAGCGGGGTCAAAATGACGGCTCCGTCTTAGTGATGCAGGGGCCAACGGGAGAGAGACACCTTTTAGGAGAAATCTAATGATGAAGAAAACAACATCACAGAATGTTGAACATGATCACTGTGATTTTGTCGTTTGGCTTCCATTGGTTTTCAAATGTCGGTATGAACGTGGGAATAAGGCTGCTGTGTCGCTATGTCATTGTTTCCGGGAAAACTCTGGCTCCAACATCACACACAGGTTTTTGAACATTGTCTGTACTTTTTGACATCATTAAAGGAAGACGATTTGGACTTTAGTTCACTTGTGAGGACAAAGAAGATGCGAAACTCAGTGTTCACTTTTATTTCATGAGGGTAGGCCCAATAATTACGGAGATATTAGCCATAAACGGAGACCAAAACCACCATAGAAATCTTAGATGGTGTTGGTGTCCAGAAGAGGATTTAGGAGGAAATTTGTAAGAAAAAGGAGATGTTTTGGAGGTGGCACTAAGTGCTCAAATGTTCAATGGAGACTATTGATGGGATTTACGGCTCTTAACTGGGACCCAAGTCTTTTGGATCTGTTCATTTCAAAGAGCCATTCAAAAGACTGGCTCTTTTTAATATCACATTTGAATAACTGCAGCCAGATAACTCACAATATCAACATCGATAAAAGGCACTTCTCTTAATCTAAATCATCTAAAATCACAATGGGACTGATATTTTCGCTTTGAATAAAATGTAATAAAAAGAGGCTGCAACTGTCTTTTAGTGCAGTTATAGCTTTGACTTTAGTGCAGAAAGCTTTCACTGTGTGGCCTGCTCCAGTGTTGGGCTGATTCTTGTGTTCGTTCAGGGGAGTTCTCAATTGAGAACTGGTTCGAACTGTTCACCCTAAAGAGCCGGTCGGTCATGAACGCCACATCACTGCTAGAGCCTCGATCTGAAAGCGCACTTAGACCAAATGTTCTTCACTCTTGCTTTGGGGAAAAGCCTCTACAGCACTAAAAGTATAACCTGAGCATCATCAGGACCAGGTGTTGCTCCATTTAAACTCTTAAAAGAAAAGCAACCCTCAATTAATACCAGTTCCTTCTCCACAGCTGCTGGTATACGTGAGTTTGAAGAAGACACAGCTCTGCCCCGGGGAGTTCATATGGCCATTCATTCATGGTACATTTCATCAAACAGAGGAAAGAGAATTGACCAAATAGGAAACTTTTGAGCAAAAAAAAAAAGAAAATGGGAGATTTCAGTCCAAACGGCAACTGAAGATATTGAATCCACTATTTTGGTATTTTTGATAGGAACCCATACAGTAAATAATTGTAGAGCAATATAATTATTTTCCAAGAATTTAGTGCCAGTTTTATTCCATTTTAATTCTTTTAATGACATTTAAGGCCTTGATTTTGGCACAATTAATTGACTTTTAATCCTTTTTTAAAGCCCAACAGACACCCTGGTTGTTACAGAAGAGACTGAGTTTAAAAGTTAATTCAGGGAAATATCAGGACATATTTTGTGCATATTGGACTGTGTTTCTCTTTCCAGTTGAAAACAAACTATGATTATAAATCTATTAAAATCTTTTTTTTTTAAATCCCGGTCCATTTCCATTATTTGCGTCTCTGAAGCCGTCCACATTCCCCGCTCTGATAGTAATTGCACGTGGACGGGCCACACCTGACGCACTCATATTTCCCCCTCACAGCCGGCAGCTCTCCACCGCCTCATCACTCACTGTAGCCTTAATGGATTTGATCGATGTACTCTTCCCTCTGTCCCCATTTGCTCCACTGGTCGCCGAGGCCCAGTCCTTTCAGATCCATTTTTTATTTTTTCACTTCCCCCTCTCTCCTCCATCTCCCTGTCTCTGCCCTCCAGCGCGGGCACAAGATGAACTGTTCGCCCCCCGGGGTGGCGCTCACACTGTCCACGTGTCCAACGCATGAGTCAGTGCAACGCTTTTTCATTCCCAACACTAGGGGCATTCCACGGGGAAAGGGAGGCTACATTTACGGCTTAGGGTCATATGTTTCGAGGTCACGGAAAGAACTCAAATGCTCCGAATGACCAGCTCGACACATCTTTGCAAGAGGATTCACATCATGGATTACACCTAATGTTTGGTTACATCAAAGTGAAGAGAAGACACATAGACATGAGCTGGTGATGTCCCACTACAACTACAACTACGATTTCTCATTTACAAAATAGTGCTCGGGCAAAGTGGAGGTGAGCTGAGCAAACACCGGAGACAGGCTGCAGGTTGGGACGAGCGTCAGTCAAACATCAGAGCTTCAGAAATAGATGTGTGACAGGGAATCAGTCTAAAATCGTCATTTATCTTATTGGGTCATGCAGCGCAGCCATACCACCTCTGTAGTACAGTCACATACCACCTCTGTAGTACAGTCACATACCACCTCTGTAGTACAGTCACATACCACCTCTGTAGTACAGTAACATACCACCTTTGTAGTACAGTCATATACCACCTCTGTAGTACAGTAACATACCACCTCTGTAGTACAGTCACATACCACCTCTGTAGTACAGTAACATACCACCTCTGTAGTACAGTCACATACCACCTCTGTAGTACAGTCACATACCACCTCTGTAGTACAGTCACATACCACCTCTGTAGTACAGTAACATACCACCTCTGTAGTACAGTCACATACCACCTCTGTAGTACAGTCACATACCACCTCTGTAGTACAGTAACATACCACCTTTGTAGTACAGTCATATACCACCTCTGTAGTACAGTAACATACCACCTCTGTAGTACAGTCACATACCACCTCTGTAGTACAGTAACATACCACCTCTGTAGTACAGTCACATACCACCTCTGTAGTACAGTCACATACCACCTCTGTAGTACAGTCACATACCACCTCTGTAGTACAGTAACATACCACCTCTGTAGTACAGTCACATACCACCTCTGTAGTACAGTCATATACCATCTATGAAGTACAGTCACATACCACCTGTGTAGTACAGTAACATACCACCTCTGTAGTACAGTCACATACCACCTCTGTAGTACAGTCATATACCACCTCTGTAGTACAGTCACATACCACCTCTGTAGTACAGTAACATACCACCTCTGTAGTACAGTCATATAACACCTCTGTAGTACAGTCACATACCACCTCTGTAGTACAGTAACATACCACCTCTGTAGTACAGTCATATAACACCTCTGTAGTACAGTCACATACCACCTCTGTAGTACAGTCACATACCACCTCTGTAGTACAGTCACATACCACCTCTGTAGTACAGTCACATACCACCTCTGTAGTACAGTCATATACCATCTATGAAGTACAGTCACATACCACCTGTGTAGTACAGTAACATACCACCTCTGTAGTACAGTCACATACCACCTCTGTAGTACAGTAACATACCACCTCTGTAGTACAGTCACATACCACCTCTGTAGTACAGTCATATACCATCTATGAAGTACAGTCACATACCACCTGTGTAGTACAGTAACATACCACCTCTGTAGTAGTCACATACCACCTCTGTAGTACAGTAACATACCACCTCTGTAGTATAGTCACATACCACCTCTGTAGTACAGTCATATACCATCTATGAAGTACAGTCACATACCACCTGTGTAGTACAGTAACATACCACCTCTGTAGTACAGTCACATAACACCTCTGTAGTACAGTCCCATACCACCTCTGTAGTACAGTAACATACCACCTCTGTAGTACAGTCACATACCACCTTTGTAGTACAGTAACATACCACCTCTGTAGTACAGTCACATACCACCTCTGTAGTACAGTCACATACCACCTCTGTAGTACAGTAACATACCACCTCTGTAGTACAGTAACATACCACCTCTGTAGTACAGTCACATAACACCTCTGTAGTACAGTCACATACCACCTCTGTAGTACAGTAACATACCACCTCTGTAGTACAGTAACATACCACCTCTGTAGTACAGTAACATACCACCTCTGTAGTACAGTCACATACCACCTCTGTAGTACAGTCACATACCACCTCTGTAGTACAGTCCCATACCACCTCTGTAGTACAGTCACATAACACCTCTGTAGTACAGTCCCATACCACCTCTGTAGTACAGTAACATACCACCTCTGTAGTACAGTCACATACCACCTTTGTAGTACAGTAACATACCACCTCTGTAGTACAGTCACATAACACCTCTGTAGTACAGTAACATACCACCTCTGTAGTACAGTAACATACCACCTCTGTAGTACAGTAACATATCACCTCTGTAGTACAGTCACATACCACCTCTGTAGTACAGTAACATACCACCTCTGTAGTACAGTAACATACCACCTCTGTAGTACAGTCACATACCACCTCTGTAGTACAGTCACATAACACCTCTGTAGTACAGTCCCATACCACCTCTGTAGTACAGTAACATACCACCTCTGTAGTACAGTCACATACCACCTTTGTAGTACAGTAACATACCACCTCTGTAGTACAGTCACATAACACCTCTGTAGTACAGTCCCATACCACCTCTGTAGTACAGTAACATACCACCTCTGTAGTACAGTCACATACCACCTTTGTAGTACAGTAACATACCACCTCTGTAGTACAGTCCCATACCACCTCTGTAGTACAGTCACATAACATCTCTGTAGTACAGTCCCATACCACCTCTGTAGTACAGTAACATACCACCTCTGTAGTACAGTCACATACCACCTCTGTAGTACAGTAACATACCACCTCTGTAGTACAGTCACATACCACCTCTGTAGTACAGTAACATACCACCTCTGTAGTACAGTCATATACCACCTCTGTAGTACAGTAACATACCACCTCTGTAGTACAGTCACATATCACCTCTGTAGTACAGTCACATAACATCTCTGTAGTACAGTCACATGCCACCTCTGTAGTACAGTCACATACCACCTCTGTAGTACAGTCATATACCATCTATGCAGTACAGTCACATACCATCTCTGTACAGTCACATACCACCTCTGTAGTAGAGTCACATACCACCTCTGTAGTACAGTCATATACCACCTCTGTAGTACAGTCATATACCATCTATGCAGTACAGTCACATACCATCTCTGTACAGTCACATACCACCTCTGTAGTACAGTCATATACCACCTCTGTAGTACAGTCATATACCACCTCTGTAGTACAGTCACATGCCATCTCTGTAGTACAGTCATATACCATCTATGTAGTTCAGTCACATACCACGTCTGTAGTACAGTCATACAGTATACCATCTATGTAGTACAGTAACATTCCACGTCTGTAGTACAGTCATACAGTATACCATCTATGTAGTACAGTCACATACCACCTCTGTAGTACAGTCATATACCACCTCTGTAGTACAGTCACATGCCACCTCTGTAGTACAGTCACATACCACCTCTGTAGTACAGTCATATACCATCTATGTAGTACAGTCACATGCCATCTCTGTAGTACAGTCATATACCATCTATGTAGTACAGTCACATACCACCTCTATAGTACAGTCATACAGTATACCATCTATGTAGTACAGTCACATGCCATCTCTGTAGTACAGTCATATACCATCTATGTAGTACAGTCACATACCACCTCTGTAGTACAGTCATACAGTATACCACCTCTGTAGTACAGTAACATACCACCTCTGTAGTACAGTCACATACCACCTCTGCAGTACAGTCACATAACACCTCTGTAGTACAGTTCCATACCACCTCTGTAGTACAGTAACATACCACCTCTGTAGTACAGTCACATACCACCTTTGTAGTACAGTAACATACCACCTCTGTAGTACAGTCACATACCACCTCTGTAGTACAGTCACATAACACCTCTGTAGTACAGTCCCATACCACCTCTGTAGTACAGTAACATACCACCTCTGTAGTACAGTTACATACCACCTCTGTAGTACAGTAACATACCACCTCTATAGTACAGTCACATACCACCTCTGTAGTACAGTCACATAACACCTCTGTAGTACAGTCATATACCATCTATGAAGTACAGTCACATACCACCTGTGTAGTACAGTCATATAGCATCTATGTAGTACAGTCACATACCACCTCTGTAGTACAGTCACATACCACCTCTGTAGTACAGTCATATACCATCTATGTAGTACAGTCACATGCCATCTCTGTAGTAGTCATATACCATCTATGTAGTACAGTCACATACCACGTCTGTAGTACAGTCATACAGTATACCATCTATGTAGTACAGTCACAGACCACCTCTGTAGTACAGTTACATACCACCTCTGTAGTACAGTAACATACCACCTCTGTAGTACAGTAACATACCACCTCTGTAGTACAGTCACATACCACCTCTGTAGTACAGTCACATAACATCTCTGTAGTACAGTCACATGCCACCTCTGTAGTACAGTCACATACCACCTCTGTAGTACAGTCACATACCATCTATGCAGTACAGTCACATACCACCTCTGTAGTACAGTCACATACCACCTCTGTAGTACAGTCACATACCACCTCTGTAGTACAGTCATATACCACCTCTGTAGTACAGTCATATACCATCTATGCAGTACATTCACATACCATCTCTGTACAGTCACATACCACCTCTGTAGTACAGTCACATACCACCTCTGTAGTACAGTCATATACCACCTCTGTAGTACAGTCACATGCCACCTCTGTAGTACAGTCACATACCACCTCTGTAGTACAGTCATATACCACCTCTATAGTACAGTCACATACCACCTCTGTAGTACAGTCACATAACACCTCTGTAGTACAGTCATATACCATCTATGAAGTACAGTCACATACCACCTCTGTAGTACTGTCACATACGACCTCTGTAGTACAGTCACATGCCACCTCTGTAGTACAGTCACATACCACCTCTGTAGTACAGTCATATACCACCTCTATAGTACAGTCACATACCACCTCTGTTGTACAGTCACATAACATCTCTGTAGTACAGTCATATACCATCTATGAAGTACAGACACATACCACCTCTGTAGTACAGTCATATAGCATCTATGTAGTACAGTCACATACCATCTCTGTACAGTCACAGACCACCTCTGTACAGTCACAGACCACCTCTGTAGTACAGTTACATACCACCTCTGTAGTACAGTAACATATCACCTCTGTAGTACAGTAACATACCACCTCTGTAGTACAGTCACATACCACCTCTGTAGTACAGTCACATAACATCTCTGTAGTACAGTCACATGCCACCTCTGTAGTACAGTCACATACCACCTCTGTAGTACAGTCATATACCACCTCTGTAGTACAGTCATATACCATCTATGCAGTACAGTCACATACCATCTCTGTACAGTCACATACCACCTCTGTAGTACAGTCACATACCACCTCTGTAGTACAGTCATATACCACCTCTGTAGTACAGTCATATACCACCTCTGTAGTACAGTCACATGCCACCTCTGTAGTACAGTCACATACCACCTCTGTAGTACAGTCATATACCACCTCTATAGTACAGTCACATACCACATCTGTAGTACAGTCACATAACACCTCTGTAGTACAGTCATATACCATCTATGAAGTACAGTCACATACCACCTCTGTAGTACAGTCATATACGACCTCTGTAGTACAGTCACATGCCACCTCTGTAGTACAGTCACATACCACCTCTGTAGTACAGTCATATACCACCTCTATAGTACAGTCACATACCACCTCTGTTGTACAGTCACATAACACCTCTGTAGTACAGTCATATACCATCTATGAAGTACAGTCACATACCACCTCTGTAGTACAGTCATATAGCATCTATGTAGTACAGTCACATACCATCTCTGTACAGTCACATACCACCTCTGTAGTACAGTCACATACCACCTCTGTAGTACAGTCATATACCATCTATGAAGTACAGTCACATACCACCTGTGTAGTACAGTCATATAGCATCTATGTAGTACAGTCACATACCACCTCTGTAGTACAGTCACATACCACCTCTGTAGTACAGTCATATACCATCTATGTAGTACAGTCACATGCCATCTCTGTAGTACAGTCATATACCATCTATGTAGTACAGTCACATACCACGTCTGTAGTAGAGTCATACAGTATACCATCTATGTAGTACAGTCACATACCACCTCTGTAGTACAGTCATATACCATCTATGTAGTACAGTCACATGCCATCTCTGTACAGTCACAAACCACCTCTGTAGTAGAGTCATATACCACCTCTGTAGTACAGTCACATACCACCTCTGTAGTACAGTCATATACCACCTCTGTAGTACAGTCACATACCACCTCTGTAGTACAGTCACATACCACCTCTGTAGTACAGTCATATACCATCTATGTAGTACAGTCACATGCCATCTCTGTAGTACAGTCATGTACCATCTATGTAGTACAGTCACATACCACCTCTGTAGTACAGTCATATACCATCTATGTAGTACAGTCACATGCCATCTCTGTAGTACAGTCATATACCATCTATGTAGTACAGTCACATACCACCTCTATAGTACAGTCATACAGTATACCATCTATGTAGTACAGTCACATGCCATCTCTGTAGTACAGTCATATACCTTCTATGTAGTACAGTCACATACCACCTCTGTAGTACAGTCATACAGTATACCACCTCTGTAGTACAGTAACATACCACCTCTGTTGTACAGTCAAATACCACCTCTGCAGTACAGTCACATAACACCTCTGTAGTACAGTCCCATACCATCTCTGTAGTACAGTCACATACCACCTTTGTAGTACAGTAACATACCACCTCTGTAGTACAGTCACATACCACCTCTGTAGTACAGTCACATAACACCTCTGTAGTACAGTCCCATACCACCTCTGTAGTACAGTCACATAACATCTCTGTAGTGCAGTCACATGCCACCTCTGTAGTACAGTCACATACCACCTCTGTAGTACAGACATATACCATCTATGCAGTACAGTCACATACCATCTCTGTACAGTCACATACCACCTCTGTAGTACAGTCACATACCACCTCTGTAGTACAGTCACATAACACCTCTGTAGTACAGTCATATACCATCTATGAAGTACAGTCACATACCACCTCTGTAGTACAGTCATATACCACCTCTGTAGTACAGTCACATACCACCTCTGTAGTACAGTCACATAACACCTCTGTAGTAGTCATATACCATCTATGAAGTACAGTCACATACCACCTCTGTAGTACAGTCACATACCACCTCTGTAGTACAGTCACATGCCACCTCTGTAGTACAGTCACATACCACCTCTGTAGTACAGTCATATACCACCTCTATAGTACAGTCACATACCACCTCTGTAGTACAGTCATATACCACCTCTGTAGTACAGTCACATAACACCTCTGTAGTACAGTCACATACCACCTCTGTAGTACAGTCATATAGCATCTATGTAGTACAGTCACATACCACCTCTGTAGTACAGTCATATAGCATCTATGTAGTACAGTCACATACCATCTCTGTACAGTCACATACCACCTCTGTAGTACAGTCACATACCACCTCTGTAGTACAGTCATATACCATCTATGAAGTACAGTCACATACAACCTCTGTAGTACAGTCATATAGCATCTATGTAGTACAGTCACATACCACCTCTGTAGTACAGTCACATACCACCTCTGTAGTACATTCATATACCATCTATGTAGTACAGTCACATGCCATCTCTGTAGTACAGTCATATGCCATCTATGTAGTACAGTCACATACCACGTCTGTAGTACAGTCATAGGCAAGGCAAGGCAAGTTTATTTGTAGAGCACAATTCATACACAAGGCAATTCAAAGTGCTTCACAGTTGCATAAAATTACAAGAAAACAGATCAAATCAATCATTAAAACAACATAAAAATTAATCAATTACAGTAAAAGGCAAGAGTGCAGATAAAATACTTTCAGTTTTCATCTGCTCGGGTAAAAAGAGCTGTTTTCAGCCTGGATTTGAACATCGTCAGAGTTGAGGCCTGTCTCACATCCTCATGAAGACTGTTCCAGATTTTAGCTGCATGAAACTGAAACGCAGCCTCACCGTGTTTAGTCCTGACTCTGGGAACCACCAGGAGACCCCTCCCTGAAGTTCTCAGGGCCCGAGATGGTTCATACGGCTCTAACATGTCAGAGATGGACTTTGGTGCAAAACCATGAAACGACTTGTACACAAGCAGAGCTGTTTTAAATTCTATTCTCTGAGTGACAGGAAGCCAGTGCAGAGACCGGAGCACTGGACTAATATGGTCATATTTCCTGGTTCTTGTCAGGACTCGAGCAGCAGCGTTCTGGATGTTCTGCAGCTCTAACAGCTCATTTAGAAAGGCCAGTGAGCCGCCGTTACAGTCGTCTAACCTGCTGGAGACAAATGCATGGATGAGTGTCTCCAAGTCTGGTTTTGACACTATTCCTCTGATCTTAATGTTTTTCAGATGGTAAAAAGCTGATGATGTTATTGCTTTGATGTGGCTGTTGAAGTTCAGGTCTGAGTCCATGATTACTCCTAGATTTCTAACCTGATTTTTTGGTTTTAGAGAGAGAGACTCAAGGTGACTGATAACACTTTGTCTTTGTGTCTGTGGGCCAAAAACAATGATCTCAGTTTTGTCTGAGTTTAGTTGGAGAAAGTTGTTTTGCATCCACAAACTGATCTGTTCGATGCAGTGACAGAGTATCTACAGGCCCATGTTCACCTGTATCAGTGACAGAGAGTATCTACAGGCCCATGTTCACCTGCCGTCAGTGACACGTAGATCTGAGTGTCATCTGCGTAGTTGTGGTACGACACATTGTTGCTGTTTATTAGCTGACCCAATGGAAGCATGTACAAGTTGAATAAGAGGGGTCCCAAGATTGACCCCGGGGGACTCCACAGGTCATGGAAATTTTGTCTGAGACACAGTTTCGACAAAGTACATACAGTATACCATCTATGTAGTACAGTCACATACCACCTCTGTAGTACAGTCATATACCATCTATGTAGTACAGTCACATGCCATCTCTGTAGTACAGTCATATACCATCTATGTAGTACAGTCACATACCACCTCTATAGTACAGTCATATACCATCTATGTAGTACAGTCACATACCACCTCTATAGTACAGTCATACAGTATACCATCTATGTAGTACAGTCACATGCCATCTCTGTAGTACAGTCATATACCATCTATGTAGTACAGTCACATACCACCTCTCTAGTACAGTCATACAGTATACCATCTATGTAGTACAGTCACATGCCATCTCTGTAGTACAGTCACATACCACCTCTGTAGTACAGTCATATACCACCTCTGTAGTACAGTCATATACCACCTCTGTAGTACAGTCACATGCCACCTCTGTAGTACAGTCACATACCACCTCTGTAGTACAGTCACATACCACCTCTGTAGTACAGTCACATACCACCTCTGTAGTACAGTCATATACCATCTATGTAGTACAGTCACATGCCATCTCTGTAGTACAGTCATATACCATCTATGTAGTACAGTCACATGCCATCTCTGTAGTAGAGTCATGACCTTGGTTTCCATAATAAATAAATAGGCTAATCGTAATGCTAATGCAAGCTCATAAATAATAGGCTCTGCACCTGCTAAAACATCATTATTGTTAGGGAAGACTTACCTTTGCAGTGCTTCCTTTAGAGCAGAGTCAGCTAGGGGAGCACTTAGCAGGGGGTACTTAGAATTGTTTCAGATGGAAAAAAGTAGAATATCAATATTACTTTCAAAGCAAAGTTAAATACAATGTTGTTTTTCAGGGAAATTGTTGAATTTGAGAGTATTACAGCTTCATTGAGAAGAGAACACACTCTTAATAATCTCAATTTAGTTTCTTACCTTAATACAAAAATTTGCAGGATTGAGGTGGGGGAACTTGACTCGAGGGGTACGTGGGACAAAAGAGATTGGGAACCACTGCTAAGTAATGCCAATAGGCATTTGTACAATCAGTTTTCTCATATAAAGGAATTAAAGAATGGAATAATCTCCCAATTGAATTAAATGATCAAACAAACTACAGTATGTTTACTTATGAACTAAAAAAGTGGCTGCTGTGCTCAGACCTGTCACACTGACATTGGGATGTTCTCCTGTTTCTGTAAATATAAACTCTAGTTTCGGACTGATACAAAGTGAAATGCAGTAAATGGGTAAGTGTTGTGTGAGGTTGATGACAGGTCTTTGTGAAACTGTCTGACTGTAAGTGGGATTTAACACTGGGGGAAGTTTAGAGCATTGTGATCTTGTTATTATAGAATGTGCACTGTTAATTTATTTTGCATCCAGGCTATACAGATGAAAACTCGCTCTAATCTGGTGCAGTACATCTATGACTCTATGAGCTTAATGTCCCTTAAATAAAGATTAAAGTACAGTATTTCAACCAGCAGCCTGTTTTAAGTGTTCGCGCATGTGGAGCTCGCCTTGACTGTGACCTAGTGCGTATTTCGGAAATGAGGAATTTCTGATATCCGAACGGCGTGCTGAGATGCAGAAGAGGGTGGAAGGTAAAAACAGGGCAGACGACTGACGAAATCGCTATCACTACGGCATCATGCGGGCTTCGGACATCCCCACACCTACGAGGGAATCGCGATCGTGCAGCTATGTGTTGAACAGCCTTAAATAAGACACGCCCAGTGGTTAAAGATGTATTACTTGGAGAGGTGTGCAATGTGTGTAAAAAACATGCCCCACCTTCTAGAATGGAAATTGCACATGCGCACATTTGTAAAACACGGAAACAAGGGTAACTCCGAAAACTTGGAAATCTAAGGACACTCATTTGTTGGTTTGAGCAAAAAAAAAAAAAAAAAAAAACATGGAGACGGCTCAATCCGCTGTGAAAACCTACCAGAAACCCTTAAAACATTCTGGAGCATCCTAGAGGCCAAATAAAGGCACTGATAAGGTCAAATACGCAATAATATAAACTTTTTTCCCCATAAAATGTTGCATAATGCACCTTTAAAGTGTCACTACACTACATTTTATGAATGCCAAATGTGACAAGAATATGTAATATCACTGAATCACAATAATGTCAGCTCATGACCATATGTGACCAGTCACTAGAACCAGGAACACAAGTCGGTTCTGGGGCGTTTTGAGCTTTTCACAGATTGTTAAAGTGTCGTCTCCAAGCTTTCCAACAATGTGTAACACATGGAAATCTGATCATATTTGGCGACGTAACCGCGATTTGAAGTTAACAATTTCAAAATGGCCCAAAGGGCAGAAATAGCTCTCGAAAGATTTGGGCAGTTCTCACCTCTCACTGCTGTTGAGAATAACAATAGGGCTCATTTACATCTCATTTAGATAAGCCACACCCCCGTAAAGCTCCCCACTTTCATGTCATGTTATGTGTATGTTGTTGCTATATGTGTGTGTTGGGCCATAGTGATGTAGATAATGGACACAGTGTAGTAAACTGTACAGACAATTCTTCAGAAATAGATCATCTAAAAATGAAATGAAATATAAGAGATACATAAACAAATTGGTAACTATATTAAGAGCTAGCAAGAACGATTATTATACAAATCTGCTTGAAAGCAATAAAAACAAGATTACAGAAATATGGAAAGTATTAAATAGTCTAATTAAAAAAAGACTAACCATAAACTGCCCTATAGATTACATTATTCATAATGATAATGAAAAAATAGAAGATACAGTGCCTTGCGAAAGTATTCGGCCCCCTTGAACTTTTCAACCTTTTGCCACATTTCAGGCTTCAAACATAAAGATATAAAACTGTATTTTTTTGTGAAGAACCAACAACAAGTGGGACACAATCATGAAGTGAAACGAAATTTATTGGATATTTCAAACATTTTTAACAAATAAACAACTGAAAAATTGGGCGTGCAAAATGATTCAGCCCCTTTACTTTCAGTGCAGCAAACTCTCTCCAGAAGTTCAGTGAGGATCTCTGAATGATCCAATGTTGACCTAAATGACTAATGATGATAAATAGAATCCACCTGTGTGTAAACAAGTCTCCGTATAAATGCACCTGCTCTGTGATGGTCTCAGAGGTCAGTTTAAAGCGCAGAGAGCATCATGAAGAACAAGGAACACACCAGGCAGGTCCGAGATACTGTTGTGGAGAAGTTTAAAGCCGGATTTGGATACAAAAAGATTTCCCAAGCTTTAAACGTCCCAAGGAGCACTGTGCAAGCGATAATATTGAAATGGAAGGAGTATCAGACCACTGCAAATCTACAAAGACCCGGCCGTCCCTCTAAACTTTCAGCTCATACAAGGAGAAAACTGATCAGAGATGCTGCCAAGAGGCCCATGATCACTCTGGATGAACTGCAGAAATGTACAGCTGAGGTGGAGACTCTGTCCATAGGACAACAATCAGTCGTATACTGCACAACTCTGGCCTTTATGGAAGAGTGGCAAGAAGAAAGCCATTTCTTAAAGATATCCATAAAAAGTGTTGTTTAAAGTTTGCCACAAGCCACCTGGGAGACACACCAAACACGTGGAAGAAGGTGCTCTGGTCAGATGAAACCAAAATCAAACTTTTTGGCAACAATGCAAAACGTTATGTTTGGCGTAAAAGCAACACAGCTCATCACCCTGAACACACCATCCCCACTGTCAAACATGGTGGTGGCAGCATCATGGTTTGGGCCTGCTTTTCTTCAGCAGGGACAGGGAAGATGGTTCAAATTGATGGGAAGATGGATGGAGCCAAATACAGGACCATTCTGGAAGAAAACCTGATGGAGTCTGCAAAAGACCTGAGACTGGGACGGAGATTTGTCTTCCAACAAGACAATGATCCAAAACATAAAGCAAAATCTACAATAGAGTGGTTCACAAATAAACATATCCAGGTGTTAGAATGGCCAAGTCAAAGTCCAGACCTGAATCCAACGGAGAATCTGTGGAAAGAACTGAAAACTGCTGTTCACAAACGCTGTCCATCCAACTTCACTGAGCTCCAGCTGTTTTGCAAGGAGGAATGGGCAAATATTTCAGTCTCTCAATGTGCAAAACTGATAGAGACAAACCCCAAGGACTTACAGCAGTAATCGCAGCAAAAGGTGGCGCTACAAAATATTCACTTAAGGGGGCTGAATAATTTTGCACGCCCAATTTTTCAGTTTTTTATTTGTTAAAAATGTTTGAAATATCCAATACATTTTATGATTGTGTCCCACTTGTTGTTGGTTCTTCACAAAAAATGACAGTTTTATATCTTTATGTTTGAAGCCTGAAATGTGGCAAAAGGTCGAAAAGTTCAAGGCGGGCGAATACTTTCGCAAGGCACTGTATAACTGCTGTTCTGAAGACACTAGGGAACACACTTTCATTAATAGATGTGTTCACAATTTGGGCGATTGTTGTTGTTAGAGTCTCCCTATATTGTTTGATAAGTGTGTTGTCAAGTCCCCAGTAGTCTTTGGCCTTTGAATTTCATAAAGATTGTATTATTTTTACCTGTTTTGGCATTATCAATACTTTTGAATTTTAGTGCAGTACTGGAGAAAAATCCAGGCGGTGAGAACAAATGAAGGAATCCAGAGGTTTGCGATGGGATTTCGTTCACAGAGTCTATAAAATAATTGCTGAAGTGATCAGCAACTATACCATCCTAAATGTAAGTTTCATCTATTTTAAGCTCTATGGTCTTGCATTTCGGTTTCCCTCTTCCTGTAATTTTATCTATCGTTTGCCACAGCCTTTTAGAATTTCCCTTTGCCTGTTTAATTATATTAACAATAAATGCCCTAGCTTTTCTAAAAACCTGTGTAACTTTGTTTCGAAGCCCAGTAAATATTAATCGATCGGTTACAAGTGTAAATCCTTAATAGTGGACGGGTCGGACTGAGACGGCCCTGGCCTGGCTCTCAGTGACGCCTCAATGCTCGTCTAAACAAACTACACTGTTGTACATGGGCTGAAATACGTCCTCACATTTCCTCAGCAGCTTTGAAATGCATCTGTGGGTTCATAAATGAGCACATCCATTAAACAGAATCATTCGCATGTTCCTTAATGCAAAGGTTTGAGGTCGATGCATCAACGGGGCTTTCTGCTGAAAGCAATTATTTCACCCACCAACTCAGGGCAGCCATTTTTCAAATAGTTTAATCAATGAAGCACTACTTTCTAACCATAGCACAACATGATGTCAGAATACACGCAGTAAAATGACATTGAGAGAGATCGGCTCGGAGGGAGTAACTCTAGCAGATTTGACCACTTTTTCATTCTGTGTGGCTGTACAAGACGGGAGCGTGTTTGACGTCGGCTGACAACATGCTAACGCTGAGGCCAGAGAGAACACGGGGGAAGTGACAACGTGTGGCACACAAACCAGAGCGCTAACACACAGGATGTTATAGGCGCTATCGTGGCGATGTCAGATCCAAACGCCTCAGCTGGGACATAAAACTGATGGAAGCCATTACCAATCAGACCCATCACAAAGATTCTGGCTTTGGGAAAAACAAGTCACAAGTCAGGTAACCGTTCTGTAGGTGTAATGGGAATAGATGATGGAACAGAGGACCCAATGCTTTCAAATGCCTTGAGAAGTGGGTTCAGTTCATAGTCAGGTTCCACTACTTCACGCCGCACAATTCAAATTGTTTCCGTATGATTAGGTCTTGTGTATCAACTCAGGCGGCACGAGTATATCTATATGCTATGATTTTATCTCATATGTCGTATTGTTCAATCGTTTGGGGCCAGGCCTCACAATCTGTCCTAAAGCCTTTAACATCACTCTACAAGCAAACACTTAAAGTGTTTGATCAAAAACCAATGAAGTGGCACTATCATTCAAAAATATAAAATGACATTCGATAGCTTCATCAATTTCTGTTTTATAAAAAATATATTCAAGTGTCTTAATGGTCTTGCTCCGTCTGTAATGTGTCAATTAGTACAAAAATACACTAATGAAGGAGTGAGCACCAGAGCTGGAGTCAGCGGGAACTGCAGACTGAAGTTTTGTAAAACTGCTCTGGGTCAGTCTGCGTTCTCAGTTAAAGGGACACCGTTATGGAACTCTTAAAGTCTCAAATGGACCTGAGACTTTTCTCGTAAAAACTGAAGCTGTGGCTAAAGAACAAACAAAAGTGTGAGCACTGAACTGTTTGGCTGGACTTGGGATGGGAAATGGTCAGATAGGTCTTCTCTACCTTTTTTTATTGTTGTATTGTTTGATGCTTTTTACTGATTTTTCATCCTTCTGTTCTGTTTTAACACCCTTTAAAAAGCCTAACCGGGGACGGGGGCTGCAAATTAGCCTACGGCTAGATGCCTTATGTACATAACATCGGCCACTGAGTTGGCAATGTTTTCTTGTACTGTCCCTGTCAAATAAACAAATAAATAAAAAATAAATAATTCCCCGCCCCCGGTCAGAGGGGGTACCACGCAGGTATTGCCCCAATAAGAGTCCCTAACACAAGTCCCTCCAGCATTGGCATCAGAAAGTTTGACGGACCCAGTAACAGTAACAATTATGCGGTGAAATCGACAATAAAAGTTTGAACCCGTTCCTCGCGGATCCCGATAAACGCCCTCCAAAAGAGCAGACTACATCCCCCTCTGCTGCACGCTGTTGCCCCCGGAGACTGAAGCGAATCCAAAGTGCCATCTGCTAATGAAGTGACAGATTTTACGGACACATTACGGATGTGCTCCGCTTGTTGACAAAGTGTTTCATTTCCATTTGTCACAGTCGTGCGAGCATCGCACCGTACTGTGGTTTCAAAAGGTCTACTTAAGAAGAAACGACAGAGTAAAGTGGTCACTGTTAGAAATAGACAATAGACAAATATGTTGATTATTCTGTAGTCGTGGGCAGTTTCACAGAGGAAACGTGACTCGTGCACCTCTACAACACGCGTGGTAATGAAGGCAGCTGAAACAAAGGCTGGAAAGAGGGCAAGAGTATGGATGATTTTCTGTGTCATCAGAATGTACATCTGCGGATTTATACTTTTAAATAATACATCATAAATGTCAATGTGCAAATCCTTGTGTCTAAATGAAATAAAATATGCAGCTATGGAGCTACGTCAAAGGTCATCGGGGTCATTCAGATCTCGGTCATTTAATGTATAATTGTGGCACCTCAGCATGGTCTTTATGTTTGGAAATGACAGTTTATAAGAGTGGATCCGATTTTGAATTGGCTCGGCGCGCCCCCTGTAGGCAGCAGTGAAAATGAGAAACAGAGAAAATAGAAAATATACAAAAGGTTTCGCTATGAGCTAAATGCATGCTGACAAATCAATCGGGCCGTAATGAACACACTTTCAACCCCAAAACGGCTTAGGTGATGTTTTATGACTTTGAAAAATGTGGAGGACACTTCCACCTTCAATCTATTGCATTATAAAAGGCAGGAAGTCCAAAGCAGCCTCAGTAAGCAGGATTATTGGCATGCTACGTCCTCTTTGAAAGATTTGGAGTAAACGTCATTACTTTAAAGTTGTTATAGGTATGTGAAATTCCAACAGTGGAATCAACTCTCAGCATGATGCATCGTTTTCAGTGACATTTTGAAGCCTCAGCACGTCTGCCTTCAAACTGAGCGCAGCGGCGGAATACATCTGTAACACGGGCTAAACAGGATGACCTTTCCACGGCCGCTCTAATGAAATGTCCCTGAAAGCTTTAAAGCCTCTGTCGGTGGAAGAGAAACTCCAGCCGTACCTTTTAAACACACCACAATAGACTTTGAGTTAACAAAGGCGGCGAGGGAGCGAGATGTAGATGATTCTACTGAGCGTGATTACATGTAATTACCATAATTATGTAGCGTGTTGTAGTGTTTACACATATGTAAATGAGACGTAATGAGCGCGCACGTGCTCGAGGGCAGGGGATGGTACGTGATGTTTACAAAGAGGAATGGGCCTTTTGCTTCAAACTTCTGTCTTTACAGGGTAAAGTATAACATTGACCGCAGTGTGGACGCCATTTTGAAGACGGCTCGTGCATATCACAACTAAGGTTGCATCTAAAATGTGGCTCCTTTCTCCTTCTCCTTAACCTTTGAGGACCACGTCATGAGGTTGACCTTGAGGAACCTTCTGCAGTTAGGAACCGGAGCTACAGCTGCTCCTTCTGCCCTTTAGGACAATCTGAACCTTCCAGACCCGGAGGGGGAACACCCAGGAAGTAACGCTGCCAACAGCTGAAGAATAAAAACTACAAAACCCACACCATGGACCACAATATGCGCGCCATATCCTCCTGCAACACATTTCATTCATTACCAACAGTACAAATAAAATCTGAGCAACAATGTCAGAATGATGTGTTAAATAAACTGCACTGTTCAATTATCACTAATATTCACCACAGACAGCTGTGAAGCAGACTATATGCAAATGATCCGTGTGTTTCGTTCTTGTAAAATGTAAACAAAAGTGTGTAATGTTGCCGGAAGTATCACCGATATGGAAGGACTCAAATGCAACACCGGATGGAGTAAAAGGAAACTGAAATATCTGAACAAGCCTGAATAAACGGGCACCAAACAAAACAAATTAGTATAACCAAGATTTCCCCAACAGGACTTGTTTATTGTTTCTTTTAGGACAGGAACGGAAAACAGATCACTTAACAGAATCAGAATCTCTCAATACTTTAACTGAGCTTGAAAGTCTCTCTTCGCAGGTTGACAATCTAGCAAGAGACTGACTGAACTGAGGGAGTTAAATAACCTCCCCCGACTTGACGCGGGAATGGGGAGCAGCTGTGGAGAGCAGGAAAACTGGGCAGGCAGGAAAACATGAACAGGAACGGGCAAAACCAAGGAGCAGGGAGTGAATCAGAACGTAAACAATGACTATCTAAACAGAATCATGACAGGAAGTTCATAGATTTCTATAATAAAACGTTCAGATGCTGCTGTGGCTCTAACGCTGCAGAACACGCTTTATTCTTTCATATATTTAGGACACAGCTCATGTTTTTACTGAATGAAACGTCAGCCGTGGCTTTTGGGCTTGTTCTTAGCTCCTTATGGACTGATGAAGAACTTCCTGAGGTTCCTCTGCTCTAGGACAGGGGTTCCCAAACATTTCCGATCAACTTGCGACCCCCTTCTGTAAAATGTGATTCACATTTATGAGAATTTAAGGGGCAAAACATTTAAAATCTTATATAATTATGTGAGTTTGGAAACTGTATTTTGATATTTGGCGTCATTTCACTGAAATACATTAATTGGCGGCACAGTAGCACAGCGGTTAGCTCTCTCAGCAAGAAGGTCCCGGGTTTGATTCCCACCTGGACGGGCCTTTCTCTGTGGAGTTTGCATGTTCTCCCCGTGTCTGCGTAGGTTTCCTCTGGGTACTCCGGTTTCCCCTACCACTAAAAACATGTACACTTTTCGGTCACAGCCCCTGCATGTATTCTCCACTGACTAAAGTCAAGATGCCACATCCAAAACTAGCACACCTCATGCAGATGAACAGCTGATACTTAAAGGCCCTATACCTGTTTTTTTTCTTTTCTTTTTAGTAACAAACAATGAAAGAGGAAGCCACTTAATAAAAACATCTACTGTTTCTAAAAAAATCTTAGCTGGGATAGAAACTCTTTGCTAACTTTCCAAACATATTCGTACCACCCTAACTCTTACAGGGGCGAGTTTATAGGCGTTTCACAACTTTCAGGGTCACTTTTCACAGAAACACTAGAAAACCAGTCTGTAAGTACTGAATGCTTTATGATCACATGCATAGTGGTTCTAATGTATGAAAGGAGGAAAACGACACATTTTGTTCTATTACTAGTGCCTTTAAAGAAAACTGAAAACTTCAGATGTGACCCTTGTAACGTGTCTGGAGAGTTACTGAGCGCACAAAGCCTATCCTGGAGAACGTTTGTGGACATTAGCTACAGCTGCTGAACTACAGGTCATACAAACCTCTCCAGGAGAAAGCCCTGAACCAAACATCTAACCTCGGATACAACATGTGAGGTCAGAGCTGAGCTGTAATGTTTCCTCACAGAGAGAAATTCTCCGTTGGGTTTTTAATAAAACAAACTAAATGTTCATCATTATGCAGTATTTATAGTCTCTAAATCAATTTGGCAATGCTTTCTAATTTTACAAATAGAAAACAAAAGTGTAGTACTCTTAAGTGAAAAAGAAGAAGAAGCAGTGTAGGCCATGTGCTCGGTAAGTGATACGTTTCAGGTTCCCTTTCCAAACGGCAGCTGAAAGGTTCACGGAGCATCGCATTTGTTTTGAAGGTGGATTATGACCAGGATCTTACACATTTATCACTCACCGCACCCTGGTCATCAGCAGGAGAAACCATTACAAAGACACATGGATTTCATGTGTTTTTAGAGGCTGTAACTCTATAGGTGTGAAGTGTCTACAGCCTTCAGTTTAGCGGTAAGTGATGATAACACACGTGTGCTCTGTTTGGGAGCGAATACACACGCATGACACACGCCATGGGCTTAATTATTAAGAAATAGAGACTGAAACTTACACCGTCACTTTAGTACGGTGCATATCGTCAGATTTTTGCCCTGCCGTGCACCGTGGCATGGTGCATTGTTGCACCTCTAGCAACTACACAGCTTTTTAGTGCCACAATGGTTCTCACATCAGAGCTGAGAGCTCTGGATAAATAGCAAACCCGAAGGACGGGAGAGGGAAGAGTGGACAGACCTGGTGGGCGCGTAGTGCAACTTTAAAGACGCACAGTGTGAACTGCTACTGTCCCCTTCGCCCACTGTTTCTTAAACATAAAATAAAAACATTGAGACAATGCAAATAATAAGCTCCAATTTGCATTTGTGATAGTGAAATATGAGTCTTAATATTGAGGAGCAGATGACACTCTGAATAAGTCGTCCTCCTTAGGCGCATTGAGTTGCCTTGTGTACGAAATGCGCGGTATAAATAAAGTTGCCTTGCCTTGCCTTTGAGTTTGAACACATTTTGGTGCAAAACTCGTGTTCCGTACAGATCATGTTTAGTTTAGCACTATTTATTCTGCAATCTCAAATGTACAGCATAAGTAATAGGTATATATATATACATACATTTCTTAAAAAAAGTAAAAATGAAAACTAATTTATAATGGATAAAAAATAGCTCATGACAGATTTTTTACAACCCTGCCCCAGAATGGCAGAGAGAAATGATCCCTGGTGAAACCACTGGTCTACTGTGTAGAGGCTAAATGCTAACCATGGTAGAATGCTAACGTCACTGACTCAGGCTGAGGCTGTGTGACATGACACAGAAAAAGGTTTTCTGTTTCTCCATTTAGTCTGAGGAGCGGAAGCAGATTTTTGGTAAATCATGCTGTAGTTGGAATGATAGCACCGCTACTTCTTTGCCTCCTAAACATAAGCACATGCTGTTTTATTTAAACATGTGCCTCTGGGGCTGACTTTTTACATTTATCTTCTTGAGCAATGATGACCAAATGCTACTGTCAGTCAGATGTCCTTTACTTTGATCCTGAGTAGAGATATTGTCACATGTCATCTTTGGTCTTCAAAATGGCGGCCTTAACTGTGTGTGACGTCATTGGACACGCATGTACAGGCCTACATTTAATTTACTACTATTATATGATCGCTCTGCTTAAACACAAGTACTGCTGCGTGTTATGTAAAACATAAGTTACTTTAGCCACATGTCATACACATATCATATCACATAAGAAAGATTAGTCACTCTACCAACATAGACGTCAGACAGCAGCAGACTGTCACTGGCTGCGAGTTTAGAATGAAGAATATACAATATAGAATGAGCATGATATAAATGTAAACCCTCTAAATTCATTCTTACACCCCAAAGACATCATGCTTTAGTTGGATTTTCTCAAAATTATAAATAAAATGATCCCTTATGGCCATATAACCTTTAAAACCATTGCACTGGTCTTTTCAGCACCATGGACAGCGCCTGGAGAGTCAATACAGTCTGTGCATTTAGCCGCCACAATTGTTGACTGTAAAATACCCAGGTGAAGTTGACAATAGAGTTGCTGTGTTCTTACCGAGCCGGGGGTCAAACTGCCTCATCTGAACCTCCTCCACGCAGTCGGCGGGGAACCAGCCGGTGCGTCCTTTCACCGTGCCTTCCCAGAATCCTCCTTCCCCTATACTTAACACTGAGACACACAACAGGAGAGCGAGTCAGTCAGAGAGGTTGGTAAAGGGGGCGGGGCTTGGATAACACACACAGAAACAACTTCATTAGAATAATTGTTCACTAAAAGGTCATGTTTCACTGGGTTGATACAGGCACAGGCAGTAATAGTAACAACCAAACACCAGTATAGGCTCTGCTGTGCTCATACATGAAGCATCTTAAAGGCAAAACAAGTGAAACTGAGCATTGAGGCTGTGTCCGAATGTCCACACTATACTGTGGTCACACCATTTTGTACTGGTGCCCAAATGTCCAGAGAGAAAAAAAAGCGGTCAATGTAGAGCACAATGCATTGTGAGAGTTGGAGGAGAACAGATACACAAAGGTCTTTAATACAACTCTAGATAGGACGTGGCCATAGTAATACGTTAGAACGAATGGCAGTTGTGGCGGCCATCTTGTGACTGGTCCAGTGAAATGTGATCAAATGGGACATTTCTTGATACTATTTTGATCAATTTGAGTTATGTCATGACTCTTTGATCATTGTGACTGACCTTATGTCATATGACCTTTTTTTTTTGCAGTTTCTAAAATGTTATTCCAGTTTTATAGATGGCACAGACTTTAGACCATTTGTTCATGGATTTTCCTTTGTCAAACACTTCAAATCATTTATTTGTATTATATATAATCTATCAAAATTAGTTTCCTACTTTAAAACAGTATTTCTGTACTTTTTAACCTGTTACTTGCCACTCCCCCTGATCGGGGGCTAGGATAGGTTTAGTGATTAGGGTTATGATTCTGGTTAGGAATGGCAAATGTGATGTAAGTTGTGTTTCACTCACACAGGTCTGACACATATTTTTTAGAAACTAGAGGATCTTAGCTTTCAAATGAGGTGTCACACTGGCATATAGACTGTATGCTCTCTAGTCAATATGCTTTGAGATTTGGACATGCAGAATTGGTAACCCTAACCCTAAGGTGGCAGGTAACAGGTTAACATGACATGACTAACATTTATTGAACATGGGACAGAGATACAGTGAATACTAACCACTGAACCCTGGGGATGAATGGAGAAAACAAAGCTAATACAGTTTCAAAGAAGGGGGTTAGCTTTGCCAGCCAGTCACAAGATGGCCGCCACGTTTGCCATGTCAACAAGTGTCATCTCTGATCTAGAGTTTTTTTTAAACAGCTTTGCAGAGACAGGTTTTTAAACAAAGGTTGCGTTAGCTGCTTATCTTTAGCTTGAGCTGTTAAATGATCGATAGCTTCCTCTCTCAGGCCCAAAAGGCAAAAATCCAGCCGTTTTCTTCATTCATGTCAAATCCGTGTGAAATTAAACGTATCTGACTTATATTTATACAGTATATACATTTCCACTGTCTTTTGAATTTGATGGGTCTTTATCGGAGGAATAAATACATTCAGGGGTTTAGCGACTCATTCCGCTGGCATTCACCGCGCTCACTTCTTTTTGCACGACCCACGTGACGACATGTGGCGAGGAGGAAGTAGAGGCAACATGTCCGAAACGCCAACAGAATCAGTGACTATATAGTGAATGGGGGGTTAGGGACGAGGGTGGACATACAGACACAATTTACGGACAAAATAAAAAAAAAAGCTTAACAAAGTAACTATTATTATTTTTAACGTGTACCTCACTGCCCCAGCCAAAACCTGCCTTTATACGGGATTACAGGGAAGTATGTAACGAGACAAAAGTTCTAAAGTAACGGGACAAGCTCAGGGTGTAACTGGGGATGAACCAATATCCAAATCTCATGGCATCGATTGCAACATTGTGCTGAGAATCACACTGTAATTGATTAATTTTTATGTTGATGTTTTAATGATTGATTTGATCTGTTTTCTTGTCATTTTATGCAACTGTGAAAGCACTTTGAATTGCCTTGTGTATGATTTGTGCTCTACAAATAAACTTGCCTGTTACAATATTGTTTTTGTCTTGTCAAACTTTATACAAAAAATGTGTTTCGTTCCTCCAATAAGCGCATTGAAAATCAAACGCGAGAGTGAAGTAGGCTTATTAAGTCAATTAAGGGTTCTAATCACTACGTTTGTTTCCTTCGCTCTTGAAAACGGTTGATTGTAAAGCAGCTATATACAGTGCATACCCTCTAATGTCAAATCCCATGTTGATATGGAGACTTTGGATGTTGTGCTCCCCCCCCGTTTGAATACTGTTCCATCCCCCTGGTAGTGTGGACGTAGAGTCAGGACACAGGCGAGGTGCTGTGGTAATTAGAGATGAATGCATGGTTGATATGGATCTCCCCTGTAGGCCTGAGCCGGCACGCTCATGTCTACAACACGCATCCATTACCCCGTTGAGTCCACACACACACACACACACACACACACACGCTCCTACACTCCAGCCCTGCCTCTCAGCGTGTTGCCATGGAGACGTGGGGACGGGGCTGCAAACGGCACGCTGGAATCGCCGAGTCTGCTGCCTCCGAGATGGGCGCTACTCGACTCGCACCGACTCAAAGGGAAACATGGGCAGGGGGGCTAATCCGCCAGATGTAACCCCTGACCGAGACCCAGGCTCAGGGCCTTTAGCGTCGCCAACTGCTCCCTGAGGCATTCCAAGGATGGGTCAAACCATTCCTCATCTTATCATTCGGAATAATGTCTATGTAAGGATAGGACAGTCGGACACACATGGGCCAGGCAGAAACTCTTTATAGGACATGGTTCTACTTGATCTCCGAGGTCGGGATGTCCGAGGTCTGACTTGGAGACAGCCCAAGTTTAGCAACCTTAAAGGTCCAGGTCAAACATGGTCCACTGTGCATTATGAATGATCTCAGCCAGGTTTAATACAAACAGCGCTTTAACTTTTGATAAGGATCTGAGGGAAGAGCTGTTGAGACAATTGAATCAATATTTCTAACTGGGACTCGAACCCACAACTCTGAGGATGGAGCAATATTCGGTATATGTGCAGCAGCTCCAACCACTCGACTATCAGCTGCCCTCTGTGCTTTAATTTGAAACACATTTGGGATTTATTTCATGGATAACTTTTTACTATATCTTTTAATCTTTGTAACATAAGTTTGGCCCTTTTGCTTTATTTCCCTGGTGAGTTTATACACAAGTGTGAAAGAACAGAACGATACTCAGATTACATCGTTATCACAAAATGTATGTCAGATTACGCTGGTTACATGTCCTCACGACAGAGGACACACCCTGGACCTGGTCTTCACGTATGGCCTGGTGTGTCCTCTGTCGTTGACTTGGCCGTCTCTGACCACTACTGCGTGTTTTTTTTAAATCACCGCTTCCATCCAGCGTGGGACCTCCTTGAGAACTGTGAGGAAACATCATCTAACCCCTGAAGTGGCTGCAAGTTTTATTGACGTTTAAAACAAACACCCTCCCTCGGTTTTACCTGCACCCTGGGATTTTATTGTTGATGATTTTAGCAGTAGGCTTCAATCCACACTTGACCTGATTGCGCCTCTAAAACTAAAACATATACAAGATAAACCCACGCCTCAAAAAAGAAATTGCAGGGTGCTAGAAAGAAAATAAGAAAAATGACAACCAATTACCAAATGTACACCAAACAGTTGAAAACATACAATAAAGCCGTAAGAAATTCATACTTCACCAAAATCATATCGGACAATAAAAATAATACAAAAATTGAATGCTTTAGGATCACCATGATCCTAAAGCATTCCATGAAACTCCCTCAGATTCCCTCTGTGAGGCGTTTGCAGACCAGGGGAAAGACAGACACTATCAGATGTAATATTTTATCTACCCAAAGTAACACGGCTTTACTTGTTCCAGAGGAAACACTGCACAGTTGTGTCCAGGTTAATGCTGAGATGATAAAGTTTTCTCCTCAGTGAGGCCCACCACATGTCCTTTAGACCCGGTCCCAACCCCGTTTTTTAAGTCATTTTATGGATCTTTTAGAGACAAGCTTCTAAACATGATGAATTGCTCTCTTTTAGTCCAGGGGTCTCCTAGTTATTCCTAAAGTCAACAGAAAGACTCACGGCGAGGCGTCTTTCCAATATTATGGCCCTCGCCTCTGGAACGACCTGAGGAGGAGCTCAGGACCACAGAGAACGTTCATGTTTTTAAGAGCAGGCTCAAGACCCACCTTTTTAGCTTAGCTTTTAACTAATATTTATTCTTGCTAGGCCTATTTATTTATCTCACCACCTTATAATTACGTTAATTGATGTTTAATTGTTATTAATATTTATTTAGTATTTATGTATCTTACCTCTCGGTCTCATTTTATTCGATTAAAACCATTTTTATGCTCTCCCAGCCCTCTGCCTCGGGAGCGGTCATTGGCTGTGGCTGCTGGGGTGCTGTCCTGTGGGTGTCTGGATGGAGGTGTGGTGTGTCCTTACGTGGTTTATCTGTACCCAGCCATATCTCAGCCTTATCCCAGCCTTACCTCAGCCTTATCCCAGCCTTACCTCAGCCTTACCTCAGCCTTACCTCAGCCTTACCTCAGCCTTATCCCAGCCTTATCCCAGCCTTATCCCAGCCTTATCCCAGCCTTATCCCAGCCTTACCTCAGCCTTATCCCAGCCTTACCTCAGCCTTACCTCAGCCTTATCCCAGCCTTATCCCAGCCTTACCTCAGCCTTACCTCAGCCTTACCTCAGCCTTACCTCAGCCTTATCCCAGCCTTATGTCCATTGTTTTACCTTGAGTGTGTGTGGTGTGTCTCTGGGAAGGTGGGTGGGGAGTGTGTGAATACGACAATGTGTTTGTATTTGTGGGAGGAGGTGGGTGTGAGAGAATGTTTTTAAATCTTTAAAGCACTTTGTGTTACATGAAATGTATGAAAAGCACTATATAAATAAAGATTGATTGATTGATTGATAATAATCTGAGGATTCCAGAAATCAGATTATGATCAGATTCCCCCTTGGGGAAGAAGATGGACTGTCTGAAAGATGTTCTGAACTGTGGGAGGGTCTGAGAGAGCCCACTTCCAAAAGGTTTAGCCTGCTGGGGGGGCATGTGTCGATTTGGATAATGATGCTAGTTCCTTGTCCAATTATCTTAATTGCCTGCTTATACAGAGAGGTCACTGGGTTTAGAGTGGAATATAATGGAGCACTTCAGCAGCAAAAGAAGAAACAACCAAAGTGAACAGAATCTCCAAACTGTGTGGATGAAGTGAAATGTGTAATGTAACTCGAGGCATGGTTCAAAGCTCACAAACATTGATTTTCCATATCGTTAGCCTCATAGCATAATTGTCTAAATCCTATGTCACAGTTTTTGGAAAACAAGAAAAACTCATTGGTATTCTTTATTGATATTTTAACAATACAAAATGACTTAAGCAATTATGCTAGGAGGCTAACAATATATTCTCTTTGACCTTTGAGAGAAGATAAACTATAAACTTCATACTGCACCATAAACAAACTACAGCAATTCTGTGACATGTTCCACCTCCACTGTCATACAAACAGATCAATATAAAGTTGACTGACAGCGAACACTCCAGCAGCCACAGGAAGACAGAGCTGCAGAGTGAAAGCGCCGTGTTTATCGACCCCCTGCTGTAAAGACATGACACTCAGCACACGGGCTTCACGGATACGCTCTGTGATCACAGCTTACTGTGGGCCACTGCCAGTGTGTGGCCCGGACACTGACCCGGTCATCAGTGGACCAGTGTGTGGCCCGTACACTCACCCGGTCATCAATGGACCAGTGTGTGGCCCGTACACTGACCCGTCATCAGTGGACCAGTGTGTGGCCCGGACACTGACCCTGTCATCAGTGGACCAGTGTGTGGCCCGTACACTCACCCGGTCATCAATGGACCAGTGTGTGGCCCGTACACTGACCCGTCATCAGTGGACCAGTGTGTGGCCCGTACACTGACCCGTCATCAGTGGACCAGTGTGTGGCCCGGACACTGACCCTGTCATCAGTGGACCAGTGTGTGGCCCGTACACTCACCCGGTCATCAATGGACCAGTGTGTGGCCCGTACACTGACCCGTCATCAGTGGACCAGTGTGTGGCCCGTACACTGACCCGGTCATCAGTGGACCAGTGTGTGACCCGTACACTGACCCGGTCATCAGTGGACCAGTGTGTGGCCCGTACAGTGACCCGGTCATCAGTGGACCAGTGTGTGGCCCGTACAGTGACCCGGTCATCAGTGGACCAGTCTGTGGCCCGTACAGTGACCCGGTCATCAGTGGACCAGTCTGTGGCCCGTACAGTGACCCGGTCATCAGTGGACCAGTGTGTGGCCATACCTGGTCATCAGTTACGCTGCATATTGAAGATATGCATATAGACATACATAATTTGAAAGCTCAGAACCTACATTATTCAGTCACTAAGGTTACGTTCAGAGTACAAGTACATATACTTCAAGAAGTAAAAAGTACCAAATGGTAAAACTACTTTCAAAAGAGTAAGAGTAAATGTAGCTATTACTTGCTTCTGCTGAGTTCTGGTTGGATAATCATCTCAAGAAACAAAACCAAAAAACATTGGATTTTAAGATTACGATTGTACTCATTAAAACCAATATTTGATCTGACCATGATCTCATCAGACCGGGGGGCGAGGAGTAGTCATGTTTTTGAAAGAATAAAGAATAAATATAATATGCTTTGTCATGATACACGATCCGGATAATTAGGTACTAACTTATAATGAATACATTTGAACCAGAGAACAAGGACGTGCCCCACACAGGTTAGTGCCCGGTACGTTCCCCATAGTGAGTGTAGTGCATAGGGGTGTGTTTGCCCTTGCTTAAGTCAGTCACGACTCTGGTGTAAAAATAGCAGCAGTGAGGATGCAGTGCTATTTATACTCTCCACACAGCCCAGCCCGCCCGCGAGCCTCGGGTCCTCCCTGCAGGGACGCCCACGTGCCGGCGTGACGGACCATTGATCTCGTCTGAATTTCTGCCTTGCTGTGCTGTTGCTTTGAGCTGACTCATTCACTTTTTTTTCAGTGAATACAGTACTCACAGTCACAGATAAAAGAGAGCGAGTGAGCCAAAAGACCACACAGCTGCAGCACGAGGCGGAGGGTTTTCTACAAACCTGGCTGAGAAAAGGCAGGAACCGGACGGCGACCTTTTTACTCGTATTTGTCAGTTGTCAGAAGATTATGACACAAACACAGAAGACTATAACCAACATATGCAAATCAGAAGATGGATTAACACTGAAACTAAATAACGTTTTCCACACAACGCTCTAAACCTTTAAAACAACATTAAAAGTACAGTGGGTTGCACAAGTATCCGCCCCCCTTTAACTTTTCAACATTTTGCCACGCTATGGACCATAAATATAAACATTTTTTATTGAAATTTTATGTGAAAGACACACACTAAGTGACACACAATCGTGAAGCGAAATAAAATGAATACATGATTTTGAACTAAAATCTGAAAAGTGGGATGTGCACAAGTGAGTATGACATCACTGCAAACCTACCAAGACCCGGCCGTCCTCCTAAACTTACTGACCGAACAAGGACAGCACTGACCACAGCTGTTACCAAGAAGCCTCTGATGACCCTGGATGAACTGCAGAGAGCTACAGCTCAGGTGGGGGAAACTGTCCACAGAACAAAGTAGTGGCTAGAAGAAGCCATTTTTAAAAGAAAACCATAAGAAGTCCGGTTTGCTGTTTACCAGAAGCTATATGGAGGCCATACTTGGAGGGGGGGTGACAATATATCAATTTAGCGATATATTGCGATATTTTTTGGGACGATACCACGCCGATACTTATTAATCTGATATCGATACTTTTGATGATGTCATGCATATTAATGAGGCAACAGTGCTCAACTGTCAATAGAGGCCAATAATGATCAAGAACAGTCACAACAGTAGAGGGCTTGAACCACTCACACAAATGTATTATAAAAGAATGTTTTTTGGTGTGCAATATATTGATTATCGCAGTATCAGTGTAAGGTTATCGTTACTGTGAGCCATGTATTGTATCGAATTGTGAGGTACCGCGGGGAGCGGTGTGCGGACATTGCCCTCTTTGACATGACTAACTGGCCATGGATGAGAAGAACACCACACACTGAATTACAACCAAATTATTCATTAATTAATGAAACCCATTTATTTTTCTATATTTGTTATCTTTTCTGTTCTGTGGATTTACTCTACTCTAAATTCCTTATCACATTTTTGTTTTTAGAAGTAGTGATGGTAGTAGTGGTAGTGGTAGAAGTAGTGATGGTAGTAGTGGTGGTGGTTATAGTGGCGACGGCACTAATGGTATGAGTAGTAGTTTGTTTTTGTTTCCCCCCTCTTTCTTGTATTACAAGTATTTATTTCTTATTTATTTTTACTGCTTAATATACTGTTTGTTTGTTTGTATACTTTATTGTCCCCGTAGGGAAATTTGTCCTCTGCATTTGACCCATCCTTCGATGCCACTGAGGCGACCCGTAAGGAGCAGTGGTCGACGGTCGACAAAAAGAAAGACATAACAATAAAAAAAAAAAGTTAAAAAAATTGTGAGGTACCCAGAGGTTTCCACCCTTACCAGAGTCCCTTAAAATGACTGTTATTGGGTTTTGATCATAATTCAGTATCAAAGGCAAATCTGATGTTCAATAATAACCTGTGTGGAAACTACAATATTTTATACAATATATATTACTAATTATTATATATTACTTTTTATTGGAGGGGGGGGGGGGGGGGGGTCGTGGCTCATCATAGGCCAAGGGTAATGAAGGGTCACATCACATTTTTGTCACCTTTTGATGCATTTTTGTTACCTTTCTATTGCACTTTTGTGGCAAGAAACTTTTAGATTTGGGTAAAGCTAAACTGGAGAAACCCCGTGTGTTCATTCATACTTTAAAGTCTTCAGTGAGACTCACACAATGGACATGATGTTGGAAATAAAGAAAAGGCCACACACGGAAAGCGTTTCCAAACGTTTGACGGGCACTGGGCGCATTGAGTTGCCTTGTGAACGAAATAAATATAGTATAAATAAAGTTGCCTCACATATAAGCGAAACAAACGAATGAATGGGAGACGTGCTCGTGCGTCTGTCAGGTATGAATGGATGCGTCAGACGCCTGTGTTCTCCTGCAGAGGCCCCTCAGTGAAGCGAGAGGCGACTGGCTCGGGGCCACTAACGCACTCACACTGATTCATGGACACGCGCCAGAGCCCCGCGCCGTCGCCACACTTCCAAAGACAGGATGTCTCTGCATAAACTGTCAATAACGGACTCCATAACTGAGAAATGGCCACCGATGTCGGACACAGAGAAGGTTGTGTGTGGAATTACAGCACGTACACACACTTACTACAGATCTGATGATGAACAGAGGAAATATGAGCCTGGACTTGTTCAGCTGAGGTTCATAAGCCACAATTATCCATGAAGTATTCACTTTAACCTCTTAGCCCCCACCTGAACCCAGCACATTTTCTCCAGTTCGGTATTACCCAAAGAGTGGCAAAAAACCTGCCGGAAAAGCAATACAAAAGCCACAAAAAAAGGAATGAAAAAAGTGATGCAAAAGTAACAAAATCACGACAAGAAAACTACGAAAAAACAAAAAAAATTGATGAAAACCGTTAGGATCAGTTTTGCAGGGGTTAGCTTTCAAATGAGCCGGTTAAAGTGGGGGGTAAGAGGTTAAACAATAGACAGACAATAGTTTGTTTTATGTAAAAGACAAACATATTTCTGTACAAAAAGACCAAAATATCCGGGCGTGTTAGTGTGCCTCAGTTAACACCAAACTGTCAAAAATAAAAAACTTTTTGAGGAGTGAGACTCTGTGAGCACTTTTGATTTGTGAGCACACGGTGCGTTCAAGGGCAGGAGAAAACTGGGACACATCCGCACTAGGCCATCTCTCAGAGTTAGGCGTCTATATGCGACTCCGGTCTGGCCCTTCCTAAGAATATAACCGGATCAGTATCGTGACAAATCTGTGGTTATTACTTTTGTTCATTTTGAAAAGGCTTTTGAGACAGCTTGGCTCTGGCATTTCAATTTCACATCACCCTTAACCTCTAAACCCCAGTTTGGCTTTACCCAAATCTAAAAGCTTCTCGAACGAAGCATCAAAATAGCGTCGAAAACGAGGACGAAAACGCAACAAAAGAGCAACAGAGAAGCAACAGAAACGTGCCGGAAAAGCAACAGTACCGCAATTGTAAAGTGACAAAAATGTGATGAAAACACGACAAAAAAAGTGTCACAAAAGCGATAAAGAAAGCAACAAAAAAACGACGATATCGGATGGACCAGAACCCCCGAAAACCAAACAAAAAAGAGACAAAAACATAAAACGCTTCCAAAATGTGACATAACAACGCAACAAAAAAGTCCCGATTAGTTTTGTAGGTCTTAGCTTTCAAATGAGGCCTTACTCTGGCCCATAGGCTGTAAGCTCCAGGTCGAAAGGCTTTTAGATTTGAGTAAAACTGAGAGGAAATGCTCTTGGTAAGAGGTTAAAGACACAGAATTCTGTACTTCTTCAGTATATTGTAAACTCAAACATTTCACACTGTGCATCTAACAATCCCGCATCTGTATCAACTTCAGAGAATAGAAAGATCGGAGAGAGCTTGGATCGCAACTAACGTTTAATGCCTTCCTCTTTCATTGTCTGCAATAAAAAATGAATAAATCAGGTACAGGGCCTTTAACGGGACATGTGAACAGTGCTATCCTCACCCATTGGCTATAACATGGAAACCAATGTGCACTTTACACATGTCAAAAACACTCAGTGAAATCCTTTTAACCACGCTGGTTTCATGGTTGAAGTGTTAGTACGTGCCTTTGAAGGGTTTCTGCCTTTTTGTCCTTTTTTTTGGAACATGCTTTTAGGAGACTGAGCTGTATCAGGGATTCTCTCTCAAATTGAGCAATTAATGTAAATGAGGAGGAGTGACCATCTATATATGTCTCTGTCAGGGGGTCCAAAAGTGGGTCACCGGACCGTTTATGGTGGGTCGCAAGTCTCACAAAAATAACACGAGAAATACTGACTGATTGTTTTGGATATTCACACCTATTTAACCTCTTACATAGGCGCGGGGGCGTGGCCTGAACAAAGAGCATTTTCTCCTGTTCAGCTTTACCCAAATCTAAAAGCTTCATAACTTTATTGTCACATTGTTGCCGCTTTTATCACATTTTGAAGCATTTTTTGTTGTGTTTTCATCTCTTTTTGTCCTTTTTTTGTTATTTTTTCATTGCTTTTTTGTGGTGTTTTCGGTTAGTCGTCTGTGACTCGGTGATAGTACGACCGGCCTGCCGTGTGATTGTGATCTGACCCTGAAGCGGACAGGTGTTTCAGCTGCATGTGCTGTGGTGTTCATGTTTATTCATACACTGATTATCTGTGTCCAGCATTAGCATTTAGCGGGAGCGCTTGTCTCAGTACATTCGACTTATGCTAAGTGTGCAGAGTAATCTCTCCAAAACAATCGCTGTGGATGTGGCCAGGAGGAAAAGGACACGCGGAGGGACAGCCTGTGTACAGCAGGAAGCAGGGAGGTGTGTGGGCGGGGCCATGCACCCCGGTGTGCCTCTGATTGGACGGCTTCAGGGTTTGGTGTGACACTGATGCTCTTACCCAAAGCCGTTGTTCTACTTCACAAATGCAGCTACTGTTATTTTAGCGTCATCATAAGTATTTACAGCCATACGTTTTCCCCTATTTAAATACAGTTACATGAAAAGTTACATATTCCAAGTTTAGTCACAAAATTAAACATGTCAATTTTCTAAGTGGATAAAATGGGGAACTATATTGCAAGGTGTAGTAATATCCTATACTACTATTTTTTATCCGTTTAGAAAATCCACATGTTTAACTTTGTGTGACTAAACTTGGATCATGTAACTTTTCATGTAACTGTATTTAAATAGGGGGAAACGTGGAAGAGCTTGGTAGCTTCTAACTTCACTCCCGTTTGGCCCCATAGAAGAGAGGAGGAGAGGCTATATGCTAACACCGTCTGCTCAGTTTACAAGACTGAGGGCACGCGTAAAGACCAGACAGCTACATATCAACTCGTCTAAGCTATAAGAACATATCTCAGTATTAAAAAACTGTGGCCTATTCCTTTAAAAGATAAACAAATCAGTGTAGCAACATGATGGGCGCCACCACACTAAGAGGTAACGCTGTCCCCCAACGCCACTACACACAAGATTCAACCACTGACTTTGATTCTGAATCGAGCTCTCACTCTCAACCTAGCAGTTCTTCTTTTTTCGACGGAGGACGGGATACAACCAGAACACGTCCAATCACGCGACAAAGAAGAAATGCAGGAGGGGGAAGAAGCCGACCCACAAGGGAACCGGACCAAAGACGGAGGAACAGGTACAGAATGTAGTCAACTTATCTGACAAAAACCTGTCTGATACCTGCCTAACTGCGCTAAGCAGAGGACTATCCTTTGTACCTATGACACAATGCAAAGACTTTGATGTGATGGTAGATCTTCAGAAATGTTTTCGTGTTTTAAGACTTAAAGAATTTTTCAATCATAAAACAATTACTTCTGTCCCTGCAGGACCTGAAATGGGTCAGGAGGACACAGAGGTACAGAATCCACAACCACAGCAGGACCTTTTCGAGGTAAAAGCACTTTCATACCACCGCCAAAAAGAAATGCATCAATTGATACATACTGTAGATTGGTCCAACAAGACTTTTCACAGCTCCTCTACAAAAAAAGACAATATAAGGTTGCTGACAACCCCACAAAGGAACAGAGACTTGAACTAAAAACACTCAAAGAAGATAAATCTATAGTCATTAAAAGCGCTGACAAAGGTGGTTATTAAACAATACCAACTTCTACAGGAAATTAGACCACAATCCAACCTTGGCATTCAAAAACAGAATTCAAGGCAAACTAGATCAACTTCTGGAGAATGAAGATATCACCAAACAAGAACATGTCTTTATGACCGTTGACAATCCAGTCATTCCGGTCTTGTATATACTACCAAAAATACACAAAACTTATGTGGATACGCCACCTGGCAGACCAAAAGTATCTGCCATCGGCTCTCTAACAGAAAACATCTCTGCCTTTGTAGACTACTTTCTTCAACCCTTGGTCACTGCCCTCCCCTCTTACGTTAAAGACTCTATAGAGTTTCTAAAATTGCTGCAGTCTGTCTCTGTAGAACATGAACATCTGCTTGTTACAATGGACATTGAGTCACTATACACAAATGTTCCAATTGAGGGTGGCCTGAGATCCACACAATGTTTCTTAAACCAACGCACCACTCATACAATCAACACTAAGTGTATCATAGAACTTCTGGACATTGTACTTACCTCTAATTATTTTTTGTTTGAATCCTCCTTTATCCTTCAGATTTCAGGCACGAGCATGGGCTCTAAGTTGGCCCCAAGCTTCGCTTCACTCTACGTGGGCTACTTCGAACAAGAGGTCATCTTCAATACAACTCGCAATGCACATTTACAAAACATCTGCCATTGGAGAAGATATATAGATGACATCTTTTTCGTTTGGAGAGGAACTGAGAGAGAACTCAAAGTCTTCCATGAATACATTAATACTAACAACTAGCTAAAATTCACCATGGAATTTGACACTCACAAAATGATTTTTCTTGACATTCTTGTTTATAAAGACTCCAACAGACTCGGTACAAATCTGCATAGAAAACCCATAGACAAAAACTCTATTCTCCATGGCAAATCCTATCATCCAGTTCCATTAAAAAAGAGTCTTCCCATTTCACAATTCAACAGAGTCAGACGCATTTTCAGCTCAAATAAAGACTACGAAACTCAAGCTGCCGATCTGACACAAAGATTCCAGCAAAGACAATACAAAGACATTTGGGTCTCAGATGCACGCAGAAGATTTGAGACGCTCTCCCAAACAGAATGTTTGGACAAAAAACGCACCATAACTACGGAGTCCAAAACTAACTGCATCGTCCAATACTCTCCAGTTGGGAAAGAAATGGAACAAATTATCAAAAAACATTGGCACATTATTGATTCAGACCCTCATCTTAAAGACATTCCACCACCTCGCATTGTTTTCCAGAGACCACCGAACTTGAATAACATGCTTATCAGAGCTGACCTGGCCCCTTTGACTCCACACTTTCTACAACAAATACCACAAGGAAACTATCGGTGTGGACATTGCGCTCAATGCAATTTCACACAAAAAAACCATCCCAGAACAGGTAAAACATATCAAATTAAAGGAACAATTAGCTGCAATACAAAAAATGTAATCTACCTGCTAAAATGCCCCTGTGGGCTCTGTTACATTGGAAAGACCACCAGACCTTTAAAAACTCGGATTTCGGAGCATCGCTCCAACATACGGAACCATGATTCTAAAAGTCCAGTAGCAGCTCATTTTACCAAAGCATTGCATAATGTCAGCACACTGAGATATGTTGGTATCGAAAATGTCAAACTATCTAACAGAGGTTAACTCACTCCTACTGAGAAGGGAGGCCTTCTGGATTTACACACTGGATACATTAAGCCCAAGAGGACTCTATGTATTGTTTATTTTGACATTGATACTACAGGGCCTGTGTTCCAGTTCATGTACAGTCACTACAGCTTTCATGTCAATCTAACCATTGATCGTCCTTTTCTCGCTCTTATCACTTTTTTTGGTGCTGTGGCCACAGCTTTTTTGTTTTTGTTTTGTTACTTTGTTTACACTATTTCAATATGCCAGGATGCATCATTAATAGAACACTGTATGACGGTTACCCTGATGTCTATTTCTACTTTACTCTATGCTATTGTGCATGACTTGCATGTTATGTAATTGAATACTCTGCATTAGAGACATATTTTGTCTTTCACCATTGTTTGTTAAACACTGTCTTTTTTATTCTGATTGGCCCACATTTGTCACATGACAAGCCTTTCAGTCCACATAAATACAGGTGCATCTGTGGCACACTCTTGTCTGATGAAGGGCTAAGACGCCCGAAACGTTACCTTGGTGTAAATAAAATCGCTATTTGGGAGCTAAGCAAGCTGTGCGGATCTTTCTTGTTTCTTTTTCACAAACCTAACACTGCTCATCGTCCTGAGTGCACCATCCCCAGTGTCAAATATGGTGGGGGGAGCATCATGCTATGGGGCTGCTTTTCCTCAGTGGGGACTGGGAAGATTGTAAGAATAGTTGGGAAGATGGATGGAGCCAAATACAGAGACATTTTGGAGGAAAACCTGCTGGAGTCAGCAAGAGAATTGAGGCTGGGGCGGAGATTCACCTTCCAGCAGGACAATGACCCTAAACACAAACATCTACAATGGAATGGTTTAAAAACAAACATATTAATGTGTTAGAATGGCCCAGTCAAAGTCCTGACCTAAATCCTATTGAAAATCTGTGGAAAGACCTGAAAACTGCTGTTCACAAACGCTCTCCTTCTAATGTGACAGAGCTTGAGTTGTTTTGTAAAGAGGAATGGGCTAAAATGTCAGTCTCTACATGTGCAAACCTTGTAGAGTCAAACCCCAGAAGACTTGCTGCTGTTATTGCAGCAAAAGAGGGTTCCACAAAGTATTAAGTCATGCTGTATGAATACTTATGCACGCCCCACTTTTCACTTTTCTATTTTTGAAAACTTTAAGAGGAGATGTCCCGAGACTTGGAGAAAAAGGGTTTATACTGTATGGCAGATTCCCTTTACGGAGGGAGTATTGCAGTATTTTTACACAGACTCACAAAAGGAACCCAAAGATGTGAAATCTAATTCACTGAATCGCAGTGTAGTTATTGTAATGGAGAGTTCATTTTCTGATCAACACGACGGAGAATAAAACCACATCTTCTGAAGCGCGTACAGCGAGTGGCGGGCTGTTTCCGTATGCACACCAGATACTTGGACAGCTGGTTATGGAAAGGCAAAAGCGGCTGTTGATCTAACTTGTGGGAGGCAATTACTTCCCCCGATTCCACACACAAAAGGCAAATAGACGCGGAATGGCGCTCTTAAGCAGATTAGGAGAGATTAGCGCAGTTCCACACCATTCGCACACTCTTTCACCAGGCTGGAGAGAGCCGGGCTAATGAATTCTCCCAGTGTGATGCTAACAGCCGCGTTTAGCCGGAGTTCAGGCCTTGGTTCAGTGCAGGCTGACCTACACATGGATTAAAGCCGCACAGACGGAGCACTTTCCTCTGCTATCCTTTTACAGCTCTCATGGAATAATGCGGCCATTACGTCTGTCTTAAGTGATATCTCCGTATTGTAATGCGCCGGCGACAACAGCATCTGTTGCTTAGAAACAGAAAAATATGCTTATTACTCTTGTCCAAAAAATAAACTGCAGAAGATGATTATCCTGTTAGCTGGCGAGACACGTGTACGAGAGAGCGGGAATGATTATTAATATCATGTAATAAGGGAGACAGTGGCTCAGTGGTTGGAGCTCAGACGCAGCTACTGATGGAGGCTGAAAGCTTCGTCAGTGATACGTGCAGAGAGAGGTGAGTTATGATACTTTTACAAGAATTTGGTGCTAATTCTAAACACACCTTGATCACTGTCTTACATTATCCTGGTGAGAGAATACCATATGGATCTACATCCTCAAAGTTTCCCCTCCTTAGTTTCCAGTTGGACCTGCGCTGCAAATCGCCTGTCCCTTTAAGGTTATTGCACACAAACACAAAACGGATATTGTTTCAAAAAACAAACGTTCTAAAAGAAACACGGAGCCAGCTCAGTAAATGTGGAGCCGTGTGGACTGAAACTACTGCGATTCATCTGCCAGGCCTGTGTGCGGCGCTGTGACGCTACCACAGATAATAGAACAAGATTGAAGAGGGCAGATTTCGGAAAGTAAACAGTAACACGCTGTAAAAATGAAACGATCTACAGAAGAGACGAGGAGGTGGATTTATGCTTCAGACGTCACGGGACCAAAGCAGGAAATGGACCGGATTTCTACTGTCGCCTGTGTGGTTCACTGTGGGGCAGGGGCCTGTGTGGTTCACTGTGGGGCAGGGGCCTGTGTGGTTCACTGTGGGGCAGGGGCCTGTGTGGTTCACTGTGGGGCAGAGGCCTGTGTGGTTCACTGTGGGGCAGAGGAGCGGAGGATTGTAAAAGCCATTACAAGGTCAGTAAATTATGAATAAAAGACACGACACTGGCCCTGTGATGTCATCGTTGTAGTGAAGGTTGTGGAGACAATGGAGACATGTAAACGTCTGGGACATATTTGTAAAACGTTCACAGACCCACAACACGTGCAGATGATATGCTGGATTTTTGGGTTCAGTCCTGAGCTCGACCTGGTGTGGACAGAGCCTAAGAACCCCCATGATCAACAAACTCTGCCCCTTCGGCACCGTGGATGTGGCTACTGTCGGACATCGGTGCTAGTACCAGAAGCTGCTGGAGCGTGTCGTTTTCAGGGCTGCTCAGGTTTGGGGAAACAATAGTTTTGGAATCAGTTTTCAGAATCGGTATTGTGATTCGATTTTTGCTGCAGGGTTTTGACCTCTAAACCCCCACTTGAATCGAGCACATGGTGTCCAGTTTGGCTTTACCCAAATCTAAAAGCATCAAAGTAGCGAAGAAAATGAGGATGAAAACATCGCAAAAAAGTGACAAAAAGCAATGAAAGCAACAAAAACATGACAAAAACGACAAAAACGTGAGAAAAAAGTTGCAATTACTTTTGTAGGTCTTAGCTTTTAAATGAGGCATTACACTGTTGCACTCCAGTTGAGAAGTTTTTTGGTTTGGGTAAAGCCGGACTGGAGAAAATGCGCTCAATTCAGGCGAAGGTTAAGAGGTTAAAATAAATACAGGTGAAACTCAGAAAATTAGAATATCGTGAAAAAGTTTATTTATTTCTGAAATTCAACTTTAAATGTGAAACTCCAACCATCTATCTTCTTCCACTTGCCCCCTGGGGGCCTCAGAGGCACTGCAGGGGGGCCCCCAAAGGTTGTGAACAAAACTAGTACATTGAAAAACAATATATTTTAAATGGAAAAATACACATATTTACTATGTAAAACTATATTTACTACTTTAAACCAGTATTTAGCCCACCATCATACCTGTTGCTTTTTATATGTAATTTTAGCTATCAAATGTTTACAAATTCCTTTGAATAGAGTAAATTATTATTATCGGGGGGGCCCCGAGAGAATTTAGGAACGATAAGGGGGGCCGCGATGTCCCGAACTTTGGAAATGGCTGATATAGACTCATGACATGCAAAGTGACATATGTCAAGCCTTTGTTTGTTGATGATTTTTCTGAGATTTTTTATTTGGAGTTTTACAAGCTGTGAGCCATAATTCTCACAATTATAACAAATAAATGCTTGATATATCCACATAAATGAATAGTTCTTGATTACATGGCAGGCAGTGAGTTACTGACAGTCAATGTTATAAACATACTGGATGTAAAGGATACATCAGTGTTCCATCGTGGTAGATGTTTTTGTCCTCAAGCTAAGGGCCAACACATTTTTTCTTTGGTCAAATATTTACATCCAACATAATGTTTTTAACATGTACTGTTCATTGGTAACTCACTGTCCATGGAATCTAGAGCTTTTCATTTATTTGGACGAGACACAGCTAATCCCCGATAGGGAAATAATAGGAGAGGAAGAGCAGCGACTCTCGGAGAATCCAGTCAGAAGTCCCTCATATAGAGCCAATGATAAACTATAAAGCATTGTTTTTAAATCTGCAAATAAGCGTATGGCTAGACCCTTATGAACATAACATTGGCCACTGAGTTGGCAATGTTTTCTGTACTGTCCCTGTCAAATAAACAAATAAATGAATAAGGGTATTGTACAAATATAAAATGAATTGAACGCTGAACATATTTGAGTTGCAGGAGATGTTTTTCAAATAAATAGAACATTTACATTGTTTTTATTTTACCCAAAACTAAAATTAATTCTATTGTGGCGCATTGAGTTGCCTTGTGTACAAAATGTGCGGTATAAATAAAGTTGCCTTGCCTTGCCTTGCCATTGTAGAGCTGTGCAATACCTGAAGATCAATATCATGTAAATACTGGAGCCAGTCCTTTTGTCTAAAATTGGTGTATATATGCTTCTTTATATTTCATGGTTAACGGATACCTTAGGAGTGTATCATTTTATAACTTTACTTACAAAACGGGGGAAATCAGGCTTTTTCATAGGACGAGAAGATGAACGACATTTCAAATATTGTAAGATTCTGGTTTGTGTTTAACATGAAGTGCACATTTTATACTGTATTTTGAGAGCAGACATGTGTACTTTCTAAAAGCTCCCCAATAATACATGTATTTTCAGTTATATCTAAAGCTGCAGTAATGTTATTTACAAAAAACTCAAACTTAAATTCATTCAGGCTCTGTTTGACCTGGTTAAGGCTTAGTTTAGACTGGGACCATGAACATCATTGCATTATTTGTAAATTGTAATATGTGTTATTCCACTCATGTTTTGCAGATTTCCGTGTGGAGGAAGAGACGATGGCGGTCGTGAACATTGTGACAGATCTGCATTCAATGGTTCAAGACTTTGCAATGCAATTCATACTCGTAACGCCCTCAACATGAAGTACACAAAGAAATGTGAACGCACAGTTGAATTCGTCCTGAAGGTACTCATGGGACTGGATAACAAGAACTGAACACAAGTCACAGGCAGACCTGATACAGGGATTAGTCTGCTTGTTCCTCGGCTGCACAGTTTCATGGAGTCGCTGTACAGTTTTATTCTTGGAAAATTCTTGTTCATATAATTTTGCTATGCAAGTGTTTTCAAAAAGCATAACAATAAATAAATAACTAAATACATTCAGCTGCAGTTTTAACAGAAATCGTACACTTTGCCTTTTCTCAAATTGTTTGTAACCAATTAGATTTTGAACCTTTTTTATGGGTCATTCCTCGATTTGAATTATAGTAGAATTGAAATAAGCCAAGATTCTTTACTGGCATTAAAAGTGTAGTATCATTAAAACATTAGAAAGCATAAAATGTTTTGTGTTGCCTGCATTACTCTTATTACAAAATATTGCAATTTGCATTTGTACATACAATGTCTTTAAAGGGCCTGTATCATGCTATTTTAGCCATTCCAAAGTAAAGTATAGGCATTTATATGATATATTGTACCTCTACCACTACGGAGCACTAATTTTTGTGATAAATATAAGTATTTTCTGGAGGTATTTTTCCAACCCGGAAGACAAAACGCTTGGATTCAGTTAACTCCGCCCCCTCTCGCCGCTCATACAACTTTAGCAGTAGTAGAAATATATATATCACAGCAAAAAGTGAAGTTATTTCATGATGCTGTTATAAGGAGTTAACATGTGCAACACAGCTTCATGGCTAAATGGCTAACACACACGCTAACACACACACGCTAACACACACGCTAACATGCATTTTGATCGACTCACCACTCTGATGTTTCCATTATGGGATTTGCGCTGGTTATAAAAGTTAATCCACTTTGATTCTGGCCGAGGTTCATCTAGCATCCATCAGTACAGGCACAAACAAACACTATTTTGGCTGATAGTCGCTGAATCCCGGAGGGAAAGTCCAACTTCTATGGCCTCTTCTTTAGGAAGGTTGAATAAAGTCCTGTCCTCGCAGCCAAACGCGGTTTTCTCCGTGACATTATCGTGAGGTAAGAAAAAAGAACAGGTGTCCAGACTCCAGAGTAGGTTAGAAAAAGCTCCTCTTCACAACTTTCGGTGCAACATGACATGACATCTGTTCAGACCGTTCGGACGCTCAGGGGGAGCGTTTGTTTTTACTACAAGGGCAGCGCAGCGTCAGGCACTTCCTTTTTTTTTTTTTTTTTTTCTTACGACAGAAATAATGGAAAAAGCAGTTTTACAAATGAAAATCATGCCGTAAGGCATTAGATTACAGACGTCGAGCACTTCCGTTCCGCTGTGACGACACAACTGAACATGTCAGTCGTTTACCAGGAGAGGGCGGAGCAGCTGCTCAGAGCGCAGGATTCAGGAGGATTACTGAGAACTGCGTGAATGAAGTCAAAAACCACTCTGGGGGTGTTTTTGATAAGGAAATAGCATAACAACATGGTTAAAAGCTCCAAAAAGTTGATTTTGCATGATATAGGACCTTTAATAAAAACGTAAATTAATCCAAATTACTCAATTTAAATGAAGATTTAAAGAATAGAATACATGGCATTGATTAAGCCATTAAAAGTACATTGGTTCAATGAAAGATTTTAAATTGGCCCGTATCTGCTAATGAACAGTTTTAAATTGACTCCATAAACTCAATAAGTTGGACTAAAAAATGTAGATGTAAATAATTTCTATATATTCAGGTTAAGCCAATGTTTTATTTTTCTCAGTGTAATCTCTATAATCTCATGATTATAGAGGGCCCACATTTCTCTGTTTCAATTTTTTTTTAAATTGATTTCATGTAATATTAAAATTTTCTGAAATTTTGATTTGGGGGTTTTTACAAGCTGTAAGCCAACAAAAGGCAAAACAAAGGCTTGACATTATGTCACTTTGCATGTCATGAGTCGATATCACAGTAGTTTCACATTTTAAACTGAATTACAGAAATAAAATGAACTTTTTCACAATATTCAAATTTTCAGAGTTTCCCCTGTACATCTGAAACACATCCAGGAGCATTCACAGTTGAAGTATGAAGCAGTTTTTTTCACATTGTACTACCTGAGCACGATCTGGAGTTGCCCGTGCTCAGGTATCCTCACTGGCCACTGGCTCTGTTAATATTCCGAACACACTGGGCGCGGCCGAACCTCATTAATCATGTTTGTGAATGTCTAATCTCAACGTTACTTGTGCTGGTTTCATTTTCACGGCTGTCTGCAAGATTTATAATGGCGTTTGCGGAGAGTGCACGGGCCACTGGTGTGTGTGTGTGTGTGTGTGTGTGTGTATGTGTGTTCCCAAAGCTCCTAAATGTGTCACCTTATTCACAAGAGGAATGTGAGGACAGCGCCTCTAATGCTGCTGCGGGCGGCGTGGAGCTCCACACGCGCTGCACTGTGTGGACTGTCGTACTTCAGGCTCAGCGCGGGGGGACGCGTCAGGGAAACCAACTCATCTCCAATGGCATGGGGAAAAAAAAACGTGGAAAATTGGGAGAAATTGTGGGAAAAATAAGGAAGAATTGTGTGAGAGAAAAAATATGGGGAAAATGGGGTAACAGTTCTGGAAAAAATAGGGGGATTGTTGAGAAAAAAATAGTAATAAAAATGTGCAAAAATTAGGGAAATATTGGGAAAAAATAAGGGGGAAAATGGAACATATTGGGGGGTGGGGGGCACTTATTTGAGCTGAAAAAAACATGCCAACAACCTGGACCAAAAGCATCAAAACTGTAATTTTTTTTGGCACCTGCTTTTGTAGTACCTACATTTATTTATTTTTTATATCATGCTAGTATGGTTTAACAGTACCCAGCCCTACACTCCACCATTTCAAAGGTGGCTTAATCGAGAGAACTAAAGATTTAGACTAACTACACTCAAAGGAGTTTGCAGATCAAAAAGAGACAGTTTGAAGTTGAACTTTAGATGCATAGGTGAACACATTTATGGTGTGTTTTTCACTTAGTTCACGTCACAGTCTCGGTTTAGCGCTTTGACCACGGCCAGACGCTGGCCTTTGATGGCCAGAGGAGAGAGGGCAGCCCTCACTAAAACATGCAGCTCATGCAGATTTAATATTTCACAACATCATACCGCTGTCGAAAAAGGTGAGCTTGCCAATGATAGCATTTAGCCGCTGTTAGCGCAGCTGGTGTTAGCATAACATTAGCATGTTGCTTACCTTCATAGTGCATCTTTTAGCTGCTTCTTTCCTCTAATATTTGCCTTGGCTCTGAATGATTCCATAAACCCCACCAAAAGGCAGCATTTGTCCACATTATTCTCATCGAGGATCACAAAACTTCATCGCCGTTCTGTTGTCCCTTCAGTAATGTGTATTCCAGGTCTTTTATTAAGCAGAAACTCGTGTACCGAGTAGAGTACATGACGAGTACTTAGACCGAGGCGTGTTATGTGGAACTACGGCTTACTGTTCTCTCAATGTTCTGCACTTTATTACATACATGGAGGATAGAATATTTTATATTTATGCATTTTCAGTAGGCTCAACTGCATTTTATTTTATTTTTGTTGCTGTAAAGCATCTTTACAGCAAACACACAGATTATAGCCTACACTCGTATATTTTTGGTACAGTTGGATTTTCTTGTGTATAATCAGGCGCAGATATTACACATCCATATTGGTGTTAAAGGTCTGAAAATGACTGGGATTGAATATTGTTTAGCATAGAATAAAATGGCTGAGCAGAACACAAACAAAATCCAAATCCATGTTGATGTCTTTTGATAAGACTGACCAGGCTATGGAGGTATGCTTCCTCTCCGTAACCATGGCGACGGTAAGTGGCCTCTCCAGAAGTGCCCATCCGGATGATGAGATTAGATTACATCAACGGGAGGACAGCGGAAACAAACAGTACGGTGCGGCTACGGGGCAGAGCTGTTAATAGAGAGTGCTAAAAGGATTACCCACATCGAGCGGGCGCACACACACACATACGTGGTTTTATGGTTTATGTTGACCTTTTGGAAAAACCAACCCTGGTGTGGTTTAAGAGGACTATGGTTTCCCAAGGTCCTAGAGAGATAAGCTCTGGATAGACTAACTGTAAAAAATCTGAAAAAAATTTAGGTCTATTTAACATCCTTGTATCAGCTACGGTTGTCTATACACAGCCACCGACCAGAAGGTGGTTCATGAGGACCAAAGATGAATTATGAGGACTTTAAACATAACTGAACCACAATTCCCCTATGAGAGACCAACAGGCCCGTTTGGAACCATGAGGCCGTCCTTCCGTGGACCCACCACCTGCAGGAGGAGCCATAGGGGACTGGTGCTATGTGATTTGGGCAGCTCCAACGGCTGCCTCCACGACCCGGCAACGGACAAGTGGGAGAAAATGGATGGATGGATGAACCACAATTAGAGGCTGGAAAAGTTTTAATGTTCTTCATACATACACTCCATGCTTATCCATCTTTTACCTTTAGTTGTCTTTTATGTGCTAGTCCACGATTTCTCACAAAGTCTCTTATATTCTGCAGTGTTCTCTGACTTAAGGCCATTTCTGCTTGCTTACACTGAGTTACTTCATTTTTTGTGGCCAGTTTTCCTCTCTTGATGTGTTTTTTAAAATGCCGCATTACAGCTGCTTCTTCAGTCTTTGACCATGCTCTTTTTGTCACTCTGCGTTTTGGTCCAGGTTGCTTTGCAGGCCTCTGTGCTGCCTCTGAAAAGGAAAATTAGGAATTAATTTAAACAAAACAATGTGAATAAGTCAGAGCAAGACTACTACAAGAGTAAACAGAAGAACTTGCCTTCAAAATCAGAGGTATCTCCATCAGCTATGTCGATCGGGTCATCATCTATAACCACAGTTGCCACTTGTTTCTCAGCAGAGTCCCCCGAGTCACTGTGACTCTCCTCTTCGGCCTCATCTGCACTGATGGGAATTTCATCTAAAAACAAAAGGGGGATTCAATTCAATCAGCCCGCTCCTAAAGCCACCAGGCCTGGGAAAACTCACCAAGGCTGGGGCTAAGATCCCCAGCCGGCTCCTAAAGCTACCAGCCCCGCACCAACATCCACCACAATGACCCACCCTCTACTCCACTTACACTACCCGGCTCAGGGCACTCCTACCCCGGCCTACGTGCACACACTCGCCCCCCTGGCTCCTCTGGACCTCCTCTGACCAGCCTGCTCCTAAAGCTACCAGCCCCGCACCAACATCCACCACAATGACCCACCCTCTACTCCACTTACACTACCCGGCTCAGGGCACTCCAACCCCGGCCTACGTGCACACACTCGCCCCCCTGGCTCCTCTGGACCTCCTCTGACCAGCCTGCTCCTAAAGCTACCAGCTCCGCACCGACATCCACCACAATGACCCACCCTCTACTCCACTTACACTACCCGGCTCAGGGCACTCCTACCCCGGCCCTACATGCACACCCAGATAAGAGATACATTTAACAAACCTTCAAGTTCAATCTCCTCCAGCGTCTTTCCTTTTAGCGAGGAAATGGATCCCTTCTCCATTAAAAGCAATACTTTGGATATCTTTGCAAGTTGTGTTGTTGGAACAGGCAGTCTGTAGAATTCCCTGTGTACGCGGATATCATGTCCAAGGAAGTCTGCCACCTGATCCAGCTCATTCTCCTGGAGGTTTAAGACTTGAGATAGCGTGGCCACATGTTTCCTGAGACCCGTCGACCGGAGGTGCTCGGGGTACTTTGTGTCGCACTGTGTGGAGAAACGTCTCAGGCAGTCACTTCCTCTATAATGGGTTGGTGCTTTGGGTCGTGCAAATAAGAATGGGTTTGAGGGAGACACACCACATTCTTTCCTCTTATTTGTGAGTAGTGTAAGACCATTGACAACAGGTCGGGGGAGAAGAACTGCAACTTTTCTCCCTCTTTTACCCATAATTTCCACGCGACTTAGATACCGGCAGAGCTTCTTTTCTGTGTCCGATAAACCAAGGCTTACATCCGCATGAAGTTGTTGATTATCCCTCTCCAGAAAATGTTTCAGAGGCATTTTGGAAACCTCTCCAGCTCGCCGACGGTTGAACACAATGATTTGTGTGAGCAACACCATGGCAAGACGGGCATAAGTTTGAGCATCATCTGTTTCTTGCAGTTTGCTTGTGGCCTCTTCTGCTGCCTTTTCCAAAAACTTGTGAAGTTTCACAACATCTTCAGTGAATGGTAAGGTTAACGGTTTATTAAACTTGGCATCACTCAGTGTGTTAAGGGCATTGTGAGATACATATTCTTTCCACTTGGTACTGAGCAACTTCTTAAATGTTTCAGTATACTTCACCAGCTTCTCATCTTCTGCCATCAAGCCCCGGCAGTGGATGATGTCGCAGATCTTATTCAGTGTGTGGCCGAGTTTAAGAGCAAGGCTCGGGGTTTTGTACGAAAGATTGTCATCATTAAAACCTGCTACCTTTTTGACCGCTTGTACCACTTTCTCAAAGTTTGCAGGCCTAACAGCATCTTCCAGGGTCGGCACAGAGAAATCTGTCCGCAAGCACAGCAGCAGACGTCCCACTTCTCTCAGTTTTTGTCTTATGTATTCATACTTTGTTGTATCCTGTCCATGAATGTTGTAAAGTGACTGGGCAAACTGGAGAATACAGAAGTCATTTCGCACAACTGATCCAACTTCATCCACGTTCATAACACTGAGAAGCTTCCAAACCCCACCCGAGATTTGCGCACATAAGGCGGCATCCTGAGCTGATGCAGAGCCGAGGATCCTTCTCCTTCCAGACGTCTCTTCTTGGTTTGCATCTTCGGGTTTGTGAGGGCACCTGCGAGTATGCCTCCATAGTTCTTTGCGGAGAAACATGCCTTGACAATACATGCAGTGAATAAACTTTCCATCCAAAGCTTTTTTTTTGCATCGTCGCTTCACTTTCAATTGCCCTTTCCCACTTTGTAATACTGCTTGATTATGTAAAAAGTTCCCTTTATTCCTAATTTTTTCAATCCGTTTGTTGCGCTCCTTGACATCAGTAAGGGAAAAGACTTGTACAATCTCTGCATTGGTCTTGTGTGTTTTAAGATGTCTCGATATTTTCTTCTGGGGCTTACCGCAGACAAAGCAGTAATTTATGGAACTTGTCCGCTGTGGGTCTCCTCTTTGTGGACCATTCTCTGAATGCAACTCTGAGGTGTATGAAGAACTACCTTGCTGGCTGGTTCCCGGTGCACTAGAAGCAGGAGCAAGACTTGTATCCGACTTTTGTGTCAGCCATATATTTGGATGGGGGAGCTCATCTAAATCTTCATCACCCACATAGTCTGGGTCTGAGTCTGGGTTGTTTTTTTCTTGTGCCATCTCCTGCCTTTGGTCCTTCCCAGTGTCACTCTGAAAGATAAACAGACAATACTTGAACCTACAAAGAACCACCCAGGCTGGGGCTAAGTTCCACAGCCAGCTCCTAAACCCAATACCCCGGTCCCCAACTCATCAGGGCCGGGGAAAACTCACCAAGGCTGGGGCTAAGTTCCACAGCCTGCTCCTAAAGCTACCAGCCCCGCACCGACATCCACCACAATGACCCACCCTCTACTCCACTTACACTACCCGGCTCAGGGCACTCCTACCCCGGCCTACGTGCACACACTCGCCCCCCTGGCTCCTCTGGACCTCCTCTGACCAGCCTGCTCCTAAAGCTACCAGCTCCGCACCGACATCCACCACAATGACCCACCCTCTACTCCACTTACACTACCCGGCTCAGGGCACTCCTACCCCGGCCTACGTGCACACACTCGCCCCCCTGGCTCCTCTGGACCTCCTCTGACCAGCCTGCTCCTAAAGCTACCAGCTCCGCACCGACATCCACCACAATGACCCACCCTCTACTCCACTTACACTACCCGGCTCAGGGCACTCCTACCCCGGCCTACGTGCACACACTCGCCCCCCTGGCTCCTCTGGACCTCCTCTGACCAGCCTGCTCCTAAAGCTACCAGCTCCGCACCGACATCCACCACAATGACCCACCCTCTACTCCACTTACACTACCCGGCTCAGGGCACTCCTACCCCGGCCCTACTTGCACACACTCGCCCCCCTGGCTCCTCTGGACCTCCTCTGACCAGCCTGCTCCTAAAGCTACCAGCTCCGCACCGACATCCACCACAATGACCCACCCTCTACTCCACTTACACTACCCGGCTCAGGGCACTCCTACCCCGGCCTACGTGCACACACTCGCCCCCCTGGCTCCTCTGGACCTCCTCTGACCAGCCTGCTCCTAAAGCTACCAGCTCCGCACCGACATCCACCACAATGACCCACCCTCTACTCCACTTACACTACCCGGCTCAGGGCACTCCTACCCCGGCCTACGTGCACACACTCGCCCCCCTGGCTCCTCTGGACCTCCTCTGACCAGCCTGCTCCTAAAGCTACCAGCTCCGCACCGACATCCACCACAATGACCCACCCTCTACTCCACTTACACTACCCGGCTCAGGGCACTCCTACCCCGGCCTACGTGCACACACTCGCCCCCCTGGCTCCTCTGGACCTCCTCTGACCAGCCTGCTCCTAAAGCTACCAGCTCCGCACCGACATCCACCACAATGACCCACCCTCTACTCCACTTACACTACCCGGCTCAGGGCACTCCTACCCCGGCCTACGTGCACACACTCGCCCCCCTGGCTCCTCTGGACCTCCTCTGACCAGCCTGCTCCTAAAGCTACCAGCTCCGCACCGACATCCACCACAATGACCCACCCTCTACTCCACTTACACTACCCGGCTCAGGGCACTCCTACCCCGGCCTACGTGCACACACTCGCCCCCCTGGCTCCTCTGGACCTCCTCTGACCAGCCTGCTCCTAAAGCTACCAGCTCCGCACCGACATCCACCACAATGACCCACCCTCTACTCCACTTACACTACCCGGCTCAGGGCACTCCTACCCCGGCCTACGTGCACACACTCGCCCCCCTGGCTCCTCTGGACCTCCTCTGACCAGCCTGCTCCTAAAGCTACCAGCTCCGCACCGACATCCACCACAATGACCCACCCTCTACTCCACTTACACTACCCGGCTCAGGGCACTCCTACCCCGGCCCTACTTGCACACACTCGCCCCCCTGACTCCTCTGGACCTCCGGGGACACACAGCCCACATCTCGGACCCACTCTTAAGCACCCCTCCTCGGACTACACCCCCCAACTCATCCAGGCCGGGGAAAACTCACCAAGGCTGGGGCTAAGTTCCACAGCCAGCTCCAAAACCCAATAGCCCGGTCCCCATATCATCCAGCCCGGGGATAAATCCTCCAGGCCGGGGCTAAGTTCCATTCAGAAAATACTTGATAACGTATATTTAACAAGGACTAGATACTTACCAATATATTTTCTTGTCTTCTTTGGAGTGAACTTTCTCTTGGTCCTTCTTCTTCGCATTACCATTAGATGTCTTCCGAAATCACTCAACATGCCCGGACACATATCCCGCACGTGTCCCCATAAAGAACCAATCACAATGGAGCCTTCAATACCGCCAGAGTAGGGTAGGGGGAGCACATCATACACTCCATACACAAGAAGTCAGGTTGGGGTATTATATGGACGTCAAATAAACTTTCAATTTATGGTCTTTAAAAGCTAAGAATTTAAAAAAACTTGATATGTGCATGATATATTATCATTGAGCATTAAAAGGACTTCAGAAAAACAATGAAATTATGCTCTTTATATGCTAAAAATTAAAATACAAAATCTTGGTTTATGAGGACCGTAGCATAGTCCTGCTAATCCCCTTAGGTTCTCGTAGTGCTGGTGAGTAGTCAGGTCAATTGGCTCCATAAACCATATATACAGACACACACAAACACACACACACACACCTGTATGCACACGCACACAACGAGGTGGTATGCCGCTGCGGAATCACAGCCCGCCGTGGCATATGTGACAGTAAGTGAAGGGGATGGACAAACGCCACTCAATAAGTGTGAACCAGTGGCTGTCTCCGAGCTGTCAAGGAGCTACTTATGTTGCGAAGATATTTGTGTAACTATGCGATTTAGAAGGAGTTCACCGTGGAGATAGCCTGGTTTTACCATACCCTCGTACTTGTTTCGTACAGAGGGTCTGGACTTTCTCAATTGAGCTCCGTTTACAAGTGGGAGGAGTGAACTCTGTTTAAAGTTTGAAACGATTGGGTCTGATTTTACCCAATCGCTAGCGTTTGGTTGTGAAGTAATGCGCCCGGCCGAGTCAAGCGATGCTTGACGTCCCTACAACACCCGCCTCCCCCGCTCGCTGAATGGTAGGATGAAATTCAACCGATTGAATCGCAGCCATTGAGATCAAACCCAGACGTACATGCAGGGAAAAATATTTGACCGGAGTTTACGGATGGCAAAGGCCAGGCTACCGTGGAGAGGTAGTAGCCAAGAAGATATTTTAAAATGATTGAAGAAAATAAATTAGAATTTTGTCCTTGACATTATCTACCTAAATGTTTGCAGATTTGGTTCAAATTGATACAATCTACTGGTTGGAGAAACCTGGTCTAGACTCACAGACATTTTACCCTCGAAGCTATAGTCCGTGAATGAATAAGTTTAGATCCTATAAGACAACGAGCCCAAACCCTTTTCCTAACCTCGACCAGACACAGGGACGGTGTGCAGTGTTGGTGCTTATTAAGGTTAACGACGCTTTGTGAAACTGTATAAACGTCTTGTTAATGATGAGTGAAGTATTTACCAGAGCTTTACAAACTGCTTGATAGTAGGGACGTCTCAAATTGTGTGCAATACTGTCTCAACCAATGGGCGAGGAGCGCGTTTCTCTATGGTCCTCATGGCGGGGAAAGACAGTCATGGACATGGTTTACTTTCAGTTTAGACCCGGTTTAGTCCCGACTTGACCTTGATCCAGGCCCGGTGATACTTGCAAGGTCGAATGATTTTAAGGTGATACTTGGTGTGACAAGTAGTTCGCATTTCTTGTAAATTCTTAAACTGTAGTAACTATGTCTGTGTTGTATGTATTTAATCACTCTGCTGCAGTACAGATGCCTCTGTACACTTTAGGATGAACACAAATCCCTAACAAGCTCAGAGCATTCATACAATTACAGAGTATATCATTCTGCCCGACACACAGTCAATATTAATTAAGCAAATTGAGCTGCGAGTTTTTGAGACTCATCATTCATTTAAACCACAAGGCCTTTCACGGTTTTCATTTTCAGGAATCTGCAGAACAGTCTTTCATGAAGTCAGTCAGACAATCACAGAGGACGGTCAACTGTAGAACATCCGCCCAAACAATAACTGGATTATTGTTCTTTTCTTTTTTTTTTACTTTAGGGCCAGATAAATAGAAACAAAATCACACAATGGCCTTGGAACAGCAACAGGAAGCAAACACGGGCCACGTTTTTCTTAAACACGAGCAGCTCTGTACACAGTCTGTAATCCTTCATATTGGTACAAGTATCCTTCAAAGCAATTATATATTAGTGACCTTTATTAGTGATCTTTGAGGTTTCTCCTCACTGTATTCTGGTTAAATGTACTCCTCCTGGTTCAGACTAGGGTTGTCAAAAAAATGGATTCCTCGATACTATATCGATAATAAAAGAAGTATCGATTTAGATCAATACTTTCACCCTCGGCACACACAGTCGCCTCTCCTCCCACTGCCAGAGCACGGCAGGGAGGAAGTACTCTGATTACTGCTGCTGGACCAGGTCCAAATGAACAAGCGCTTTGATAGAATCTTTAGAATTTGCACGTTAGCTTAGCAATCCATTCATTCCTATGGTGTAGCTTAGCCTAGCGGCGTCCATTTGATTTGTTTCGTATCTGTTAGGCCATTCTTTCTCCTAACATTTCTCAATAAAACTGTATAGTTACATGTTTCCCATCTGCACTTGACTCATGAATATATCTTTTTAAAGGCCAGTTTTAATATTGTTTGTGCTTTGAACGACTGCACAGTTCTGATCCTGTTACTGTTCAGGAAGAAACAGACGGTGTTTAACATGACGATCGTAGACCACATTTAGTTCCAGTATCGAAATTGAGTTGGAAAGTCTCGTGACGACACACCAAAGAAAATGGGTATAAAGAAGAGACTTAGCCCCGCAGCAGTCTCTGTCTGACCCTTCAGTTAAGACCTCACACAGTCATACGAGCGGACACGCGTGTGATCCTTGTATTAGCTCGTATTTCACTACTCGCTCACATGTGATCTGTCCTGGTTTTACAACAAATATCCTCTACTAGAAACTTGCAATTAGATATTTTAGACCTACAATACATGTGTTTTATTTCCAACACTATTTCCATTGTGTGATTCTCATTGAAGGCATTAAACTATGAATGGCCACATGGGATTATGGAGGAAACAACACCAAATATGTTTTATATTTGAAACTCTCCTGAATTGCCCTTAATTCTTGGCCTTTCCTCAGAGAGCTTCATCAGGTCCTTGTCCCTGAAATGGTTTAACGTCTGTGAAGTCCAAACCATTTATTTTTATTTAATTTGTATTTATTTATTTATTTATTTATATTATTTTTTTTACTTTATTGCAAGAAGTGCATATTTACAAAGGTGTAGAAGGAGCATAAGACATTGAAGAAGAAAAAAAAGAGGGATATAACAATACAACCCACATGAGGTATAACATAGGACAAAAAAATAATTAAAAATAAAAGTATATTAAACAATTAAAATAAATAAGAAATAAATACTTGAATACAAAAAATACAAAAAAGAGGGGGGAAACAAAAACAAAACAAACCACTACTCGTACCATTAGTACCGCCACCACTATAACCACCACTATAACCACCACTACCACCACCAGCACCACCATCCGCACCACCATCCGCACCACTACCACTACCACTACTACCACCACTAAAAACTAAATTTTAATAAGATATTTAGAATAGAGTGAATCCACAGAGCAGAAAAGATAACAAATAAAGAAATATACATACAATCAAAAATACTGCTCAAACACTCACACTGTGACACATGGCAATTTCCGATCAGAAGTCCAACCAGTGTGACTCATGTTCTCTGTGTAATTCACAAAATGACCAGCCTCGAAAGACTTCAGTGCGTCAACGCCGCCGTGATCTAATGAAACGCGGCTTCGCGCTTGATTTTTGTTCTTTGTCCCGTTAATGGAGTGATGAAAAAGTAAATCCTCCCATCGTCTTCGGCCCTTTAGCGTGAGCCCTATTAGCCACGTTTGAACACAGATTAGATCAAATGTATCAAACCCGGGGCCAGCGGCCTCGGAGAGAACAAGTTCAGAGGTCGCTAACCAACGGAAGATAATTACAGATCGTTTGAACGTTAGCCGTGACATCGTGTTAATTAAAGCTGGAGGCCGTTATTCTTTCTACGGAGATTTGACGATATTTCTGAGCACATCTAGATCAGTGTTTCCCAACCAGGGGTACGGGGGACCGCTGAGACAGGGGAAACTTGGAATGACCTCAGATTAAAAAAGGTGAAACTGAATAGAATTGTAATATTTCTTTCAAATAAAAGTTAGTTTTAATGATGTTTTTTTTTCAATAAATAAGCGTATATTGAGCATAACGCTCGACTAAATACTGAATCATCAACGTTGAGTTGCTCACTTTGATCCTCCAGGGGGTACTTGGAGTATAAACTTTACATTTCAAAATCTCCTTTGGTTTATCTTTTTGGAACGGTACATGTTGTGTACACCATAGGTTCACTAATCTGGCAAATATCACGAGCACGGAAATACTAATCTGGAATAACTCTTAGCAGACTTCTAGCAGAGCATTTGCTGGTGCTCAAAACGCCAGACTAAAATCACAAGTTATATTTAGTCTGGGGACCAATTCATTTTCTCGTACGAGAGGTGTGGTTCATGATTGTCCAGAGCCGTTTATTGTGCTGAATGTCTCTCATGCGTCTGCACGTTGCCATAGCCAATCATATCCGATGACGTATGACGTACCCGCTGTAAACTTTCAAACTTAACTATTAAGAACACGGTCTGAAGCTTGATCGAAAGATGGCGTTACCTTCTGCCACTGTCATGTTGGATCCATAAATAAATGTTTTAGGTTGTTTTTTTTTAAATCCGTAAACAAACTACAAGCTTCCGTATGTCGAATAGTGCGTCATCGTCTTACTGTCCCTCCTCGTTCTGTGATTGGTCCCAAATCCATGCGAAGATTTCGGCCTTGCCTTGCATCTATCTGTTAGATGCCTACAATATTAGTAGTAGTAGTTTCTTCGGTCATTATAAACATTTAGTTCACAAGTCACATTTTACTTTAAGTATACTCTCTAACCCCTTTTACAACTGTGACACATAATACAGTTTCTCTTATACCAACGATGGAAACACGTAAGCACAAAACTTCAACTTCAACAATCAAAATGACATTACGCGTCTGCGATTCACTTCTTTTCTAATGATCGTCATACAAGTGTTCTATAATTCTCCATAATGTTTGACTTATACATTTTCTTAAACGCTTTAATAGTTTTGGAGCCCTTAATATTATATTATAAAAGTGTCTGGTGTGAAAGAAAAAGCTGCGATAAAAGTGGTTAGCACTTTTTCCCTCACAGGACTCGGGTTTGCTTCCTGGATGGAGTGGACCTGTTTGGGAGGAGTTGTCCCGGTATTTGGGTAGGTGTTTGCCATTAGCACATGATCCGAGCGCAGCACTGCGGTTGCCCCCTGCTCCTGACAGGCTGTGGTTCTTTTCAGGGACAGTAAAGTGTCCGTAACTTTACCGTATGTCCCCTTTAAATACTGCGGGAGTCAAAGGATTTGTTACTGACTGATAATAGTAACTAAACAGGGATGTCTTGCAGGGCCAAACAATACAACTTCCACATAGATTTAAGACTCAAACAAAAGTGAATCATGACTTTAAATGAAAATTCATGAGCTTACTCCTTTTGTTTTGATTCGGTCTTCGCTTATTCTTTGTTCAGTCTTAACTTTGACAGACAGGGAAAGAAAAACATGCTTTAGATTTCAGTTTTAAGTTGATGGAACAACTGTCCCCTCCTGGAACCGCCACCTTAACGTGGTGGAGGGGTTTGAGCGCCTGAATGATCCTGGGAGCTCTGTTGTCGGGGCCTTGGTGCCCCTGGTAGGGTCTCCCATGGCAAACAGGTCCTAGGTGACGGGTCAGACAAAGAGCGGTTCAGAAGCCCCTTATGAGAGACCAACAGGCCCGGTTAGAACCGTGAGGCTGTCCTTCTGTGGACCCACCACCTGCAGGAGGAGCCATAGGGGCTGGTGCAGTGTGATTTGGGCAGCTCCAACAGGAACTGGAACTGTTAAATAGAGCTGCATAATTTAGGTCAAATTAAATGTGTTTTAGGAGCTTTGAATGACAGATTGTGCAGTCCTGCCAACATGATTGAGTAAAAAGTTAATGCTCACTGTCTGTAAATCAGTGTATTATTGTGCTAAAATACAGAGACTCCCTTTGTCTGTTAAATGAGCAGTGATACAGGACCACACAGAAGGCGACACATGACTGGCCTTGGTTGCCAGTGTACCATGAAAAGACCATATGGCTGACTTGGCGAGGCTGTGGCACTGGCTGGGTTTTCTGCACAACCAAAATGACTGGAGGTTCATAATACAGATTGTCAAAATACAGTGCCTCTCAAAAGTACTAATACACCTTGAACTTTTGCACATTTTGTCATGTTTACAACCCTAAACATAAACATTTTATTTTTTTACTGAAAGTTCACACACAAGTAACAGACAACTGTGAAGTGAAAGCAAAATGATACATGATTCTGTTATTTTACAAAAAATAGAAAAGTGAAAAGTGGGGCGTGCATAAGTATTCATACAGCATGACTTAATACTTTGTGGAACCCCCTTTTTCTGCAATAACAGCAGCAAGTCTTCTGGGGTTTGACTCTACAAGGTTTGCACATGTAGAGACTGACATTTTAGCCCATTCCTCTTTACAAAACAACTCCAGCTCTGTCACATTAGAAGGAGAGCGTTTGTGAACAGCAGTTTTCAGGTCTTTCCACAGATGTTCAATAGGATTTAGGTCAGGACTTTGACTGGGCCATTCTAACACATTAATATGTTTGTTTTGAAACCATTCCATTGTAGATGTTTGTGTTTAGGGTCATTGTCCTGCTGGAAGGTGAATCTCCGCCCCAGCCTCAATTCTCTTGCTGACTCCAGCAGGTTTTCCTCCAAAATGTCTCTGTATTTGGCTCCATCCATCTTCCCAACTATTCTTACAATCTTCCCAGTCCCCGCTGAGGAAAATCAGCCCCATAGCATGATGCCCCCCCACCATATTTGACACTGGGGATGGTGCACTCAGGACGATGAGCAGTGTTAGGTTTGCTCCATACGTAACGTTTTGCATTTGGGTCAAAAAGTTCAATGTTTGTCTCATCTGACCAAAGGACCTTCTTCCACATGGTAGCTGTGTCCTCCATAGGACTTCTAGCAAACTTCAAACGGGATTTCTTCTGGCCTCCTTTCAATAATGGCTTTCTTCTTGCCACTCGTCCATGAAGGCCAGATTTGTGTAGAGTACGACTTATAGTTGTCCCATGTACAGATTCCCCCAGCTCAGCGGCAGGACGTCGCAGCTCCTCCAGAGTTATCTTGGGTCACTTGGTTACATTTCTGACCAGTGCTCTCCTTGTTCGGTCTGTTAGTTTAGGTGGACGCCCGTGTCTTGGTAAGTTCGCAGTGGTGCTATACTCTTTCCATTTCCGAATGATGGATCTTGGGAAATCTTTGTATAACTTAACGCTGCTTTAAACTTCTCCACCACCTTATCCCTGACCTCTCTGGTGTGCTCCGTGGCCTTCATGATGTTGCTTAGTGAGGTGTGAACATTCTGCAGTCATTAGGAACGTTATAAAGCCAATTTAATGCACTCCGAAAACGCTGTATGAATACTTATGCACACCCCACATTTCTATTTTTTTTGTAAAATAACAGAATCATGTATCATTTTGCTTTCACTTCACAGTTGTCAGTTACTTGTGTGTGAACTTTCAGTAAAACAGATCAAAATTTTTCATACCCTGCAAGAATTATAACATTTTTTTTGGGACTATTTTTCAGAGAATATGAATGATAACAAAACCAATTGAGTTTACTCTTTTTAAATCACAACGGCAAAATAAACGACCACAATGACCCTGATCCAAAGTTGCAAACCCTGGTGATCTTGGCCTGGTAATATGCACACAAGTGCTGCACTGGGGTTTCTGGTTTCTGATTCATGCTGAAAGCAAAAGAATTGTCAGAGGATCTGTAAGAAAAGGTAGATGAACTGTATACAATGGGAAAGGGTTATAAAAAAGATATCCAATGTACTGAGAGTATCAATCAGCAGTTGTTGAAACTAAACCACGGTCAGGTATACCAACACAAATCATTTCAGTAGAAACTGGCACAAACATTTTGGAAAAAAGGACTGTATCAAAAAGGATGTGCAGCTACTTCCAGATGCGCAATAAGGAGGCACTTGATGAAAATAGGCTGCATGGACAATTTGTAGAAGAAAGCCATTACTTCGCAAATGCCACAGAGTATCCACTTACAATACAAACAGCACAAAGACAAGCCCCAACATGTCTGATGATGATGAAACCAAAATGGAACTTTTTGGCCACCACCATAAACGTTACATTTTGGAGGAGTCAACAAGGCCTGTGATGAACGGTGCACCGTTCCTACAGTGAAACACGGAGGTGGTGGTGAGGATGTGTGAGCTTCAGGGAACTTGGTCAAAACTGATTTCAGGATGAATGCAGCATGTTGTTAAAGAATACTGGAGGAAACGTCTCAGTCATCAGTCTGGAAGCTGCACATGGGACGCACTCGGACGTTCCAACATGACAACGATCCAAAGCACAAGGCCATGTCGACCTCTCATTGGCTACAGCAGAATAAAGTGAAGCTTCTGGAGTGGCCATCTCAGTCTCCTGACAGCAATATCATTGAGCCACTGTGGAGAGATCTCAAACATGCAGTTCATGCAATACAGCCCAGGAATTTGCAGGAACTTGGCTTTTTGCCAAAAAGAATGGCAAGTTTTACCATCAGAGGAAATAAAGAGGCCCATCCAAAACGACCACAAAAGAATCCAAGCTGTCATCGACATTAAAAGGAGCAATACACAGCAATAAGAACTTGGGTATGTAAACTTTTGATCAGGGTCATTTTGGTACTTTCTTTTGTCATTATGATTTAAAAAGAGTAAACTCCATTGTTTGACCATAAATGGCTTCACACAACCACTAACTATGAGTGTTACCATTCATATCCTCTGAAAAATGGGCAAAAATTCTGCATGCAACTTTGATGTGACTTTAGATAACAAGGCTATTTTACATATTTAGTTTAGTTTTAGTTTATTTGTTTATTTGAGCAGTATATATTCTATCAAAAGGAGTGGGCCGAAGCAAAAAGCTTATGCGCCCCCACCCTCAAGTGCAATAAATAAAAAAGTACATTTCACACAACGGAACCGAAGGAACAAAACATCAAAGAGACCTCATCCAAAGAGAATCTGAAACATTTCAGCAGCTACATTCACACAGACCAACTTACAAAAAAATATATGAACTGTTTATATAATTAATTGAAACAAAGCACAACTACAACAACGATCTCGTTTCATGTACGATGTCTAGCACAAAGCAAGTCAAAAAATTTGATCCTTAATATATTTCTTTCAGATTGTTACCAGTGATAACTGAGAGTTACTTTTATGTTATAAAGGTACATTAATAGATATTATACTCCGAGATCTTGATACTTCCCAGTTGTCATTACCATCCTCAGTATAATTTTAATTTGGGTTTAATTATCATAATCATTACCATTATCATTATTATTATTATATATTCATGTAATTGAGTTATATGTGAAGTATGATGTATCCTTGCATAGTGTGGTGCATTAAAAAGAGTGTAGAGCGGGCCAGTTGAAGCGGGCAGTAACTCCCCATCAACAAACCCCCACACAGCTGCCCTAACAGCTATAAACACAAACTTTAGAAATGGGAGAAATGGGATTGTGCCCTACTGTTGACCGTACATTCTAAACCCAATACTACATTCCAAATTGGCCCTAATGCGTACTTCCTGTTCAGGTCCAGCAGGGACAGTGACGCGGGCCTTTCTGAGGACATGGGGGACTGTATCCATTAGGCTAATGCAGGTTTGATCCATGCAGAGGTAAGTGAAGTGGCAGGAAGTGGGCTGCGGGGGTCAGGTGTCTGTGCACTGGTGATAAGGGCAGTTTAAAAACCGGGCTCGTGTGGAGAGCGACGGGACGCGGCGTATGCATGACAACAACCCAAAGCACAAAGGGAGCCACTTGAATTTGCATGCCCTCAACTTGAAGTAACCACTGATTCCAAGTGAGTGGCTGGCTGCATAGAGACTACAGGGAGGACCAACACATGGGAGAGAGGTGCAGGGGCAGAATAATAGTATGGAGTTACCTTCTACGTCATTACAGTCATACTCTGGAGTGAAGCATGAATGGAGAAGAGCACACACACAAATGTATGAAAGCAGAGCTGCAGCACACTCACTACAGGAGTGCCTGCGTGCATGTAAACGTGGTCATGGCTGTGAGATGAAGAAGAGTGATCAGGAGGGAGCACTGTTTAGATCACAGACATACCAAAATCACAGCAGCAGCTTACCTTTCACCCGCTCTCCGCGGTTCAGCTGGATCTCTCCCTCTCCTTGCGGTGAGTAGGGCTTCACCACAATAAAAGTACGTCCTGGGACAGCACTGTAGAGTTTCCTCTTGGGCCCCCGGGGGCCCGACAGCATGGGAGGAGTGTGATGGGGCGGGCTTGTGTCTCGCTGCACAGAGCCAGGGCTGTAAACAAACACATAGGTTACTGTGGTAATCCCAGGGAGTTGGTAAGTGAAGCCCGAGGTCACCGCCATAGTGAGCAGAGGGCTGTGGAACCCCCTGGATGGATTCATAAAGGTGTCCCACAGTCAACAGTCACATGTCCATGTCCTGAGAGGAGTCAGAAACACTCCACTGTCCTCTGCTCTATCTGCATCCTCCTAGACAGGCACCGAGCCGCCACACATCAGCGTCAGTCAGAGGTGTGTGAAAGCCTGAGTCCAGCCCATCCTGAGAGCTTCAGCCCAGCGCTGGTCCAGGATGTCCCGCTGTGGAGGAGAGAGGCTCCGGTCAGCCGTGTGCTCTCCCCTCCACCCCTCTGCTGTGCTGCTGCTGTGCTCCGTGGTTCCCCTCCCCGTAGACAGTCTGCTCACATTCACACGCCAAACACTCTCAATGTGCATTCTGCCTGTGCGCGCAGGCACAGACTGCCCCCTCCACTGCTAACATCGCAGCTCTTTTAGCATGGCAGCCGCCACCGCCAGCCAGTGGCTAACAGCTCATAGGCTCACACATATGCTCGCTGGACCTGTGTGATGCTGGTGTGATGTCCATAGCTCCCTGAGGCAGGCTGAGGGAGGCTGAGGGAGGGTGAGCGTGTGTGTACGTGTTGCCGTGCGTCGCTGGGGAGGGGGGGGGGTCCAGCCCGGTTGATTTAATTGTTGCTCCTCCCTGCTCCTTCGCCTTAAATCCCCTCCTTCACTCAGTCATCCTCCAGCTCCGTTTGCCCTCTCGGTCCTGTCTTTAACATTTCGGCACAATGCATCTCCGCACTCCGCCGCTCATTTCCAATACAACAGCAGTCCCCATTCATCACTACTTTGTGCTGTGCAAGGAGCATTCCCAGTCCCGCCTGCTGTTGTCAGTGGTTACTTGAAATGAACATCAATACATTGTCTTTATGTAAGACTGTTCGAAGTGCCCTGCTGTAGACATTAATGACAGTAGAGACTGATCGGTTTTACTTTTGCCCTTCAGTCCTAACAAACCAATACAGAACGTGACTATTCCCTTCACACTACATGCTCCTTTTACGGTTTCACTCGCTGGGATTAGCTCATTTATGACCTTAACATTTTTCTACATCTTTCTGTTCGCCCCTTTCCCCATTTCAAGCTTTGTTTGGCTCCGCTCCGGCTATAGCTTCTCCTCACTCTCCATATCGTACGCCGGCATTCCCCCCCCGTGCCCCACTGCTATCGAGAGAGCGGCTGGCTGACGGCTTTCCAATTACCGCAGGGACAGAGGGGCCGGGATGGCTGCCGCATGTTAATGTGTGCACAGCGCGGCGGCACGCGGGGTGAGGGAGGGGCCCCGCAAAGAGACGAGGCTGTGTCAAAGTCACACCGACAGCCCCAAAATGGGATCGCTTCGAGGACGTGTGCCTGTGCCTCTCCGGAGTGACGCGTGTCTACGCCAGCCTTCCTGTCTCATGCATTTGGGGAGGTCCGGGCAGACGGAGCGTGCCTTCTCCTCAACAGCAGCGCTCCCTGAATGCTCCCCCGTCTGTCGGGTTTCCAACAGGCAAATCTTCCAGCTAATCCTGAGCAGACATGTGAGAGGCCATAGATGCTACCTGGCCCCACAAAAATCACAAAACTAACATTAAGCTCAGATGTACCTTTTCCTGAGACCTCTCCAGGTCAGTGGTTTAGCACCAAGCTCATTTTCATTAGGTAATTACTCCTTTAAAAAGTAACTTTACTGATTACTTGATTTTAAAGGTAACTTTATCAGTTACATTAATAAGCTGCTGACATCACCTCTTCTGCCTCAAAATGCAGATGACACCGGTTTTACCAATGCTTGTGTTCCTGGAAGTGCATTTTAACAGCAACATCACCAAAGCTGCCACAGATTCAGAAAAGTGACGCATTTCCATCTCTCTCCTCCTCTATTGTTGTCTATGTTTATGTGTTTGTGTCGTGGGTCGTCTTCATGTTGAAAATGTGACTTGCGTTATGACCTCCACGACATGCAAGAAAAGAGCACTGTACCAAAGTTCCCCTTAACTCACAATCTGGAGAAGAGAAGCAGCATTCGATCCTAACGTCTGCAGACAGCAAGTCAGCTAGTCCAGGAGACCTTTCGGACCCCTTAGCCTGCTCAATGTCATTTTCTTATAGCCTTTAGCATTAGCCATCAATCATCGCAAATTATGAATGACCCAGATATTTTCAGCTGTTGTCGACTCATCAACCACATTTAGATCAAAGCTTAGATCTGTAATGACAGTTTTTAGAATTAACTAAGCTAAAACTATTCGCAGCAAATGCACAGCCTGAACCTACTGTCTGGTGGACGACTGGGCCTTTAATTAATGCAGAGACGGCCGTCTGACGCCATGCTGAGTTTGCACTAAAGCACAGGCCTTCTGCGTCGCACCTGAAGAATCACCATTGCCACAAAGACCCCTGCTGGCTGCTCCTTTCACACTTAAGACAAAGGCCTTCCTGTGTCTTGAGCTAAAACAAAAGGTGATGTTTGCATATGATGATCTGAGCAGTATCACCCCCCCATGCCTGTGTGACGTCACGGTTTCTGTGTCCTGGTGTGTCCCCCCGGTACTATAAAGACTTTGTGTATCTCTCCCTCGGGAGAGCTTACGATGGATTTTCTGTGTGTCGGCTCTCCATATATATATATGTGTAAAATAAATGTGTTTACATCTTTGATTTAAGACAAATATCTTTCCAGCTTTTTCCTTTATTGGGGTATGAAATTCCACGACAGATCAAATTTAGAAATCCTTAACAAACGTACAGACCTTTGGTGATTTTACTTTAGAATCAGAATCGGTTTTATTGCCGTGGTTATGAACAGGTTCACAAGTAGGAAGATTTTTTGGTCGATTGTGCAACATGAAACGCATAACTTAGTTTAATTATAAACTATAAAAACGTTTAACTATAAGACTATCAGGGCATGCATAAGAAGATTAAATTGAAACTATGATAAAGACAACAGCAACTTTAGATACAAATGAGTAAAGTGCTAAAGCTAAATCAAATTCAGTTTTCAGGTTTCTGCTGTTTGTGGGGCCAGCTACACATCCAATGGCCACTAAACGTCGTCTTAAAGGGATATTTCAGGTTTTTTGACATAGGGCCTCATTTCCTAGTTATCCAGAGTGTTGTTGATTTTTTTAAATTCATGCAGTCCTTATATTTGAAGACTCTTATTTATATTATATGGTTAGTCTGGCGTAATAAGTGGTTTACCTCAGGTGCACTGTGGAGGGGGTCAGACTGTTTTTAATGCAGGCTAGCTGTTACCGTAGAAAAGCGCTAGCCTAGCACTAGCCTAGCGCCACTAGCCTCTTCAAATAAGGACTGCATAAATAAAAAATATATATCTCCAGAAATCAACAACACTCTGGAAAACTAGGAAATGAAGCCCTTTGTCCAAAATCCTGAAATATCCCTTTAATATGTTACACGATGTACAAGATATTAATGATAAAGAAACAATAGAAATGTTATAAATGCCATGAAACGGACAAAACATAGGCTACCTAACATAACATACCTTAGTATTGTGCTGTGTTTGCCTGTATAGACGGCTCAATTTAAATGGCTCCAGGATTCGACGGCTAACAAAATGTGCACATTTGTAGGACCAGGCTCAGCGCTAACGGCATTTCTCTGATTTCCATGCACAAAAGCACTAGGTTTATAGAAAAGCTGCAGTTTCCTAGGACACCGGCCTCTGTAACCATGCCAACTGTCAATAAAAGGGAGGGAAACAAAACAAATCGGCGAAGATGATAACGATGATGATGAAGATCTCGGTTTAGTTTATGAGCATTTAGCAGACACGCCATCCCCCTTCCTCCTTCATGTAGTTTCAACTCCACGGCACAACTCTCCTCCACAGCAGCCGAGCCATTAGGCCGTGTTCACTCGATGCCCTTGAAGTAAACTCTGGTGCCCTGCCGTACGCACTCAGACTCTCCCCAACGCCAACGAATAACAAGTCGATTGTAAGTTAGAATCAGTTGCCATGAACAAAGAAACTCCTGCACAATCGTTACAATTCTCCTCCGTCCGCGACATTCAGGGGCACCTATGTCGTCAGATTGCGATGCTGAAGGACGCGCTGAGAAATCTCTTCGCAATGACAAACTGCACTTCAGTCTGAAAGTAAAATGCTGCACGTGAAGAATGAAGAAATGGGGTTGGGGACGTGGTTCAACATTTCAATTCAACTCCCTTCCTCGTTTGCGGTTTGAAAATAGGAGAAGGAGATATAGTTAAAGTGGAACTCAACTCAAACCCAACACCATCTAAAACCGTTTGAGGGCTTCCAATGATGGTTAGAAAGTCACCGTGGTTACATGGATGAAGGGAAAGTAGAATCTCTCACCTAGTCTGACTAGAACCCTATTCGCACGGGATTAGAATGACCTCAGGACCTCAGGTAAAAGAGTAAATATTAGGGCTGTAACGGTTCAGCTATCTCACGGTTCGGTGCATCACGGTGCAAGTGCGATATAATTGGCCCGGGCTAATTGGGGCTAACTAGGTGAACAACAATAGAAGAAGAAGAACTTTATTTATATAGCGCCTTTCACAGACATGGTCACAAAGCGCTTTACATCAAACCCTTGGCGGTGTGAGAATATATTTTAGGTATATGGCTTTCCCCTCTTAAAAACGTTGTGAGCTGAAACATTATAAACATATCCATAATCAGCATTACTTTCTTCCACACAATGATCGACCACATTTCCTTGCTCTGGTGCGCTGCAGTCACGTCCTTTCTCCTAGTCCTCCCCGTCCACAGTATAAGAAGATTCAAAGCTATCACAAAGCAATGTGGGCTTAGGCGCAAAGTTAAAGACACGGCTGGCTGGGGTATCCAGCTCTTGGTTTCTATTGTCGTGTGGCCTTATTCTTGTGTCATTTTTCTGCTGCCTCGCAGTTAAAGCAGCGTGGATAATGCAGTCCCGGCCGACCGCTGCTGTGACTGATTGGAAGAAAGAGGACAGGAGTGAGAATGGGAAGGTGACACAGGCAGCCCACTGTGCAAGCAGAAAAGAGCATCAAGTTGTCAGGAATCCTAAGGTCGAAATATGGTCACACTAAGGTAACTATGTCACTATGTCCCAATCTCATGATACGGTAGCTATCTTCACAGTATTAACATCACGATAGAAATGCTACTTCATTCTCGAAAATATCAAAACTCAAAACAATTCGAACCATTCAGAACTGTACGACGCATCTTTTGAATGGTGAAAACAAAAGTGATCTATTGTGGCACAGTGGAGATATATTTCTGTGGCGGTGCTCAGCGGGGGATTTTGCATGACAAGAAAATGTCATGGGACTGAAACTGTGCAGACATAGTTTTCAAAAATATTCAGTTCTCAAACTTTTCACACCAAGCACCACCCAATAAAACATTAGACTTTTCAAGCAACAACGGTTGGATTGGGATCAAATCAGGACTAAAACAGGTCAAATAGACCCAAGTTGGACTTCATTCTCTCCAAACTGGGTGTAAACCGTGTCTACAAAACAGCTCCTTTAAATGCATTAAAGCATTAATTAAATGAAGATGAATAGTAGCACCTGAAGAAGCCCAGTACCGTCAAATACGACTTAGACTTACAACATAATGGCAAATAGTGTATTTTCCTCAAAAATTGTTGATGATGTATCAAAACAAGCCGATAACAGTCATTTGAACTGACTCAATTCTATACTGTTTCTGTACATACATATAGGGATGTCACGGTTACCGGTGGAGCGGTAACCCCCGGTAAAAATGTTGATGGTAATAATTACCGTCTTGTTTTTGAAAAACTATATTATCTCGGTGGATTACCGCGCCCGCGGTGTCGGCAAAGTGAGCCTCACCGGCCGCCGTCTCATCTGAAGTTGCCGCGCAGGCCACTCCGTAGTAAAACTTTCTCAAAGCTGGAATCATGTCCGAGACGACAGCGCTCAGGACGTCCATCAGCTTCAAACAGGACCAAGTCTGAACTCTGGGGATATTTTGGGATTTTAAGAAAGCTGAAGGACAGCTGATAGAAGACAGATCTCCTGTTTGTGGAACGTGCAGGAAAAAAGTGTCTCTAAAGGCAGCGACACTTCGAACCTCATGACTCACCTGCGTGACCGTCACCACCACTCTATAGCCAATGCAAGTAAGTTAACGTTAGCGTTCTAGCAGACATGTATGATGTGGGGACTTTGGGTTGAGGGAGAAGGTAACGAGTCGTCCCATAGTGACGCCACAGCGCCACCACCAGCATATAAGCCGTGTCCGGATACCTCCGTATTGAAATGGCACAACTGCGTTACAGGGCTGCTGGAGGGCAGATTAAAGTTGCAATAGATTCACTCTCGCCGCATTATCAATGATTCCTGTCTGATGGCATTTTCCCAAATCTGCAGAGCGAAAGCAAACTGGAAGGACACAAACTGAGAACAATATTCCTGATATAGAGGGTTTAACTAGTTACAAATATTCTAACACGGTTCTGGCACTATAAATAGTACATGTAATAACCTCCAAACGATCAACAAGTCATAGTTATAGTTAATTTACTTTGATGTGAAAAGTTGCACTTGTGATTTGGCTTTGTCTGTATTTTTTTAATATAACAAACACTGATGCACTTTTTTGAAAGTATTTCAGTTTGTGTAGGACTATCAATGCTTTCTGAACTTATTAACACGCATTAAAAAAAATACCGCAATAATACCGAAAACCGTGATCATTTTGGTCACAATGACCGTGAGGTAAAATGTTCATACCGTGACATCCCTACTCAAAGAAAGGTTTTCTAGGAAATGCTCGCAACCCACTTGGGTCCCAACCCACCAGTTGAGAATGCAAAAAAAAAAGTCAACATGAAAAATAGGCATAATCCTCCACCCGGAGAGAATCGAATAGAAAAAGTTTATGGTCTACCATAGACAATGATGGCAGAAACGTACCTTTTGTTTGCTCACACATTCATTCAAGTACATTTGTATTATGTTAAAAAAATACATAATACATTTGAAGTTCATTATAAAAAACAATTCATTAAAAGACACAACAGTAGAAGATTCACTTCATCAATCGAAAAGGACCAGATTGATCAAAATTGCTGGTTACAACGTATTCAGCTCCCTGATGGCACAGGGCACTGAAGAATTCCTGAACACATTTTTTCTTGGCACAAGGAAGTCTGTATCTCTTCCCTGATGGAAGGAGCTCAAAGCAGTGGGGCAGGGGATGGCTATCAGAGTCGTACAGTAGGAAAGAGACAAATATGTAAAATAGAACTGTTGTACAACCAAAGACAAGCTATGACTGACATCAGCAGTGTCTGATATTTTGGAAGGCTAGAGTGAGCCTTCTCTCGCTTTAACTAGATCTCTGTCAAGTATCTCGTCAACAAAATAAAACACTGACACAGCACCACAAGCAACAGAGGCCGGGCATGAGCAGGTCAGACCTGGCATTTTACAGGACTTTCCCTTCACTTCTGAAAATAAACCCTGCTAGCAAACGGCAGTTGCCTCAGCTAAACACACGCTGAAGGACGCCTGAAAGTGCTTGACAAACAAACAAACTTTAGTTGTAGCTACGATTGTCTCTTTGAACTATCGCACAGTGGAAATGAGTGCAGTTCACTATTTTACAATCCCCACATGGTGCAATGTGATGTCTAAAAATCTTATAAGAAAAAAAATTCAAATCACACGGTGTACGCCAGCCATTAGATGAGACAAGTGTGTGAGCCGAGTGCTTATGTTAAGACATGACCAAACCTAGTTCAAGGACGGGAAATGGTTTGGAAATGGTTTGGAGATGGGTCTTGGAGCACTCTCCGCTGGCAGCAGGGGTTAGGGTTAATGATTATGGTTTTGAAAATTGGCGGGACACTACCAAAGTCAACATTTCCGCAGAAGAAGAAACAACCATTTGCATGAATAAGCAAATATTTTAGTACATGAATGTTTTTGACGAGAGAACTAAATGGTAACATGGTTAAAAGCTCCAAAAAAGGTCAGTTTTGCATAATTTATCACCTTGAATTTATGACCTCACATTGCTCTCTAAAACCATGACAGTGCATTTTAAATCTCTATTCCAGCTGAAGGACGGAAGAATGGGAAAAGGCGATGGACCAAAAACAGTGTCCTGACTCCTGACTTATGGCTGCTGGGGCTGTCACTGCCAACGGGACAGGACACAGCAGGCAGAGAGAGGCATGGGGGGAAAAAAGTCAATGTTTATATTTCAGAACATTTGAACAAATGGAGAGGCACACCGGAATTGTAAAAGTCAATATGGGAAATGAACAGAGTCGCGCTGAAGGCACGGGACAATTAGCACCTCCGAGATCACAGTAAAAACTGCCAAAATCATTCTTGAGCTTCTTCAAAGTCGAAGTCAACTGCCTCATAATCATTTTAAGCAGGACTGCATAGTTTGGGAAATATAATAAACAGTTTGTAATAGTTTTGGACATGTAATAATGGAAACAGGACCCCCATGGCACGCCTCTTTCAGTGTGGGGTTCTTATCAACTCTGGGTGGGTTTCTTTCTATTTAAATAGAGTTGTTGAAGCTGAAACTCACTGTACGATTGAGGTTACAAGTTGGGAGTAGCTCATTTCTTGCTTTATTCTTGATTATGGTTGTTTCGTGCAGGGGAGCTGTAGAATGAATCATTTAAGAAGTCATGAATGAAAATCTCATCTGAAATGTAACTGTATAAGTGAAGAAAAATGAACCATTTGTAAGCCAAAAGGGCTCTTTTCAGTGAACCGATTTAAATTATCTGGGGGATATCTTCTAATTCTGCGATCTTTCACAAAGACTTTACTCAGATGTGGTACTTTAGGCTTAGAGAAAGTATTGTCAGTATTTTTGTTTCATGTTGATTGGTCAAATATCCGAGAAGATCTTCAAATTTTCGGATTGAACTGAGCTACAGTCTGTTTACGAAGCCTCATTACATGCACCGCATTTACGCTGAAACACCCCATGTCTGTAGTTCAAAAGGTCAAATATTCTGCTGAGAATAGTTGGAATGCTCTTTCCATAACTAAGAAATCTAAAATGGACAATTGTATTAAGACATTTCAGACAATCAGCTTCACGGGGCTCGGGTCATGTCACTCGTACAGTGTGAGCAGGTCAGTTGTGTGTTATCGCTCTTTATTATTTATTTATTTATTTATTTATTTATTTGAACAGGGACAGTGTACAATATACATTAGCCTCAGAAAGGAGAGATGCATTGTACCAGGTTATAGCACTTGTGCTAATTTCCACCTGCAGTCCCTGGGCCTATTGTACATGTTTTTAGTGGTAGGGGAAACCGGAGTACCCGGAGGAAACCTACGCAGACACGGGGAGAACATGCAAACTCCACACAGAAAGGCCCCGTCCAGGTGGGAATCGAACCCGGGACCTTCTAGCTGTGAAGCACGAGCGCTAACCACTGTGCCACCTCCGTCTTTCCTCGTTTGAGAGTCAGTCGCATTTGGCATGTTCAAAATCGCCCCAAACATGTCACAGTTTAAGCCCAGCATTAGTCCACAAGCATGTTCCAAACACTGCATGTTCCAGAGCCACTTCTGAACATCTTTTCAGACGTTATGGAGGCTGATCGTTTAGAAAATCATCTTAAAATGTTGAACTAAACCTCTATGTGAAACAAAAACTCATCCTGGAAACCAATGTAATGCTGCGTTTACACATAAGCACGATGCGTTACGAATGGCATTTTTCCGTCATTCGCAACGGAGCGTGTCCTTTCGTGAGGAGTAGTGGCGCTTCGTAATTCAGCGTGAGAGCATTCGTAGAGCATTCGTGGAGCAGAATCACTGTTTTCACGCTCAAAATTGACAGAAACCCACGCTACGCCCAAAGTAAATGTTGGTACCTGCTATGCCAAGGAAAAGTGTCACAAAGTCGGCCAATCCGCGCTCCAAGTCACGGACAGCACCTGAAGAAACACTTTCAGCACCCCGAGCCACTGCCGCTCCTCGGGGTGCTGAAAGTGTTTCTTCCTCCTGGGTCGTACCTGATGTTCGGGAGTTGGAGCCAGAAGAGCCCAATGACTCAGGGGAGAGCACGGCCTCTGCTCCGCCTCCAACCCGGTGGAAGAAGATCACTCCACTTTCGCCCAATTCTTGACAGATTTCGGACAGAACGCGAATATTCCTAGTGACCCGTAACAGCCCGTGGCAGCGCGGGACACCACGCAGCAGCGCGCAACACCACGCAGCAGCGCGGGACGCATATTCGTGACCGTGCGTAATAATTCGTGCCATTAATCGTAACGCGTAGTAACAGGTCGCAACAGTTAGTGGCGGCGCGTGAAACCTCTGCCCCGAATCATCAAATTCATGATCCTTGGCCACGAATGTGCATTTGTGGCTTTCGTAACGCATCGTGCTTATGTGTAAACGCAGCATAAACCAATGGCTCAGAGCAACTTGTGGCATCTCAGCGGAAATTCCCTCCATCCTTGTTTCTATAAAAACATGTATCACACACCAATAAAGTCAAGCCAAAATTGGGTCTATATAGATGTTTTTCACAGCAATTTGTTCAGTAGAAGGGAAAAACAGCACTTGTTGCTAACGCTAGCATAGTATGGAGCTAATGTTAGCTTCCTGGTTAGCATTGTCTGTTTTTGAAGTATGGGCTGTTGATCCACTTTGCTCCTCTCCATGTCTCTATATTCATAATTCTGCATTTGTTACAGTAATGGTGGAGAAATAAGAGAACGTTCAGATTTATTTTCCCCCTTGTTTTCCCCTATGGCTGCTTTAAACATGTGAGATTTCCATCACCTCAGAAGGTCTCATTTCGACAGAATTAGCCCTCTTCAGTGGGCAATGCTTTCAAATGGAACGTGTGACATTGAAAAAACTAACATTCTCCTGTCAATGTTTGTTCAGCTGATACAGTCTTTGACAACAAACGTTTTAAGGGTTGTTATTCCCAGAGAGGAGGTCAGAGTGAGGTGCTTGAACGACGAGGAGTCGAACAGGGCATTTCAAACCATCACCACTGTGCTCCAACAGTCCATAGGTTTAATATTTGGTCAGGCTTTAAACGTGCCCTCCACCCCAGTGGTGGATCTGAGCAATGAATCACATGAGCTTACCGCGCTCATCGAGACCGAAGTGTCCGACAATGTCAACAACATTCTTTCCACGGGGACACAGCACACACAGGAGTTAGAGTTTAGAGTCGCTTCCAAACTGCAGAAAGTGGAAACCCGCCGGAACATATTAGATCGGGCAAAACGCTGTCTTCAAATGTGCCTCAATGCCCTCAAATGCTCTTGTGCTGCTTCACGCAGTGCTGCCAACAGTCCCGTGAGCGGGCAGTCCAGTGAACCAAAGGCCCACGCCAGATCAGAGGGCTCAATCTACGAACACAAACGAGGCCCGTGTTATTGCTGCTGTTCTCTGTTTGCCAGGAAAAAATTCAAAAAGATGCAGGAAAACATTGACAACAAAATCCTGGAAGTTGCATCTGCTGGTTCAGCAAGTCCCACAGGATCCTCCTCAAATCCCTCTGGGGGAACGGCTAGTCCAGCATCTCTCGGACTGGCTAGCCGACCCAGAACGCCAGAGGAAGACTATGAGGAAATCCAGCGCGATGTTGACGACATTTTCCAAGCGTTGAATATGACTCATGGGTCAAGTGCCAGTCAGAAAAGGCTCAATGAATATCTCCAAAGCGATGACGTGTTGAGACTTTTGCACAAGCTCGTTAATATGCTGTATTGCCATTTTTATCTGTTTGACTCGCACAAAAAGCTGACCACAGAAAGAGGTCGCTCAGAAACGGCGCTCTTATTTAATCAGGGACAAGCGACCAGGAAAACTTTTCAGGTCCTAAACTCTTTCGTCGAATACGAAGTGGCACAATTCATCAAGAACATATGCAAATTCATGAGGCAGGATCCATTAGATTATCTTAACAACGTCGACATGTTTGAAATCTGCATGGACAATCCAGCCATTTGGCTGTCCCGAAGTACTGCACTCTGACCAAGGCACCAACTTCGAATCTTGGTTGGTACGAGAACTATCTCAAGTTTATGGGTGCCGCAAAAGCCGGACAACCCCATACCACCCTATGGGGAATGGGGCCTGTGAACGCTTATATCAGACTGTGCTGAACCTACTGGGTACCCTAGAAGTAGAAAAACAGCAGAGGTGGGTGAAGCACTTACCTGGGCTCATTCAAGCCTATAACAATACTGTCCATGCATCAACAGGATATGCCCCCGCCTTTCTGATGTTCGGCCGCCATTTGAGGACCCCTGTGGATCTGCTATCTGGAGGCATGGGAGGACACTACAGACTGGGTGGCGAGGCATCAGGAGCAGCTTGCTTATGCCTACCAGAGAACGTCTCCAGAAGGCAGGACAGAAAAATAAGAGACTCTATGACCGTACAGCAAATGAGGTTTCGCTGCTACCTGGGGAACGAGTCCTGGTGCGAGATCACAGGAGGCGGCAGACAGGTAAAATCAGTGATCGTTGTTATCATTAGTAGGCTCCACCCCGAACGCCCCGTCTACAAAGTACGCCCGGAAGGCAAGGACGGTCCTGAACGTGTCATTCATCATAACAACCTTCGACCATGCCTCCACTATACACCTCCTGAGACTGACTCAGCAGAGCACCCAAATAGGCCACCCGTGCCGATGTCGGGACTCTTACTACCTGTGGGAGGGGGTGTCGAAGAAGTGTCTGTACCCCCACCTGAGCCAAGGAGGTCCCAAAAGACTAACTTGGGGGTAACTTGGGGCTAACTTGGGGGGACTAAAGGTACCTTTCGGTACCTTTAGTCCGAAAGGTATTCGGACTAAACCTTGTATGTGTAGTGTTCTAGGGACTAGAACCAATCAGTGGGGGAGGGTGTCACGGGGTGACTTGACTGTGTGTGGGGGTGTGACTAAAGGGGCGAGAGTGGGTGTGTGACAGTGACCCAGCCCATAGCATAAAGGCCAACTAGGCACAGGTGCGGGTGACTGGAGAAGATGGCAGATCTCTCAACGGCGAGCAGCTGATGTGGGGGACACGCGTGGCACTGGACTAGGAGCAGTTTGGCCAAGGTGCGAGTGGGACAGCGGCACGATAGAGCAACAGGAGCGGCTAGTGACAGGAGGCTTCACGGGAACAGTGGAGGGAGAGAGTTCGGCAACCCCACTCCTAACAGCTAAGTGCCCATTTAATCGAGCTATGTACGCAAGGGTACCGCTGGGGCGTTGTTTTTGTATGCATGACTTGCGGTGCCGTGTAAAAGCAGATAGCCTTACGGACCAGCTGACCAGCTTATTGGGGGGCCTTTACCTGTCACTGGCCAGTAGTATTGACGGCCTGTCCCCCTACCTAGGCTTCTCCCCCGGAGCGGCGACGTCGGAGCAGAGGAGCTGTGGAAGAGCACTACTGGAGCAGGGGGAGAGTTCGTCATCCCCCTCCTCTCAGCTAAGTGTCCGACTCTTCATTTCTGTGGCGTCAGCCGATAGACGCACAGCTCAAGCACAACAGCAAATTTGCACAAATGTCCTTACGGCCTGTGTCCTATGTTCCCAGATTTTCCCGTGTATACCTTCAGACATCCCTGTGTAACACGCAATGTGGACGGAACGCTCCACGCCAACGGAGTACCATGCTCTGAACGGACCGGCGCACCTACGGACCAGCCAAAGTTAGTTTTAGACTTTAGATTTTAGCCTAGGCCTCGGACTATACTTTTGTACAAATAAATTTAGAAAATCTTCTATAGTTGTGCATTGTGGTTTTTAATAGAGATACTCCCCCTGGGACAATTGTAGTTTTTTAGGCTTGGGGCACTAAGCCCCGTGACATAGACTTCTATCATCCATTGCTCAATAAAACTGTATAAGACAATACAGCAAGGTCTGTGTTTTTTCTGTGTTTACAATATACTCTGAGGTGGAAAAAATAAATGTATTCAACAACACCAAAAAATCAAGTACCCCAGCTTTAACCTAATCTTAACCCTCACACTTCTCCTAAAGGAAGAAGGGGGAGACTTACCCCAACCTTAATGTCACTGCCATATTAAAGAGATATTTAAGGATGATATATATATATATATATATATATATATATATATATATATATATATATATATATATTTATTCATGCAGTCCTTATATTTGAAGAGTTTAGTGGTGCTAGGCTAGTACGTGTCTATGGTAACTAGTAGGCTGCAAGAAAAACCTCTTCAAAATCCAAATCAAACGTTGTCATATGTGATTTGTAGAAAGCTCCTTTGTGAATTCCACGTGTAGCAATGCCGGCTGCAGGTAAACAAACTACTGTAGATCCGGTAACCTGGCAGATCACTCCGCCGCTGCGTAGCTTACAACTAGGAAGCTGATTCTGCTCAAATATAAGTTATTTTAAATGCAAAATGGTTATATCCATCCATTTTCTTCCACTTGTCCGTTGCCGGGTCGTGGGGGCAGTCGTTGGAGCTCCTCCAGCAGGTGGTGGGTCCACAGAAGGACGGCCTCATGGTTCTAACCGGACCTGTTGGTCTCTCATAAGGGGCTTTAAATATTATTCAGTCAACAAAGATATATTGGTAGTCTGGTGTTGTAAGTGATTTGCCTCAGGTGCACTGTGCTTGGGTCAAACTTAATGCAGGCTACTAGTTACCATAGACATGCACTAGCCTAGCACCACTAAACTCTTCAAATATAAGGACTGCTGAATTAAATATATATATCTCCAGAAATCAACAACACTCTGGATAACTCGGAAATGAGGCCCTATGTCAAAAATCCTGAAATATCCCTTTAAAAAGTGCAAAAAGAAAAAAACAACATCTGATACCACTTGTAAACAAGAGACGGAAAAGGAAGTGGAGTTTAATCCACCAGTCAGAGAAGCGTGTTTCTTGTTCACTGTTTTCATCTGTAGAAGGTTTTGACACAAGCGCCATCACAGGCATGCAGAGGATAGACAAAAGAGAGGTGTGAAAGTGAATCGCGGCAGTTGGAAAGCTGAAACAATGTTTGGTCCCCAATTGAACCGAGTCTCAGGTGTCAATGCGACCTAAAAGTCTACTTACTTAACCAGCCTTCTCATCTAAAATGGATATCCGAGCTATACTGGCCTATTTATAACAACCAAACTAACAGGAGCCAAAATGTGGCAAAGTTCTGTGACCCGACAGTCTCTCCTTCCTAGTCTTTCCATCAGCCCATTTTTTTCCCCTCGGAGGTACAGGCAGGCTGTTGAACCGTGGCGCCGAGGGACAAGGCCACTGAAATGATGGCGTGTTCTACAGGAACTTGCTGGATTGTGCCGATGGGCGGGCTGCTGACCGGCCAAGCTAATTTCACACTCCCCTGGTACCCATAATGCCTCCAGAGTTACTACGGGCATAAACACAAGGTCAGAGAGACACAGACGGAGCAGGGAGCGTGTACACAACCCTCGCCCCGACATTCTGACATTATAACTTATATTCATCTTTGTAGGAGCACCAAACTTATTAAGGCCAGCCACTGCAGGAGGGAAGACATTTTGTATGTAAATAAAATTAATGGATAGAGTACTACCATGTCCGCTGTCCACATTACAGAGGGTGCTAACGCATGTAATTATGTATAATGTGAGATTTATGTGTCAGTACCATTAGAATAACATGGGGGGCTCCGGGCGTCACCATGGAAACACTATTTTTGTGCCGAATTTCATCAATTTCCGAGTAACACATTTTTTTCCCATAATTCGTTTTTTCTTCTCAGCCTAGAGGGGGTGCGATCTCACTTTTTCACATTTGTTGAGTCCGGGGGTGAAAGGTCAATAAAATGTATATTTCCGATTTTTTATCAGAGTTTGTTTGTGCGAATGGAAGCATTTTGTTGTTTACGATAAGTCGCAAAATTCGCCGCACACAAACCGTAAAACATAGGCAACATTTTTTTATAACTTTTGATGTCCCACATCTCGAGATGATCTAGAGCGATTTGGAGCTCATTTGGTGAAACGCCCTAGGAGCAGTTCGTTAAAATGCGACCTCAGCGAAAACGCTGACTCAGCATTTTCCAGACTTCCTGTCAAAATGGCGGACTTCCGGTTTGTCTGGGGGCGTGGCCACAATAATATTTTTTGTTTGAGTGTCTGTACCAAATCCCGTCGCTCTATAACAAAGTTGACATTGGCCCCTTTCCCATAGGCGTAATGTATTTTCACTTTTGTAGGTGGTGCTGTCGCGCCATTTATTATTTCCCCAATACGAAAGACACATTTTAATAAATTATTCACCGGACCTGAACCGGACCTATGTTCAGGGGGTCAAATTCCTGCTCAAAGAGCAGAAGAAGAAAGAAGAAGAAGAGGAAGACGAAAGAATAATAATGATATTTCTTGCAAAAACAAGATAGTCGCTTTCGCGACATCATATTATACATTTTTGGAAAGCTCTCAACGTCCCCCACACAGCCGTACGACAGTTGGCCATATACCCCCATTCATTTTGCTGCAATTATAAGTATAAAGGGCCCACACCAGAGGTGTTTACAGTTTACGGTTGACATGCTGCGCGCACTGCGTTGCGATTACAATAGGCCCTTGCGAGGGCAGGCCGCTCGGGCCTAATAAAGTCACATATAACATGTGACTTAACGTTATGTTGAAAGCTGTGACAAAAAGTGGTTTTGTTTTTTATCATTAGCTGCTCTCCTCCACTGGGGCCGTCTTCATCTCATATACAAACTTGTAGCAATCTTGAGGTTTCCGAGTTTACAAGTTGTAATTATTAGTTCGAGCGGCGTTACAAGGCATTTTCCCAGGTGGGAAGAGGGTAATTTACCAGTTGCCTGGAATGCACCTTTAGATATTGAAAAATCCAGCTAAAAACCTTTGAAATGTTGTTAGGTCCAAGACTGGCAACAATGCGAGAAAAATGCATTTTGAGAAATTGCCCCTTAACGTAATAGCACACAGAGGGCCATATTGTACATGTTTTCAATAGTGGGCGTCAGTCTGCCGGCTCGCGGGAAGCGAAACCAGTCACTTAGTCAGCGGCGTGCGGCCGGACTGGTTTAAGCAACGCACTTATGCCCATGAGGCGTTCAAACACCAGAGAAACACCAGATTTCCAGTTTTAAAGAGGGGAAAAGTAATACTATGTACATTTCGTTAGTTTTAACATAATTGGGAAAAGTATTTAAAATATTTTTCTAGCAGCTGAAACATGATTTTGAGAGTAACTAATAGAGATCAAATGCAGTCAATTCAAGAACGTTAAATATAATATGTTAAACCTGTAAATGTTTGTACAGATTCATTGTGATGATAATATATGATATAATTATAATATATTACAAAACACTAATCATTCCCATCCCCAAAGTCACCTATGGGTAGGGGTGGGCGATATTGATAAAAATGAATATCTCGATTTTTTTTTTCAATATCTCGATATCGATATTCAGACGATATTTTTGCAATCCTTTAAAGAAATGTGTCCAAACCGGCAAAGAAGGTCCAGTTGGTCTTTTGCGTCTGACCTATTATTGTATACAGTGGCGGCTGGTGATGTAAACTCTAGGTGGGGCTGTTGCACAAAGTGTTCGTGCTTTTTTTAATTTTTACTATCAGATCTACTAAACGCATTTGCCACCACTTGTCAGACTAAAAAGAAGCATGTAACCACGTATCAGCAAATACTCACGGAATAAGCATCGCAAACAACGCTTATTCCCAGAGCATCAGACCAACATTAAGGCAAAAGTCAAACAGCTCCAAAACATAATTTAAACAGCAGACTATGAAACCGCACATTACCTAACAATGCATTCACCCAAATGATATGAGAGCATAAAGGAGTCGTTTATGTCCTGCTAAAGTTAACAAAAGCGAGATGTAAACTGTGGCGTAAACATGGACTCACCCGCGTTCAGAAGCATCGCGTCCTCCTTACGTACATAAACGCACGGCCGCTTCCACACTTCATCTTGAGTCGCCAGCAAAAAAGTCCCGTTGCGAGGAGTCGTCCAAAAAACGAAGAATATCCGAGTAATCCACCGTTGTTGCGCTTGAAGCTAGATAACGAGTGATTGATAGTAACATACTAACGGCACGCTGTAATGACGTCAGCGTCAGGGGCACTGAGGCATCATGGGCAGTTCCCCGTAATATTAAATACAAATGTTTAGAAGTTAAAAGAAGCCCTGTTCAGAGGCTATTACGGTGGATCTCTTGGGGAAATGTATTTCATCTTTTTGATTATATTATACAACCCAAGTTTCTAATGATACAATCACGAAGCTCGCCACTTGAGGACGCCACAGACGGTTAAGAAAAATGTTTCACTTTAGACTTTTTAGACGTTTTTTTTTCGCAAACAACGCAGATTTGGCCTTTTTTAGCAGCTATTTTATTAATCGTACATCAGCTTTACTCTTTATGTTTTTGGATTGTTGTTTCAACCTAAGAAACGCCATAACACACAGGTAAGAACTTGTTTTGCAAATTAGTAGCAGCTTACGCGCGTGCAATTGAGGAACGATTGTGATTTTGTACAAAAAAACATAAAATACAGTCAAACCAAACCCTACAGTATTGAAGTCGCTGCATATAATTGTTTAGAAGGTTATAGTGTGCGTTATTTGTTTTCTCTTTAACTTCCTTCTGCTCTTTTCATGTTTGGGGGTCGTATTGTACAAATTATGAAATATTATCTCGATATCCATTTTTGCATATCGTCCAGACAACAATTTCGATATTATCGTCTAAACGATATATCTCCCACCTCTACCTATGGGATTCCCCAACCATTTTGAACCCTTGATAAAACAAGGGATTAAAATGACTCCACTGACTCAAGTCATGTCAAGACCAAGCTTTCATCCCCAAAGAAGTATCATGCCCCTCTCCCACCTCAACCAAGGTCTCCCCAGCTCGGCCCCCACCACCAGTGTCCACAGCTGTTATGTCCAGCAGCTTCACTGCTGTCTAGGACATTAGGGGCCTCTCCGTTGCTACCATGCATAGCAAACTCAAAACCAACCAGAGGTCCAACCGTCCAATCAAAGAACTCTAATCCATATCCAAAAAGCAAAAAGATTCCATCCACTCAAACACAGATAAATCTCAAACATGCTGTACTCAATGTCAGATAATTAAAAAACAAGTCCTTTTAATAAATAGTTTTATTTCTTCTTATAATCTAGATTTTATGTTTTTAACAAAAACATGGCTTGACAAAAACACTGGTAACGCAGTTTTGAGTGTAGTCCATCAAATTTCAATTTTGTGTCTAAAACACGCCAAAACCGTGGGGCGGGGGTGTCTGTGCAATATTCAGGGACAATATAGTCAACCACAAATTGTAATTTGGTGTTTTTCTAATGGAGATAAAACAATCTTCCATACTTTATATCAGTGTTTTTCAACCACTGTGCCGTGGCACACTAGTGTGCCGTGAGATATTGTCTGGTGTGCCCTGGGAAATTATCCAATTTCACCTAGTTTTTTAAACAAATTATTATCTGCAAATAATGGGCCATGGTGGAGTCTCTGTGTTGTCTAATGATCGGCAGAGTAACCATGTAAAACTCTTCCATATCAATAAGTGGCCGTAGGTAGCTAATTTCTTTGAAATAAGAGAATAAGGTATTCATTGATGCGAGAGGTGGCTAGCGACACTATACAGTAATCCTATTCAAGACACTTTGATGAGAACCACTTTATATTGTGAATATAGGCTACAGAGTCACATTTTTTTTTTAAATGTTCAGCTTATGGAGTGCCTTGGGATTTTTCCAATGAAAAGAGTGTGCCTTGGCTCAAAAAAGGTTGAAAAACGCTGCTTTATATGACTATTTAAAAACCACCACAGAATTGTTTTATCGAAGATTTTATTGAATTACTTTCATTTATATGCACTGATTTTGATTGTTTAGTCATTTCAGGTGATTTTAATGTGCATGTGGATGTGACCAACGACAGGCATGCAAAATAATTTAGAGCTGTTCTTGAAATGTTTGGTTTAACTCAGCACGTGAGTGAAGCGACTCACAACAAAGGTCAAACTCTAGATCTAGTCATTACAAAAGGTGTTAATATATCAAATGTGAATGTTGTTGATGTTGCTTTATCTGATCATTATTGCGTCTTCTTTGACCTGTCTGTTACACCCAAACCAGTGGTTGGGCCTGGAGTTATTCAAAGAAGACACATAAAGCTATCTCCAGAGAGTGTGAGAAGATCTCTGAGCAGGATCAACATACACAAAGCACCGGGTCCAGACAACATACCAGGTCGTGTACTGAAAGGTTGCGCTGATGAACTCACTGAGGTCTTCACAGACATTTTTAACACATCTCTGCAGCAGGCTGTGGTCCCAACGTGCCTCAAAGCGACCACCATCATTCCGGTGCCAAAGAAGTCACCTCCCTCCTGCTTTAATGACTACCGCCCAGTAGCACTCACTCCAATTCTTATGAAGTGCTTCGAGCGGCTCGTCATGGAACATATCAAGTCTGTTCTCCCTCCCACCTGCTGTCTTTAGACTTTAGCTCCCTCCCACCCCTCTTCCCCAACCCCCGCTCCACAATCAAGGATGAGAGAAATACAATTTCTAACCATGTGAATGGTTTGACAAATAAAATATCTTGTATCTTGTATCTTAAATGTTTTGGATACTATTGCTCCTGTCAAGGTTAAAATGGGCACAGAAAAGGGAGTGCCGAAAAGCCGAACGGAAATGGCGCAAGTCAAAGCTCCAGGTTCATTTTGAAATATACAAAGAAGTCCTTTGTGAGTTCAACCAGATTTTGCGTGGAGAAAGGGAGAAGTACTTCTCTAAAATCATCGCAAACTGCAGAAACAATTCTCGTGTTCTGTTTTCCACAGTGAACAGATTAACTAACCCTCCAGTTTCACTGCCCTTAGAACTAATCTCTACATCTAAGTGCAATGAGTTTGCAATATTTTTTTTATGACAAAGTCCAAGGCATTAAAAATGCCATAATTTCAACAACACAAATAGCAACCCTGCCACCAGATAAACACCTTGAGCTGACACATTTCACACCTGTTACTGACAAAACAATGGAAGAGGTTATCTCCGGTCTGAGTTCATGCACATGCTGCCTTGATGAATTACCCACTAGATTTCTGAAATTTCTGACCAGCTTTCTGACCAGCTTGTTACCACAACTTGTTCAGTTAGTTAACATCTCATTTGAGACGGGAGCATTTCCAAAGGCTTTGAAAACCGCAGTCATTAAGCCTCTTCTAAAGAAGAGCAGCCTTGATCCCAAGATACTGAACAACTACCGGCCCATATCAAACCTACCATTCTTAGGAAAAGTCCTGGAGAAAGTAATATAACAACAGCTCACTTACTTTCTCCTATCTAACAATGTGTTTGATACTTTCCAGTCAGGATTTAGGCCCTGCCACAGCACTGAGACAGCTCTGATCAAGGAGACAAATGATATCCGTATGAACACCAACGCAGGTAAGGTCTCAGTTTTAGTTCTGCTGGACCTGAGCGCTGCCTTTGACACAGTGGACCACGAGATCTTACTTCACAGGTTAGAAAACTGGGTGGGAATCTCTGGTACTGCTCTAAACTGGTTCAAGTCCTATCTGGAGGATGGGACGTACTTTGTCATGAAGAGATAATATTTTTATACGATGTTTTGTTCCTTTGGCTATTTAGCAAACTAACCAAAAGTTTTCATTCAGTGCAGTATAAGGTGTGGTTTCCCCAAAAAGTCCTTTGTTTCAGGGAAGATTGAGACACAGCAACCCCCACCCAGTCCACTGGCCACATGGTCAAAAAAGGGGTCAAAGTACGGAGAAGCTGAATGGACAGCTTTGGGGCAACCAATGAAAACGATGGAAAACTACATGTGGTCTTAGACTCATAAATCTTGTGGACAATGGAATGTGGAGTGCTGTGCTTCCCCAGGAAGAGTCAGTCTGACCATGGGAACGGCTGAAGGCAGACTCACGATGGATAGGAAAAACAGAATTCTGTATTAAGATGACATGTTAAGGGAATAAAACTTCTAATTTTAACTCCTTGATGTGTCATCAATTCCTGGTATTTAATTATTAGTTTATGTAGAGTAGTTTTTGACGACTCTCAACTCCTCCTCCAGTTTGAATACGCGGTGTTGTCAATTAAAGGTAATGTTAAATAGGGAAAAAGTAACCGCCGTCGTAGCGGTACTATTTTATTGTGTACAGCGACAACATAGGAAAACGGCTGTTTTCTTTATGTGGTGACCCCGGGAGAACTGCAGGGGGTGCTGAAGAGCCGTCAAACGGAGACGCGACGAGGTTCGGTCTTCGTGAAAAAAAAACAACGATCGATCGGAGGCTGAATACCAGGTCCTTTCTTCCACATCATACAAAAACAATTTCATGGACGTCCATCTAGATTACGGTAAGACTGCTTTTGACCCCTATTATTGTGTGAGTCTCAAAGTAAGTCTATTGGCATATTTTTCCAAATTTTAGATTACTTTTTAACGGAGTTGTCTGTTGTGTGGTGTAATCTGTGAATTGATGGTGGAATTAAGGAAAGAAACGTTATAATTTGATATCTTAGATACCACAAAAAAAAAATAGTGGGATAAACTGAAATTATGAGTAATTAACGGGCTGCGCGTTGGGGTTTTTACCCCTGTAAAAGCTGAAATGCACGTAGGCAGGACCGTCCCAAGGCCGTGGACGCACGGTCTGAAATACAACGTTGAAATAATCGTTGACAGTCTTGGGGTCTGTCTAAAAGACGGGTTGAAGGCCTTTAGAACAGGGATTCTATAAACAGGTTGAAGGCCTTGGAAACGGGGTTTCTTAAAATTCTATAAACAGGTTGGAGGCCTGAGAAACGGGGTTTCTTGAATTCTATATATTAGCCTTTGTTAGCTTTCGTTAGCTTCGTTAGCTTAGTGCGCTAGCATACAGCATGGTTAGCTTAGTGCGTTAGCATACAGCATATTGTTGATAGACGTGTACTAAACCCACACATGTGTTAAACCCAGCTCGGTGTGTGGACACTGAAGGCTGTTCTGTGTAGTAGTGTAGGATTTTATTGAAGTGTGGTGCATGGTTTGTTTTCAATATGATCTGTTTGCTGTTGGTGTGCGAGGTTGCTAAGTTAGCTCTGAGAACAAAGGATTAGCTTTAGCATTTAGTTTTTTCCATGTGGTACTGTTATTTGGCTGTTGTTTTGTAATACCGCAGTTTCTGGCCGCCATCGCTGTAGTGCAACCGTATGGCCTCTAGGTTTTCATTGAAAGGCATCGGACTTTAGGCACATTATACTATTTAACGCGTGTTTTTATTTTTATACACTTATCTGATTTTGTTGATCGGAGGGGGAGAATACTAAATTGTTTTGGTTGTTCTTGTTAGTCTGTTTGGTTTTTTGTTAACTGTTGTTTTGTTTGTGGAAATTATTGTGTCTTGTTGTCTCTTTGTGTAATGTTCTTTTTATTGTAGAGTGACTGAGTGTGTCCGGAGTGAAACTAAAAGTGCATTTGCTGTGTCTGCATTTGTGTAGACGCAGCAAAGGACTGATTAAACGGGAAGTGATGGACGCATTGGGAAAGTGGCCATTTTCCTTTGTGCCCAGACATCCGTGTAGGAGGGTAAGTGGAGAAATTGCTCCGCCCCTCATTGCAAAACAAAAAGTAGAAAAAAGAACATTTTTTGACCAAATTTCTTGTTTTAAAGGTTATTGTTTTAAAAGTTATTATTTTGTTTTGTTTTTAAAGAGGAACATTTCTGCTGGTGGTAGAGTTATGTCTCCACAGCATACATTTGAAGAACAAGTATCCAAAATTAGTGTGAGAAAAATGCTATTTTTTTAAGCCTGTGATTAACGGAGCATTTAGGGCTCTGAGAGATGTTGCTAAAAAAAAAAAAAAGTTAGAACCTCTCTCCACACGGTGGCGCCGTGGACTGAAAACTGAAGCAGAGAAGAACTGTCGTGGGTTTGGATACATTGATTGACAGTACGAACCACTATTAATTTAGAGTTTAAGTTGATCTTTATGCGCCATTTTGGACGCATTACCAAAAGTTATGAAGGAGCAATTATGCAAAATTCGATTTATTGTTAAAGAAAACCAAATAAATTAATGAATACATTTTGAGAATATGGAGAACGCCCTTGAACAGAAGCGAGAGCAAAATTGAACTGAAAGAAATGAGTGCAACTTTTAAAGGTGCGGTTAATGAAAGTAATAATGAAAAAGAGTAATAATGAGTTTACTTGAATGTGCAGTGACCTGTGGGTGTGGTGTTGGTAATTGTGGCCAAGGATTGTTTCAGACGAGATGACCAACAACGTTCGAGGAGATCGAGGCGTTTACAACAACGCTGATGGGAACCATGCTACTCTCATCACTGGCTGCTGCTGGGTTCAGTGGCATGGGACGGCAGAATTCATGTTACCTGTGGAGGTGAACGGACAGACTCTTGACGTGCTGGTGGATAAAGGTGAACAACACTCATCTGTGAACTATGAGACTGTGATCATTAACGGACACCATCTACTGGGTGGATACAGGAAAACCACCCACAACCTTTCACCAAGCCAGTGCCTAGTCAGCTCACAGGACTGAATCTGACACGCCAACTCAGGCTCCTGTTTCTCTCCTCGGATGTGCTTTGCTGATGGAAGAGAGCAACAGTTTTGTGCTCTCTGAATGGACTAACAGTGACTTTTCCCTGATTGGACAAACACCTTGCTGTCTGACAGTGGTTGCTGAATGCAGATATATCTACTGGGAAGAGCTGAAGGACTGTACAACTGACGTTTGACCTTGGATCCAACATTTACTTTGCCAAAGCCACCCACCCATTGATCACTGTACTTTAATATGATATAGAGAAGCTTTTAAGGCTAACCTTAGTGGACATGAATGGTCCTTTTGAAAATTACAAAATTAATTAATTAGGCAAACGAGGTGTGACTGCGAACTGTTTACACCCTATAGAACGATCATATGATGTGTTTATAACTCGTTTGCTCTCTCTCCTGGACAATAGGCTAAAGAATTTGTTCCATGACCAAAGCGTGAGTGGAACAAAAGATTGGTAAGCAATTGAAGTTTCTAAAATGTCCTGTACTCTCCATCCATGTATGCCTACTCTATAGACATTGATGCTATACTTATGTCCGTTTTGGAACATCATTCCACGACACCATGATAGAGAATTATGTGTTTATGAACTGACTGAAAATATCTTAATGCACCAGATACAGATGGTCTTTAGGACCTACTGATGCTGGTTTATTTACTAAATTGAATCGATAATCTTTAAGTTACAATTAAATGCATTTGTCTGAATGTTTTAATACAAAATTTGAATTTGAAGCCTTAGAGGGCATTGACATGTGATAGAACTGTGAGAAAAAAAAAAAAAGAAAAAAAAAGCTGAAGTGAATTGGGTTTCGATCCTTTCTCTTGCTCTGCTCCTGGCGTCAATCCGTGAGCAGATCGAGAGGAAACTTTTATGAACTTGACAGGCCATTTTGGGGCCTGAGATCAGACTCCTCTTTGATTCCACGGGAGTCCAGTGGACACTGATCTTGAAAATGTATGTTATAATCCCTATTAAACCCATCTACACATTAGTTTATGTACTCAGGTTGGAGGTGACTGCTGATCTCACTTTGGGAGCTGCTGAGAGCTCCTTTCCCAGCCTGTCTGATGGTCCTCTGCCGCGATTGGACTGAACCAGTGCTGGTCTGATCCCTTTTGAGGCCACTCCCAGGACCTCACATGCTGTCCAGGTCGCAAACCAGACGAGTGGTGTCCACCTCTCACTCGCCCTGTCGACCCATTTAAACCCGCCTTCAACCTCCCTGGCCTGCACCTGACATTTGTTATTTTGCTATTGTTTTCTTTGTGTTATGTAGGTGCCGAAGTTATTAATCTCCAGTGAAATTTGAGTTGGTTTGTTGTGTTTCCTGTACAAGGATAGAGGTCTCACTTGTTTATGCATGTTTACATGACTCTTTATTGGACTGAGTTTTCCTCAGTCCAAGAGGGGGTGAAAATTATTATAATTTGGTTTATTTTGGCATGGGAAAGAACTGATACAAATATATCTAAAAGACAAACAAATGAAAACATAGTGACGAATTGACAAATGTTATGGCCAACTAAGATTTCGGTTTCAGATAGGTAAATACATTTATAATACTCTGTTTTTGACGTTTGCTGTGATTCTGAAGTGCACACAGAATCTGCGGTAAATGTGGGAAACAGAAGCTAAAAGAGAGTTTTTCTCTGTAGATTAATGAAACCTGAATTCCTGAATAGGTAGCGTTCACGTGACATCACAACATTCTAAAGAGCCTATAGTTTAACATTGAGGTGGAGGGCAACTGAAAATTCCACGGCCGTAACCATAGTAACGCTCAAAATGCAGATTTATAGTCTTAAATCATTGCTAATATCTCTGTAATTACTTGGCCAATTCACATGAAACTAAAACTGACACAAAGTTCAAGGTCATATCTTCCAGCACATATGAACATATGTCTAATTATTTCTTCACAAAGGCGTCCAAAAGTGGAGACAATATTCAAAAACATGTGCTTGATGTTGGCCAGTAGAAAGGACTTTCAGCCATAAAATCCACATGTCAGGTTTGTGAATCCAATCACTATCAACTGATGATCAGAGAAAACATTTGGACGTTTTCTTTTTGGAAATTTCTTTCAAAAACTGTTTCTCTCCCATAGAGTTGTATTGGCACCTGCCCTCCAACTGAAATGGAATTCTAAATCGTGAACGCTACCTATTTTCCAGATAAAATTGACCCTAGCATTCCAACAGATAAATTAAGTTAAATAGGTCTTTGAGTCCAGCCATAATTTGCAAGATTAGCTGGCATGGTCGTTCTAACGGTGAGCGGCCCTGATGAGAATTTTTGTTTTTGTAATTTTCGTCTGTTCTTTTGTGTTTCTGTTACAGATCTCTGTTGGTTCCTTGTCTCGGTGGGTGCTTGTGAGTGGTCGTCATTGTGAGAGTTTTTGACCCAAATTAATCAATCAAGTTTTATTTCTAAAGCGCCTTACAATAATCAAAGTTGACCACAGCATAATGATGTAGAAAATATAGCGGACGCTGAGGGAGCATGAACCGAGACAACGACCTGACAGAATCAATACGGGGAGGAATTCGAGAGCCCCTCCCGAGCGGAGGAGCTCCCGCTTTGGCCCCATCGGCCCCTCCTCCATATGTACAGAGCGGGGCGTTCGGCTCCACTTTTTACCCCCAGTTAATAACCCTTCATGGACTGGTGGATGTGGACGTGGCGGCTGCGACCTTGTTATCAGCGGAAGAGCATAAAAATGGCCATGCCCGGGTGCCCGCCTAAGTCTAACTCAGCGACCTTGCCTGAGCGGACTTACCATCGAGGGTCTACATTAAAAAACCACACCGGGACCTGTTGGAACGCTCCCAGATACTTAGGACCTTTTGAAGTGACTCAAAGGACTGCCACCGCAGTTAAGGTTGAGGGGCGTGACAACTGGTACCACTGGTCACACTTGAAGCCCTGTTCTGAGAAAACTGGCTTACATTGGACTCATACGCATCCCAGACGGTTGACACATCCTGCTGAATATGATAGTGGGTCTAACAGCCCCACTGAAGGGGGTGGGGGACACCAACCCCAACCCAGACGGTCACAAAGACATAAAAAAGACTAACAAATATGGACTTAAGGCCTGGGTTTTAAAACCAGGACCTTTAAGGTGTCCATACGGGGTGTGGGCCCTGACACTTGCTCTTTGCTTGCTCATCATACCAACAGTAATAAAAATAGACGATCCACATAGTTGTGAGGGACGGGTCAGAGGACACCCTATCAAAGAATTGAAATTGGCCCTCTACAAGGTATACAAAGACGTAGGTAAAACACCTGGAGAAAATCTGGCCATCTACTGCAACAATGCAGGTACAATGTTGGTGAAAATGAGAGAAGCAGTGTCGGACCAACACACCCTAGATTGGATCACCCATTGTACAGAAAAAATGATAAAAACATGGGAAAACAAAGAAGGAACAAAATACGCTGTTTTGAAACCTGTGATTTATGATGTATCTAACATGTCTGTTTCCACAGAGGGAGATGGATCTAGGAAGCGACGGTCTTTCAATACGGGGGGGTCATACACCAGGAGAGAATAAATGGGTAAAATTAGCTAAGCACACGGCCATGATTACCAACTCAACCCTGCAGGTGGGAAACCGTACCCTCGGTCAATCATACGTACCTTTCTCTGATGACGGCGGCCGTAAGCCCCTGTTCGGAGATGGGAAAGGATTTATCGCCACGCTGATCCCTATGATCGGTGTGGCGTCCTCCATGCAGCGTCTAAATGAGGTATGGTGGATCCTGGAGGACCTAACTGAGGTAATAGGCGACATCTTGGACCAAATGGAACGGAGTCCAGAACTTAAGGCAGTGGCTGTTGTGGCTATGCAAAACAGAGTGGCGTTAGACGCCCTGTACGCTGAACAGGGTGGTATGTGCTCAGTAGTTGGCCTTGACCACTGCTGTACATATATTCCCAACGACACTGGCAATTGGACAGCCATTAAAAATAAAGTAAAGGAACTCAAAGACTTCCTCGCGTCTCAAGAAGACCAGGGTCCTCAGTGGACCTGGCTAAATTGGTTGAATTCCGGTTCCTGGATCCATATCCTTCAAAAGGTGGGTATTCTTATAAATGTAATACTCTTGTTTTGTTGTGTTTTGTTGTGTTGTGCCTCTCATTCGCAGCATGGTCTCCAGGGCTCTGGGTTCCACTGGGGGCATCTATACGATGGGTGATGCGTCCCAGGGGGACACGGAGCTCGGGACAAGGGAAACGCAAGAAGGGGGTGGTCCCAGCCTGTACTTGGAAAGAGTACGGAAGGCTTTGAAATATGAATGGAACGACCCCCAAAAAGGCTGTGATGGAGAAAATTGTGGTGGAGATAATATCTAAACAACACTGTTCGGTGTTGTTGCGCTTGCTGTGTTTTGTGTGCAGGAATGTTTATTTTTGTGTCAATCAGAGACGGTCCCAAGGGGACGTAAAAGTTGACATGTACCGTTGACACGGAATAAAAACCAGCTGAGTTCCGCCTGGAAAGATTAGTAAGCGGAAGTTACACATGGGAAGAGAGAGATGATTTTGAAACCACTCAGCGGCTGGTTGAGTATGCCCTACATAAAGTGAACATGTTTTTTTGGTGTTATAATATGTGAAATTGTACTGTGATTTTTGATACAGGCTGTACTTTTGTGAACTTGAAAATATTATGGTTTTGTTGACCTCCTTTTAGAGGTCAGAAAGGGGTCTGAAGAGATAATATTTTTATACGATGTTTTGTTCCTTTGGCTATTTAGCAAACTAACCAAAAGTTTTCATTCAGTGCAGTATAAGGTGTGGTTTCCCCAAAAAGTCCTTTGTTTCAGGGAAGATTGAGACACAGCAACCCCCACCCAGTCCACTGGCCACATGGTCAAAAAAGGGGTCAAAGTACGGAGAAGCTGAATGGACAGCTTTGGGGCAACCAATGAAAACGATGGAAAACTACATGTGGTCTTAGACTCATAAATCTTGTGGACAATGGAATGTGGAGTGCTGTGCTTCCCCAGGAAGAGTCAGTCTGACCATGGGAACGGCTGAAGGCAGACTCACGATGGATAGGAAAAACAGAATTCTGTATTAAGATGACATGTTAAGGGAATAAAACTTCTAATTTTAACTCCTTGATGTGTCATCAATTCCTGGTATTTAATTATTAGTTTATGTAGAGTAGTTTTTGACGACTCTCAACTCCTCCTCCAGTTTGAATACGCGGTGTTGTCAATTAAAGGTAATGTTAAATAGGGAAAAAGTAACCGCCGTCGTAGCGGTACTATTTTATTGTGTACAGCGACAACACAGGAAAACGGCTGTTTTCTTTAGTCAAAATTGGAAACTGTGTCTCAGACAAAATTTCCATGACCTGTGGAGTCCCCCAGGGGTCAATCTTGGGACCCCTCTTATTCAACTTGTACATGCTTCCATTGGGTCAGCTAATCAACAGCAACAATGTGTCGTACCACAACTACGCAGATGACACTCAGATCTACGTGTCACTGACGGCAGGTGAACATGGGCCTGTAGATACTCTCTGTCACTGATACAGGTGAACAGGGGCCTGTAGATACTCTCTGTCACTGATACAGGTGAACATGGGCCTGTAGATACTCTCTGTCACTGATACAGGTGAACAGGGGCCTGTAGATACTCTCTGTCACTGCATCGAACAGATCAGTTTGTGGATGCAAAACAACTTTCTCCAACTAAACTCAGACAAAACTGAGATCATTGTTTTTGGCCCACAGACACAAAGACAAAGTGTTATCAGTCACCTTGAGTCTCTCTCTCTAAAACCAAAAAATCTGGTTAGAAATCTAGGAGTAATCATGGACTCAGTCCTGAACGTAAACAGCCACATCAAAGCAATAACATCATCAGCTTTTTACCATCTGAAAAACATTAAGATCAGAGGAATAGTGTCAAAACCAGACTTGGAGACACTCATCCATGCATTTGTCTCCAGCAGGTTAGACGACTGTAACGGCGGCTCACTGGCCTTTCTAAACGAGCTGTTAGACAGCTGCAGAACATCCAGAACGCTGCTGCTCGAGTCCTGACAAGAAACAGGAAATACGACCATATTAGTCCAGTGCTCCGGTCTCTGCACTGGCTTCCTGTCACTCAGAGAATAGAATTTAAAACAGCCCTGCTTGTGTACAAGTCTTTTCATGGTTTAGCACCAAAGCCGTATGAACCATCTCGGGCCCTGAGAACTTCAGGGAGGGGTCTCCTGGTGGTTCCCAGAGTCAATAATAAACACGGTGAGGCTGCGTTTCAGTAGTCTCGCCAACCAGACCCCGCTTCTTTACAGAAGAGGGTCTGGCAACGCTCCGTTGGGCGCTTCAAAAGGAAGTGACGTTGCGAAATGGAACCTACCGACCAATCAGAGCAGCTCCCTGACCGGGCGTCACGTTCTTGCGCTTTTGTTTTGTAGTTTTTCTACACAAGCAACCATTGATGCCATCCTCCGTAGTACACTGAGAAGCTAAGCTACCAACCATGCAAGCGACCACAGCAGAAGAACGTTTTACAGCAGCTCTCTCGTATGTGGTAAATAACTTAAACATATCTTTGAACAACATGGACGTGTGCGGAGATAATGAGCTGCTTCAGCGCAAATGGAGCGAAGCAAAACTATAACTTAAAGCTATAACTTAAAGCCAAGCAAAACTATAACGTACTAAACATTTGTAATAGAGATGGCTCAGCCGCAGTCTGCGGCAGGACTGAGCCAGGACTAAACCAGGTCCAGGACTTACACCGTTGTAAAACCCAGAGCTAAACTAAACCAGTTATTATAAACCAGGACTGAATAAAAAACTTGTGTTTTTAGGCAAATTGGAAAGCAAAACAGAGCAGTGACAACAAGAAAGACGTGTTTAGCGACAGACCCGAGGCTGAGTTTACAACTTTACAAGCAGCTGCAGCGAGGGGAATAACAAAGATTGTTTGTGGAAAAGTGAGCGCTCACTCTGTATCAGACATTTTTGGTACAGTTTTTGTAGATTATTAGTGGCAGAGTGAGCGCTCACACCATGTAAGGATCTTTGAAGGGAAAGTGTTTTCGCTTCGTCAAAGCGCAGTGTGTTTAGAAAAGTTTATCCGAAAGAACCCGTGTCCTGATGTGGATCTGTCTCTGCAGCTCAGGAGGTAATAACGTCCTTTATTTCTTTTTATCGCTGCTTAAGTGGAAATTGTGCTCAAAACACGAAGTTACAGGTGACGCTGCTGCGGCCAGTGGAGCTTCTCTTTTGCTGTTTTAGGACTTTTTCTCGAACGACACTTTTTTATACACGTTATTTTAATTGAATTAAAATGAAATAGGCACCGAAAAAAGTACCGTTAAGGAACCGGCACCGAAAAGCAGGTACCGTTAAAGTAGTGGTATCGAAAGAAAGCGAACGGTGCCCATCCCTAATGGTGACTACCGTAGGCATAAAGTGACTACAACTTTCTTGTCTTATTTTCTGTCGTCACATCCGCTATGTTCTCATTGGCTGCTATGCGGGTCTTTTGGCCCACATTGGTCCCGCCTCAAGCAGTGGCTTTGTTACGGCAGGGTCGCCAGACTAGTCTCCTGTTTATTAATTAATAAACATCGGAGATTAGTCTGGATGCCAGGCTAGCGTTTCAGGCCTCAACTCTGACAATGTTCAAATCCAGGCTGAAAACATCTAAATGAGATGTAAATGAGCCGTATTGTCACTCGAGCAGCAGAGAGATGAGAACTGCCCAAAACTTCAAAAGGGTTTTTTCTGCCCTTTGGGCAATTTGGAGCTGTTAACTTCAAATCTCCGCTACGTCTCCAAATATGATCAGATTTCCATGTGTTACACATTATTGGAAAGCTTGGAGGCTACACTCTCATAATCTATGCCCATCTCAAAATGCCCCAAAACCGAGTTGTGTCCCTGGTTTCCGTGATGGGTCACAAATGTTAGCATCCAGTCCCAGCTCTGAACCTATAAACGAACTGTAGGTATATTTCAGAAAAGCCCACATTAAAACGCTTTGTTGTGTAACAGTTTCAGAAGCTCCAATCTTTTACCTGCTTTAAATAAAAACCAGCGCCAGCCAAAAACACAATTTCCCCCACAGAGGAGAGTTATAGCGGACACTCTTTGGCGCTGCCTGTGATTTAATAACTCCTGCTGCTTGTCCTGTGAATATGAAGGCTGATTAATCAAATGAGAGAGTGGAGCTCAGACGGATGGAGGACACTTACAAGCGAAGTCTGAGGCAAGAGTGTGTCGTAATGTAATTCTCCTGTCAGACATCCGCGACGCAGACGCAGGAATCCCAATCGGGCGAGCTGCACCGGCCCGCCGCGCTGACATATGACAACAATAAAAGAGCTTACTGAAGCCAGCGCCGCTAAAGCACTCCAATCTGTGGCTGGGAGGAGTGATCCAAGGGCCCTGCTTTACACATATCATCATATGATTAATCCCATTTACGTTGTTTCTTCTTCTACAGCTCTACTCTACCTCATTCTGCTCTGCTCTATTAGGCTTTGTGCTTCTATTAGTCATGGGCAGCGCTCTTCCTGAAGCAGATTGCACTGTGCAGGAGCCTGTTTCGCTAACAGCGGATCACATGACTAAAGTGTCAAACGTCTCAAAAAGTGCTTCACTCTGCGAGTCGTGTATCAAAGCGGCTGACAGGGAAGTGGCCCATACAAATCAGGGGCCCAGTGTCACCCCACTCAGAGAGGATGCATTAGGTAGAATATTTGTGGCAGTGTTTCCTAATTAGCACACCCCTCCCCCACTCACGAAATCATTAGCAGTGCTAACGCTTGTTAATGACTGCTTGTTAGGACAGCATCTTTACCAAGATAGAATACAGAATAAAATTAATATTATGAATGCTTTAGTGCAAGTTGACACAATGAACGTTACTGAGCACATTTCAATGCTGACTTTGTAAGTGACAACATCCAACCCATTAGTTAGTTATAGCCCAGCTTGGATTTCAGTTGGCTGGTCCAGTGGAGATTTGACCTCAGAAATATCAAGTGGCATTTGTTCCAAACTTCGTGCTGCTTTTGCCTGCTTTTTGTTTTGTTTTTTGTATTTTTTTTTTCAAATACTAATTCGGTCTAATTTTGTTAAATTAGACTTAAAGATGTAATATAACCTAAAATTGTTAATTTGGTATTCCTCAGACTGTAAATTGTACAGTGATAAATAATAATACAAAGTGCTTCAAAACCCCGATCCTCATGCCACCCCTGGATCACCTAAAACAAAAACAAACAAAAAAACAGCACTGCCACAAATGTTTTCTGGTCCTTCCTTTGGAGATATAAACCATAAGTGATACATGTGCTGCATTTCACCCGTTTCCCATTGAACCGTGTTCTGATGGTGCAGATTTTCTACGCCTGGCCGTGGGAAACGTCAGGAGCGCCATCCACAGTAAATAGATGCTAAATGAGCTCTGACTGAAGGAAATAATAAAGATCGCACACTGATGTCCTGCCCTGTTAATATAATACATCCATGGTCCTGCCTCAGAGGCGGAGCAGCTGAGTCAGCCCCGCCCACTGCAGCTCCATGGAACAGACGCTTGTTACAAAATAAAAGACTCTTTATTGTCCTGTGATTGGTCTGACAGGTCAAACATCAACATCAGGCGGTTTGTGAAAACAAGGAAAACGCGTTCAAACAGAACGAAGCAGCTCTGAAGCTCCGAACCTTTACGGGACATTTTGCCAGGAATGCCTTGAAGTATCACAAGGCTTCACTGGCCCATCACGAGCTTCCAAACACACGGTAATGTTCTCATATCGCCACAGAGGCTGGAAGATGACTTTAACCCGTGGCCCCAACTCATTTCTACCGTTATAAATCCCTTCGCATGTCCCGCTTCTGCATTTAGACACTTTCCCAGGAGAAGCAGACTTTACCGTTCAGGCAACGGCGACAACTCCCCACTATTCAACACCTTTCTCTGTGACTGCGATCGAATGTGCAGACAGACCGCCGCACATCGGGTGACCACCTGCCCCCCTTTGGTGCACAGCATGTGTGACCTTGATGATAAAGTTACATTTACGTAGAGAATCCAGGGTTGTCTTTGTTCTTTTAGTTTGTTTGCGTCATCAATGGAACTGTGCCAACATGAAGGCCTTAATAATCACTGAAAAGCATTGCAGTTGGGCATTCAGCCTGAATTTCTCGATCTTTTATGCCATAATTTCATAGAAAAACAAATAAGTATGGTCCGAAGCACGTTTGACTGCATGTTGGGAGGAAATTTTCAGAATTTATTTTGTCCATTTCACACAATTATTTAACCCAACACGTAGAATATCCAAATGTAACTCCATTCCTCTGCTTAATTAAGGCATTAAACGTTTTGCAAACAAAGTACAACATTGTCTCCTAACCTTCCGGATTAGAATATTTTGTGACCCGTTTCTACCTGTGTTTGTGATTTGGGGTCAAAACAGCAAAGGGAACGCTTCAGTGCTAATCTACAACTTGAGGTGGTCACCCTGGCCGCGCGGGTCCATTTGTTTTTTTGACCACAAATAGCAGCTTTCTGGTCCTTTGGTTACCTGAGCCTCCCGCGCTGGCTGTGTCCGTGGGGGTATCCATGGCTGTGGGACCTCCGGGGGACCGGCCGCTCGTCCTCGTGCATGTGGTGGAGGGAGGGCGAGCGCGAGTGCGAAGATCTGGAGCTGCCCGTGCTCTGGAGGCTGCTGTCCGGCATCTCCCCGTGACGGCTCTGCGTGGAACACAAAGGGACACTGTCTGTGAACGGGACACGTCCTACCTCCTGTGGTTTGCTTTACTCTGAATGTGTTTGTGTACATTACTACCCCTTTGCATTGGTTTATGTCTGATGCCGTCTGCTGAGGCTAACAGATGAAGGCGATGTGTGAAGGCTGAGTTTTGGGTAATTACAGCTGAGCAGCTCTTTTTTCGGGTCAATTTTACCCAGAACTCCCCTGAACGCACACAAGAGTCAGCCCAACAACGGAGCAGGCCCCACAGGTGGAAGCTTTTTGCACTAAAGACAAAGCAAAGATTTACATTTTATATTGAAAAGAGTCAGTCTTTACAGTTTTGTTGATTGTTTTTAAATGTCTCCACTCCTTGGGCCCGCTCTATTTGAGTGATCTCTTGCCACTCTATACTCCATCCAGAGCTTTGAGGTCGGCTGACCAGCTCCTATTGGATGTTCCTAAAACTAGGAAAAAAACGAGAGGTGATCGAGCCTTCTCTGTGGCAGCGCCCCGACTATGGAATAGTCTTCCTTTGTCTATCAGGTCCTCTCAGTCTGTGGAACAGTTCAAATCCAGGCTGAAAACACCTCTTCTCCCTGGCCTTCAATACGAGCTAGTTGTGTATCTTGTAGTGCTGTCAAACGATTAATTTTTTTAATCGCGATTAATCGCACCTTTTGTATGCGATTAATCGCGATTAATCGCGATTAATCGCAGTTGTTTATTTGCATGTTTCTAAAGAAAAAAAGAGCCAGCTTTAAGAAAAAGTTTTCTATTTTTATTCTGAAAGTGCCAGGCAGACATCTTGAACAATTCTGCAATATTGCACAAAAAAGAGCTGATGTAAACCTACAGGATAACTGTAAACATTGGTTGTAAACATTGTAGTTCTGTACTGCTATTTAAGCACACTGCTTGCAATCACACATACGATTATCTTGCTACAACCAGTTACTTAAGCAAACAAGCTAATTTACATTTTCAGATGACAAAGCCGATCTTTTCTTTTGCACAATGTGTCCAGCCAAAGAAAAAAGTCGTTCGCAAGATACCGTGGAAGCAGGTGCACCCAAGTATTTCTGTGCAACACGGGCCAGCTTACTGTAGGCACCACTATGTGCTGACCACCACTCCAAGGGACATGTATCCATGCTCACACAGGGCTCTGCTTTGTACCTTTGTAGTGTGTTGTCTGTGGCTGATCCCTCATCCTCTGATTCTGACTCTGACCCCATGAGTAGAAGAGACATCTTTTTTTGTGGAGGTTCTTGCACAGAGTCATTTCTGGACCTTTGGGCTGCAGGTTCTCCTTCTTTCAGCATTTCACTCAGATTTTGCCATACATCTCCCCTGTCTGCACGTGGCAGGCACTTGAGGTCCTTAAACCGGGGATCTAAAGCTGTTGCTACCTTTAACCAGGCCAGGTTCATGTTCTCTTTTCTTTTGTTGAGATCCTTTGTGAATGCATTCTTGAAGCGGGCTATGTAGGCTGGATCAACATCGGACACTTCCATAGTACGCAGAAGATGGCAGAGCGCAGGCAGGACAACAGAGCAGGACACATACTTTTCACCACCTAGAAGCTCTGTGATGTACCTGTGGAGTAAAGCACAAGAACACACCATTAAATACATTTGTGAATACCAGAAGAGGGAGAGATAAAAATAGCAATAAACACCTCACCTGCATGGCTCAAGTAGGGTCTCAAGTTTGGCCAACTTGTCATATTCTGCTGTTGTTAACAGGGCCAAGCTGTGCTTCTGTTGTGCCAGGGTTGTCGTTAGTGGCTCTTTGTTGCGTTGGATTCGTTTGATCATTTCCAGCGTGGAATTCCATCGTGTCGATACGTCCTGAACAAGTGACTCCACTTTAAGCTCTTGGGCAGCTTGTTGGGCTTTCAGCTCTGATGTATTTGCAGGGCTGTGTTTAAAATGTCCCACAATTTTGCGACACTTGGCTAAGGGCACGTCAAATCCACCCTCTCGAAAAGCTACGGTGATAACTCGTTGTATACCGTGGGCTACGCAGGGGAGATGTTGATAAGGCAAGAGTCTAGCAGCAGCTACCATGTTGTGAGCGCTGTCTGTTCCTAACGTACAGACTTTGTCAGCAATATTCCAATCATTTGCAACTTGCAGGAATTGATCAGCGCAAGCATTGGCAAAATGTCTTTCTTCTGTTTTGAACACGCCCAAAGCAAAGGACAGTAGTTTCCAATTTTCATCTATTAGATGAGCGGTAACCCCGAGGTAATTGTGATTACTCACTGAGGTCCAGTGGTCCCCGGTAAGCGAAAGAAAAGTGCTACTAGCCAGCAGCTGAACTTTAGCAGCTTTATTGACGTCGTACAGTTCGTGTATTCTCGTAGTAATAGTTGCCCTCGAAGGTAGTTTGTACGACGGGTCACCTGTTGCGATGTGCAAGACGCTTTGGAGGCCCCGGTCTTCAACAATACTTATTGGTCTACATTCTGTGGCTATCCATTTTGCAATTGATTGGGTTAACTTCTCTGTTGTAGATTTGTTGACATTACCGCGGGTGCACTCCTCCAGTGTTGCTTGTCGAGCGCGGCTTGTTGTTGCAGTAGCACCTTTGCGTCTTTCCTAGCTAGTCTCATCAAACACATGTTTGGCTCGAAGGTGATACCTCAAACTTGATGAACTCCGGTGATAAGAGAACTCATCGTTGCAATATGTGCACTGCACCCTGTTCTTATCAAGGGTCCCATCAGGGCGTTTTTTGAAGCAAAATTTTCCACCGAGCAGAACACCGCTTTTGGTCTCATCGTCCATGCTTGTACTCGCGTATTAATTGACCTGATCACAGTGACCTTATCACAACCTGCTCCGCCTTTCAGGTACCCCTCCGTGCAAAATATACGGGATGGCATTAGATCGTCATACATACAGACAATGCGATTAATCTGCGTTAAAAAATAGCGAATGCGTCAATTTAGAACAATTAATCGCATGCGTTAACGCGTTAAATTTGACAGCCCTAGTATCTTGGCATGTTATCGTTTACTTGTATTTTATTTCTATGTGACCTGCTATTACTGTGAAACACTTTGGTCAACCGCAGTTGTTTTAAATGTGCTATACAAATAAACTTGAATTGAATTTTGAACGGCTCTTTAGAATGGACAGCTCCCAAAGACTCGACTTCCAGTAAAGAGCCTTAAATCCCATCACTATCGTCCTCCACCTCGGGCCAAAGATGCTAACGTAACAGACTGAGGCTCTGACAGGAAAGAGGACAGCCCTCACTAACCCAGGCATGTCCTGCGAGATTCATGTTTTATATTGCGCTTGTAGAAGGTGATTTTGCCGATGATAGCCTTTAGCTGCTGTTAGCATAGCATTAACCACATTATCTGAACAGCTTACCTTCAGAGTTCTCTTTTAGCTGCTTCTTTCCTCTAGTGTTTGGCTTTTATTGTAGTGCCAAGCCCTTCATGTTCTTGCTTTTTATAATGGAAACAGTCGTAGAGTAGAGTCGGTATTATCGGCCTTTCTTACATTTCACCCGGTGAGAGAAATGCTATATTGTTCTAAAAGTTCCCTTTGGCTTGGTCTCTGTAATCCATAACAATGCACCTGGGTCCAAAAACACAGCTATTTCTAATGAACAGCTGTGTTTTTAGACCCAGATGCCCTGTGAGTGTCCTTTTATTGTACACAGTCTAAGGCACACCTGTGTAACATCCATGTGTCTGATCAGCCTCTGGATATGCCACGCCCGTGAGGGGGGATGGATTCTCTGGACAAAGCAGAAGTGCTCACTAACACAGGTTTAGACGGATTTGTCAACAACATTTGAGAGAAAAGAGTCTGTTGTGTTTACCGAAAAGGTTTCACGTCTTTGAGTTCAGCGCATGAAAAATGGGAGCAGTTGGTGCTTTATATTTTTTTTACTGTAATGTATTAATCATTTGGATTTAGGTGTAAAACAATGATTGCAATTCCACAGTAAAGATGTCAAAAATGTGACGGTAATACGAGCTCTCCGCGACAATACTTTTAAAAAATGTCAAATGTTTCAAATATCTTTCAGAAACTGTGATTACATATCTTGTGGTAGGAGGCACTGGATTGTTCCGTGTTCCGTGGCTCACCTCTCCAAGGCTACTGTGGTGCTGGCTGAAAGCAGGCAGACTGCGCAGGGACGGGACTGGCGAGTGGCCCTGCCGTCCACGCACCTCCCGGGGGATGTGGATGTGCTCGTGGTCCCCGTTCAGGTTGTTGTCGCTGGCGGAGCGGAGCAGGGAGCGCGGCGAGGGCAGGGGGCCGGGCATCACACGTCTGCGGTTTGTGTAGGAGGGGGTCTCCCTGAAAGGCACTGGGGAAGACACAAACACAGACACGGAGGTCCTCAGCGATGCAAGTGAAGTCTGTCCGAGCAAACAGGCTGGAGCCAAACGCGTGCGGCTGGTTTTCTCTGTCGGCACGTGTTCAGGCGTTTTTAAAACAGTGCTAGACTCGCTTTGTTACACACTCAAGGTTTATCTATGTTTTCAGTATCAAAATATACAATTGAATTGAAATAGAACCTTTTCTTGATCAATATGAGTAAACAATTATGATAATCATTGTTACCATATCCCCAGCATTATAACATTTTCTCTAGTTCGGCTTTTTTCCAAATCTAAAAGTTTACAGACTGTAGGCCAGTGTAATGCCTTAATTTAAAGCTAAGACCTACAAAACTGAAGACACTTTTTCATCACTTTCATTTTCGTCGCAATTTTTGCTAAAACATAGTTAACAAAATTATATTTAAGATTATGTGACACTTTTGACCCAGTTTTCTTTAGTTTGACCATTCGTTTATAGTTTCACTTCCTTATTGGGCACTTGACAGGAAGTTACATAGATAGAGGCAAACAATTTCAAACTAAAAATGTTTATTTTAAAGCTAAAATTATATAAAATGTATGTAAAGAACACTTTAAGAATAAAGTTTATCCTCAGTATATACTAGAAACAATTATAGCAACAAATAACATCAGAATAACTGATAGGGCTGAAAGATATATCGTTATCGTATCAATATCGAGATATGAACATTCAAGATATTAATATCGAAAAAGCAACGATATATCGTTATCATATTGATATTGAGATATGAACATTCAAAACATTAAAATAAAAAAAGCAAGACAAACGATATAGATTTTCATCAATAAAACTACACTCTTTATTATGTTTTTATTTTTCTGAAAAATCCTTGATTTTCACCTAACCCATAGTTATATTGTATTGTATCGTATCGATATCGAGATATGAAATTTTGTCCATATCGTTCAGCTCTAATAACTGAGCATGAAAAAAATTGAATGCCTGCTTACTTGAGTTAGATATAAGTATTAGGTGTACTTTCTTAAAGGAACAGGCCACAGTTTTTCCATACGGAGGGGTTAGGCTGTCACTTCCTGTCAGTAGCTTAAACATTAAAATAACTTTTCTGCATTAAATGCTACTGTTTTTAGTGTATTTTTCAGTGTAAAACAGCCTATAATTTATGCAATTCTTTCAAATATCCAAAATGAACAGTTTAAATACATATTAACTTAAAAAAATAAAAATAAGAATACAAAAAATCTTTCCCCTAAAGTAGCATAAGAGGGAATAACATGATTTATTTCGTATTGTTTACGTGTCCATTTTTGGGGTCCCAGACAAAAATTAATTTGGGGAACCCCGGGTCTAGAACAAATTCCACTGCAGTTCTGACAGAAATTGTCCAATCTTTTGCCCATGAGTTATATGGAATATTAAACTTTCCCCTCATACCCCGTTGAATGAATGTTTACAAATGAAATTTTTTTTTGCTCTTGAGACATTAAAATACAGCAATTAGGCATTGAAAGCATTAAAACAGACTTGCTTTTCCCCTAACTCTAACCCTGATGTTAGGGATGTTAACATTTGTCTGACATTATTTGTTTTGTGTAATTACTCATTTATGCGTGTATATTGTAAAAGGCGTTGACACAATAAGCTAACATTATAACTTATCTGTCAATGATTTCAAATAATGTAAATCTGGTGAATGAATAGAGCTTTCCTTGTAGTGATCAAATGAACTGACTCTTAGGCTGCGTAGATCCTCAGCCTTTGATACAGGCGGAGCTCTTAATCTGATTCCATTTAACACACTTAGATAATGCTCTTCTTCTCCTCTGGCCCGCGGACATATCACTGGATTACACGTAATCTCTGTGCCGTGTAAAAAAGAACCATGAAGATCATTCCACAATGGGCACTGGAAACGGGGCTGTTCCTCGGAGCGGGCACTAGATGGCAGAGTTCCCCGCGCGTTCAATGTCCAGGAGAAAAAGGGCCCCTCATCTCTTCTCAGCGGGGGATCCACCAAAGCGCTCCCTCCCGCTCTCATCCTTTTCTCCAAGCCCGCGGTTTCATCCCCCCCCCCTTTCATTCGCTCTCTGCTGGTTTTAATCTGTCAATAATTTACAAAGTGCCGTCAACTCACCGACATCTGATGCTTTGTGGACCTTTATAATCTCCGCCAGATCAAAGTTCCCCGCGATGATGGCCACCTGCAGGTTCGGAACACAAGCGGGAATGAAACAGAGGTGATTTAGTGCCTTTTCTGACTGGATGAGTGTTTGTTGTGATAGCTGTTGTGGATGGGTGTCGACGCTGTGAGAGTAAAATAGTGCTTAAAGGAACAGGCCGTTTTTCCACACTGAGATCTGTTCTTACCTGAGCTTAGACGGGTTGACGTGTACCTGTCTGGTGTTTGTGTGTGCCCTCAGTCACGCAAAACGACCAAAGATGTTGTTAGCTTTTGGCCTCTACCAGCATATTCCTATAGCTCCAAACGGGGGTGAAGTTAGAAGCGACCGCGCTCTTCCAGGTGCGTATCAACTCGTCTAAGCTCAGTAAGAACAGATCTCAGTCTGGAAAAACGGGGGCCTGTTCCTTTAAATGACGCGGCATAACAGTGTCTTACATTCAGACACAGGTACTTGAGGTACATGCCAGGATGAGGCTATTCTGTGTCAAAGGCACTTGGAAGTAAAAAAAAAAAAGTGTAGTATTTTGGAATGAAGGACAAGAAACAGATCTCAACTGTCACAATGTGTCACTGTTAAAGGTGCATTATGCAACTTTTTATAAAGTTGATATGAGTGAGTATTTGACCTTTCAGTGACCCAGCAGCTGTGTATGAGTGGATAGCATAGCGCCTTTACTTTCTATACTTTCTATGATGCTCCAGGATCTATTGTCTTTACAGCTTCCTGTTTGTGTTTTCACTGCTGATTGACCCGTCTCCATGGTTACATTCAATCCAGAAAATCTACCAGAAACCCTAAAAATAATCAATCCAGTTTAGTTTACCTTTAGTAAACAAAACGTTCATGTTAATCTATTCCACTTTACATTGACATTATTGTATTCTAACATAGTTAAAGATGTTCTTGTTAAATGTAATTTTTGTGAGTCTGTAGGGCCAGTGCCAGCTCCAGGACCAGTTTTATTTAGGGTTTCTGCTAGGTTTTATGGATGTAATATATAACCATGGACACAAATCCATCAACAGTGAAAACCCACCAGAAACCCTGAAAATGTTTTCCTGGAGTATCATAGAAGCCACCGGGATCACCTTTATCAAGTATCGCAATACTTTCAATACTTGTGTTTGGAGCCATACTTATAATCACTCCTTTGTTTTTCGGCAGACCTTTGTTTACATTTTGTGTTAATAGACTTTTCAACCTTAACACAGTAAAAGTAAAAAGTTGCATAATGCGACTTTAATCACATTGTACTGCTTCATGGAGCTCCACATGGTCAAAGTACAAACCTGTTCCAAGGGCGAGGAGTTTAAAGCAGTACTAAGTAGGGGTGTAACAATGCACCGTGCCGATCTGATGATATAAACCGTACTAAAGGTGTACGTTTTAGTCCAAATGTACCTACGTGCACCTAAACAGAGAGCATGTGTGTCATCATCACTTACGCTAAACTGGAGGCTGCAGGCACAGTTACAGCTTCCAAAAACAAATGAAATCCATGCGCCTTTGCAAAAGTTTCTCCTGCTGCTGACGGCCAGGCTGCGGTAAAGTATAGATCCAGTGCACTGCTATGGTGGCGCAGACAAATGCGTAAGATCCAATCCTGGTCAAAATCCGCATCAAAAGCTTTGTTTCCAAAAAAGTACAAGCAGAATGACGTCCAGGAACAGCCCAAACACAAGCCTCAAATCAAATGCGCAGTGTTGAAAACGAAACTGAAACTTATCACTTAGCAAGCACATGGCACACACTGCTTTTTTCTTTTCTTTTTCTTTTTTCTTTAACTTTAGAGCACTGTGTTTTTTTGTATTGTGAGCCCAGGGGCACATTTTACTGTAAAGCCGCTTTGAAAAATTAGAAAGCATTTTCAATGTATTTCTGAAATTACAAAAACTGCCTAATAATGAACATTTAGGCTATTTTATTTCAAAACTGACTTATTAGCCAATTATATCGCACAAGCACCGTGATGCACCGAACCGTGAGATAGCTGAACCGTTACACCCCTAGTACTAAGTAACGTGTTTACCTTAATAAATCCTTTCCGTGGTCCCTCTGGGGGTCATACAAGTGTTAATAAGATGATTGGGGGGTCTTTCATCTCCCCCTGGTGTCTCTGGCCAGAAAACCACAATTGCAACTTGACTGCCACCGGGTTGGAGCACCAATACACGCTAATGGAATCACGAACAAGAAGCTAACAGGCTAACGGGCCAAGCTAATTTTGGACAAGCCCCACTTAAACAGTATTTACAGCCAAGTTTGAGTGAAAAAAATTATCTCCATCGTGTAATTGGATGAACAATATCCCTCTGTCCCTTTGTCTTTTCTGTCAGCGTCGACACCTGCAGTGGCACTTATGGCCTCTAGGGGCATGAGTTACTTAGTACTGCTTTAAATGTTATGAGGCTCTTCCAAGCTGTCACTAAAGTTTAAATGTCTATTCATGTTTATGTTATGAGCAAAAATATTTAGATTGTAGTTCTAGTCTTTGACTTCATGAACGACTTTTAATTTAGTTTTAGTCTAACTTTAGTCTGCAAAAATATGACTTTCACTAAAAGGATTAATAGAAAATCACACTCATGTTAATAGAAAGCTTACAACTTTAGAACCAAGTGGCCAAGATGGTCTTTGATGATAAAACGGCATACCGAAGAGTTTTTAGCATTTTTAATACAAGTTTCGTCTTCTGTGTCATCAACAGTTTTCTTTAGGTTCATGTGGAAAACCAGAGAACCTGACAGAGTCTATCCCTTCACAAGGAGAACGTTCAAACTGAAAGAGCCCATTTGGTCCAGGAATCCAACACATGAGCCACGGTTTCTGCTCACAAGTCTCTTCACTCTGCTTCCTTTAAAGGTCCTATATCATGCAAAATCGACTTTTTGGAGCTTTTAACCATGTTGTTTTGCTATTTCCTTATCAAAAACACCCCCAGAGTGGTTTTTGGCTTCATTCACGCAGTTCTCAGTAATCCTCCTGAATCCTGCTCTCTGAGCAGCTGCTCCGCCCTCTCCTGGTAAACGACTGGCATGTTCAGTTGTGTCGCCACAGCGGAACGGAAGTGCTCGACGTCTGTAATCTAATGCCTGATTTTTCATTATTTCTGTCGTAAAAAAAAAAAAAAAAAAAAAAAAAAAAAAAATGAAAGTGCCTGACGCGTCCGCGCTGCCCCTGCAGGGAAATCAAACACACCCCCTGAGCGTCTGAGCAGATGTCGTGTTTGCACCGAAAGCTGTGAAGAAGGAGCTCTTTCTAACCTACTCTGGAGTCTGGACACCTGTTCTTTTTTCTAACGATAATGTCACGGAGAAAAGCGCGTTTGGCTGCGAGGAAAGGACTTTATTCAACCTTCCTAAAGAAGAGACCACTCGCCAGAAGTTGGACTTTCCCTCCGGGATTCAGCGACTATCAGCCACAATAGTGTTTGTCTGTGACCGTCTCTGATGGATGTTTGGTGAACCTTGGCCAGAATCAAAGTGGATTAAGTTTTATAACCAACATAATGGAAACATCAGAGCGGTGAGTCAATCAAAATGCGTGTTAGCGTGTGTGTTAGCCATTATATATATTTCTACTACTGCTAAAGTTGTATGAGTGGCGAGAGGGGGCGGAGTTAACTGAATCCAAGCGTTTTGTCTTCCGGGTTGGAAAAATACCTCCAGAAAATACTTATATTTATCACAAAAATTAGTGCTCCGTAGTGGTAGAGGTACAATATATCATATAAAGGCCTATACTTTACTTTTGAATGGCTAAAATAGCATGATACAGGTCCTTTAAGGTTAAATCATGAAATGGACCAGTGAGCATTACCTGAAAGGCAGTCTGACTGTTGTAGTTCTTGATCTCCTTATTGGCTCCCCGGAACAGCAGCACACGCGCACAGCTATCCTACAACCAAAGAGCGTGGTGTTAGCAACAATGGAATCAATACATATCAATACATCAATACATGCTTTAACATAGTATGAGTTCTGTGTAGTTTTACATTTTGTAAGGTGAAATATGAAAACATGTTCAGTGGTTAAAAAGTCAGCATGATGCTAACAGACTGATGCTGTTGCTCAAGTGGAGCACTTTGAAGTAGCAGTATTATTTATTTATGTATTTGTAGAAAAAGCCCCTTGACATCTCATTTACAAGGGGTCCTAGACATAAAAGGAACAGCAATAAACAATAACAGTCACAGTAAACACATTCATACCCACACTCACAACACCGTGATCCTTTTGAAGCTCTTCATACGGTCAGATCAGCATTACAAAGTAACAAATACTAAAGTATGTCCAAGTATTGGGAGTTTGTAATGACAAAAGCAACGTGTTGGTTTATGAATATTCATTCACATTCAATATTTTATTTCAATATTTACCACGGTGTACTGCACTGGTTCCCATCCTTTTTTCCATGAAGCTCCCCCTGTGTATGCTGTAGTCAGGCCCCTACCTCCCCAGTCTAAAACTGTGGCCCCCACAAATGAAAAAAAACAAACATAAAAAGTATGGCCAATAAGCAAACAAATCAACTGAAAGGAGTGTTGTATGCACCTAAACTCCTTTCTCAGTCATATTTGATGACTTTTAACCTTTAAATTTGTTCAAATAATATCAATTATGACCTGACCCTCTGACCAGGCAAAGCTCTGGATGCCCCTAGAATCCCAGGTCCAGGTTAGGAACCACTGGTGTACTGGAGAATTGTCAGAAATTCAATTTTTAAGTACTTGAGTAATTGTATTCACCAAATACTCTTGTTTGAGTAGTTATCTGGAACTTTTTACTCAGGCTGCTTCTGAATTCCTCCAATAATAGCTCCTATGTCCTGATCCTAGCTTCTGTCCCCTTGTCACGAGATCAGGTCAACTGTTAAGATAAAAAGTGCTCTGGTCCAATATTCCACTAAATCCTAAATCCTTTGGGTCATCGTCAGAGAAAGATGCCACATTAACACACAGTGAGGTCATTAACACACAATGAGGTCTGCTCTTCCAAATGATCGGCGGCGCAGTGGTTTATGGGATGGTACATACATAGCTCCTAATTGCTGGTGAGGAACCTCCAGAGGTCCCTATGCTAAAGTAGATACTGATGCATTGACGCTTCTTTCCCTATCTCCTTCCTCACTGACAGCCCTATTCGGACGCCTCTTATCACGCTTCTTTGCTCGATTTAGCCTCTGAGCATAGCAAACTAAAGTCACTTCCTTCTTACTTAAAAGCCTCATCTGCCACTGAGCCGAATACTCCAGATATGCTATAATGTGTTTAAAAGCTCTCTCCGTTTAGCCTAATGTCCTCAAACGGTGAATCTCAGGACAGATTAAGTGTAACTGTGCGGTATCAGCAGAGATGAGCCGTAATGAATCCGCTCCACCTGAACCCGGCACAAACAGATGTTCTCATTAGTTCACAGTCAGACAGCGTGAGTGGTTCCGTGGGTGAAAATGAGCACACTGCCCTCTGGATCCACCCAGCTGAGAGTGACAGAGAGGGGCATCTCGTCTGACCGGTGTGGGGTCAATATGGAACTTAACCAACATTAACCGGACACTGTGGCCCAATCCCAATTCTCTTTTCTACCCCTAGCCCTAGCCCTTGCCCTTTCCCTACACCCTGAAACCAAGGGCTAAGGGCGAGGGTTGAAAAGACCGCCCTAAGAAATGGGACAGCCCTCCATTTGACTGCATTTACTATTAACACAGATGAATCAGGTTATGTAAATAAAAAGCCAGCCTACTTGTCTCTATAGCATGTTTCTACTGAACCAGTTCATCACTTGATTGATGCTGTTTTGTAACACCTAAACAAGCACCTAAACTCAGCCCAAACCCTACAGATTGTCATCAATTTCTGCTTCATTCGGCGCTACATTCTCCTTCCCCCTGTCCGTGTGTCGCTGTGGCAGCCAGAGCTGCCAGAGATCAGCCGATCCGCTCGTCAATCTATCAAACTTCACTTATAAAGCGCTTTTCATACTGAAAGGTATCACAAAGTTCTTGTAGCCACTCAGCGGGGACGGGCAGAGGTTAGACCCGCTCGCAGTGCGCACAGGGCGCGGACAGGCACCCGCAGCCTCCGCTCTGAGCCCCGGGCCTGAGCGGAGGCTGCGCTCAGAACGGGGACAGACAGCCTCAGACCCGGGCTCAGAGCACAGCGGCGCGGGGAGAGAGACGGCCTCGGACCCGGGCTCAGAGCACAGCGGCGCGGGGGGAGAGACGGCCTCGGACCCGGGCTCAGAGCACAGCGGCGCGGGGAGACAGTCAGCCTCGGACACGGGCTCAGAGCACAGTGGCGCGGGGAGACAGACAGCCTCGGACCCGGGCTCAGAGCACAGCGGCGCGGGGAGACAGACAGCCTCGGACCCGGGCTCAGAGCACAGCGGCGCGGGGAGAGAGACAGCCTCGGACCCGGGCTCAGAGCACAGCGGGGAGACAGACATCCTCGGACCCGGGCTCTGACAGACCGCGGGTGCAGCAGCGATGAACCCCGTGTGTTATGACATTAGCGACGTATCGAAAGTTTGGAAAGAAATGCCAAAAGTCAGTCAATACAGCGCAAATACACGGAGCATTTGCAGCAGCAAAGCGAAAACGTAGAACTGACACGTATAAAGCAATGGACTGCTCTAATTGTTGCACAAAGCGAATAAAGTCATGAACGAAGCGTTCTGAAACTGTATAAATGTTGTAAGAGTGCTTATTGATGATGTTCGTGAATTCATTTCGCAGCTTATTTCCGTGTTTTGTCAAACTCCTCCTACCCCTTCGTCTGTAGTGTGCATCTGAAAAACCCTCGCTTGAAGGGCTATGTGGCCCTCTCCCTCACCCCTACCCCTCACCGCAAAATACAATTGGGACACCCCTTCGTCTCTCGTGAACGCGCAAAACGAAGGGAAAGGGCTAAACGGAGGGCTAAGGGGGAGAATTGGGATTGGGCCTGTGTCTGCAAATCCAAGGCACATCTGAAGGAATTATGCATGAGAAATAAGCCTACGACACCTAGAGGATTGATCAATCTGCTGCGATCTTTTTAAAAACATGCACAGACCATAGACAGAAAGACATTCCCCCCAATTATCTCACAGCCAAAAGAAGCCACAGACTAAAAGCCGTTGTTGGACATTTTTGTGTGACACGTAGGGCTGGGTACAATTAAGCCAAACCAGTCTGTGTTGAAAGCAGACACTGAAAAAAAAAAAAAAAAAACTTCTCTCTTTAGATCCAAGTTTTGTGTCAGCTCAAATACATGATTCTCCCCTACCTGTTTTTTTCAATCTTTCCCAATTTTTGCTAATAATTTTCAACAATGTTTGCCCTCTTTACAAATTTGTCCTTAATTTTGCCACATTTTCTCCCAATTTTCGCACATTTCTTGACACTGGAGGTGAACCCATCCATCCATCCATTTTCTTCTGCTTTATCCGAGGCCAGGTCGTGGGGGCAGCATCTCAGCAGAGATGCCCAGACTTCCCGATCCACGCACACCTCCTCCAGCTGTTCTGGGGGGACCCCGAGGCGACACCAGGCCAGCTCGGAGACATAGTCCCACCAGCGTGTCCTGGGCCTTCCACGAGGCCTCCTCCCAATAGGACATGCCTGGAGCACCTCCCGAGGGAGGCGACCAGGAGGCATCCGGAACAGATGCCCTAGCCACCTCAGCTGCTCCTTTCGACGTGAAGGAGTAGCGACTCGAGTCCGAGCTCCTCCCGGGTAATTGAGCTCCTCACCCGATCTCGGAGGGTGCGCCCAGCCACCCTGTGAAGGAAACTCATTTCGGCCGCTTGTATTCGCGATCTTGTCCTTTCGGTCATTACCCAGATCTCATGACCATAGGTGAGGGTGGGAACGTAGATCGATCGGTAAATCGAGAGCTTTGCCTCAGACTCAGCTCCCTCTTCACCACAACAGTCCGATACAGCGACCGCATCACTGCTGACGCCGCACCGATCCGTCTATCGATCTCACGCTCCATCCGTCCCTCACTCGTGAACACGACCCCGAGATACTTGAACTCCTCCACTTGAGGCAAGGACTCCCCACACTGAAAGAATGGGAGATGGGGGGTTGTTCATATTGTGAATATAACTTATGCTACTCTGTCATATTATAATTACACTCCTTTTCAAAACATGATATAATCTAAAAGCACTGGTATAAATAGTTGTGATGTGTAATCTGCAAGTTTCGGTCATCACGGCAATGAATGAAATAGTTATGTTTTGTGTTGACGCTCCACCCACTTCTCATGCCCCCGCCCCCTTCGTTTTTGACCGGGAAAAGAACTTTTACAGATAAACTGCAGCAGCCATCTTGACTTGAACTTCGAGTGCTGACGGTTTCCATAAGGTACTTTTATTTATTTTTAATCTCTTCATATTTACAACATATACTTTTAAATCAGGGCAAAGTCAAACTGAGTGCTACTTAGCGCTGTAGCTTGTCTGCCTCGTTCGTAATGATTAAGAAATTAAATGTTACGCTAAGCTTTTTTCTTCTTGTGGCAGAAGGGTGCTGTATGCGCGCAGCGCAGTGCTAATAATGATGGGTGTACATATGACGACTTTAGTGCCTGATTTGAACTTCTCTTATGATAGGGAAAATCTTTGGCTGTGGATCGTGTAATGAGCCAGGGCAAAGATTATTTTAAAAGAAAGTTCACCGGCGCTGTTATGACGTAATTTCCCGGTGGCTGCACCTACTTCAGCTCCAGGCTGTGTGTCTCGCACGCGCTCACTTCACCCGGGTAGAGGAACCGCTGCCTGTGTCACCCGACAGTCTACCTGCTAACCCGCTCTTAAAGACGCGCCACTGAGAGCGATGAACCACATGTGTTCTGGCACTGTGACTGAATAAAAGTTAGACCGCTGTATATTAGGACATGTTCACTTTTAGGTTCATAAAGTAGCTAGCGGCAGCGGCTAATGGATCAGTCTGCGCACAATAAAGTTACGCTAAAACGTTGCGCAACTCTATGAACACCAAACTCATCTAAGTTTAGCTATGATTGTAGCCTTCATATTTGACAATAATTGCCTGAAACGTGAGTGCATCTACAAGCTAAGCTATAAAGCTAACGGATAGCTCTACTTTACAGTGTGTCTGAGGCTAATCTGACCGGGTCCATGACTTCGGGCTGCTCACAGGTAAGTGTTCTGACGTGGTTTCTGCTAATCAGCGTTAACGTTGGTAAACTAAAACTGAACAGAAGTTTACACACCGATTTGAACTATTGTGACCCGTGTGTGTGCGTGTGTGAGAGAGAGAGAGACTCATTGAAAATGAATGAAAAGTGTATTATTTTTTTTATTTTTTTGGATAATACTGATAATAAATGTATGCACTATGTTTGTCTTTTTTCAGTTTAACGCTGAGTTCAAGAGACTGACAACCATCCCTCTTCAGTCTCGTTTCCTCTCTCAGTTGGACATCTTATCTAACAAACTCCTAGCTCTGTTTAAGAAGAGGGGAGGACAAATTGGAAAGAAGCTGCAAGAACTGATGAAATCCATGACAGATGTAAGAAGTGTGACATATTTTCCAAATGTATGTTTAATACTAGTGTCCTCTGTGATGTAGCTAAATCAACGTTTTGAATCTTTAATTGTGTTATAAACTTTGCCAACTATTTTGAACTACTGGTTCACTAGTTCAGTCCGTCCATTTTGAGTAATCTTGTTTGCAGTGGTTGTTTCTTAACCTGATTAAGCGCATTTTTTAGATATTGTACAAACATATGTATTATACTATATTTTATGAAGCCTAGGCGGTAATTCAGCCTGGTAGACGAACACGGCATCATCAAACTTCAGCCAATGATCGCTCCCGAAAGGTCACACCTCCACATCAGCGTCAGAGCCGCACCTCCGTAGCAGCCAATCACCGCCGTCGGTCTCGCTTTTAAGCGTCAGGAATCAGTACCTGTTTGCTTCCCAGCTGCGCTGCGACACTTCCGTGTCCCCGCGTGTTGCCTGGGGCTCCCGGTGCTCACCTGCTCTCTCTGTGGCGACGATTCTCCGGGCGCCAACATTGGCGGGGCCGGGCCGCTCGGCTCTTCCTCGTGGCTCGCTACGGTGCCCCAAGCGCGTGGTCGCGGGTTTCCTGCCGTTCGTTTTCTCCTCGATAGCGTGTCCCTGAACGCTGCTTCGCCGGACCGACTCACACTGCTATGACGCGTCCGGTTATCGCGTGGTTCCCTCTTGTGGTTCTCCCGGACCTGCTTTCTCCTCGATGGCGTTTCCCGACGCTCGCTCCCCTGGACCCCAGTGCCTGCCCCTGACGCTGCCGGGGCGGGCACCCTAGGTGAGCGTATGCACCCGCACCCGCACTCGCACGTACGCGCGCTCATGAGCTTGTCTCATGATCTTGGACCAGTAATTCATGCGCTGTTCGCAACGCGGACCGGTAGTCTATTTCTGCTCGCTTCTTGTACTCCTATTCAGCGCACTTGTTCAGCATTATACTGCACCGTCGTCGTCCGCAAACTCCACCGCAGGGGCTCTTGTTTTGTTACTTTGCCGTATTTTGTCGATCACCTCGCTCTCGTTACTGTCGTGGCGCTCAGAGCGGTTTTCTGCACGCAACTACGCAAAGTGCGTAGGAACCCCGCAGCGCAGGGCCCTGCACTCAGTCGTACTACGGCGTTTCGCTGATTGCACAATGCTTGTTACGGGGCCAGGCTCTTGACGCACGCGCTCATTCTCCGCCTACTTGCTGCATCTTAGTGTTTTTACACGTGGCCGTCTGCTGACGTGGATGAGGGGGAGAGACCTACAGTTTCTCCGTCCCCTCCAGGCACGAGTGCACTCCCCTGTCTCCGTCTGTCTGTCTCCGTTGCTCGCCGCCCCCTGCGTGGGCCACGGCTTCGTCATGCGTCCTGGGCGCTGCCCAGGTTCCTCTGCTCGGACTTGTGGCTGCATCGCCACACATTTACACTATCATGTCTAGCGGAGTATTGGGACAGTGGTGTATAGACCAGAGTGGGCGTTCACGCGTTTTTTTTGTTGTTTTTTTTTTATTTTTTTATTTTATTTTTTTCCAAGAGGAGCTGACTCCACATGGTTCTCATGAGCGCAGTTACTATGGTTTTCAATGTGCGCGGTCCGAGGCCCCGTCCATACGAAGTCAGGCGAGGACCAAACGCAAAGATGTTGTCAATCAGTGAATCGTCCATACGAGTCTGGCGTTTTGGGGGCCTGTAAACGAACTTTCCAAACTTGGTCCCGGAGCGAAAGATATCAATACGCGTTACATGGCTGTTTCAACGTCTCCGTAACCTTCACTTAAACTATAACATCATAGTACCAGAGAGGTGTCGTTATTCTTAATCTACTGACCTTGAAATGAGTTTCATTTACGGATCATGATTACTTACTTCACCGTAATCACAAGTCACAGGTGACAGTAGGGAACCGCGGCTGCGTCAGCCCGTGTTTTTGGACCGACAGTCGGTCACTGACAGGGTTGTCTGCTTTAGTCGTTACGTTTGCAGAGAAACTCGCTTCTCCTGTAAATCTTAAATCTCAAATCCGTTTCGTTTTCCCTGGTCACATTCCACGAAGTTACTGCGCATGCGCCCTCTACATTCTGTCCTATTACCTGTGTTGGCGTTGCAGCGCACACACAGGCTGGCAGATGAATCACGCAGTTTTCACAGACTGAATCCAGTCACGTGGACGTACGCACTTACTAAGCTGCCTTCATGCTTACAAAGCAGCTTCTGAAGTATAAGCGTTTTGTCTCCGTATGGATAAAGAAACGACTTGGACAATGTGGCTGTCTTCTGCTCGCCGGTCTTTCGGGGCCGAAACGGCTCGTGTTTTGGGGGGGTACTATCTCTAGGCTCCACCAAGCGCTAATTTCAACTATCGATTTTACCCAGCACAGACTAATCTCGAGTGTGGAAGCTATTCCTCTTCCATCATGACAACGCTTCTGCATCGTTTTTATCGGGTCCCAAAGCGGGCGCTTATCACCCAGCATTCGCTCCAAACATTTCTTTAGCAGCTACGCTAATTCATAGCAGCTATGCACAAATAACTGGTGGTGGTTCGTTCGTCATAACATGTTCTATGTCATCAAGGTTCCGCAACTACGGCACGTCTCAAACGCCATTACAGCACTCCTTCTCTACGCTCTATGCTACGGCACGGCGCGCTACGCCATTACCTCACGGCGCTCGACGCAATTACGGCTCAGCCTCTCCACGGCACAGCGCTCCACACCGCACAGCTCTCTACGGCTCGGCAGCCTACGGCGCAGCCTCTCTACGCCGCACGGCTCTCTACGGCTCAGCCTCTCCACGGCACAGCGCTCCACACCGCACAGCCTCTCTACGGCTCGGCAGCCTTACGGCACAGCTCTCTACGCCACTACGGCACAGCCTCTCTACGCCGCACGGCTCTCTACGGCTCAGTGTTACGGCTCAGCCGCTATACGCCACACGGCAAGCTCCACGCCACACGGCACGGCCTCTCGGCTTGGCCTCCGTGCACCACGGAACGGTCGCTGTACACCACTACGGCAGCCTCTTACGGCACAGCGCCTACGCCACTACGGCAATACCTCTCTACGCCACACGGCGCTGCCTCTCGACGATAGAGAGGGCTCTCTTTGCTACTACGGCATGGCTCTCTACGGCTTGGCCTTCCACGGCTCGGCTTTCTCATGCCACTACGGCACCGCCTCTCTACGCCACACGGCACGGCCTTCTACAGCTCGGCCGCACCGCGGCTCGGCCTCTCTACGCCACTATGGCACAGCCTCTCTACGGCGCAGCTCTCTACGCCGCACGGCCTCTCTACGGCTCGGCAGCCTCACGGCACGGCCTCTCTACGCCACTACGGCACAGCCTCTCTACGCCGCACGGCACGGCGCTCTCCGGCTCGGCCTCTACGGCTCGGCGTCTCTACGCTACTACGGCAGCTCTCTACGCCACTACGGCTCGGCCTCTACGGCACGGTCGCTGTACGCCTACGGCACAACCTCTCCACACCACACGGCGCTGCCTCTCGACGAATAGAGAGGCTCTCTTTGCTACTACAGTACCGCTCCCCACGGCTCGGCCTCCCTACGCCACTACGGCACCGCCCCTCTACGGCACGGCCTCTCATACGCCTCTACGGCACGGCCTCTCTACGCCACTACGGCACCACGTCTCTCTACGCCTCACAGGCGCTCATCTCTCCGAGTAGCTTTAGCTTCGCTGGGTTTAAAACATTCATCGTACGTCATTCATGCTCTACGCTCCCCTTTACATTTGGCTCGACCCCGGCTTCCTCTTTTGGGGGAAGACATCCTAACTACAAGCTGTTTAACTACACGTCTTGTACATCGATGTCTAACGCCGGGGTCTGATCGCCAAAACTAATACTTGTCAATTATCTCCCTAATCACTGCTTAGTCTGTGTGAGTCTATTCAGGTTGAAATATATGCTCATAGATCAGTGGTTCTTAACTTAAATTTCACACACAAATGGTACCTCATAAAATAGTGACTTTCCAAATAGCACCAGGCCTGAATATAAATAAACTTTATCGATCCTTTTCAGAAAATTATGCTTTTGCAGCTGCACACACAAATTGCACATTCATACGTCTATCATTCAGATATTGTTAAAGTACTGTTAATAAGCGGTTATCATTACCCCTTTCCTTTGAACTGTGTATTTGCAACTTGAATTATTATTATTTTTCTGAAGCAAGATTAAATTGGGAATAAACCTGGTATAAAAACTTTAAAAAAGGCCTGTATCAGACGAAATTTTGTTAAAGCTGGGAGTAAACTATGTCTAAACAAAAACACCAAATGCATAACTAAATCATGAGAAGAAGTACACAACATGTGTTTGTGTGCGTAGTACTGTATGATTTGGGATCTAAGCCGGTCTGTTATGCACTCAGGAATCCAGTGATGAAGATGTCGATGCTGGAAGGGAGTGCATTTTGAAGGCATTATGCGTGTACCTGAACGAGGACCCTGACATCTTGATAAAAGAGCATGTGGTGAGTACAATATTTTTATCAGAGGTTGGCTTTGATTAATACTATACAATAGTTACATATAGGAAACATGTTTTAGATATTTTAAAGGTTTATGTAGCAGCACGTGTTCGTAGCTATGACAAACTAGACCACACATTTCTTCATAGCTCGGTATTCATTTTTGCTGCGACTGACTATAGCCCTGTTGAAACATGATACTGAATAGCTGCACAAAGCATGGAAGCATCTACAAGATGAGCTATAAAACAAAACACAAATGATAAAGGCATTAATTGACTCTTGTTCTTCTATAGTTCTGTGTGTGGTGCACATGGTGTGTGCTGGGCACCAGGCACCAAGGGGGTTGCCTGGCCTGCCAAACTACATGCTTTTTCAAAGATTCTTCAAAGTCATGTAGTCTGGGAGCGAGCGTGATCTCAGCAATTTCCCGGTGGGCGTGATTGACAGACGAGACCAACCAATTAGAGAAACGCTGGATATGACGCAGAAATAAGCGGCACAAAGATTTTTCAAAAACGTAATTTTTGATTTGATTTAAAACGGACGAAAGCGCAAAAAACAACAATATATCAGTTGCCATGCCGCCATCTTTAATGTTTTGGATAAGTGTGGCGACATCTTTGTTTCTCGGTCCGTGATTTGATTAATATGGGTAAAATCGGGAAATGATTGGCAGTAAAAGGAGGAACATCTGTTTGGCCAGGCAACAAGGGGGGGGGGGGGCGTAGAACTGTGTTATGAATACATACAATGCAATTATTATAATTGAAATTCACATTAAATATTTTAATGAGTATACCGAATTATAAAATGTGATCAAGGGTATTGGCGTAACAGCCGAAAAATCTTAACCAGACAATGTATTAATTTAGGACCTTCTCTGTTACTATGTTTGAATTGTTTGGCTGAAATACTGGGAATACTGTTCATGTTCTGTTAAAACCTGACCAATTCGGCTCCAAAGTTTAGGGGGAATGTGCCTTATTACTACACTTTTGTTTTTGCTCTCATTCTTCATTGGGTCATGTCCCTGTCTTTTAACTTTTTGTTACTTTGCAGGGAAACAATGAAGCAGACCTTGAGGACTACACAGAAAACACTACAGTAGGAATCTTCACTGCCAAACAACATGCAGCCCAGTCAAAACCAGACGACATTGGAATAATCCTGGAAGGCCAAATAGTCATCCAAGAACTGGACAATGTTCCGTTGGCTATTGCCCTCCTCTTTGGACTGCTGTATGCCTTAAACATGGACTACCCTCCACAACAGAGGTATTTCTTTGAAGTGGTCCAAAAGGTGATTATGGAGCTTGATGGGGGCACTCTTTCCAGAAAAGCTCAAGTCCTGAAAAATCGGCTCCTTGAATAGGGGTTTAGGAGGTTCATCGTTTCAACTGGCTTTTGGGCCTCATCAGTGCTTGACCAAGTTATTGGTCTTTGTAATTGTGGCGTTTCTCGTAACTGTTCAAGAAAACAAGATGAGCTTGCTGTTCGCTTTTATCACATTTGCAACTTTTTTTCTTGTGAATGGAAGTCATGCCATTAGTTACATTTATTTAAATGTAGTTAGTTAATGAACAATTGTGGTTTATACTAGGCGTTCAAACACTTGGCACAATGTCTTAAAGGAGACATGCAAAACAACGTTTTTAGAGGTTTTATCAATGTTTAAAATGTCAGTGCCAAAATTGTATCTGGAGAACTGTTTTACTAAATGCAGTTTACAAGTATGTTTACTTTAATTGTTTCAGTTACTGCTGAAGTGTTCCAACCTGTAGTTCTTGGATAATGCATATAACTTTATAAGCAGTTAAGTGAATACAATAGGATGGAATGGAGTTTTCTTTCCCACTTCTTCCTGTAAAGGCAAAATCCAAATCCTGACCAGTCTTGTGGGTAAATTGTCTGCTCCCTTGAAACTTCACATTTTGACATTTAAAATATCAACGCTGAAGCACCCAAAAGTGTTATTCAGCCTCAATTGTGTGCACTTTAAGTTGAAATGTGAAGAACATTTAAAAAAAAAAAGATTTTTTCGTTTAGTATATTGAAATATTCCATTGTTTTATTCTGAAATTTCCACTTATGATCCATGTTCACAATTTGTTTAATGTGGCACATTTGTCTTCATTAAATCGGTTTGTTATAATTTATGAACGAGCACTATTTTGATTTATAGGTCAAAACTCATAACGTTTGTAGTGTGAAGTAGTTTATTTTAGACTCATGATTGTGTATATAAAATGTTAAACCAAATGATGTAATAAATATGTAATATGTCAATACATGGCACTAAAGTAACAAAAATAGAAATAATTAATACAAATGCTTTATGCATGTATACAATGGGTAAAATGCGAAAGTGAAACAGGATTTTTTTAGGCTCAAATAGGATGTATTTAAAAAGAAGGAAAATCATGATTTTATTTGAAGTGAAGATGAAATTATCACGCTCAAAGATTATGTATTTATTATGAAGCGTAAACATAATTTTATTTGTAGCTAAAAAGCTGAAATTTTCATTCTCAAATAGTATGAATGTATCTGGAGGATATTACGTTAACACATTTTAAAACCACAACAAGACATTATTGCGCGCAACCCACTGTCGGTAATTTTTTTACGCTTTCTCAGCGACCTTTTTCTTTCAGTGCACCGACCTGAAGAGGGGATGCCACTGGAGGTGAACCCGATATTGTACATTTGCAGATCTTCCACACATTATTGTTCTGTTTTTGATTCTAGACCAGGGGGCCAGAACCGGCCCGCCAGTGGGTTCAGTCTGGCCCACGGGATAAATATGCATTATTAAAGAAGAATAAACTTAATTTTCTTTAAAATTTGCAGTTCTTATTTTGTCCGCTAGGGGCGCTGTGTTTGAGTCAGTTCTATCGCTTTACCTGCTTTTTCTGTGGACTCTGGCACCCTCTTCAGTGAAATGTCTTTGTCAAAAAAGAGAAAAGTGAACACAGAGTGTCGGATTTTTCAAGAAAAATTAACCTTTTCCTATATGTATACAGTGATCCTTGTTGAATGTTTTTAAATTATTTTATCGATTGATATAATTGATAAATGTTGACATCTCTTTTGCAAGAAAAAAATAAGACTGTTGAAAAGAGGACCATTCACTCTAATGAATACTATGTAGCACTTTGAGAAACTTGTGTAAGCTGTTGTTATTATTATTCATTATAATAATAATTATTATTATTCATTTATTGGAAAATGTTTTATTTTCCTGTTTACATTATATGTGGCCCGCGACCCAAAATGAGTTTGACACCCCTGTTCTAGACGATATATATTTTGGTATAGGTATCGGAAAAAATATTGTTCAGGTATCGTTATCATGAACCAAGTATCGTTAAAGTACTGATATCGGAAACAAAATTAACGGTACCCAGCCCTGGTCACATGCGGGACCCCCAAACGAGTCATGTGATCAAACCTGAGGTCAGGATATAACACGGCATGGACGGCCTGTCCTTTCACACCACTTATTAGCAGCAAGAAGGCCATAAATAAAGGTTTACGAGCGAAATCCTGCTTTCAAAGGCGAACCAGAAGAGGTGACAGTGCTGGATGTGAGAGGAAATGGTGAGCTGCCTGCAATCCAACAAGTCACGATCCAAGTAGCAGTCGTAACACAATCACACTGACACACAACACACACGAGGGGCAAAAAATGACATTCCCCACGCAGAGCAGCTCCGGTTACCGATGCCATACGGTGCAACGGAAACCAGAAGTCTGTTTTTGACGGACGCCGTCGACCCCACAGCACTTTCTGATCAAGCTCAGGGAATCGCACGAACCAAACAGGAAGTCAGGCACTAGACAGGGAGGAGAATCCGGTTAATTTCCTCAATACAATCAGCTACTAACTCACGCTAACCTGGCTAATGCAAACAATACGGCAAGACACACACACGCGGCCACAGGGCAGCTGTCAGAGGATACCGGAGGATATTTGTGCCCCCAGACAAGCTTTGAAGAGGAGAACTATTGCTGTATTTGGATCAAGGGGATTTCTGAGGCCAGAAATCCAGAAAGGAGCAGCATGGAGTGGATTAGCTGGACTCTGACAGGGAGTTGTGAGTTTGATCTTTCTTTTTTCCACATAAATGCGCATTTCTTTAAGCACAAAGTTGTTATCGCGTGAAACCTCGTCCGCACTGTAAACAAGCCGTACATAAACTGTACTCAACGTGAGTCACAGTTTACAAGAAAAGCGTACGGAATACATGCAGAAGCCGCTCATAAGAGCCCGGCGATGTGGTTGCTTTCACACCTTTGTCTTCCAATTAGGTTCATTAGGTCTTCTAAGAATGATGCTATTTTTGTTCTTATAGCCACCAGACAACAAGCAGAGCAAGAACAGCTGAAGTCTGCCGTATCAGACCAGTGCAAGAGGGAGAGCCAGCTTATGGATTGGGACAAGGCCCATGTCATCGGCACCGACAACAAATACCAGCGCCGGATCAGAGAAGCCATCAAGATCCGGAAGCATGCCCCAGACTGTGAACCGGGACGAGGGGGCGTACCAACTTTCCCACACCTGGGACACAGTTCTGATGAAGTCGGACTGCTATTACAAGCAGGCTGACAGTGCCAAAAACTGTTTAAATCAGCTGACCAGGCACGTCACAGCAACACCACGTGACAACCTCTCAGGTAGGCCACAGCTGTAGCCGAAACCGTCAGGTACGAAACTAACACTGAGGTTTGGCTATAAGAACAAAAGTAGCAACAACCCAGTCTGTTTGGGGGTGACCTTGTACAATTGTTTCCAACATTAATTCACATGTTTCAAATCAGATAACAGTGTGTCTTTAAATGTGATCCCCACATTTATGTCTTAACATTTATCTTCATAATAAACAAACCTTGCATGGGAAGAGCTCACACCTAGCATCTTGCAAATCTAGCTTGTGTACACACATTCGTGCACACTGCCCAATTACAGCTCAGACCATCTGTCTTGCTCTTTTCTCACAGCCTTCCTATAGGAATTCATTAAAAGCCTGTTCCTGGAGCGCAGTGTGGTTTAGCCGCTGTGGCTGCATATTGGTCACATGCTGTAGTAATGATGCTGGTCAGTCAAGTGGAAGACGTCTCACAGATGCTCCCCCTCTTACATGTCTCCTCTCGGGAGGTTTTTTTTGAAGCGGGAGAGCGGGTCTCTCCTGATGAAGCTGCTCTGGATTTGTCTCACATTCACGTACTGCATATGTGAATTCACACGCAGGGAAAACGCATCTCTGCGGGCTGTTCCAAAATGTATGACCTCTGCCTACACACTCTTTAATATCAGTGTTCTATTATTGGAATAGTTTTTGAAAAGGTGCATTCACATGACGTCATAACATTCTGAAGAGCTCATCATTTAAAGGCACATTTTATTTAAAGCCATACAATGTGATTTTTTTAATGCAGTAAATAGAATAAAATACAAGCCTTTATTACCTTACATTTCTTTACATGTAATTGTAATCATTGTTCATGGAGATGAATCACATGGCTACATAAACAAACCTTTTAAAGGCATGTGGTCCTAAACTTGATCAGCTGCAAAATGACCTATTTTAGTTTCAAAAGCATTTTCTGTTTCAGTCCCAATTGTGACCCGCCCTGGTTTCCAAGGACACGAGTCGGCAGCCCGGGTCTGGAGAAAAACGCAAACAAATAAATTTGTGATTTTCACTTTTCTGCAGAATCGTTCAGTTGAAGTCACGAAGAATCCTCTCCATGTTTAAGCTAGCAGTATTGGTATATTTAAAAGCATAAACTTTTAGCATAAACTTTTACGCCTATTGTCCATCAGTTTTCAGGTTGAAAAAGTCTTGTTTTGTCAGAGAAATAGCGCACGCCGTGGGGGCGTGTGTGGCTTCATGACTGTAACGCTTCCCCTGTGCCTCACGGAGGCCGCCGCTACTTACGCTGGAAAATGGATTTACCACGAGTTTGCTGAGCAGAAGGCAAAGGTTACTTGAGTGACCACTGATTAGAAGAGGAATAGTGTCGCTAAATCTTTTGGCTGTAATAAAAAAAGGCTATAATAATGTTATGAAGAAGAGTAGACTTGAAAGAATGAAGCTCCCCCTATGAAGAATATAGGCTATCAGAAGTGCACACAGCACATGGCTACATAAACAAACTAGCATGTGGCTATAAAGGGTCAGTGTTTAAACTGCTCAACACACCTGCGGCTGTGTGTATGAACCCTTTTGAAGAAAAGAGTACAGTAATAGCCCAGCTCTGATCTCTATCACAGGTTGAATCCAAGGCTAGATGTTATGAGTTTGGTTCCTAATCATATATTAGCCAAGCTCATCTCCATCATGGACAACACCTTGCACCCACTGCACAGGACTGTAGAGGAGCTGAGCAGCTCTTTCAGTGGCAGGGTGAGGCACCCTCAGTGCAAGAAGGAGCGCTACCTCAGGGCCTTCATCCCCACTGCTGTCAGACTCAACACTACTGTAAAGTAACATGTGCAATAACCCCTCTGCAGAACTACGTGCAATAATCCCTGTATTCACATCACTTATCTGCGTCACTTTTTCATCTTGCACTATGATGTAAACCTGCACTGCTAATACTGACAATAACTTTTTTGTTATAGTCTGTTTACATTATTATTATTTACTGTTTACACTTTTTGTCCCCACAAAGTCCTTGGTAGTCATTGTATATAAGATACCACTATTTACTATTTAATTGTTGTTTATTTTACATTTCCTGCCTATTTGCACACCCTGAGTGTTTCTAAGAGCTGACTGTAACAAGTACATTTCTCCATTGTGAGATCAATATAGGCTATCTTATCTTATCTTATCTTATCGTATTCATATAACGGTAGCTTCACAAGTGTCATCTGTAGAGTACAGTACCAAAAACAACAAAACCATTTGCACATATATGGAAAATACTGTCCTCCACTATGGAGGACCATGGCTGATGAAAACAATAAATAAACAATAAATAAATATGTAAAGAAATGTATATATAATAAATAAAATAAAGATAAAATTAGCAAAGAAATGCATGCATTTATTGTAATAAGTGCATTTATTTATTTATCTATTTCTTTATTTATGTATGTATTTATATATTTATTTATTTATATATTATTTTTGTATTTATTTATTTATTTTTGTGTTTATTTATTTATTTCTGTATTTATTTCTGTATTTATTTCTGTATTTCTCTTAATGTATGCAAATCATGGGGCGGGTCTGGATGCCGCTGCTGTAAGGTGATTGGTTAATCTTCCTCCATGCACACAGGCCTTGTCCAGCATAGACACAAACACGAGCTCTGCTTCAGTCTATTGACAGTGGCACAGAGCGGGTCATCTTGTGACTGGAGGATCGGCAGTTCGATTCCTGCAGGGGCACACTGTCATTGTGTCCTTGGGCAAGACACTTCACCTGCCTTGCACCCAGTGTCTGCGTGCACTGGTGTATGAATGAGCGTGAGAATGGGTGAGTGGATACTTGCTGGAAAGCACTCAGTGGGGCAGTTGGTAGAGCTGGTGGTCTCATGAGCAGAAGGTCAGGGGTTTGAATCTCGCCTCCAGCATAGACATGAACTCTGCTTTATAGTCTAGTGCTTTTCCACCTACATTAGGCACTCAAAGCAAGTATCCACTCACCCATTCACACGCTCATTCATACACCAGTGCACGCAGACACTGGGTGCAAGGCAGGTGAAGTGTCTTGCCCAAGGACACAACGACAGTGTGCCCCTGCAGGATTCGAACCGCCGATCCTCCAGTCACAAGATGACCCGCTCTGTGCCCCTGTCAATAGACTGAAGCAGAGCTCGTGTTTGTGTCTATGCTGGACAAGGCACGTGTGCATGGAGAAAGATTAACCAATCACCTTACAGCAGCGGCATCCAGACCCGCCCCATGATTTGCAACATTAAGAGAAATACAGAAATAAATAAATACAGAAATAAAAAAAATAAAAACAGAAATCAATAAATAAAAACAGAAATAAATGCATAAATAAATAAAAAAATAAAAATAAAAACAGAAATCAATAAATAAAAACAAAAATAAATAAATTAAAACAGAAATACAGAAATAAATATATAAATAAATAAATATATAAATAAATAAATGCATTTATTACAATAAATGCATGCATTTCATTGCAAATGTGATCTTTATTTTATTTATTTATATATTTATTCATATATTTATTTATTGTTTTGGCAGCCACGGTCCTCCATACTCCACCCTAGTGTTAGTCCGTGGGCTCTTCCTTCAGAATGCCTCGCTCTATAGCTCTACATTCCCCTCCTCCTTTGGGACTATTGATGTTTTCCCCTGCACTATTAGTTAGTTAATTCCGCCAGCCCGTTCCTTGGTCTGATTGAGTGTAATCATGTGAACCAGAGCTGTTTCCTGCTTCCTGGAGCCCTGCTGTGTCTACGATCAATCAGCTCTGCATGTCGCCAAGCTAGAGGCCGAGGACACGCCAGCCATCGCCACAGGGCTGAGCGCATATACATGCAACTGTAAATGAAACATGTGCTTTAACTACATTAGGAACGAACATGCAGTATGAACCAGGGAACCTGAGGGCTCTCAGGGATGTGTGGATGTGAGCGTACTATATTGAGAAACGACTCTTTCCACTCCCACTGAACCAGGTCGAGGCTCGCCAGTAAAATTACCCAAGCGGTTTATTATTGACGTATTTGGCTCATTCAATCTTGTACAAATAAAACACCTAAAGTATGCAGACAGTTACCAAGTCAGCTCGTCCAGAAAACCTTTCAGTCTGT